>CM076248.1:5443133-6043133 GCA_038380765.1 Odontothrips loti | reverse complement strand
ACCAGTGGAAGCAGAACTTTTTCGTGTTCAACTTCAAAAGCAAGGCGTGCACTGTAATGCGCGACTACCTGCCAGGGACAAATTTCATCTTCGATGTCGCAAAGTCGGCCGGCGCGACGTCTGAGAGGGGAAAGTGCATCATGCCTGAGGTAGGGACCTTAACTTTCACGTGTCGCACAGTGTTGCTACTGACATAATGTAGACTCAAGCAAAATGCGAAAAACCAACTTCGCAACTCTGCTTATAACCAGCGTTTGCCAATTCATGTTATGATCGGGAGACCGCTTAATGGCATGCAATTGCCTACCCTGCTTTCCCTTAATCGACTGACATTGAAAAGCCAATTCAAGTTGGCAACGCTGCCTATAACCAACCAGGCACCTCCCGGCTTTAAAGAGTGCGTAGGATTTTGTGGCAACGGACATGTAAGTCTGGAGCGGACATGAGAACACATTATTTGTCACAAAAAGAAAGGTTGCTAGAAGGAGCAGAATATTTTGCTGCTATTGACAAAATTGTTGCGGGAGCCTGTATGGTAGACTTCACGACCCTCACTTGTCACCTACATGGTTCACTTTTTATTCCGCCAACTCTTCGAAGACTGTTGAATTTCCATTTGCGTTGTACAACTAGCAAGCGTCAGCTGTACAGACTTACGACATGAGATGGACCTTGTAGGTGTAGGTGGTGGTGGATAGCAGCTCTTGTACTGTGTACTAGGTGTCATATCTGCCCCGTGTTAAGAAAAAGAAAGGCAATTCCTCACGCTCTACATAAAAATTTTTGTGCTTACTTAGAGTAACTTAATGAAAATGTCAGCTAGAAATTTCCTCTGAGAAATTTAGTAAAGACTGTCGTTCGAAGTGTAACCAGTCAGCCACCGACATGAGTCGATCCTACGCCCGCAGCTACTCAGGCGAGCTCGGAACCCCTGAGCCACTGCTACAAAACTGATTTACCTGATTGCTTTCCTGATTGTCTGATAGCTTTTCTGGGTTTCTGATAGCTATTCTGATTTGTGAAAGTATTCCGATCTCTGATAACTTATGATGACAGCTCTCCTGATTAGTGTTCTTTTCCCACGTGGAAAAAAAAACATGAAAAAAAATGGTTTTGTTTTCGGAAAAAAATCGTTTTTTTTACTGTGAGCATAAGGAAGGCCGTGTAGATGCAGAAACAAGGGGTTTTGATTAAAAAATTGAAAACAGTGAACACTGAGGTAGCAGGACCCATTGTTAAGAAGTGAGACTCAAAGGACCTTTCACTTCCAAAAACGCCTGGAAACGATGGCGCGTCGCTTTTTCTCGATGTTTCTGGCGCCTGCGCTCAGCATCAAACCATTTCTGGTTAAAATAAAATCCGTTTTTAAAATTCACTGTCTTCAAAAATGGCTTGCAGGGGTACACGCCGCCGCAGCATTTTAGGGGTTGAAGTCGTTGAGATATCGACTTCCCAGTCTGACATCTTTGCCCTAAAGGCTGGAACCTCACAAAATCGGCTTCCGCGCCTTCCTACCCCTATCAGGCGAAACTACAGAAAAGCAATAAGAAATCGTTAAAAAGTGTCTAATTTTTCCAACTTTCTTAAGGGGTTGATCTGAGTCGCGGCGTTCATTATCGGAACCCTAGAGTCAATCGCTACCGCTGCCGATCAATTTTGGAACCGTTCCACCCCTTACTCAAAATCTACCCCTCACCCCTCCAAAATTAAGGGATAGTCGTAGAGGGTTGAAATGCGAGATTTGACAGTTTTAGGCACCCATAATGCCACACTGACTGTAATTTTCCCAATTTTCGCCCTACAAATGGGTTTTAATGATCCCCTTCACGGCGTTTTTCGACCTTGCCACACTTAAAGGTGGCTGTAGCCGGAGGGGGTGGCTTCGGGAGGCTCGAGACCAATGTTGGGGGCAGGTCTGTACCAAATTTCAAGGTTCTAGCTTGAAAAACTTAGAAATGGTAGCGCCAACCACAGCAAATTTGAAAAAAGAAAAAAAAAACGGTTTTATTCCGACCCTTTAAAACACTACTCCTGATAGTCTGAAAGCAGTTTGCTTTCAGGGTATAAGCTATCAGAAGTCAACTTTCAGAGACAACGCTATCAGGATGTTCTGAAAACTTTGATTTTGAAAGGGCCATTAAACCGAAACTTCTCGGAATTTCCGGAAATTTGGTATGCGACATCAGTGTGGAGCACACTGATGTCGCATACCACCACTGTGTGCTACTTTACGTGGGCCATTTTCATTTTATCACAATCCGACACTTTTTTTCTGGCATCTCGACAACGGTGCGCGCTAGCTCAAATCTGACTGCGGATTAGGATAAGACTCGGTTTTCACATCCTGTCAATGTCAATGATAAAATGCTCTGAAAATGTTTTGAACTATCAGACAGTGCTTTCAGCAGCATATTGCGTTCAGAGACTCAACTACAGCTGTCAAAAATTTTCTATCAGGGCAATGCTTACAAAAATTCACTATTAGAGGTGCGCGAAAATTTATTTTATCATTCATAGTGGGATCCACTTTTGTGATTCTTGATTTCTTCTTACTGCTGTTGTGATTTTCTCCGTAATACTTTATTAATCAAAGCTTGTTACACAGGGGACGTACACCCAGTCCAATACCACTCTGAACATCAACTTCCCCACCGTGCCTGTCATGCCGTACGGCCGCTACCGGGCCAACCTGCTCATCGGTAGCCCAAGAAAGCCCAACATTCTCAATTGCATCGAAATTTTTGCGCAGATCGTACCGAAACCAGTGTAACATTCCTCCCTTCTCGGCCAAGGTCCTAAAATCACCTAAAATCTAGTGTGCTCAAAGTGTGTCCGCCTACATACGGGATCCAATCTGCTGCCCAGCGGATCCCGTATGCTTCGAACAGGATCCGGTGCGCTTACTGTAGAAAAAAGTAAAATGGAATCGACAAGTCATTTAAAAGCAACTAAATTTTGGTTGATTCGACTTAGAAGGTTCATCAGTTCCGTCTTGGGTAAGCTCAAGCTCAGATGGCCCAACTGCTAAGTGTCTCGATGGCTCAGTGGTTCCGTGCCTGGAGGGTGGATTACAAGCCGGGTTTGGACGGGGGTTCAACTCACGGGAGCGCAGCATTTCCTCGGATGACCCCCTGTGGCCCCCACCCACGCCTAACTGCGAGTGTGCACCCGCACTCTCATCTAGTCTCTCCCGCACACGCTGCATCTCGCGACGTCAGATCGGCTCGGAGTCCTTCGGGGGGAAGTGAGGGGAGGGAGGGGAAGGAGCGCTCTGCGCATGCGCGACGTGAGTGTAGATGAGTGCAAACGGTGTGGTATCGTGTGCTTCTTCGCCGCCACCCTCCACCACTGCGCCAGCATACGAGTCGCTCCCTCCACACCTATATTCACAGCCCGTCAAAATTAGCGCCCCACTTTTTCCAATGCTTGCCATTTCCACGTTTTAAAGCTAGGAAGTTGCCGTTTTGCATGGAGTTGCCCCCATAGTTGTGCTTGAATGTCCTTAAGTGCCAGATCTGGGAGCCACCCCTTTCGGAGGGGGTGGCTGTTCGACTGCGGCGGGGTGGAAATTTCGACCGAAAAAGGTCCCAAAAACACCTTTAAATTTGCTGGAATTTCAAAATTTTTGGTGAGCAGGGCTAAATGACGGCCCTTGACAAGCTGACAAAATTTTCATGATTGGTCATACCCACCCCTAGCCCAACCTACCCCCCACCCCTAGAGGGGGTTGGTTTGGGGGGGTGAAAAAAATGGTCGCATTGCAAGCCCCGTGGTTCTGGCTATCTGCACACTAAATCGCATCCCGCTAGCACCAACCCCTGCCGAGCAACCCCGAAAAAACAAAACTCAATTTTAAAAAATTTGCTTTTTGGGGTACTTATCGGTATGCGAGGGGTCCAAAAATTTCGTCAGAGATGGACTGGGTGTGGAACATCGATCTCCCGTCAAGAAATCCGGCCCTTAAAATTTGCAGCTCTTAGCAGACACCCCTTGCTATCTCCGGTAGGGGTGGAACTGATTTCGGTCTGCGAATCGTTGAGGGCAATTCTGATGCACCCCCCTCCCCCCCCCTCAAATCTGCAGCACGATTCGACCACCCGTTCGTGCCCCAGACCCGCAAAACCATCAAAAATGCTAAAACCCACCCCTAACTTCAACCCCTAACATCGCCAATTTCGGGTGGGGGTGGTGTTGTGAGTGGCTGGGCTAGCAGTTGGCAGCACTACCTGCTAGCCAGGAAAGTGGGTTGGTACCCCGTGAGGGAAGTCGGAAGTGACGTCAGGGTCACGTCATGTTTATCAATAAAAAGCTACCAGTATTATCCCAACCATTGGTGTGATCACTTCGTATCCTTAACCGTAATTATCACCTCAACACGGCACGATCGCATCATAAACACAGAACATGGCGCAGTCCTAAGGTTTATTCGGACCTACGTGAGAATTGCCATCACCATCGTCGCTGAAAAAGCAGAAGGGAGAAGACGGTGTGAGAGCGTGTGCGTGAAGCAAGGGTGCAGGTGACATTTGACCCCGAGCCCTCTGCCACGGGGCACTTGTGTACGCCATGGCCGACAAGGTAGGCATGGTAAGCCGCCCCGGACCGTTTAATCTGAAATCGGGTAACATTCAACAAAACTGGTCCACATTCAAACAACAGTTCGAAATTTTCCTGTTGGCCATTTGCAAAGACAAGGCAGAAAGTTAAGTGAAATGTGCCCTGCTGATGGGGGAGGCAGGAAAAGGTGCCCTCGAGGTCTACAACAGTTAAACAGATAACAGATAAACTGATTAGCCACAAGCAGGAGAATGGAAATACTGTTGTGGACAAAGATGAGTCTTTGGACTACACCAAAGTAATCGCAGAATTCGACCTGTAGGCTCAAGAGAAAAAGTGTGTAATAGGGTGCCGGGAGAAGTTCAATGCCCGGAATCAGAAATCCAACGAACCGTTTGCCACATGGCTCACTGATCTGCGGAACCTGGTGAAGGAATGCGAGTACGGGCCGATCACTGACTCAATGCTCAAAGACTGCATAATTTGGGTCACACATGACAAAAAATTAAAAGACAGTCTCCACGCACAGTCAACTTGCAGCCTGCAGGAACAAGGAAGGTCTTTGCTAACAGCTGTGGTTCCAACTCCCCGATCGCACTGGAGCACGCGACAACCAATTATAGTTGGCTATTTTAGGAAGGCCGCTGGGCTGCAGCGGTAGCAGTTGCATGAGGGGAGGAGGTGGGGAAGTGAGGCTCCGGCCGGGCCATGCCTGGGCCAACCATGGTGCTATTCACGCTTTAATAGGACTCAAGACCTTTAAATTTAAAGTGCGTTCGCATCCGGGGTTAAATTTCGACCAAATAAATGCCAGTATTGAATTCTGCTCAAAATTTCGTGCTTGCACATATAAAATTTTCCCCTTGAAAGTTGACTCATTCCCCCTCTACTTGTTTGTGTGTTTGGCCAAAATGAATTTATGCCCCTGTAGGCCACAATTTTTAAGATATTTTCCTGAAATTTTCAGGATTTATGTTTCGTGCGGCCCCGTTTGAACCGCGTTAATATCTTTACCCGTTCAAAATTTTGAACTTGGCCCTCAAGTCTCCACTACCCGAGGTCGCTGCCCACTGCAGCCCGCCTGGTCCTTCTGCACGCACCCGCTGCGAGGGGTCCTTTCATCCCTAAGCCCCGGGACCAGCGTGGCTCCAGGTAATGTTGCTGCAGTTGCTGGCGAAGCAGTGCCATGTAAGCCGAGAGAGCCAGCGGCCTTCCCAAAATAGCCCGACTATAGTTTCACGGCACAGTACACTGTCTCTGAGTTAGGAACGGTATGTGACAAAATTTTGCTACGCACGTTGCAAAACTGATGGTCGTCACAAATTTTGTGATTCTACCACAGCTGTAAAATGTTCTGGTAGACGTTGCATACCCAGAAAAACAGAACGATTCAACATGAAATCCACGTTGACAACCAGTGGAACGAAGAGTCAAATCCACTTGCATGTAATTTACACTTCGACGTCGAATCCGCGTTATTACACCACTGGTGGAACCACACACGCTTCGAGGTGATTACACGCTTCCCCCGAGCTGCCGGATGACACAGTGAATTCCTTCCTCGACCACGGCGCGGTCAGAGCCGTCCCAGTTCCCGTAAAGGCCGCGGATGCAGCTGTTGACGACGTCTACCGCGTCCTCGACGCTGCCCTCGTCGTAGAGGAAGGCCATGCCTTCCATCCGACACACGTCCCCCGGGCTCACGCGCATGTCGTAGGGCCGCACCCTGCCGGCTGAACGTCAAGGAACGTACACAACACACATCCATTGGCGGAGCGGATCAGTGATCACGAGTGAAAGATAAGGCGTTTTGGGGAAGTGTAAGAAAACGAAAGGGGGGCGGGATTTACCCTGTATTTTGTGTGGCATTACCTGTGAGCTCGAGCAGCGCGGATTCGATATGCTTGAAAGGTTCGCCAGCAAGCTTCACCGATGGAAGATTCGTAAGGCAACTTCGCAGACGCGAGTGAAGGTCTTCGAAGTCCTCATCCTCGTAGAGATACTGCGCCGACCCAGTCGGGTTTGCCGAAGTCATTGCGGAGAACTGTAGTACATACATCACTGCTAGAAATTTCAACCGTTGAACCCTACACTGTCTCAAGAAAAGTCAAATCGACCAGCATATGGCCAAATTGACTAACATTCTTGAAGTCCGACCCAAAATTGGTCGAATTAGCAACAGGAACAGGCAGTGTTGCCAGAAAAGTAGGCAAAAAGTAGCCCAAACACACGGGTGTCAAGATTGTGCCTACCTACGCCTGCCTACTAGGCAACATGAGGTTACGGCTGTTAGCAATTTGCCTAGTAGGCAGGCGCAGGTAGGCACAATCTTGACACCTGTGTGTTTGGCCTACTTTTTGCCTACTTTTCTGGCAACACTGGGAACAGGCCAACGACTAGTTCCGTCAACAATCATTTCGACGAAAACTTGCTGGATTCGACCACGGATTTGTACACATTAGTACAGCCGACGGCATTATTCGGTCGGCCACAGAACGTTACACACTGCAACACAATCAAATTTGCGTGTTGTGCTGTATCCTCTTAGTTTTCGTCCATTCGACTAGCGGCTACTCGTATGCTAAACAAGAACTGCTTGGAATTGGACGAAGCAGCCATAGTCATGTGACACGTTACGAAAATGTTCACCAGCCGAACTTCTCCTAGAGCGAGTATCTTGTTGACAAAATACATACCTTTTCTCGAAGGCGTTGTGGCGTATCTGCTACGTGCCTCCATCTCGAGTGTTTCAAGTTCATATCCCGACTTATTTTTATTTTTTTTAACAAAAGTAATTTGATGGATGGGATACGTAACACACTATTCCTGTTTTTGTCCTCTTGCAAAGTAATTGTTGTGGATGAACACAGCAACGTTCAACCAAAGTATTCAAAACGGCTTTAAGTAGCCTCTCAGCTGGTTACTTTCCCCACGGTGCTGGTTAACTGTAGTTCATTCCCTGCTCTCACATTTGGTTCTACAGTGTCATAAGATACTGTGGAAGGGAAAACTTGTCAGGCCCGGGGCCGGGAGTTTCACCCCCGTCCGGATCCGGCTTACCCCATGATAACCGACCAAATACCTGCGAGTCCGCGGCCAGCCCCCGGCCGGGGGCCGACCGAGTCCCGGCCGGGGGCCGGCCAACCCCCGGCCAACCCCCGACCAACCCCCGGCCAAGCCCGGCCAACTTCCGGCCAACTCCCGGCCAACCCCCGGCTAAATACGGCCAAGTCCCGGCCGAACGCTGGCCGACTCCCGGCCAACCGGACACGCCCACTCGACCGGCGGAACCGGCGGTCAGGGGGGCTCCGACGATAGGGCAGATACCCGGCCAAACCCCGGGCTCCCGTCCAGAGTCCAGACCCCGGCCAAAGCCCGGCCGGCCAATGGCCCGAACCTGCCCAGTCTATGAACGGGCATTGCGGCCACCGACGGAGCCTGGAAACCCCTTGATCCCCTTCATTCGGCTCAGAACGAATGGCGCCTGCTGAGTAGGCAACCCCAACTTCTGCATTCACGCGTGTCATGCGGGCTGGCCTACCCTGGCACTCGAAGGCGCCAGGAGTCCCACGCACGTATTGTAGCCACCAGATGCAGCTAGACTGGTCTACACACATCCCGCCTCTCGTGCGCTCACGGCTTCCAGACCAGTCATGTATGGTGGGCGATCTAACTTAACGGCGCGCGCTACAGCACGTGCCTGCAAACAATACAAACGGCGACGCTATGAGCGCCTGTGCATGCTGAGGTAGGCCAGCCCGCACGGCACGCGTGAATGCAGAAGTTGGGGTTGCCTACTCAGCAGGCGCCATTCGTTCTGAGCCGAATGAAGGGGATCAAGGGGTTTCCAGGCTCCGTCGGTGGCCGCAATGCCCGTTCATAGACTGGGCAGGTTCGGGCCATTGGCCGGCCGGGCTTTGGCCGGGGTCTGGACGGGAGCCCGGGGGTTGGCCGGGTATCTGCCCTATCGTCGGAGCCCCCCTGACCGCCGGTTCCGCCGGTCGAGTGGGCGTGTCCGGTTGGCCGGGGGTCGGCCAGCGTTCGGCCGGGACTTGGCCGTATTTAGCCGGGGGTTGGCCGGGAGTTGGCCGGGCTTGGCCGGGGGTTGGCCGGGGGTTGGCCGGGACTTGGTCGACCCGCGGCCGGGGGCTGGCCGGGGACTGGCAGGTATTTGGTCGGATAGCATGTTATCATGGTACCACCCACCCTCCAGGCACGGAACCACTAAGCCACTGAGATAACTGGCAGTTGGGCCATCGGGGCTGACCCAAGATGAAACTCCAGAACCCGGTCATCGATGACCAATTATTTCGATGACAAACCGACTCCGACTACTGTCGCACATGATATCAAACCACCCCCTAGACGTCGTCCAACTGTTCAAATAAGTGTTATTTTTACCTGTTTCGCGATAGAATTATCCTCTCGACGATATCCCCCACCCCCACCGAAAGAGTAGCAGTGGCTTTACTTACTGCGACCGCGCAGAGAAAAAGTGCCACTAACGTCGAAGCCGTTGGCATGGCGCTCTGCCGACTGTGATCCAATCGCATGTGCACATCGGCACGGGATCCCGTTATTCGGCAGGAGTCAGGTGTTCAAACAACCGAAAACGGCAGATGTCGTCCCTGAGTCACAAACCCAGCGCCGCTGTTGTGGTATGTGTCTGTATGGTTTGTCACCATATAGTGGGGCTGTTGAGCGAATCAACCTTGCACGACGTGATAGAGGGATGTCGTTTGGTACGAATGTTGGTAGGACCCATACCTTCATTTTAAGACCTGGGGGCACATCCGGTCCCGCGACCGGGCCACGATATAAACGATTGCCTACCTATTAGGGGCATATTCCGATATTTCGCTATAATGTCGTTATTATGCCTCCGATTGAGGCCAATTTTGGCAGGTATACTTATTTTTCGGTCGTGCATCACACCTTGAGTCCTGCATGTACGCTCTAGGACCCTGGCAGCGTGTTGCCTACCTTCCAGGGGCATACTTCGATATTTCGCTATTATGTCCTTATGCCTCCGATTGAGGCCAATTTTGGCAGCTATACATATTTTTAGGTTGTGCATCACACGTTGGGTCCTAAATGTACGGTCTGGGACATGTTGCCTACCCTTCAGGCGCATATCTCATTTTCCCCGAATATTTTGCTGGTGCGTCGTTGTAAGACTCCGGCTAGTTTTTACAGGTGTAAATACTTACAGGATGCGCATCGCACATTGTTTCCAATGCGGTTTGTGCCTCTGGCGTCATGTTGCCTACCTTCTGGGGCCAGATATTTTTGAATGTTTCGCTACGCTGTTTTTGGGACTGCGTTTGCGCCCCAGTTGGCAACTGTATTTTTGCGTTGTGCTTCACACCTTGTGTTCTGAGTGTGGTTTGTGAGCCCGGTGATGTGCTGTAGGTAAGTGTGCAAACAATCCTGTTTACTAATTTATGTTAAGTCTTAGCGCAACACAGATTTTTTTTAGGTATCTGCGAGACTACTATGAATGACAGGCCCGCGAGGGGGGGGGGGGGGGGGCATTAACCAGAGTTTTTAGGTTACAATGAAATTATATATTTTGGTTAGTAAAATTTAAAAGATGTGTAACAGTCACTGGCATGGTGACATTTTGGTACTACAATACACAACTGAACGTGCATAAGGAAAAAGGGAAACCTGTAACTTATTTCTAGATGTACTGTTCATCGCAGGAATTTGACTAGCAAATATTTTCCTCTATCATACAATAATTTATGATTAAGAAACTACCCATTGAATGTAAAATATTGTACTTTACACCGGCATCTTTTGCTGGTAGATTCTATGTTTAGGCCTCACTTTTGGCTCTCCAGCTCCCAGCGCGCACACATTGCATCGAAACAAACATTATTTTTCACGAAATGATGAAAACGTATTTCCTCTGCTTGGACACGTTGAAAAGTTTTATGTCTGGTGTGCTGTCGGGTGACCAGGGCTCTGGAAAGGGGTAAAATGTAAACTCAGCCTACCAATCTTCTCAGTTCTGCCAAATTCTTTCGAATTTCGCGGGTATAGATGAGGACAACCCAATGTCATTCGGTACCGTTTTAGAGACTTGAGTCCAAAGTATCATGTGGAATCCAAAAAGTCATCTTGATGACATTCCTCTGTTCGTGAAGAATGGATAAAGTCGATCTCTCTAAATTTGACGAACGTCTACGGAGTTCACATTTTCCCTCCACTGTGGTCACTGGGGAATTCGTAACCCCAATCTTTTACCTGACCTACGTTAGCCAAGCAATGACGAACTCTGAATAAAGGCTCAGAATACTTTGGGACACATGACGGCTAAATAAAGCATGTCGAATAATTTCAATCTGGACAGTACGAAAATAGAATGTAAACTCCGTATCGCGTGAGGCGTCCTGCGTTTACAAAAATTATATAAAACGTTACCGGAAGAAAATTGGCTTAGAGGACCTTTAACATCTGTAGCATTGGTCACGACTATAATTCATCGCATTGATGGTCCAGACCAAGAGTGCTTGGAAACGGCTCAAAATACGTTTTTTCGACGTTTCATGCAAAAAGACAACTTAAATTTTTCAAAAGTATAGTTAGGTCAGAAGTGCTCCCTATCTGAGAATCTACCTGCTACAACGACGTTTGTTTCTTTTTTGGTAGCAGCAATTCCCGCCCCTCTTCTGCTTGCACTTGCACCTTTGCAATGGGGGGATGGGAGGTGCTGCTGCGGCTCTACAGCTTGTCCGAACTTCTGAGCCTGGAGTGACGCCCTTTTCATGTGACCCTCCAAGAGAAATTTAAAATTTGTCCATTTCTGGACGTTTCATGACCTAAGGAAAGTTTTTCGTCAAAAACGATATTTTTTTTTACACCAAAACGAAAATTTTGTCGTTTCTCGACGTTTCATTGCCGAAGGTAACATTTTCGTCAAAATCTATTCGACCCAAAATATATATACCTGTCAAAACTGGCCGCAAACGGAGTCCTATAGCAAAATATTCGAAAAGATTGAAATCTGCCCCTGGAAGGTAGGCAACACGTTGCCAGGGCCCTAGAGCGTACATGCAGGACCCAAGGTGTGATGCACAACCCAAAAATATGTATACCTGCCAAAATTAGCCGCAGTCGGATGCATAATAACGGCATAATAGGGAAATATAGGAATATGCCCCTGAAAGGTAGGCAATCGCTTATATCGTGGCCCGGTCGCGGTACCCGATGTGCCCCCAGGTCTGAAAATGAAGGTATGGGTCCTACCAACATTCGCACCAAATGGCAACCCTCTATCACGTCGTGCAAGGTTGATGCTGAATCTGTCGCTTAGCGGCCCCACTAATAATACATTAAGCAGCTTTAACTCCTTCGCGGGAGTAATAAAGCGTTTGATTGCAAACGCTTTTTGCGTATGAGTGGAGGCGCGTCCCAATAACCTCCAAGAGGAGAGAAAAGAAGGCTGCTCGTTGACGATGGTGGTTTGGGACCGCCCGGGAGGTAGGCAGCACATCGGGCCGCGCTGCTGTCCGGGAGGCTGACCGCCGGCAGCCACAAGGCGGTACAGTGCGGGGGCTGTGGATGGGACGACGACGGCGTGTGGTTGCTCTGTAGGCGCTCGTAGTGGACTCTCCCCTCTACCTCTACCCCCCCCCCCCCCCGCTCGCCAGATCGGCTGCCTCATCCCCCCCCCCCGCGAGGGATATGTACATAATATGAGTACAATTTTACAAAATTTTACTATTTTTACAAAATAAGTATCAAAATAGATTGACGCGTGCCGGGCCGAAATGTGGAAAAGTAGTTAGCACATCCACAACGCAATGTGAGACGAAAATAACTAAGTGTAATTTCTAAAATGGGGTTATGGGATGGATGGACAAGACGTCTGCTTCTAGCCTCGCGCAGTGTGCGCGACGATTGACATGGTCTCAACGCCAGCTCCAGCATTCGAAATCCCAGTGGCGCGAGCTAGACATACCCCTCGCGGGGGAGGGGGGGGGGGGGGGGCACTCGACTACGAGCGCGCCCATAGTTGCCTCCCCCTTAAAGCATGCCCCGTGTAGATTTTCACCCGATCCAAAAACAATAGAAGGCTACCAGGACTGCTCACTCGAACTCGAAAGCGCCCACCGCCGAGTGTCTCGCTCTTCCGCGAGTTAGTCCTGCCATCCAGGATAGCCGGCCGGTTCGCCGCCGCCGCCAGCCATAGTCTTAGGGGCCGTTCACAAATGACGTCACGGTTTTGGGCCACTTTTTGATCGCCCCGGCCCCCATAGTCCCGGCTTGTCACGAATTATGGACCCCACCGCCACTTTCCGTGACGTCACGATTACCTAGTAACTCAGAATTGTGCGAAATTAGTTCTAGCCTTATACGCCTCTGTCGTTCCTCAGCTTATTTCGCAGATAACTGGGATGTAAAGAAAATATGGATTTTGTATAAATGCTGCGAACTTAATTCAAGAGGTCACGGGAGTGTGTTGGATACATGCTTTTCTGTCAAAATTTCGCGTGCGACATGTTTGAATACCCAGTAGGGAAACGTGAAGTCACACTGCCCTTACACCCCCCTCCCCTCTGTCACACTTAATCACGCTTCAGTACACTCCCTTCCCCCTTAATCGTGTGACGTCGTTTGTGAACTGCCCCTTATAGGAGCTGCGGCGCGCGGTGGCCTATCCGACCTCCCAGCTTGCAAAGGGCTGACTTTTCGTCAGAGAGTGTGGGGATGCCGATTGTAGTGCAAAGTCTTACCTATCCAGTGTTGTGTCTACGTAGTCGATCCGACAACTCTAGCGCGAACTAGAGCGCCGACTAGATGTACGTTCGGACGGTGGGCCGGTCGGCCAAGCGGCCAGCACATACGCCCTTCTCGCTCCTTTCCTGTTCAATTTAGATGGGGGGGGGGGGGGGATTTAAGCGAGCCGATTTTAGAACAAATTCTAAGCTTTCAAGCTGTAGGCGTCTCGTGCCGATCCGATCGCTTACACCGATCACTTAAAATTAACCGTTAACGAACGAAAAGTGAAGAAAGTCTGACGCCCGACCTAACTTTCACCTTCTAGAGGCTCTAGTTTACTCTACAATAGTCCGATCGGCACGAGATGCCTACCGCTTGAAAGCTTAGACTTTGTTCTAAAATCGGCTCGCCGGCTATCCTGGAAGGTAGACTAGCCCGCGGAATAGCAAGACACACGGCAGTGGGCGCTTTCAAAGCGCGCGAGGCGGGCAGTGAGCAGTCCTGGTAGCTTCTATGGTTCTTGCCCGATCGTTAACTCTGGCAGCCATAGGTGGCCAGTATTTTTGCATTTGTAGAAGGGTGAATGTATAGGGAATTCCAACCGTGTCCCGGTGTGGAGCCTTTTTGGGCCTGTTCTCCCGACGGGAAGTGTTGCCGATATGCCACTTTGGTGGAGATAGCAGGCCGTGGATTCCGCGACGAGCTTTCCGCGACGGCCGCTGGGAGGCGTTGCTGCGCTGGCAGCCTAGAGTGATCGCTAGCCATACAATTATGGCGTCTGCTTCCTTCGATCTACGGCGAATTTACACATTTTTAAACACTGCATTCAGGATCTCCAACACTTACATAATGTGTCTTAAAACTCTTCACCTGGCAGAGTGTCAGTCTCAGAATCCAGTCCTTGTTCATTGCCCGATTCATCCGTTTTGTGCGGTGTGAGGGAAGGTGGTGTAAGGTAAAGGATGCAACACATTTTAATTGTTTAAAAGAAAGCGGTAGAAGAGCGTAAAAAAAGAAACGTAGTAACTTTGTACACATCTATACCTACCATAATTGATCAAACTCAACTGCCAAAGCGAGAAGCCGCTATACTAAATAATTACGGCCTCAGTCCATGTCACTAAGGTCCACGGACTCGACGGCGCCCCCACTGCCCCCCCCCCCCCCTCTTTTCGAAAATCAGCGGATATATTAGGAAGTCTTCGTGAAAAGGAAGGATAATGTAATAAAAATAGAAACTTTACAGTAATTACATTTTACTGTGAACAATTGACCGAGTCGTTTCATAACAAAACAGAACATAACAAATACAATAACAGCGTTCCTTGGCAAATCTTTTACTTGAATGAAAAGTGAAGAGGACACAAGAGTTTTGGATGTGCGTTGGTTGTTTTCGTTACAATATGAGGATAGTTTGTGCGCCTCCTGAATAATCGTAGAAGGTGATCTTACTTTTTTATTGGGTGTTAACAGACGCGCATCAGCCGCTGCGTTGCATTTATTCGCCATCGGCTCGACTTAGAAGTTCTATGAATTATCAGTCTTTGTGCGGACTTCCAGGACATTGCGATTGGGTGAAGGTCTGACGACCAGATTCTCAATAGTAATCGGGAGAGCCGCCGGGAGCCCCGGGGGCGCCTGGAGCACCCCCATGACCTCCAGCACCTCCTTGGCCACCCGCGCCTCCAGGACCGCCCGCACCTCCAGGACCCCCTGCACTTCCAGGGCCACAGCCGCCACTGCCGCCAGAGGCACCGCCGCCACCTAAATGAGGAGCCAAAGAACAGTTTGTAAGAATTGCAACTCCTGACACCTGATCAGGGCACTGCAGCAAGTGTCCATCCGCTTCGGATGAAACCTTGTGAGTCGATTTTCTGATGGCAGTAGGTAAAGGTACCGGCGAAATCTGAACCTCAATTTCATATCAAGGGGGTTTTAAGTATGTGAAACGTCGAGATCGAAAGTCTCAGGTCCATTTTTGAAATTTGTATCGTCTCAAAGTTCTCTGTTTCAGCTATCAGCAGAAGTTTCAACCCCAGGTGTGACTTGCTAGAGCAGGCTGTTAAGCTAAGCTGGTATCTGCTCTTGGCCAACAGCAGCAACAGCAAAACCTCTTTAATTCGGTTCAGTTCTTACAGGCTCCGGTCAGCACCACATCAACAGTACCCGTTACCGGAAAGGGTTTTGCACTCCAAAAAATGTGTGCTTGAATCAGAGCATTATGTACGGCAATTAAGGATTTTTGGCGGAGTTTCTTAAATCAAGCATCTGATGCTTGTTCCCAGCATAGCGAAGCTTGGGCCCACATTGAAAAACATGGTTTGAACTGGGAAACAAAACTCTGGGTGTGGGCATCAAAGCATGTTCTATCCGTGCCGCATTAGCGCTACAGTTCTAGGATGAGTAACGAAACAGTTCGATTGCAGCACAAATGCTGCGGGGACAGGACACACTTCGATGCTCTGTATTTATCATTTCTCTCAGTACAGAATATCAATACTTGTGTCAAGCATTTTATTCTTGTATCAAGCATCAATATCTTGGAACAAGCATAATTTTTAAAAAGTATAATTTGCGGTTTAAGTTTAAAACTTGCTATGAATAAGACATATTATGCTTATTTCAAGCAAACTTTGTTTTAACAGTTTGCCTCCCTGTGTAGCTCCCTTTTACCCAGACCTCGGTTCGTTTTTCCACATCAACAACCGCTTCAACAACGACGCAGTGTGATTTAGTTAATGGTTGTGCTTACCGCCACCGCCGCCACCACCGCAGCCGCCACCGCCTGGAGCACCGGGAGCGCCTGGAGCACCTCCAGCCCCACCCCAGCCTCCGGTTCCTCCGCCACCGCCCCAACCACCAGCGCCGCCCCGTGCAGCCCTCAGCTCCTGTCCGTCGGGGCCGCGTAGGACGGCGTCATCTTGGTAGGCAGCCACATGGATCGTGGCCACCAATAGCACAGCCAGCAGGGAGATCTGGAGGGCAGAGGCAGTTTTAACTCCACTTCATGAGACGAATGTCCTTTTTGTATTTTCGGCAATTATAACGTACACAAAACTGTGTATTATCGCCATTTTGTACATATTACTAACTTCAGTCATGTTTGCAATTCATGCCAAATTAAAGTACGCATTACGATTGCTCAAATCGTACAATACTGTGCATAAGTCTCTTAGAGGCTACGGCAAGCCGGGAGGGGGCAGCGCCGGCCGCCAAGGAGGCGCTAAAGCCATGTAGGTTGCCTTCCCTCCAGGCGTTCCACTCCTGGACTAAAAGAACTCAATTCTCAGTTACTGCTCGTTTCTGACCCCAGGTGTCCTGACTTAATCCTCTAGTGACGTGTAGTGCCCCCCTCTCCCTCCTCCCTCGTCGTACATGCGCCTGATATCTCACACGTTACAACACCCATATTCTATTTTCAGCCTAAAATTGAACTCACAGCCCCCCCCCCTCCCCTCCCCCTTCCACCCGACATTTTTGAATTAAAAGTCCGAAATCTGCATTGGGATAGTGACTGGAAGAAATTTTCAAGCGTAGCTGAAAGCAAGAAAAAGCAATCAGCCTCTCCATCACTGGCAATCCTCAATATCGAGAATCTTAGCTCTTGGACGAGCAATATCTTTAAAAAAAAAAAAAAAAAAAAAAAAAATCAGAATATCAGATTTCAGAAAAACCTTGCTGAAACTGAGCAACTTATCGAAATACTCCGAGACTTTTGAGGTTTACCAAAAACTGGATACCGATAGATTTTATCTACTTGTTGTTCTCCGACAAGAGTATTCAAAGAAAGAACCGTTTAAACGGTAAGAATTATTTCTTCAGAACTGTTACGATATGTTCAAAGAACTTGTTGTTTAAAGCGGTTCAAAATTTTCGATCAGTTTCTCGAAATTTTCCGGAAACAATTTCTTACAGAGTTAAATAAAAATACAAGTTGGATGAACTGCTTTCTGCCGTCTGTGGTCAGCGGCCACCGCTCGCATGCGTACCGCCTCGCAACGTCATCCTCGAGTCGACTACTGACCTACAACAACAACACGCGCCGCACTGTACGACCGCGTGGTCTGTCAAGTTCAAGGCCATCCACTCCACTCCCCACCACGCCCCAGTCCCACCCAGTACGCTGACTCGAGCCGAGCCAGGACGGGCCAGTTTGCCGAGCACGAACCAGGGGCCCGGCGGCGGGGCAAGTGGCTCGCCTATCGTTCGCACAGCACAACTTTCACCTCACTTAACGTGATCAAACTGCCCGTATTGTTTTGGGAGACTCCAAACCCACACATACTCCTCTCGCCCTGAACTGTCCTGTCTTCTCAGAGAAATTTTATCGGCATTTCACGAACTGTTCCATTAGGTTGACGTCGGTGTAAGCAAATCACCCCGGGAAAAAGAACACCCGTGCAGGTAAAAAAATCACACTCTTCTCAAAAGTGTACATTTTAACCAAAACTTGCTAATTTGCCTTTTTGTTGGAGCGTGTTAATTTTTTACCTCTTGTAAAAAAAAATTCCCAACGTGATTTTTCTTTTACTAGCGCTTTCTCTAGTTAAGTAATTTTTCAGTGGAGACATTGCCCTTGATTTCCGATCGGGATATCTTACCAACGAATCCACGCCTGTGTTGCCTTAAGTTCTCGACTTAGCAAACTGTACTTCTACTTCTAAACACAAGTACTAGATTCCAGAGATTCGATGGAGCACGCCATATGAAGGACCTCAGGGACTGTACTATTAAAACCGACGCGTACGTCTACACTCTACTCATTGAGCTTTGACGACAGCCCTACTCCACCCCCCGTTAATTCAAGAAAAATGTGTTTCGCAGTGAAGCGCGGGATGCGCCTTACCGTGAGTGCCCCCATGTTCTCTTCTCTGCAGGTGGTTGGCGAGTCTTACTTGCACGATGGCGGTGGTCACCTTTTATAAACTAGCTCCGCCGGCCTGGCTCGGCTTGGCGCATGCCTCCCCCCCCCCCCCCCCAAGGAGCCTGCGGCACCCACGTCCCCGTGTCTCTGTCCGTTCTTGCATCCCTTCCCAGCGTGTTTCTTTGCTTCCTTTCATGCGTTCTCCCTCCTGTTTCTTCTCTTTTCTCTCGTTCTTTGTCCGTCTGAAATTCCTTTTTAGATTTTGTCCTGTCTTGTCCTCTCTAGTTCCCTATCAAGACGTTCTTGGCCCGCACCTGCGTCCCTATTCTCTTCCCTCTTATTCATTCCCACAGGGGCGCATTGGGGTCCTCCATTTAGTACGTCCCCAATATTCACAAGCGTAAATGAGATCTTGTGATCGTGGTCCCTATTTACGACCAGTATTTGCAAATAACTGTTGGTTCTTTTGTTACTGATGGTATTCTTGTGATCGCACTTATATTAGTTTACTCAATAAAATCTTATTGCTGAGGCACTGATAGTATATTTCTAATCATACCTAGAGTGGAAAATCAATTGTGAATCAGATATCAATTGTGGACTGCAGTAAAGTTCAGTTTAGAGACAAAAAATTGCCTTTTCTGATTAACTTCGTGGTTCATGTATTTGAGTTCATGTATCACTGCGTCATCCGTCGCATCCGGCTCTTGCAGCAAAGTTGCCCATACCGTATATCGGGCTTACAATTGACTGTCCACTCTATGGTTCCGATGGTACACTCCCTGACACGCCCAGCCAGAAAAAGACTGCCAAATTTCTGTCGATATCGAAATTCTTAGTAGATTTTTAATTTGAATTGCTTTGCAAAATGATTTCGAAGCGACATCGATTTTATTTTTGACGTCGCATCGATGTCGCAACTGAATGGCGATTTGACCTTGTTTCACGAACCTATCTGATGTCGAATCTACACAAATTCGATTTCGATGCAAATGCGACGGCCATTTCTTGCTGGGGTACTCGTGGTATAACTGTCATCGTGTCGGTTGTTACTCTGTGCGAATCTCTTTTGTGCACTGATATTTGGAACAGGAAACGCAGGATCGGAAAGAAATGGGTAAAGTACACAGCAGTCAGCCAGAGCACAGTGGTCGGTCAGGATGCGAACTTCACCAACTACAGCTTGAACCAGGTCTGCGACAACCATGTGGCAGCTGCCGGCCCGTAGCAGAACCGAATGACATTTTGGCCACACACTGGCTGTGCTTTGGACGCTACAAACATATCAAGACATCACCAGCCAAGGGGGTAACCAGTCGCGTATTGCCCTGCACACTCTGGGGGTAATAACGCGTAATTACCGTATTACCGCGTATTACCGCGCATTAACGCGTAATAAAACGCGTATTAACGTGCAATAATACGAATATTCAAGGCATGGGAATCACTAGACAAAACTCGCAGGATGATTTGTTATCATCCAATACGTGGGCCCGCCAACGTCTACGATATTGCCGCAGGCGCAAACCTTAATTTAGCAAGTTTGAGCACGTAATGGCGCCTGCTGGGTAGGCAACCACGACTTCTGCATGCACGCGTGTCGTGCGGGCTGGCCTATTCCAGCATTCGCAGGCGCTAGTCGCCGCCTTTCGCAGTTGAAGGCGCGAGAAAATTCGCCTTACGTGCGTGCCACGCAACACCTTTCCCCGACAGTTCCCGTTCCCACTGCACAGTGCCTGGTGACCTGCTGACTCTTCCCCTCCGCCGTCACTCGCCCCTCCTCTAAAGTGGTAGTCGGCAAAGTTATCATTTATTGCTAAGCCTGCTGCTGGGAGAATTCGTGTATTTAAGTTTGTTTACGTCATCAAAAGTTTCAATTTCAGTTTTTTTTCTTGCCACAGAAAGCAAAGATCCCAAATAATTGCAGCCAATCCATCGTGAACGAGGACAGGTTCGCGCCCAGGCGGCAAGCGAAAACATGCTAGAGCCTCCCGCCAGCGGCCGCCCTGCGGCGTTAGGCGAATCGATTCATCGTGACCGTCTGCCACGTTCTTACCCCCGCACCCATCTACCCCTCTACCCATCTACCCCTCTTGCCAAACAAAGCTCAAGTCATCAATTTAGTAATTCCTCTTTTTTCCAGTGCTGGCCGACTACTTCACCTGAAGTGACCGATTACGACACCTTTGCTGGCTGGCTGGCTGCATTTTTCGTCGCTTCTGTCTAACATTATTTTTCGATAAAAAAAAAACCTGCCTATTTTTCGTGATTTCTCCGAATTCCCTATTTCATAGAATCCTTCAGGCAAAACGAAAAATAGCGTTCCTATTTAACTGGCCGACTTTTACTTTTTTGTCTTCAAAAGCGATGGTATGGTCACAGTGGCAGGGTGGCCAGCAGTCAGGGAAGTCAGGGAAGTCAGGGAATTGTCAGGGGAAAAAATGTTTGTCAGGGAAGTCAGGGAATTTTCAGGGAATTTAACGCGCTGTCAGGGAAAATCGCGAAAATCACGCCGCAAGCCCCTATTCATACTTTTTTTTACAAAATAAAATGACCATAAATTTCATATACCAGTGCGTATTCTGCGTATTTTGCTTCCTTTTGCCACCTCTTGCGGTTCAAATTTTTCAGTGAGAAATGGGTTTTGGTCAGGGAAATGTCAGGGAATTGGAACAGAACAGGCTGCGGCCCGTAACGTATCGAAAAGAGTTGTTTATCGCGAGTAAACGTGCACCGCGCCATCGAACTCGAGTCGGACGTCGGTCTTTGACGAATTGCTGCCGATACGTGCCATTTTCGTTCATTGATCATTTGTCGGGCTCCGCTAAACAATCGATGAGCGTAAACACCAAACGAAATAAGAGAAAAACTAAAACTTGTACATCAGCGTTGATGTGTCAAGTGAGAAAGCAAGTGAGAATGCAAACGGCTACAGTGAGAATCATACGGCATCTCCTATCGAATTTAAAAAGGATATTTTTACATCTCTAAGTTTGGATTAAATGAGGGCGGCCAGGCCATGTTTAGTGTGTTGAGTGAGGGCGGTCACGGTCTCTGAATATCGTCCAGGACGTATCTGCTACTCAATTGCGGAAACGATTTTGCGACTTACAACGTAGCGAGTAACGAAAAGTGCATCATGCAAGTACAAATTTCATTAAATATCTAACAAAAATTCGTGATCGTGACGGGGGTCAGCAATGGCGGAAAGTCACCGTCTTACTGACGAGTCTGGTCAACAGGGATAATATTATCTGAAATGCAGGGAGCGCGGGGAACTGGTTTGTATCTGATTTGAGGCATGCGCGCGCGATATCCCGGGGAAAGCCCCGGCAGCAGCTGCTGCCGACGCAGTCCATATCTGCCTTCCTCGGCCCGGCCTCGTGCCCGACGGGATGGGATGGGTTTTCCCACCCCGCCGGGCGAAGGAGTGCGGGGCGCAGCCACTAGACTTACGGCGTATATTTGTACTCATTGCGACTGTAGTCGGGGTTATGACCTTGACCGTAGGCGCCACCCAGTATCGTTACCGACCAGTGCGATGAAAACTGAAGCAAACGCATTTCTATTGGTTTTTATTATTGATTTTTTTTTTTTGTTGTGATTCATCTGAAAACCTTGATTACATTTTTTTTTAAATTCTTTGGAGAGAAATGAATCACGATAAAGGACTGTTTGAATGTCAACAGGATGTCGATAAAAAAAAAAAGATTAAAAAAAACAACACTTGTCAGATATGAACTTCGTGAAATACAAACAAACTTCTATTCATCGAAGAAAAATGTAACAATTGTATAAAAGATAAATATGTTACATTTGGTGCATTTACGCTGCTGGGCTGGTGTTGATCGCGTCAGCGTGAGCCCCTGAGAGGTAGGCACTGCGTTTCTCTGCGAGGCACCGCTATGTAGCATCGCCCATACCTGCCGAATCGCAGGCGCTTGTGGAGGGCATTTTTTTCAGAGCTATGATTTCCTGTTGTTTCCCTTTGTCCCCTGTCCTTTCCGCTGCACCACGGTGTGCCGAAACGAAAGTGCCGTATTTCTGATTACACCATGCAGACCCCGCACGTGGTATGACGTCATTCCTGTTACGATTGCCATATCTGTCAACCAGCGTATAAAACTGGGCGCAAGGCTGCTTCAGGAAAACCCGCGTCAATGTGTGACCACTACAACAACCGCGTTTTCTCAGAAATTTTCCACAAAAAGCTAAATCCACGAAGGTTATTACGATTCAACATGCTGACTAATCCCCTAGGATCTTTATGCTCAAAACCGAACCGATCTCACTAATCGAGAAAACCGCAAAAATGTAAGCTAGAAAGGCAAGGATAAGACAGGGAAGGGTAGTCTAGCCCGCATGACGCGAATGGCAGGGCCTTCTTGCCCAACTTTGGCGGCTTGTGAAGCTTAAACAGTATGTCACATCGTCTTGCGGTAGTGACGAGTCGAAAGATTGTATCTTACTGGGTCGGCGAAGTCACTTGGGAGATGCGCTGCAATCAGTACTGGAAATGATCTGAAACGTCCAAACAGCCGTTCTTTCGAAATTAAAAGATACCCCTAACTATTCTAGTGCCGAAATGTCGAGAAAAAAGAAGTGTCTAAACACAGTGCAACACTCGAAACATTCAGTGGCGGATCTAGAAGCGGCTTCGGGGGGGGGGGGGGGGGGCGTTCTGGCTGCGGCCTCTGCCGCGAGAAGCCTCGTACAAAATAAGAGAAGAAACACCTGCTACGATCTCCGGTCCGGGGATTTCCAAACAGAGGACTGGACCTGCGTTGTTTTCGTCAGAGTGGAGAGACGAGGGCCAACTTCGTGGCAGCGATGCCAGTTCACACTGACGTTAGCGATACAATAGTGGCCAACGAGGTGACCGCTGCCGCACGACGAAAACTCTGTAATGCGTCTGAAGGTGGAGTTCGGAGAGGTACAGATGAGCGCCAGCGCCTTGTCAACTACTTCACAGCAAAAGAAAACCCTTTTTTCCGAAGGGTCATGCATGTTGAACTCCCATAAAGATCCTTCTAAACGAAGGGTTTCCTTTTACCGTGCTGCTTTTACCGTGCTGCTTTTACATTACGGAGATTATTCTGATTGTCAGTGATTATCAATGATTATGTTGATTATCACTCATCAATGTGGTGCTTCTTTAGGTGGACATTGTGGCCTGCTGTGCGTGCCGCGCTGTCAATGGCATACCAATCACAGGCCACACCTATCTCCCTTGCTTGCTTCCCTGGGGCTTTTACGGGAGCAGATGAACCACGATACTGCGTCCTGTCTCCAGACATGTACGAAAGCAGCAGTACACGTCCAATAAGTATCTGCCGGCCTTGCCGACCCTGCCGGGGGCCTCTGAAGGCGCACCAATCCCCAATCGCAACACTTTCCTCCACTCTTGGAGGCATAGGCTGTGTGTTCCTGGGTCGCAATCCTGAGCTAATAGCTACGATAGAAAATAAAAAGAATTAGAGTAAGGGTTATAAATGAACGGTGTGTGATAAGAATCTAACTGTCGTTGTGACCTACCTTCGCCTTCTCGCACACGCGTGGTGCGATCATTACTGAGCTGTCCCCTAGTGTTTAGCATCCACACCAAGGCTGTCTTCTTAACGACCACGTTTTCGCCGTGCGCGTCTTTTACCCTCACGAACGGACCGTCAAGAGTCACCTTAGCCATAGGGAAGGTGCGGACGCCCACAGCCCCCGAAAATAAGGAGGTACGTGGCCCCTCCTCGTTTTCGTCCTCCTCGTCCGACCAGTCAGACTGGCGTCCCATGGCTTGGCCTCGGCTTGCCAGAAGTCGCCTCGCTTGTCGCCTCGCTGTTGCCTGTGAAAATGTGATCATGTCAATTCTCCAGTCAAAGCCCCTGTAGCTGATAGGGTAGGCAACACAGCGCATAAACTGCGCATGGGTTGCCTAACCAGCGGGGGCCCGCATAGGCGATCGTATTTTATGTACACAAATTACAATTCCACCGATGTCGTACCTCGTTTTCGTCACTGCTGTCGCCATCAGAATCTGATTCATCCGTATCCTCCGGCTCCACCTCCGGGATGCTCGAGAATACTGATGGTACCCCAGATGTAACACCAAGTTTGGCGAGGAGATTGGTAGCCTCCGTCTTTGCTTCATGAATTGTTTCTAAGATCTCAGTGTCACTGGGATAGGTAAAGTCAGTCAGGGTCTCTGCTCTTCTTTTCCCAGTTCGCCGGCTTTCACCAAAGAAAAACTTTCCTCCCAGCTGTTTCCTTATAGACTCCTCGAGAGCTATTTTGGTAATTCTCTGCAGGCACTCCAGAACTGTGAAATTGATGACAGTCATAAGGGCGGTAGTCAAGGCGCGAAGCAGGCGAAACAAACTCTCACACTCTTGACTTGCCCACAGCCACGGAGCGAATTCCCCTAAAAATAAAATTAAAAAAAAAACACGAGTTATGGAGCCGTCGTTCAACGTACAAATAGGTAAATTGCAAGGCAATCACTGCGTACGTACCGTGGGCTTCGTCTTTGTGGTCCCTGTAGAACTTGGTCAGGAGTATTAGGGCGTGAGCATTTATTTCTACACAGATGTAGCTGTTGGTGGTCAGGAAATTTTTCTTCAGATTATAAGAAGGATGCTTCAGGACCCATTGCCGCCATCCTCGATAGAAAAACAATGATTTCCATAGCATACGTATTCTGGACACCGCAGTTAAGGTGCGATCAAGAAAGGCTTCAAATGCCCCTCGCCCCATATCGAGAAATGCACGTGTTGCCTCTGAATTGGGAATATTTTCCAGCAAAGAGTGGGTGTTCTCAGAAAAAACTTTCTCAGCAGATCTGAAATTCATGCGATCTTTGGGATCTATATCTGCGGCTATCAACATGTGCTGGTCCTTGGAAAAGTTCTCCATCAGGAATTGTATGTGGCTTATAGACACAAAAAAATTACCAATGCATAGAATGTTTTTTCTCAATAAAAGATTTCGCAGCTTTGTAGCAACATGCGTCGGGTCTTGCACGCATACAGTTTCCCTAGTGATGTCGGCCCGAAACCAAAAATGCCAGGCAAGAGGGTTCTGGCAAGAGTCAAACATGATGGCCTTCATGACCGCAAGACACCTTGGATCTCCATCAGTTGAAATGACACGAATTGTGATGCCACGACTAGCCGCTTCATTATGCATATGCTTCCATCTAGCCCCAACTTGCTCCTGATTAAATTTGTTGTCGGAGCCAAATCCACACAGCACAAAAAATGAGGCTGTATCTTCCACTGGTCGAGCCACAATAAAATAAATGAACCGAGCGAGTGTTCCATTTTCCATATGACCTCTTATTACACCCTCGGTCGTTGCAGGAAAAGCATAGACAATGGGAAGGCCGTCATTGTCTAAGCGGGGCACTAGGCCTACCAGTTGGTTGGAGGATGCGTCGTACTGAACGCCAGCTATGCATCGTGTGGCGTCTTCCTGCACAACAATCTATAAAGTAAATAATTATTTTTAAAAAATACACATTTAAATAAAAGGGAAGTTAGCACACGCAGTGATAGCAAAACTTTAGGGCATTCCCTTCCCCCGCCTCACCTCTCGCGGATATCCTCGTTCTTCAAGAAATTCTGACAGTTCATCCCACCGGAATTGTCCTTCAACCAGCACCTGCTTGTTTTTGTGCATTGTGTTCTTAACCGTTGTAAGACTAGGTATAATTTTTGGGAGATTCCCATGTAATTCACCATAAGCTCTGGGCCCACAAAGTAGGAAAAAGTGTGTCGACATCAGACTTAAATAATCTTTATACCTTTCCCCTCCTGTGAGTTTGTTTGCATTTCTCTCAGCAGATTCATTTAGAGCTCGGAGAAACGCGCACACGGTTGGGGGTGGTGTCTCTTTACTTTCCACTAATTTGTCAAGCAGAAGCCGCACAGTGGTATGGAGTGATTCATTCTCTCTTATAGTTTTCTCCATTTGGTCTACAACCGGCCAAAATTCTGTTACTCTACGGTTGTGTAGTGCTGCTCTCTCCAACGCCCTTTCATTTCTTCCTGCTCTCTGATACTTTAGTTGTTTCCATATGTCTGCTAAATAAAAAATAAAAATGAGTCTAACTACAAATAGTGCCAAGTTTGTTCTCAAATCTATAAATAAAAAAGTACACTTCTTTGCTGTGTACCTTGTGTTATCTTATTGAGAGGGAAAAGAAGAAATATAACGAAAAAGAAATGCCAACTTAAAGCTTCCACTAAAATGAATTATTCTCAATTGCCCGGGTTTTAAGGAAAGGAAATAAATTTAACTGTTGCTTTGTTAAATCTTAATACCTTCAAAGACAATAAATAAATTTACAGTATACAAGCATTACTTGCAACATGTTTATTAAAAAGAATAAAAAATGTTATTAACCGTAGAAACATTCTCAAAATGTAAACATATCTACTTATAAACATAAGTTATGTTACAATAAAACATACAGGTACACATCAATAGTAGTCATGCAAACAGAAATTTCTATTAAAAGTTTAAAGATATTGGCACTAACTGTCAGTCTTTTGTTTTGATGAATCATCAACTCTCTCTTCATCACTAAAGTCTATAGGACTAAGTGAGCGCAGTTCACTATATGGAGCTGAGCTGTCACTGTCACCTTGGGCCTCTTGGTTCTCATTTACCGTTTTCTGTTTCTTAACAGGTTGAGTCTGAGTATAATGGACTGCTCTAATATGCCTATAAAAATTCTGAGAACTCCATGGTCTTTTAAGAGACTTAGTTATAATTATAGTATGCTGCCTCTTACAACATTCTTCAATTTGGCACAATATTGTTCCAGTGTGTTCATCTTTTAAACTCAAGATGTACAGTGGCTTTCCTGCTTCAGCTGACAAACTAAAGTCCCTCTGAAGGGCTTTGTCAATAATATTTACTAATATTTTCTTGGACTCAATCAAATGGTCTTCTCCATGTTTCTCTTTTGTTTTTTCTGGATTGATATTCTTGCATTCTAGAAAAAAGAAAAAAAAAGTCCCATACAATTATTATGAATAGCACTAGATTAACAAAATTAATCTTAACACCTTAAGTATATACCTGTCTTCTTTCCTTCATGCTGAATAGGCAAAAGAATTTTGTTGTCCTGCATCTTGGAAGCTACTTCTAATAACAGTTGGCGATGGCCAGGGAGAATCTCAAACTCATGAGGAATGTCCGAAAAGAAACCAAACACTATTCCCAGCTTAGTGGGGCTCAGTTTCTGAAAATCAAAGATAAAACAGGTTATAATAATGTGTATTAACTCACAACTTATTCTATCACAACAATATTGGGGAAAGTTCTAAATTAAAGCAACAAAATTTTTAACGGAATACTATTTCAAGTTAAAAGTAAATGTATCGTTGTTTTGACCTGATTACATTTTACGATAAATTATCAAGTAGTTATTTAAACTTTGGAGATGCAAGGGACAACACATATATTAAATTATGATAGGCTTAATCAGACTTACCTTAGCAAGAATGCGTCGAGCAAAGCTTTGCACCTCATCAATGGAATCTTGTGTCAATGAACGTAAGGCTGCTTCATTGTCATAGCCAAGATACGACAAGAGTACAGTCAAAGACTGAGGCAGCGTTATCTGGGTTTTTTTGGACACACTTTTCCAAAACAAAGTCTGCAAAAATGGTAATAGAATTAGTAGAGGCAGGCAGCCAGGGAGAGAGTGAGCTCTGCGTCAATACCCCATGCGCAAAGCGCATGACTTCTCCCACTACTCTTGGCTACATGGCACGTCCAACCCCCATAACCTCAAAGTTACAAACAAATGGCAATCCCGCGGTTAGAAAAACAACTATTCCTCTTTTTTTTTTCAAAGAAGGCGGATATTTCAATAAAAAGGAAGTCAGAACGACCATGAAATTAGGTGCCATGAAAAATAATAGTAGCATGCACGGAACTTAACCAGTCTCGATGGCTCACCTGGACCGTGTCGGTGGGCGGGGAGGGCGGGGAGGTGGGATTCCCCTCGCTCTCCTTATTTCCATGACCAAATAAATTATTTTGGTCACTCATTGTGACATTTCAGAATCACAGGATTGGCAGAAGGTTTCTGCGACGTGCGTGCAGTCTAGCTTAACTAGTCTGCCGAGCCCAAGATAAGCGCCCTTTTTTGGACGATGGTGCCTATCTCCCTATTTTGGATTTGAGTAAACGGCTCACACGAGGTAAACAGTGGGCGCCATAAAGGTTAGGTCAGTTTTAATCTGTTGGCTTCCGTGCGGTTTTAACCAATCGAGGCTAAACGACGAGCACTAAAGAGCAGTCGCAAATGAAACAGATTAAAACTGACTTAACCTGAGCTACTCGGAGCTGCTGGGACGACCAGTATTGTAATGTGACATAAGATATGCAGCGTAGTGGCGGTGTGCGCTGCTTAGGTGCCATGGGCAGGAAGGCATGAAGGGATCATGAGGAGCACATAGATTCTTTTTTTCTTTTTTTTGTAAGGTTGCGCATGCGTTATGCTTTTTCCTGCTTTGGCAGCCCGGTTCCAAAATATGAAAGTCTGTCTCTCTCATTGATCCTTTGTACACTCGCATGTCCTCTCGGTATTCCTTCCCGCGCGACTGATCGAGTGTGTGCGTGTGGGCGGGGAAACGTTGAAATCTGACATTTTCAATGACATTGAGAAACTTTGTTATTGGACAGTGCCACATTGTGTGTTCATGATACTTGTGTGATCTGGTCGGGGATAAAGGAGTGATCAAAATCAGGCATGTTTCAAAAGCGTCTTTTTAATGTCGAATTATAGTTTCTTTCTCCACAGCTTCCCACTTACACCTATTATTATCGCAAAACTATTGTCTACTAATTACCATTAATCACAGCACAGATAATTTCCCTAATCGAATGTCGGCATCTATTTCGGAATGAGCACTCTGCAGGAGTCTACCAAACGTACACACAGGTTACAAATCCTCCGCCTGCGGACCTTGTCTCGTTGATGTAGGGTCTTTGGTATCTCAGAACCCGACGTTGCCCCCCCCCCCCCCCCCCCCAAATCTCCGTGCAGTCAACGTGCTTTAAGTTTACCGTGTGATGAAACTCGAGCGAAAACATTTTCAGACCGCGGCTGGCATTGCGCCTCCGTACGGCACGGCGGAGGTTGTCCTGGTCCCTGACAGGTAGCGGCTGGACCGGCGAACAGTGTCAGCGTTGGCACTCTTCAGCCCTGCATCCAGGGCGGGCAGGGCGCGTCCGGGCCCTTGGGACCGCCAGGGCCTCCGTGGCCGCCGGGAGCGCCGCCAGAGCCATTGGCGCCGTGGCCGCCGTTGCCGCCGTTGCTGGAGTGGCCGCCGTGGCCGCAGCCCGCGCCGCCGCCGCCACCACCGCCGGCACCACCGCCGCCACCGCCCTGGGGACTAGGAGCAGCACTGCAGCAGTGCAGCACCACCACGGCGACGAGCAGGCAGACAAACTGCGGGGCAGTAAAAGAGAATAATTCAGACTAAGCATATACATGTACCGTGCCTGACTAATTGACGAGGGAAGATGAGTGTTCCCTGCGAGGTGATTCTTCTGCTTCCTTTTATTTACAACACGGTTGATGTCCGAGTTGAAACCACACGGCAAGTACTTTTTACACGCGACTACTTTCACACGCGGTGCCTTCGAACAAAGGCTACTCAATCCATCTTTAAAAATTAAAAGAGCCAAATCGGCTTCAATTTTCAGCTGATGCAAGTTTGTGTAAGTGAATGTGCACGCATGATACTCACTGCGATCCTTGCCATCTTTCTACGGGTGCAACTCAAGCAATGACCCTCGTTTACAGAATGATTCCTTTTATATCGCGTACGGGTGCAGCAGTGAGAATGGTGGGGAGAGCACGGAGAGAGGGAGCAGGCGTCAGAGCGAGAGAGAGAGAGAGAGAGAGAGAGAGAGAGAGAGAGAGAGAGAGAGAGAGAGAGAGAGAGAGAGAGAGAGAGAGAGAGAGAGAGAGAGAGAGAGGGGGGGGGGGAGTGGGAGGTGGATGCTTATCGAGTTTTCACAGTAGAACGTTTGACGACGACCAAAAGACGTCCTGAGGAGGTCCTGACTATAGTTTGTCTCTGCCGCCCAGTCGTACAATAGACACGCTACGCTAGGGAACTAAAATGCGACCGATTATGACAGAGGAGTACACGTTTCCAAGATACGCATTACGCGAGCAACCACTATCTCTAACCTAAGCTGACGCAAACATTCATGTTGTGCCCAGTAACGCGCACCCACACGCCGGTGGGGGTCTTTTTAGTTCGCTGCCCCTGAAACGCCGGGGTGCCATGTGGTAGGTGGGTAACCAGCGTGACACTGCGCCTGCAAGTGGGCTATACAAAACCATGACCTGAACTCTCTGAAAACCCCGGCCAGCCTCGTACTTGCGTTCAAACCTTTTCCGAACCTTCAAGACGAATTTCTATCAAATATTGTCGTGCAAAATGTTGTCCGTGGTGAAATGGTAAACTCCTATATTGCATTACCGTGTTCGCTTGTTCCGTACCCACTTTGTCTATCCCAGGGGTAACCACTCCGAAAATAGGCGTACAGGGCAGTCCCTATTACGATTATTACGCATAATACGCGTTAATACGCGAAAATACGAGGTAATACGCCTAATACGCGTTATTTCGCAGGTAATACGCGGTATAACAGTTACTACGCAGTAATACGCTCAATACACATTAATACGTCTAATACGTCCTTTTACGGGCTAATACGGGTTAATACGGTCCTATTACGGCCAGAATACGGACTATTCTACCCATATTGCTCATCCATTCGACATATTTACGCTACAGGGTGACTCCCCTGAACCCCGATGGGTTAAAGTTACCCGCGGTGGCAGTCAACGCCCTCCAGCAGACGCGGAACGGCCATGGAGGCAACCAACCTTGTTAGTATGAAGACGACTTGGGTGACTACGGTGCTTGAGAAAATGTTATAAGAATGGCAGACAGTTTAACTTTTCATGTTGAGCTTCGATTAGACATCGATAGGATGAGGAAATCGGGATGTACAGAACATTTTGGCACACTTTGAGGAGGGGCGAGTGACGGTGGAGGGGAAGAGTCAGCAGGTCACCAGGCACTGTGCAGTGGGAACGGGAACTGTCGGGTAAAGGTGTTGTTGCGTGGCACGCACTTTAGGTGAATTTTCTTGCGCCTTCAACTGCGAAAGGCGGCGACGAGCGCCTGCGAATGCTGGGGTAGGCCAGCCCGCACGACACGCGTGCATGCAGAAGTCGTGGTTGCCTACCTAGCAGGCGCCATTGTATGCTCAAACTTGCTAAATTAAGGTTTGCGCCTGCGGCAATATCGTAGACGTTGGCGGGCCCACGTATTGGATGATCACAAATCATCCTGCGAGTTTTGTCAAGTGATTCCCATGCCTTGAATACACGTATTATTGCACGTTAATACGCGTTTCGACCTTTGAAGTGCCGACGTCGCAGTGTCAACATGGTTCGGCATTTGGCCCGCTCCCGCTATTAATATACCCCGTCCTGGCTGCGCGGGGCGAGCACCACTGCGGCATGAGACGCGGTGCTCATTTGCATAACGCATGGCATCGCTGTTCTCGTCAGAGCCAGTAATCCGCGCATGCCGCCCCACACCCGGGGTTTCCCGGAGTCCCGCGGCGGCGAGGAGAAAACACGGGAGAAAGAGGAAAGGAAAGGGGGGAGGGGAGGCGTGTGGGTGTGGCCGCGTGGCGAGCATCGGCCGGGGCGCGGGTCGCTTCTCGGAAACGGCTCTCGGATGTGCTGAAGGCAGACACAACACAAACACGTAAAGGCCGAGGCGTATGCGGGCGGCGGCTGCTCGGTGGCTCCTCAAGATTGTGCGATCGCCAGGAGGGAAGCCCGACTTAGTACAGTGCAGCAGAACCTACGATGCCAAAGTCACGTGCCACGCCGTACTCGGCGGGGCAGCAGTGTTTCCGGATCGGGCGGGCAAGCTTTGCTGCGCCGTACCGGAGCTCCGTCGCCACTCACCCCGACCCGAAAATCTGTGCCCGACAGCCAAGCCACTAGGTGCTACCTTTTGTTGCCTATCTGCACGGAGCACTGCGCACGTACAAGGACTGTTTTACCCAACAAAACTATCGAATGTGGCATTTTTTCGCGACGAATGCGAAATGTCCATGTGCAGAAGGAAACTTGGTTTAAAATTGTCCGACGATAAGAAAAATAGGTCGGTCGACGCCGGTTCTAGAAGATACGACTGTTGCGATGGTTCTCGCCTGGGGCAGTCACCGGTGTGGTTGGCGGCGCGTCTTCGACTACCGGCACCGGAGAAAAGGTTAATGTTTTTCTCGCGGACGGCTTCAACTTCTTGTGGACCGTACCCATATTACGTCCCTTCCAAAAAATAAAAAAATAAAAATAGGTCACGTAATAGGGGTACGACCCCTTGCCCGCCCCATCCGGAACAATGGTCTGTGCACTGTAACCCCCTTTCTGGCAGATGGTGCTCCAGCTAGGGGGCCGTGCCAATACTACGTGACCGATTTTAGGCCACTTTTTGACCCCTCCCCCCTCCCCGTGACGTGGATAACCTAACCTTCCCATGTATTTAAGATAGGGCGTAGTATTTGGCCGACCCCCCCCCCCCCCCCCCCCGACGTGTGTGCAGTGCTACCTTGTCCACTTATGGATCAGGAGGCGCAGAGCCTTATTCATGCGGTAAAATTTTGAAAACAAACATAAGTACCAGTCGCCGCTGGCACCTAAGATGGGGGGCCTACCCAAAGGAGTACCCCGCCCTTGCACAACCATCGAAAATTGGTAAACCAAACAAACTATTTTCGCGTGCACAGCTGGACTGTCCACTCAGTCTCTTCCATCCGCCACTCTCCCAAAATAGTTTAGGTTACTGTTTTCCCCTAAGGGTTTTTATTTTTGCGAGGTGGGGAGGGGGTACACAACAACATGTATATTGCAAGTACAGTAGATGTGGTAACCAAGCCCCTCCAAAAGCCCAAAGGAAGGAGGCAGTACGTTTTGTAATAATCTCTATGTAAAGAAGAAAAAAAAACGTATGCGAAATAATAAATAAGAGGCAGTTCAAAAACTAAGTTCAGTAACGGGCAACAGTTTGGGACAATCACATAAAAGTTCCTGGAGCGTGCAAAAAATAATGCAACTCAGATTTCAGCTAAATCCGGCCCATTAAATCTCACTAACCCTTTTCTGACGACCTTGATTTGTGATCAAAATTCGTGCACACATTCCCATTTCAGGATTCGTATTTTGAGGTTTCTTACTCGTCAGATTTTGAGATTACACTTAGAGTGTGATGAATTTTAGTTAGCTGGGAAAAAACGATGAGTTGATCCGTCGCCAAATCTCCGACAAGCAAGGTTTTTAGTAGCCTGAACCACAAGTGCCAGTTCATAGCCAGCGAAGATTAGGTTGGTTCAAACATAGACTGGAATGAACAAGTATTTGAGGTCTCGTTACGAATCGTTCTTCTCCGTGTACAAAGTTGTTCTGCAGTGCCGTTTACGATGGCCAACTGTAGGCAGGGATGAGGGCTAACAAAGGACGAGGCTGTGTTGCATTGCGAATAACTTGAAGGCGTGCCTTGTACGTTTCCTTGCATAGAAAAGCTTTACATTCTAAACAAATTGTCTGTACGTTTACGAAGAAATCCTTCGTTTCGAAAGGTTTTCTTGGAAGCCCGAATCTTTTTCTTTCGCAAAGCAAGAGAATCCTGTGCAAGAAAGGTTCGTAATATAATGCCTCTATTTCATTCGTAACGTTTTAACAGTGCGGTCACAAACGGTCGGTTAGTAGCCGCCTAGACGAGCTGGATTAAGAGGCTGCGCTACACAGGCGTGTGTTTTGAGTCGCAAGTTGCGCGTGGGATTTCCCGCCGTCCGCGCCGCTCTGATCGTGAATTTGATTCGAGGCCGGTGGCGCGGAGCTTACGTCACTCCCTGGTATCACTGAGCATGGCCCGCCCGTGCCATTGGCTTGGAGGACATCAACCTCGTGGGAGTCCTTAGTGCCTGTGCCTGACCGCGCGGCTACGGCTGAGAAAATTTATTTTCATGCCATCGTTCTCAAAACCCGACGGTCGACGGTTTTCGCAGACTTTACCTGATTTAGATTCGACAAAGACACTTCTTGACGAATGTTTCTGTCCCGAACTGCACTGTGTGTACAACCCAAACTCTCCCACACTCAGTCTCCAAGTCTTTGATATACCCGTGTTAATCATGAAATATGCATATCTTCATGCACTGCTGGATGCGATAGCCGATACCTGTCAGTGGGCATCCCATATAACCCTGCTAAGATCCTCGTATCACATTGTGGGCCAGTATGGTGCGATTAGCCCAGAACAGTTTGTATTTATTTTTCCACTTAGTTTCAGTTTGACTGGAGATGAGGAACCACGTGACGGCGGCCGCCGACGCAGTGGCTGCTGTGCAGAGCATACTCCGGACGGCAGCCCTCAACAGTTTGAGTGCGGCAAAGTCATGACAAACGATGGAATATGCGGCGCCATTCCACCGCAAACTTAAATGAAACTGGCCTCTCTTTACATCAGGCGACTGCACTTTCGTGTCGAAAAGAGTGATTTATTAGTATGCCATTTACGTATTTTCCTTGTGGTTTCCATTTTGAACGTGCAGCAAATTACATTGAAGCAACAAACTTTTGTGTTTAAATGGACCGACTGTAGATTCATTCCTGTGCCTAGACTTAAATTGCTGGAACACGTGCTGGGGACTTTGGTAGAGAATATGTCCACCGGGAAAATGAGCGTCCCAAAGAGAAAAAGAGCGTGGAGTCCACTGTAGATTCTACGTGCTTCATTGGAAAAGTCGTGGCCGCGGATGCGATAGCTATGTCTCCTTTACCTTTTTATCATACCTTTGCGAGTCTACTGTAACGATTTTGGGGCGCGAAACGCCAAAATGCACGCACCTCTGTGGTACATACTGCACTGTCAAAAGCTTGCAAAGCACGTTGTTCGTAATGCGAAGAATTTCACAGCATTGTGGCTCGTGAACTAATTCGGTTATATCGCGAGGAATCCCGCCTCATAGTACTCCGCAAGCTGGCAAACATATTAGCTCTTAATATGAAGCGAGATTCTTCTCGAGATTCGAAAAGATTTATAAGTGTGCTTTGGAAACACACTCTCAAAAATGAATGCTTGATTCAAATCGATTTTTATGCGAATCTTGTATTCTTGTGGGATTTTGTTGATTTAAGCATCATCTGCGCACATCAACCGTCTGTATGCTTGGAACTACCATATGATGCTTGAGGCTCGTATTGTATTCTTGAGGCTAGCATATAGTATCCCTCAATCAAGCATCATATGCTTCAATCAAGCGTAATATGCGTGTGGGATTTTTGGCGTTTCAAGCATGATATATGCTTGACTTTAAGCATTTTATGCTTAAATCGTGCAATCATTTTTGAGAGTGCAGTTTCGATATTCAGTGTAACGCTAATCAGATTTGCATTATATTTCAAAACTATCGCGTAGTTATTTGGATTACCAGGAAAGCCTACATTCTACATGCAGGGTTTGGTTTGTGATGCTTATTGACCGCGTAACTAACCCGCACCGCAATGAATAAGCAAATGTGCATCGTTGACATCAATTTAAAGGAGCAGTACGGGCTGGCAGTTATCGTACAACCCGCTTGGTTTTCCCTCTCTGCTCGCTTGGCCTACTGTACGCAGCAGTGCGCTCATGCCATATCCCGCCGCCCGCTACGCCACGCCACAGTACGACACCCGCAGTGCAGATTATGTCCAATAATAATTTCGCCCGTCTTTCCTCTGCTCCCACGCGAGCTGAGGACTGTTTCCCCGGCCCGCGGCCAAGTAGCTCTGCATCGCCCCACCCGTTTTGTCGAGCGTGGAACTTATATTCTCGGAATCGTCTCGAGCCGTGGGGATTTCTGTTTTGTCGCGTCTTGCATGCCGCTTTGATCAAGTTCGGACGCCAAAATGAATGAAACGTTATCTCGAAAATGCCTTCACGTGCCCCAAAGATAAATGTTTGTGGCGGTACGGGTTTCCCGTGATTTTGACGTTGCAAAACTGACACGAAGGGTCAAATCTGTTGCGCTGGCCGTTTGTAATCGAATTATGTACTCCTCTTCCAAAATTGTTGACGTTCTAAAAGCGTCGTCTGGGATCGCTCAATAATTACCTTCACGAAATTGTCGTAAGAGTAATCCACATGAAAAGATACTTTGGACTGTTCGAATGCAAAGAAATATCCATACCCCCCATTTACATTCTACGGACACAATCGACACAACCTGGCAAAATATTTTAGTTCAGTATAAAAATGGATCCTTTCACTGCGGCCAGTTTTAGGAATGACAAAATTTCTTTAGATCTGCGTTCTGCATGTGGAGCAGGTTTGGTAGTTTTAGCATGCCATAGTACGGAAGATGAATGTGCGGAACATGTCGGGGTTTGGCATGTTCTGTACATTTGTCTTCCGTTCGGTGGCACCTTGAAATCACCAAACCTGCTAGGTCCCCTGGGTCTGCTAATTAGTCCCGCATGGAACTAGTTAGGTTAGGCCAGCCCGCAGGACATGCGTGCTGCGGCTGAGTCGCGGTAGCCTACTCAGCAGGCGCCATTCACTGTAAAACGAAAAAAAAAGAGAAGAGTAACCGGAAAACTCCGGTATACGAAAGTACCTTTGGTCGTTGACCGTGATTCGCCCACTTGGGGCCGACCGAGAACGCAAACTTCATTTGCAGCTTTCTAGGAGTTCGAGTCAACGGATAAATGAATGGATGGATGGCGACCGCCCCCCCCCCCTCCCCACCCCGTTTTTACGCGCCTGCGCGGAGGGGCGAAATAGTGCTTTGCGCCGTAAAGTTCGCTCAGACGTGGTCTGGCGTCCGCCTACCTAGTTTTCAAGTGCTCCGTGCCGAATCACGGTTAACCAAAGATACTTCATCACGGACTTTTCCGGTTTTTCTTCTCTTATTATTTCTTTTTAAAATATTTTTCTGATTGCCAAAATAAATTCTTAGTGGTTTCGTAAACAAAGTCGCACCAAACTGCACTGGGGTTAACTAGAAACGAGCTTTCGGTAAAGCTATTAGTGGACCTTCCGGTGTCTGCCGGCATTTTGAGCTGTTTCAGAATCGGCCGCGGCTATTGCGTGCGGGGAAATACGCTGCCTGGCAAGGCACGGGGGTGCAAGAGTCAAGACGGCACGGGTCCAGCAGGTGTCCGCATGGGCCCGCAAGGCTGCACGCATCGTGGTGACGTCCGCGTGACGTCAGGACGCCTCCGCGCTGGCACGCAGCGCACGCACTAGTTAAAGCTGACGAAGAAAATTTCTTCGCAATTTTCAGACTTGATATTACGATCTCGTTTACTAACTTTATTCTTTGCATTACGAAGAAATTGTTTGTAGGTTCCAAATGGAATTTTTGGTAAACGCAAATAAAATCATTTGTAATACAATTCGCAACACAAAGCCTCAATATTCTTTGGAACGATTTGGCGTGGGCGTAAGATGCATAACGGGTCACGAAATAACCCCACGAGTACTACTAGACACCTAGATCAAATCGATTAAAAGTCATCCGCATACCAGTACAATGCTGATAAAAACCGTGAGATGCGTGTTTTCGGCAATTTTAGGAAAATTGCAACTGCAGCTTAGTTATTTTCACAAGGTTTTCTTATAGACATGTCCCGGGCCCATCACGAGGAGATGGCTGCAGGTCGGTTCCCACACCCACACCCCTCCTATAATTTACCCGTGATTCTCATATATGAGCAGTTGCCAAAATATCAGGCACTTTTGTGTCTTCGTGTCACACAGGCAGCTCAAACGTCAGACCAGGTCCTGGACTAGATCCCTTTACTATTTAGAGTTCATATGTTGCATTCAGAGTGCTCAAATAATACTTTGAAGGGTACTTTCGAGAAACGTAACTTCCGTTAACTCCCTCGGACCCGGATTCAGATCTTCAGAAGTCATTTCTCAGCTCAGGCGGGTCGGGTTGACAGTAACGAAACTTGTGGTGTTCGGCAGAAATCGACAGTGTCTTAAAAAGCAGTGAAAATTTCTTGATGATGTGCTCTAAAAAACAAAAAGCCTAGATTCCAGTTTAGCGTCCCTCTGCCGAACCAGTTAGGCTAGCGGTATTGGGCGCGCTGTCTTCTCAACAAGAAACACAAAAAAGACAGTAATTTTTGTGGTGAAATTAGTACCACATATAGTAGAACGTTCTCCAGACCTAGGCGGTTTCGAAAAGCAGTGTTTTTCGATACACCCTATTGTATAATGCCTTTAACTTCTTTCGAAGAAGAAAGCGAATTCCTTCGTAAGCTCTCTCGTGTTGCCGAAATATGACGTACTTCTACAGACACGCTGGGCCAGAACTGAACTCACAACGGGCATCGGCACCGATTTACGGCGTCCGCTGCGACGGATTGGATTGGCGAGAGCCGGCGTCCTGTGCTGTGACGTGAACAGGGGCACTACAGGCAGGCTCAGGCGGCACGCTGCAGCGCCGACTGCAGCGGTGGCAGCAGCGGCAGCGGCGTCCACAGAGCGGCCGACCGCGTGGTGTGCGATAGCGGGAAAACAAGCAGCCGGCACCGTAATATAAAAGAGCCGTCCGATCCAGGAGCAGCATCAGTTCTCCTCACACTTCTCCCGAAGCAGAGTGCGAGCAGAACATCCCCGAAGAGCCCAACACAGTTCAGCGGCTTGAGCACGCCACCATGGCGAAAATCTTGGTGAGTCTTCTGCTCGACAGGGCAGAGCACAGCAGTCTTGGCTGCCACCCTCCAACAGAAAATCAGTGATCAGTTCGGCGCTCATTTCCTTTTATTGCGGAAACAATCCAATTTCGGAATCGATAGTTCGATGTTTATTTTAGTCTACGTAGTAAATTATCAGGGCAGTCAGCGCGGCAGTCATGCAAGGTTGCGCCGGAAAGCAACTTAGTACTCCGTGAAAAATAGGATCTCAATTTTACATCAACCATATTTCCGGAATCGAATGTTCACTAAGGGGTCTTGAATTAGAAGAGGTTATCGCGATCAAAGCACAATTGAGAATGACTCGTTCTTTCCTTCGGCATAAGCGACAGCAGCACATTAAGCCGTTGACTTACCGGTAGTTCTGCACACCAAACACGTGTTCTGGAGGTGCATTTTTGTGGTTGCTACCAAATTTGCACAAAGCGCCTACGCTGACGACGTTGATGTCTTACTTAATTTCTTAATACATCATTTCCTTGCATGCACTCAATTAGTATTTCTCTCATCCATTAACATTATTTCTCTATATGTTGCAGTTGCCATTGATCCTGGCAGTGGCCGTAGCCATCTGCGTGTCGGCCGCCCCCGGTGGTGGGGGCGGTGGTGGTGGCGGTGGCGGCGGCGGCGGTGGCGGCGGCGGAGGGGGTGGCGGCGGAGGCGGAGGCGCAGGCGGAGGTGGCGGCGCCCGCAAACGCCGTGACGTCGGCGTCTTCTCACTCCTTGGGGGTGGCGGAGGCGGCGGTGGAGGCGGCGGAGGCGGTGGTGGTGGCGGCGGCGGCGGCGGTCGCAGGCGACGTGAAGCCCAAGATTTGGCTCTCCTCGGAGGCGGCGGTGGAGGCGGCGGCGGAGGAGGAGGTACGGATTCAACACCAACTAATCACTATGATTGGTGTCTTAGCAAAAACTCGACGATATTTGTTGAACGTAACGTAATATTCTGGTCGTGTGGTTTACGATAAATTTCAGATAAATATTGTTCTGACAAACTCCACCCTCACTTAATATTTCATGAACCTTACTAAATTTCGATCGATTAGACTGAAGTTTTAGGACAGAGTGTGTGAATTACACAGTAAATAAGACCTGACTGATATTTTCGAATTTCTAGGTGGCGGTGGTGGCGGCGGCGGTGGCGGCCGCAAAAGACGTGAAGCCGAAGATCTTGCTCTGCTCGGAGGTGGCGGAGGAGGCGGTGGCGGCGGCGGCCGCAAACGACGTGGAGCCGAAGACTTCGAGCTCCTTGGAGGCGGTGGAGGCGGCGGCGGCGGAGGTGGCCGCAAACGACGTGAAGCCGAAGACTTCGAGCTCCTTGGAGGCGGTGGAGGCGGCGGCGGCGGAGGTGGCCGCAAACGACGTGAAGCCGAAGACTTCGAGCTCCTTGGAGGCGGTGGAGGCGGCGGCGGCGGAGGTGGCCGCAAACGACGTGAAGCCGAAGACTTCGAGCTCCTTGGAGGCGGTGGAGGCGGCGGCGGCGGAGGTGGCCGCAAACGACGTGAAGCCGAAGACTTCGAGCTCCTTGGAGGCGGTGGAGGCGGCGGCGGCGGAGGTGGCCGCAAACGACGTGAAGCCGAAGACTTCGAGCTCCTTGGAGGCGGTGGAGGCGGCGGCGGCGGAGGTGGCCGCAAACGACGTGAAGCCGAAGACTTCGAGCTCCTTGGAGGCGGTGGAGGCGGCGGCGGCGGAGGTGGCCGCAAACGACGTGAAGCCGAAGACTTCGAGCTCCTTGGAGGCGGTGGAGGCGGCGGCGGCGGAGGTGGCCGCAAACGACGTGAAGCCGAAGACTTCGAGCTCCTTGGAGGCGGCGGAGGCGGCGGCGGCGGAGGTGGCCGCAAACGACGTGAAGCCGAAGACTTCGAGCTCCTTGGAGGCGGTGGAGGCGGCGGCGGCGGAGGTGGCCGCAAACGACGTGAAGCCGAAGACTTCGAACTCCTTGGAGGCGGCGGAGGCGGCGGCGGCGGAGGTGGCCGCAAACGACGAGACACTGACTTTACTCTCCTTGGAGGCGGTGGGGGCGGCGGTGGTGGTGGTGGCCGTTGACAATGCTAGTATTCCTAAACTTAATCTAAAGTAATTGAGACAATGTGATTTTTTATGGTTGTGAGTTGTGATTCTGTGTGTGCATGTGCGTGTGCTGGTCTGAACTGATTAAAGATAATTATTTGTACCTAAATTTTCGCATTTGAAATGTTTTCACCTTTGTGTTTACCTAGTCACTTCAATCAGTAAATTGTGGGAGATCGAACTAGGGTTCATGCACCGATGTCACCCCTTCATTAGGGCCTTACGTGATTCTGAGATAAATTCAGGAATACTTAGTGAAACTCATTCTGCAACGTGCTGCTAATCTCTTTGAGAAACTTAACGGAAAAAAATGTCAGTTGATGCGATTCTGTCGATCCAATCTTCTGTGAACTTTTGAGTTGACACTATGGAGTAGATTCTCGCAGGAACTGACATTTTTTCCCCGTTGTTGTACGTCGAGCATGTTCTCATCAGCACCATTCCTTGTTAATACCGATATCCTCGTTAAGTTGTTTCCGAGGGCCCGAATAAACCCTTCGGCTCCTGGACCAAAGGGTTAGTTCAGTCTATTTCCCCAAAACTCCAACAGATAAACGTGTAGCATTTGGGAAACTCTTTAATGCGATACGTGAGTTGCTACAAATGGGAGATTTGTCGATTTGTGTGTTCCTTAACGTTTGCTCCGCGCCAAACAATACTATCACTGCAAGGTTACTGACTCACCAGGGCCGGGGATACAGCTATCCATAAAATGATAAGTACTTTAACACCCAAATTTGAGATATGACATTATAGACGTTTTACTTCAATAAGTATTACAACTAATATATCTGGGACAGGAATGCCCGAATGCAATTCTTTGCCTAATCGATGCATAGCCCCAAACCCGAGGTTTTCTGATATGCCCTAAAAACGGTCAGGTCATTGTCACCCTAAAACCTCATGAGCTCGAAATATTTAATTTAAAAAAATGGATTAGGCATATGTTATTATTTCTCTCTTATTTTAAGAAAAATTGTAGTCTTTAAAATACTTCCTTGTGGATTTCTAACTTTATTTTAATTTTGTTTATCTTTAAAAAGTACGCCTGGTTCAGCGCGAATTTTCCGATCTCCGGAAATTTTGGGTTATTCAAAACAATTTCCGGACCACTAGAAACACTCATTAATAGCAATCAGATTAACCAAGGATTTGAGGGAGGATATGACGGACCCTTTTTGAACTTGTTAAGCTGCAATTTTAGGCCCTGTGATATGCAGTGAAGGTTTACTTGCACTGCAAATCTAGAAAACGAACCCCCGTTTCTCAATATGGGTGACACAGAAATGCGTTGCGTTAATTTTGCGACATTTTTTAACAGTCGCCCTATCGCTCTTTAAAAGCAAAAATTATGCTATGCGTTCCTCTCTGCAGGGCATCGGAACTGGAGAGAAAAATGACCAAATGTCAAGAGCATCAAACGTCACGATGGCACGTATCGGAGAGAAAATACATATTCGAGATACGATGAAGAATGACTAGAGAAATACACATACTCTCCCTGACACCTTCACACAAATGATGAGCGACAATTTTTCTGTCAAAACACTGTTGCAATTGAGGACTGAATACGAGGATTTTACATAACCGTGTGGTACAAACTGGTATCATTGAATGGCTTTGTCTTCCTGGCGTCTTCCTACTCCATTTTCCGAGGGGGTACACATTCGCGTAGTACTCTGTACAGGGTGCCCTTTAATACCACGTAATACCAACGTACCAGTGTAATACCAGTGTAATACGGTGTGCAATAACACGTAATGCCACGTAATAGTATGTACACCCAGAGTGAATACCCCCTCGCCATTGTCGACACAAAGATGCCCCTAAGAAGTATACGATGTCCTTATCAACAAGCCCCTCAATTTCTAAGAAGGAGTGCATTATTCTACTTTAGCAGCTCTACTTCAGCACGATCTGTATCTTTGATATTAGGTAAGCATCGAACAGGCGCGTACTTGAGGGGGGGGGGATGCCCTCTCCCCCTTTTCCATCAGCCCTCTAATTACGCCACTGGCATCGAAACGGCGCGAGTCGGGCATGTGTTCGGTAACCGGGGGTCACGTCCTGCAGCGTCCGAGCACTTCGATGGCCTGGTGGGACAAAGAGCTGCAACAAGCTGCGGCTGTGAGCGACGTCAGCAACGTTTCGTTTCCTGCCGTATCCGCTGGTCGTATCCGTCGGCCCCGTTGACGAATATAAGAGGCGGCGGCTGCGGCCATCCTCACACAACTCCGAGCAGCCATGGCCAGCACACGGACGGTGAGTACGGCGCGACGCAGCCTCCGCAAGCCTCGTGTAGTTGCCCGGTCTGTCGGCGACCAGAGCACGCATCTCAGACAATCGCATCGATCCCGGAAAAATCGAGAGCATTTGCATTGAATCTAGTAATCATGCACGGATCAAGAACATTTTACTAGATTCAATGACTGATTTTTCCGGGAGAGCAATTTTTTGGGTGTAGAGAGCGAAATCAAACCCAAAATCGAAGACATTTATAGGGACTGCTCGTCGCTCCCCCAAGACGGACGAGCGTTACCCTCCGGTTCAGTGCACCCGTGGAAGACGTGTGAATCCGGGCTCAGACCTATTCTTGACGACAGCGCCGTAAAGATCGCCACCGGCATCGTACCTAATCCTTGCGCATAATTCATGCACAGAGCGTTACTGGGCAATTTTGTGCTAAGGCGTGTGCTAGGTCGAAGGGTGCGCGACAGCTGCCAGGCAGCCTCATGTATTTGTAGGCGATATACGCGCAAAAATTCTTACAAACGCCTTTGTACACCGCATGTGTATGTGTATCATATGCGCTGTTAAAAGCAGTAATGCGAACGCTAAACGCATAAACGTATGCGTTGCTTTCAACATGTGTCATGCGTTCACACCTCGGTTCACACAAAATGTAGAGGGACAATTTTGTCCACATGATAAAATTGTATCAGATTCGGGATGAGCACAAAATCTTTCGGTTCGTGAAAATTGTTGACATTTAGTGTTCCCTTCGGCAACGCATTAACCATTGTCCTTCCGACACTAGTTCCATTAGCGTACTCACGTACTCAGCGTCGTATAAGGCCAGTGTACTGTTTTAGCAGATGATACCCCAAAACATTAGAGCTAAAAAAATAGAAACACTAACACTAAAACTAACTGAAAGTTAGAGGTGGCAGCTATACTCCCAATAAGAAAGCCGAAAAGACATAGCGAGTGCGGCAAACCAATAACATGAGGTGGGCCGGCACTAGGGGGGGGGCCTATGAGTGGCTGGCTGGTTGTTAGGCAATTCGGGACGCATTGTCACGCGCCGTCTTCGAGGCGGCAGCCGAAGCCGACCCGATGTTCTGTCCTTTCAAGTATCTTCAGCCACTCCCTTATGATGCACACTAACTTACCAAAATAGCAACAAAAGAAAAGTTCTGCATTCAAGACACACAAATAAGATCTTATTTTCATAACTTCACAAACCCTTAAGAAACCAGGCAACATTTAGAGTCAGTATCATCTGCTTTCTAAGCAAAAAGAGATTTAAAAAAAATATTTATTAAAAAAAATTCTAGCAACGTTCTCTATTTTCCATGTTGTGCTTCTAGAAATTGTTGGCGCTGTACCTGGGCCTAGCTCTGGTCGTTTCCGTCGTTTCCGCGATGCCGCAGTGGGGAGGTGGCGGCGGTGGACCCTACGGAGGCGGCGGCGGTGGAGGCGGTGGTGGCGGCGGCGGTGGAGGCCCCTACGGAGGCGGCGGCGGACCAAACGGAGGCGGCGGCGGCGGCCCCAACGGAGGCGGCGGCGGCGGCCCCAACGGAGGCGGCGGCGGCGGACCTAACGGAGGCGGTGGTGGCGGACCATACGGCGGCGGCGGTGGTTTCTGGGGCTAAACAGCTGTTCTGGTTCCATACTGCCAATCCTCGCCAGTTTGGCCAAGCCCCTTGGCCACTTGGCCTTAGCCAAGCCGGAGAAGCACTTAAGACTACGACGGGATCGCATCGCATCTCTAGTCGGATAGTTAGCTTACAGGGACCCTGCAATTTTCTGAAATTTGTGAGCAGAAAAAGTTGTATTTTCTAAATATTGTCCACATTGTCACCTTTCACATTAACAAAAATAAATCCTACACACCAATTTATGAAATGTTTGACAGCACCTGAGAATGTGCACAAGGTACCGGCACAGTTTAATTTTAAAATTAATTTCCATACCATAACACGACCCCGACACCAGTGTTCTCAATCAGGTGGGTGAGAATTTAAAGACGTACCCGAGAAAAGCAGCTTTTTTCTTACTGATGCCGAAGCGACATCAGCGCCTTTATTTTTTCTCACGATGTATAACCAAAATCTCATGACTTTAAGGCGTAGAATCGTTCTCAGCGCGCCGCGAAGTTAGGCAACATCAACATATCCAACACCAGCAGTTATGGCTAACAGGTGACGCCAACCCGAGCTCACCTCGTCGGGTCGGATGAAACGGCGGAGGCACTAGAGTACGGCTCGCGCGTCTGCCGAATGAGAACACTGTCCAACAGCAGCTTACCGTAGCTGGCCGTTTCCGATGCTTTTAAACACAGTTTGCGAACACTTTTGGTAAAATAAAGTATGCCAGACAAGCGCGAGCGCGGGGGGGGGGGGGGGGGGGGGCACGAGTCATGCCCCCCCCCCTCTTTCCGAAAAGACCTCGGCGCCCGGAGGGTGCGCAGCCCGAACGGCATTCAGCCTTTAAGTAGGCAAAACGCGCGACGCCCCCCCCCCCCCCAAAAAAAAAAAAAAAACTCCTGCGTACGCGTCACATGCTAGGTAAAATAAAATTACCACATGTGACTTTGCACAACGAACGCACAGACGGAACAACTGTTTTCCAGTTATGAGCAGCCCAAATAGCACCTTCATTTTACCAGTCGAAGATCTACTAAACGGTAGGGTCGGTAAGTTCAGACGCAATGTGACGCAACGAATCCCTTCATGTTCCGTCCGTGGTCGCGAAAATACATTATTCTGGGTGTTTCAAAAGAATTCATTATGAAAGGACGGCTATGTTTTAGGTACAGGATGGTGTGGGCACAAGTCAAATTTGAACGACTTCGCACAACGCCTACCGTCAGCGTAGTGCAAAAAACCTTCAAAGGTCTGCCTTATCGTCAGGTCTCCTGTGCCGTCATCCGTGGTCGTAGGGGAGTGAAACAGTGTAGGTACAGCCCCCCCCCCCCCCCCCGCTATAATTAAGCAGGGGATGCATGGCTGTCTCTGATCTCTCGCGTATTCGCAGAACGAAAACAGAAACGCCGAGCGGTTTCCTACTTTGGTTTGGTCTCAGTTACGTCCGCGCCTTGTCAGACTGCCAGAAAGTCATCGAGTGCTCTTTCTGTGTAATATGTCACATAGCAGCCTCTGACAAAGAATAATAGGGTATTTGGAAGGCAACTGAGAGAGAGAAACGAAGAACAAAACCAAAGATGTTAAGCTCAGAATAACTCGTATTTAAACTCGTTCTGGCCCAAGAGAGCCTTTGAGCAATACATACCAGCATTGCGGGTGTTGAAATTCACGCTGAAGTCACGTTACAATCTCTCAATCATTTGATAATGAAGCATTTTTGGGTCAATTTGTGCTAATATGTGCCACTTCTGGAAAATTTGCAAATAAAATTGATAGCATCACCCGAAGTGGTACTGGTACTTCTACTGGTCAGGTGTTCTCACAAAATTTTAAGGTTCGGGAAATTTAGCTTCTTCACTGCCAAAATTATACGAAATTTGAGCTTTGTAGGAGGCTGAGTTTGAGAAAGTACGGATTCCTGGATCCAACTAGTGCATGTCCAAGCGTTTCATGTCTGCAGACCTCTCTCTCTCATTTTTCTATAATTTGTATTATTAATAGGAAAAATTTGAGGGGGTAGGTTCCTTTGCTGAGGGACGCACTTGTTCGAACGTTTCTTACCCTCTACGAAAATTGCCTACCTTTTAGGCGTTTAGTTTTCCCCCGAATTTTACCTCAGGGTACAGGCTTTTAGAAAACGCAGTGCAATGGTCGGTGACGCACGTTCACCGTGCAGATTCAGTGGTCCCTAGTTAAACCACTCACGCTTCCACAACGTTCAAATTTAGAATAAGCGGGTGTGGGACAGTTAATGACGGATTTTTTCGATTAGCTCTGCGCCCGTAAAATATAATTTTTTTTTTCGTATTTTTTTGGATGACCATCAAGTTTGGACCCTCCATCTGGACCGTCAAATTTAAAAATATTTGCGTGGCTGCAGAGTACTTCTGCAAGTTTCGAGACCTTGCATCTGTCAGCAACTGCCTTGGCCCCTCTGACTCGGTTTCCATTCCCTTCCAAATCTGTCATTAACTGACCCAGAGGTACTTCCAATAAATAAATGCGGATAGAAGACACCGACAGTCCTAAACCCACGTTTGCAGCACACGAACAGGACGCTGATGGACCACTGAGTCAGACGAATGTAACGACATGACACTCACTCGCATACGTCTAGTTTCTCATTAATAAACTTCAAAAATATTACTTACACCCGTTTTGGCATAGTGTTCATGTTTCGCAATTTTTCGCGGTAACGCCGACCACTTTCTGTCCTCCTCCTTCTTAAATTCTCATCTCAGGTCGGGACGACATTAAAAATAAGTTATGAAATATTTGCGGTCACCCCTTCTCCGCAAAATGCAATGTGTCAGCAATTGCCCCGCATGGGTAACTGCCCCATCCTCCTTTGCCTTTTACAGTGCACAATGCGCTGTAGAAGAACTCGTTGCCTCAGCAAACTAAGGCGGTGCAAGGCATCACAGAGAACATACCTTCGACCACGGCTGACGTCACAGGACGCTCTGCACACTTTCAAAAAAAGCTTGAGTCAACCATAATCTGCTAGATCAAATGCGTTTTTTTATGCTTAAACCGCAAATTATCCGTAAAACATATTGTGCTTGAAACAAGCATCTTCGGTAAGAATAATGACTAAGCTTTAATCAAGAAAGCCCGTTAAATACGGATGCTTGAATCTAGCATATGGATGTTTGAATCAGGCATACATATTTGACGAGATTTTGTGATTCAAGTATAGCTGCGATTCTTGATAATGATTCTTGATAAAAAGATTTCTTGGATTTGTTTAACTTATTCCGCCAAGCATCCTTATTTACGTACATTTTACGTTAGTTCAAGTATGCATTTTTGAGAGTGCAATATGGTGAAGCTTAGAAAGCACTCTGGACCCACTCAGCAATTTTGCGCACTGCGCTGTGGGTAAACCTTGCTGGAATTGACTCAAATATGGTTTATTACACCCGCCTCGACTTAAACCAGTGGTACTTTCAATAATAGTTTCCTTTTTTGAAACACCCTGCTGGACAAAAGGACGTATCCTATTTCTAGTTGTCCCCAAACATTCTAAAAGAGAACTCTCCTACTCGGCATGGAACTCACACACGGCTCTCCCATATCATGTAACGCTTGAGAGAAGAGATACATTTTTTCCTTGAATACTCTCGTTAATAAGAGGAATCATACAGATAAGATCCATGCGTGCAGTGTCGTTCTTGTCGGAGCAGGAACGACTAGAGAGCCTGGTAGATAGGCAGCCACAATGGCGTGCATGCCGTGCGGGCTATCCTGCCTTGCCCGCGAGCAGGCCTTTCTCGATCTCTGCTCTTAGTACACCCAATACTTGACTTTTGGTTTCAAAGGGCCAGAACTTGCCAGAGAGGACTTGCGGAGACCAGCCTTGGTATCTTTTCGGAGGCGGAGTGAACACGCTAATTTTTCAAAGCCAGCATCAAAAACTGTAAAGGCAAAGACAAAGAATTCGGTGCTTGGGCTTAAACCCTTCGTCTTCGTTGGTAAATTACATTTGAGAGCGTACTATTTAGTTCTAATGACTGAACTTTTTCGTCCGCATCAATAAACCTTTCTCTCAGTGCAACTACACGACTGAAGTACAGACAACTGTACCATTTTTTCACCGTGTCCGTACACCAAAAATTACATTACGAACAAAATGTACTGCATTCATAATTTTGATTTGTATTGAGGTTTACTCGTTGTATATTACACACTAATGGTATGCACGTCGCCTCATCGTGTTGGTTTTGTCACGCTTCACGCTCAGGTGCCTGCCACGAGCTGAGCGGCGACTCCCTCTGCGCGGCAGCCCGATGGGTAGCCTACTCTCCGGGCGCCCACTCCAAGGCATGTTTGGATTAGACCATAATATCGAAATCTGAACCGTAAAAGTGAAGACTTAGGAGTACAGCTAGATAGTTTCCTCCACAAGGTAACCATATGATATTGCTGCCAAATGTGTAATACTCGATTTCCGATTATACTTGATACAGGAAGCGGAAAAGGGGGCAATTGAAGCTGCCCCAATTTTGAGATTTTGTCAGAAAAATGTTCATGGAGTTAAAATAGACCGTTCGCTAAGTTATTTGCTCAAATTGCAAGCAATTAAGATGACATGACGAATGGGAAAAAGGGATATCTTGACATACCCCAGTTTTGCAGCAGGTTTGAGCGGAAAATGGAGACAAGTCAACTTAACCATTTTCGACCCAACAAACACAAAGTATCCTTATTCAATAACTGAAAAAAAAAACACGACAGTTAACCTGTTCTGCCTACCAGGAACCTCACTGGTCAAAATAAGGCGTAATACCTGACGCTGTATTCAGACGTTATCTTTCTCCCAAAAGTTCTGCTTTTTCAATAAGAGGATTCAAGAAATGGATGTCATAAGCCTTATTCGTGCTATATTTTATTGTTTCGATTATTGTATTGAAGCGCGAGTTCTTCAGGATGGGCGGATTATCAATTAACTCTCCAAAAGTGATCTTGAACTAAATTGTTTATTCGGAACTAAAATTGGGTATACAGAACGGATACAGTTCCACAACCCATATTTACTGCTTGTCTGGAAATGCAACTGGAAATAATTTTTTTCTCCGCGACTCTTCTCTATCGGCTTTTGCTAAACTATCTTACGCGGCCTTTGGATAGCCAGATAGGGTTGTGTGAAGCTATATATGTATTTCACAGTGTACGGCTAAAAACAAACGTGCTAAATGGTTTAACTGAGAAGTAATCACAGTTTATCTGGATGCATCCCATGTTCACACAGGCGCCTTGGTCTGCCGGGGGTTGTTTGTTGTAATCCTAGCCGAGTGATATGCTTAAATTTCTACAGGTATCGCTGGTGCCTCAACGAATGCATTCTTTCAAATGCAGCGCCATACACGTCAACGACACAGCTACTTAATACCTGTCATCTTGTTTCCCCACTGCCAAGCGGACAGAGTGTAAGTATTCTGGTCTTGATTTTGGTCGTGATCCCTGAACCGACCTCTCTTCTTTATGTCATACCGATGTTTGTATTTGTTGCAGGAAGATCGTGCCGATCGCAAGGTAGCCATGCGTGCTGCTGTTCGGGACCCTCTCTAGTGGGGCCACGTTTTCGGTCGTGAGAGGGATTGCGTGCCCTCGTGATTGTGAGAGCTGCGCTGGGTGGAGTCACAGTCTCACATGAAGGGCCAGACTAAGCAGCCCCACTTTTTTTTTTTTTTTTTTTACCCCCGAGTGTATTTTGGCAATTTATTTCAACGCAATGCCTCTCTGCCTTTTTGGTGAAGTGTTTTTTCTCGGGGTTGGATTGGGTTATGTGCTCACCTCGCAAAAGCTACGAATATTTGTATAAGGGCCTATGCGGCCAGTTGTTCCGCACTTTTAGTGGATTTGTTTTCGTGTGGGGTGCACACCTCTTCCTCTGCTATTTCGATGATTCGATTCGCACCCCGTACGGAAAGTGTCCGACCTCAGGTGAGTTGTAGCGGGCTGATAGGTAGTCCTTTTGCGAACCGTCCGTGGTGCTGTGGAGCGCCAAGCGCTTGCAACGCCACGCTCGGCTGGTACCGTGACGTACGCACCCTCCCGTCCCCGTGCGATTCCACGTCACTTGAGAGGTGGCTGACACTGAAGATATTCACACTGCAGCTAGTATTCTAGGTTGGGCGGGTTGCTATACTGTAGTGTCTCTGTCGCAGTCACATGCATAGCGATAGAACATACGGCCCTAACTCGCCCGGCCCGGAGCACTGAGTAAGGGAATGCTGATGTACAATTGTATGCTTAAGTTTAAGGGATTCTGCACGGCCGCAAGTGTGCGTGCGCTTGTGCTTAGATGGATGTGCTTAGATACAGTTCGCGGTCGTGCAGAATGACTGAAAGCTTACACTTATTATTCAACATCAGCGTTGAGTGTGGAGCCCAAATCCCCTAACCGTTTCGCAACGGCTGATTTCTGGAACGTTCTTTCCGCTCGTGGACGCTTTTTATGGAAATTTGTAAATAAATCCAATGCCCGCGCTATGAGAATGTTAGCACTCACCGCTGCTCTTCCTCTGTCGGCAGGAGTGACCGGGTCGGCCTCGTCGCACGGCCAGCGCCACCACCAGCAGCACTCGACGGCTGGGGCGCCTGGGCCGGGAGCACGACGCCAAAGGACACGTCCACGGCCGGCCCGGGTTCGGGCGGCTTCTTCCGGCAGCAGCTGGCCGACGACAACCCCGGCTTCGTGCGCAGCGCCGCCGCCGCCGCCGCCGCCCTGAGCAGCGGCAGCACGCCGCCACCGCCGGCCCCCGAGACCAGCCCCATCACCGAGTACGTCATCAACCAGCACCAACACGCCGTGCTCACCTGCGACGTACCTGTGGACCTGCTCAACCTGGTGCAGATCTTCTGGTTCCACGACATGGTCCCCACCGAGACCGTGGTGCTGGGGCAGCTGTCGGCGGGCGGCGGCCAGGGCGGCGGCCAGGGCGGCGGCGGCGACGGCGACGCCGGCCACCGGTACGTCCGTGACCCTACCACGGGCTCGCTGACCATCTCCGGCGCCAGGATGGAGGACGATGGTGTCTGGGGCTGCCAGGCCAAGGAGGCCACGTCCCGGCGGGTGCTGCACCAGGGCCCCACCGTCCGCCTCGTGGTCCTGGTGCCGCCCCGGCCGCCCTACCTGCTGCTGGACGGGCGCCGCCTCGACCCCACCAACCTCTTCATCCCCATGCGTGAGCACGCCGCCCTGGACGTGGAGTGCGTGGTGGAGGCCGGCAACCCCGCGCCCTCCGTCACCTGGCAGATGGTGCTGGCGGAGCGCTCGCTGACGCGGCCCTACCAGGATGAGAACATCGACGACCTAGTCAGCAGCCCCCCGGAGCCACCGGGGCCCGGCGGGCACCTCAGCAGCTCCGCGCGCCTCGACAACATCCTCCGCGAGCACCACAACGCCACCGTGAGCTGCCTCGTCAGCCACCCCACGCTCACCGCCCCCTACAACGCCTCCATCCTGCTGGACGTGCAGTGTGAGTACCAGGTCCAGTCCTCTCATTGAGAAGAAGCCCCGAAGTTTCCTACTCGGCTCTGTGGTTACCCTCTCGCCCCGCCCCCGCCCCCGCACCGGGTAGCGCGGGTTCGATCCCCGCCCCCCGCTGGCCCCGCCGACCCGGTGCGCTCAATTAAGCCCTCTGACCGAGGCGATCCAAGTTGGGCACTAAAAGGACCCATGCCGGGCACGTAGAATAGCGCACCGGACCCCGCAGAGACCCCCCGCAGGGAGACCATCTCCGACCCCCCGCGACGTGTGTGGCTGTGCCCGCACTGCTCCACTTTTTTTTCTTCAAGTTGAAAAGGGAAGTGAGCTAAATTCAGACGAAATTAAAAATCAAAACTTGTCTACAACTCGGCCAGATTCACCTAAAAATCGTGATTTTTTGTTTTGTAATATATCGCTGTCTACACTGGCCGATATCAGAGCCAGGCGACCAAGAGGGTTAGTAGCTGAGGGTTCCCGGCCCCGGGTGGGGGTCCCGGGGGCAGGCCTCTGCTGCCATATTGGTAAATACGGCAGTGTGTGTGTGTGCGCCCACTGTACCGGGATTATCAATCCCACAAACCTGCACACACTCTGTCTATCTCTATCGGTATGTTTCTCTCTCTCTCTCTCTCTCTCTCTCTCTCTCTCTCTCTCTCTCTCTCTCTCTCTCTCTCTCTCTCTCTCTCTCTCTCTCTCTCTCTCTCTCTCTCTCTCTCTCTCTCTCTCTCTCTCTCTCTCTCTCTCTCTCTCACACACACACACACACACTGACCACCGTTTGGGAAAAGGCGAAAGGGGCTTCATTAACACGTATACTCACCCCTCCCCTCCCGAGTTATCCTGCCAAATGACTCCCCCCACTCCCTCTCCGCTCTTCCCTCTGTCTCACTCCCACACCACCCTCCTCGCGCATCTCTCTCTCCTTCTCTCTCTCTCTCTCTCTCTCTCGCTCTCTTGCTATCCTTCCCGCACTCACCAGACCCACCGCACAGTCGCTCTCTCTATACTTGCTGGAGAAAGAAAAGAAAGCAGAAAAAAGAAAACGAGGCATGGAAAATTCACAGGTGCGCAGAGCGGAACGCCCTCCCCAGGACCTCTCTTCACATCAGCTGAACACTGTCACTGCCGGGCGCCTTCCCTCACGCGGCCCCCCTATTAACTCCCCGGTAGCCCCTACCGCACCCGCTCCCACCCCCTCCCACCCTCTACCACCTCCACCATCCAATCCCACTCGACGCCCTTTTCGTATAACCCTTGTGTAACGGCGATAACTAAATCGGAACAGGTCTACTACAGCAAGAGAGAGAGAGAGAGAGAGAGAGAGAGAGAGAGAGAGAGAGAGAGAGAGAGAGAGAGAGAGAGAGAGAGAGAGAGAGAGAGAGAGAGAGCACGCGAGGGGAGAGATGTGTGTGTGTGTGTGTGTGTGTGTGTGTGTGTGTGTGTGTGGAGAGAGAGAGAGAGAGAGAGAGAGAGAGAGAGAGAGAGAGAGAGAGAGAGAGAGAGAGAGAGAGAGAGAGAGAGAGAGAGAGAGAGAGAGAGAGAGAGAGAGAGATAGAGAGACTCGGAAGGTGCGCTGTGGCGGCCCGCTGGGAGCATCAGATAGAAAGAGAGAGACGGAGTGGGGAAGTGAGCTTCGCTGACGCGGCGCGCGCGCGTGAGGGAGAAAAGGACCACCACCAGGGCGTGTAATGCCCCGTGTCCGGGGGGCCGGCCGTAAATTATGTGACGTTATTTGCGGACGGACCACCGCAGCAGCAGTAGTAGCAGCAGCAGTAGCAGCAGTAGTAGTAGTAGCAGCAGCAGCAGCAGCAGCAGCAGCAGTAGTAGCAGTAGTAGCAGCAGCAGTAGCAGCAGTAGTAGCAGCAGCAGCAGCAGCGGCAGCAGCGGCAACTCGTCGCGTTCGCACGCGGAGGCCTCGAAACTTTGGCATAGCGCGTGTTGCGAAGTGTGAGAGAGAGAGGGAGAGAGGAAGGGAGAGAGAGAGAGAGGGGGGGGGGAGGGGATGGGGGTTCTGATTATAATTGGCATGGCATAAAACTTGTTCCTCTTTACAGAGTTGAGCCCTCCGCTCAGCTCGCGACGATGTTCCCTAAGTGCCTGTGCTGCTAAGGCTATAAAACGGCCGGGGAGAGGCCGCTGCCTGCTGTGTGTGTGTGTGTGTGTGTGAGAGTGTGTGTGTGTGAGAGTGTGTGTGTGTGTGAGAGAGAGTGTGTGTGAGAGAGAGAGAGAGAGAGAGAGAGAGAGCGAGAGAGAGAGAGAGAGAGAGAGAGAGCTATCGGGGACGCCAGAGCGCGAAATGGTTTCATTTCACCTCAAAGAAGAACCAACTCCCTCATGATGATTGGCGCAGACGTATGAGGTGCGGCCGATATATGTATGAGAATCACAGAGGATATCTCTCTCTCTCTCTCTCTCTCTCTCTCTCTCTCTCTCTCTCTCTCTCTCTCTCTCTCTCTCTCTCTCTCTCTCTCTCTTGCTCTCTCCGTGGAGCCCCGCCCATCACCAGCACCAGCACGCTCGCAGAGGTTGAGCCTACGAGATTACTCCCACGGCCGGGGGCGGGCCGCCTGGGGGTTAGGCAAGCCCGGCGCGCGTCCGCGTCCGGCGGCATTGCCTACCCTGGAGCCCGCAGGCGCCAAAATGCGCTCTGCCAGCTCCGCAGCCCGCAGATCCCGGCGGAGGCGGCGGCGGGAAGCCTCGCCTCGGAGACTTCCGGGAGATGCGTGCTGTGCTGCGGAGTCCGTCGGAGTGTCCGTCGGGGTGTCGGAGTCCGTCGGAGTCCGTCGGAGTCCGTCGGGGTCCGTCCGTCGGATCCGTCGGGGTCCGTCGGGGTCCGTCGGAGTCCGTCGGAGTCCGTCGGGGTCCGTCGGAGTCCGTCGGGGTCCGTCGGAGTCCGTCGGGGTCCGTCGGAGTCCGTCGGAGTCCGTCGGAGTCCGTCGAGGTCCGTCGGGGTCCGTCGGGAGTGCCGGGCCGCCCAGCACCGCAAACATGTACATCGCGACATGCTCCAGTTTCACGGCGAGTCTCCGGTCGAGTCGGGTCGGGGAAAGGTCAGGTCTGGATCCGAAGGGTGTGTGGTCGCCTGGGACGGCATCGGGGCTCTCTCTCTCTCTCTCTCTCTCTCTCTGTCTGTCTGTCTGTCTCTCTCTCTCTCTCTCTGTCTGTCTGTCTGTCTGTCTGTCTGTCTGTCTGTCTGTCTCTCTCTCTCTCTCTCTCTCTCTCTCTCTCTCTCTCTCTCTCTCTCTCTCTCTCTCTCTCTCTCTCTCTCTCTCTCTCTCTCTCTCTCTCTCTCTCTCTCTCTCTCTCTCTCTCTCTCTCTCTCTCTCTCTCTCTCTCTCTCTCTCTCTCTCTCTTTTCTCTCTCTCTCTCTCTCTCTCTCCGCCCCGCGGTGATCGCAAATCCGGATTTGCAAGGAATTCGCTCTTGGGCGGGAGGGCTTACATCCCCCGCTGCAGGGGGTTTTTGACGTCCAGAAATGCTTATCGAAAGCCATTTGAGCCACTTTTGCGGAGGGGGGAGGGAGAGAGGCGGTGCGCATGGGGGGCTGAGCTGGGGGGGGGGGGGGGGGGAGATACGAGAAGGACGAGGACACCAGTGTAAACCCCGGGAAAGTAGTGCGAGGAAGCGGAAGACTGTTGCCCGGGGGGATTCGCTGTGTCCTTTGGGAGGCACCTGGACAGCGCCGCTGCACAAACACAGGGTCCTGCAGGTCCTGCAGGAGCGCCAGGCAGCGCACGTGGAACCCGGGAGAACCATTGTAGCTGCCACGCTGTCCTCAGATTTGACAACGCTGTAAAAACAATCTTATGGAGGTCATTGCATTCTGGGAAAAGTCATTCCTGTATCCTGGAGAGCGAATTGCACCAATGCACCGACGAGCGATGCTCATTACAAAAGGAGTAGAAGAATGAAAAATAAATTAAAAGAATATGGAGAGAGGGATGGCCTGCGACGGAAGACAGCGGTGCTCTGTCTAAGGCTCCCTCTTGATTCTCTCTCTTGCTTGTCCGCGGCCTACAGTGACTCCGTCCTTCATCTGCATAAGACCCCCTTCCCCCTTCTAGTCTCTCTCTCTCGCTCTCTCTCTCTCTCTCTCTCTCTCTCTCTCTCTCTCTCTCTCTCTCTCTCTCTCAATGAACTCATTCAGACGTCCATCGGCAGCGTCGAAATATTTATAAGTTGATTCTGCGCAGCCCCAATCAAAATGGACTCAAGGAGCGCCGGGAACAGTGCGAATCCACCGCCAAGCAGGAGGGAATAAAGAGGAGGAGAAGTGGAAGAAGAGACCTACACCGACCTTCTAGCAACCTTTCACCACCAGAGAGCGGTGCACGCAAAAAAAAATTATGTTTAGTTGTCCCCACCAATTTGTTCGTTGATTTCGGGACAAGCAATACACTTAATTGAGAGAACTGACATTTCGTTGGGTCAGCAAAAAAAATAATGAAAAATTGTTGCGTGAGCACAAGGCAGAAAAATAGAATCTTTGCAGACCCAACGTAATGTTAGTTCACAAAACTAAATTTATTGCTTGTCACGAAATTTACAAACAAATTATCTGGGACATTTTTTTATTTTTTATTTCGGGCAGAAAAGTACTGCGAAATGAGTAACCCGTCCCGTCGCCTGCTTCCCGGACCGAGGCGGACGCTGGACGGTCCGGCGTTCTGGACTCCAGTATAGAAGGCTGGAGTTTCCGGTTCGCGTGGTTACTTCGCAAATTAAGGGCCAAAGCATTCGACGAGTGGCGCTGCGCCGAGTCAAGCGAGCCGAATAAAGTTTCCACGCCGTGAAGTTGTGACGAACAGAAAAAGGGTTGGGCCAAGCAGCGTCGGCTGTGAAGAAGAAGAGGAAGAAGGAGAGCGAAAGATATCGGGGGCGCGCGTGTCATCAGCGTCTGTTCGCTCTGTCTGTCTCTTTCGCGCCTCCTCATTTGGCCGCAGGCAGACAAGGACAGAGCAGCGTGTGCATCTCGTTTCCGAAGGCCACCCCCAGCCGCCCTTCGACGCCCCCGCCGCCCCCGCCGGCCCCGCGCTGTGAAGGAGCTGAGTAGGAGCTGTCCTCATGAATATTGACGACCTATTTGAGAGAGAGGGGCAAGGCTGGAATATTTTGCGAGGAATGTATCGAGAGGGGAAGGAAAGGGAATCTCAAAGAGAGAGAGAGAGAGAGAGAGAGAGAGAGAGCGAGCGAGAGAGAGAGAGGGGGGGCAGAAGTGAGACAGATAGAGGACGTCAGCAGACCGCGTTGTCACTCACCTGGTCGCTACACGCACCTTTTTTGCGGCACCCATAAATTACGCACAATTACGTGTGTGTGTGTGTGTGTGTATGCGTGTGTGGGGGCAGCCAAAACTGAGCGCCTTTTAAACTGACAGCCTCAACTGAGTGCCTTTTCCATGTATAGTGGGTGCAGGGAAGTTTGGCAGAGCGGATCCCTTTGCTCTCGGATTCTTTTGTAGAAGGCAATAATTGTGAGGTCGCCAGGGATGCGCTGGGCTGCCTGCCGTAGCCGTGCGGGCCCCGCCTGCAGGTACGTGGGTCTAGTTCCGGAGCACCATAAATGAGCGTTGATAATTGTGTACACAAAGACCCGAGACATTGTCCCCCGAAGCCTTTGACGCCGCTCTGCCAAACTTCCCTGCATGCACTATAGGTGTCGAAGTCCGATCAGCGACCTTGACCGTGACCGCACCCGCGGCGCGTGTATTCCTAGGCGAGAAGCCAGACCATATATAAAGCGCGGTCCTGGAAGGAGACTAGTTTAGTTAGCTGCGCTCAGGTCGCGAGGGAGTAAGGAGGCCATCACAGCCCTGTTAAGTAAAGTGACTCAGTATAACACAAGTGTCGGTAGACGGTAGAGGGGCCCATTTGCCATGAAGTGTGGAAATGTGTTGGGGCGAGTTCGGTTTCGGTTTCGTCATTGAAAACCCTAAATTTTGACACCTCGGTGAACTTTGGGCGACCACCGGAAGGGATCGCCCAACGCGCCGGAAGTTTCAATGTTACGCCCTATCCGGAATTTTAAAAAATTCCGATCACACATAAACAAAACTCTTCTTTAGTAAACCACCCCATATTAACGCTCGTTAGGACGCAAATTCCGTCCGTTTTGCTCTATCTGGCCCCATTTCTGAGTTCGGGTAAAGAAATAACGAAGTTGAACGTTTTAAAAATTATTTATTCATTTTGAGTGTTTTAGTGCTCTAAACTCAGAAACGGTGCCAGATAGAGCAAAACGGACGAAATTTGCGTCTTTACGGGTGTTAATAAGGGGTGTTTTACTAAGAAAATTAGTGTTTGTGTGTGATCAGAATTTTTTTAAATTCCGGATAGGGCGTAACATTGAAACTTCCGGCTCGTTGCGCGACCCCTTCCGGTGGTCGCACAAAGTTCGCCGAGGTGTCAAAATTTAGGGTTTTCAATGACGAAACCGAAACCGAACTCGCCCCAACACATTTCCACACTTTTGGCAAATGGGCCCCTCTAAAGTGTCGGTCTTATAGTGAGTCGGGCCGGTCCCTGAAACCTCACTTCACAAGAAAGTTGAATTCAATCAAAATCGTTGTGATGTTTTGTTTCTGCTCGACTTTTCGTGGAATACTTTCATGAAGACAGGCGAAACTGTCAAAGACTGCGGCGTTACTTACTAAGTGAACGAGTCGTGTACTTATCAGGATAAGTGCCTTCATAGGAGCAACGCCGGGCACCTCGGTGTGACAAAAGGGTTATTGTCACGTGAACGACACGTACGGCGGCCTGCGGCCTCACCTAGCCGGGCCCGGAGCAGCCTAGCACCATGTCGGCGGCCGCGCTGCTGTTCGCGGCCCTCCTCACCGTGGTGGTCTTCCGGTGGATCCTGGCCTGCCTCAAGTTCCACCGGATAGAGCTGTCGTTCGACGGGCCGCCCTCGCTGCCCGTCTTGGGCAACGCCCTGGCCTTCCTGGGCGCCACGGAGAACGACATCCTGGACCGGCTCTGGAGGCTGTGGGGCGGCCGCGCCGAGCTCACCCGGATGTCACTGGCGGGCCACCTCATCCTGGTCGTCAGCGACCCTGTCGACATCGAGAAGGTTATCCGGGGCAAGGACACGCAGGCCAAGTCGCGCTTATTCTACAATTTCATCGAGTACTTCTCCCGCTACGGGCTGGTGACGCTCAACGGGGAGACCTGGCGGGCGCACCGCAAGGCCCTCACCCCCGCCTTCCACCACGAGCTGCTGGACAAGTGAGTGAGGCCAACCATCACAAAAAGGAACCAAAAACGTAGGGAATCAACTAATCCAGTAGAGTAGAGTAGTCCGGGGAAGCCCGAAACGGAAGTAAGAAGTCGTAACGAAGACGGGGAACGCTGACGAAAGTGGAGAAATCGCATGTTTTTCCACCGCGATGTCTCAGAATTATCCCGGTGTACTCTAATATTCGTTTTCCCTCGGCCACAGGTACCAGGAGTTCTTCGACATCGAAGCCAAGGGCTTCGTGCAGCGCGTCCAGCCCGGCGTGGCCCACAACGTGATCGAGAACCTCAGGAACAACTCGGCGAGGTCCTTCTTCCGCACCGCCCTGTGCACGGATGAGAACAATGAGAGGGCTAAGAACTTCTTCCCTGTACTCATGAAAGGCCTAGACGTCTTTCCCCGGGTCATATCGGGCCGCGGATTCAAGCCCTGGCTCTGGTCCGATGCCGTGTTCGGCCTGAGCAGCATGGGCCGTTCGGTTCGCCCCATCCTCAAGAAGGTGGACGACTTCGCCAGGCGGGAACTAGACACCCTTCGCAAGGGACTGCACGTCCTGCCAGACGCCGACCAGGACTTCATCAAAGAGCGGCCCAGCCTGGTAGACATCCTGGTCAAGGGCGAGGGGCAGGGGGTGCATATGCCCGACAGGCACATCATAGACGAGGTGGTCATCTTAATGGGCGCCGCCGTCGAGACCACCGTCGCCTCGCTGGGCTGGACACTGAAGACGCTGTCCCTGCGGCACGACATCCAGGACCGCATCGTGGAGGAGGTCAGGGAGGTCCTCGGCAAGGACGACGCCGTCCTCCCGGAGCACCTGTCCAGGTAACCCACAGGGAGGTGGCGCTTTGTGCCTTACACGAAATACCCTGATCCATCCCTTGTTCGTGGCAGGCTGGAGTACACGGAGCGCGTCATCAAGGAGTCGCTGCGGCTGACGCCGGCCGTGCCTTTAATCGGCCGCAGCAACCGCCGCACCCCGACAACGTTCAACGGCAAGCCCGTGCCCCAGGGCACCACCTTCCTCATCAACATTCTCGCCGCGCACCGCGACCCCCGCCACTGGGAGGAGCCCCTCAAGTTCGACCCGGACCGCTTCCTCCCTGAGCGTAGCCAGGGCCGCCACCCGTACGCCTACCTGCCGTTCAGCGCGGGCCCCCGGAACTGCATCGGCGGCCGGTACGCCATGGCCGTCATGAAGACCCTGCTGGCCACCGTGCTGCCCCGGTACCGCGTGGACCCCGTCGACGACGGCCACACGGACCCCGTCAAGTTCCCCATGACCTGCGACGTCGCCTCTCGGATGCCCGGGGGTGTGCACGTCGTATTCACCCCCCGACCACCCACGTCGTCTCCGTGAAGCCGCGGGCCGCTGCCGTGTCCATTTGCTGTATTAATTATCTCCTCATTCATCAAACGTTTTTGTGCAGCGTTTGAGTTTTTCTTGTCCCGTTGAGCTCTGGCTGCCCTGGCTGCTCCTGCACACTCCACACAGCACAGTGGCGGGCTGGTTGGGTTGCCTACCTACCCGGCGTGAGTCGGTCCCAGACTCGTGGACTCCGAGGATCACCGGGGTCTGTGGAGCTAGCGCTGCGCAGCCTGACACGGAGCGGGTGTCAACCGTCATGACAGCCCTGTCAACATGTCGACAAGTCGCCTGTTGCTGGCAGCAAACGTCATGACCCACGGCAACAATGAGTTTCTAAAAAATACAAATAGAAAATGAAAGGGCTCATAGTAACCAGAATTACCAGAAAAGTGAAAAACAACTCGATGAATAAAAAAGGAACCACACAAAAAGCATTGGATACATACCTGGGAGACAGGTCTGCTCATTCTAAAATGAGCTTTAAATGAAGCATTGCTCATAATTCTGTACCACTCAATATCAACTTCGACCACTTCTTCTGGATCTCCTTCTGCAAATAAAGACAATCATGACATGACTGCTAATTCACAAGATGAGTAACAAAATTACAGGGGAACATAACCTCACCATCATCCTCTCCATCGCTGTACATCATAAACTGAAAAATCACCATTTCCTCCTCCATACCATCATCCACGAGATCCATGTCAAATTCTTGATCTTTTCGCCTCTGTTGTCGTCTGAATCATATTTAAATCGCGTACCTTCAGTTTTCGCCGCTATTCTGTTGCATTCAGATATTCTGTTCAGTTTTCGCCGCTTTTTTGAAAACCGCACGAAATCGCAGCTCACAGCCGACCAAAACACTACATACCGATCAAACCAGCGCCCCTTCCCACTCCTCTCTTGTCCTGGCCAATCCTCTGCGCCCTCCAAGCGCTTCGCCAGCACGAAAACGGACGAACGCACGGACGGACGCACGGCCCGTGGTTAACTTTACAGACCTGTAGGCTGAGTCCCGCCTGCAAGCGGCCGCTCGGGCGGTCACACGCCCGGGCGCTGTCGTGTCCGCCAGATGGCGTTGTGTTTTATACTATTCACACCCCGTGTCCATTATTGGCACCCATGTGTTTTCCTGTTGAAAATGTCTAGTCAAATAAATCAGTCTGGAACAAGCTACGACTCGGTCAACTCTTCACTCCTCCTGAGTCCCTCTCACGACGAATCCAACCAAACATCAGATTGGCGACGAGGTCTTCCTGCGAACTCTTGGACTGGGTTTCAAAAAGTGAGTGAGTGAAGTGCAATCAATCAGTGACAATCAGTGACTCATCATGGAAGGAATACCACTGCATCAGCCTATTTTTGGCGGTATTCGGTCGTTCGAGCCGAACGAAGTAAGCTTAACTTCCTGGCTGCAATTGTTTTCGGAATCCTGTATGTCGAACAACATCGCAGCTCAGCCGGCAGCACAACCTAATGTACAGCCGCCACACATTCAACGGCGTGCTCTATTCTTGTCGTACATTGGACCGAGGGCGTACGAAGCTCCACGCTGCGCGAAGAAGCTGAGGCAGTGACCAAGCATGCTACCAAGCATGCTCAAGCTCTGGCTAATTTGGAACCAACTATGGATCAACAAGTGAATCACCTGTTCGGGCTCTTCGATTAGTACCTGATTCTAGTCATCGCATTAATTCTAGTCCTGTCATTTTGTTTTATTATGATTTTAAACTTCCTTTTGTCACAATGTCTGCTGGTCGGATGTGGCATTGTGTAAATACTCTTGGCTTTGATCACTTGGGCAAGAGGTGTGTTGTTACCCTCAAATGCAATCTGCTAGAGATTCTAACTTGCAAAAGTGCTCTCCCCCAGTTTCTCAAAATCAATTTAGGAAAACTTGGTTCTGTAATCTTGATAACCTTCATTCTCTGTCCAATATCAAAATACCATCTGTATCACAATTTATCCAAACTGTCCCCTCAAATGTTTCATAAGATTTTAAAGATATTCATAGCGTTGGGTGTTATGTGCATAGTATCCTTTGCTTTGTAAATCAGCTTATTTCTGCTAAGAGGTGTTTCCCCCTCCCCGTCTTTGGTGAAAGACATTCGTAAGTGTCCACCTCCAGAAGACGCGAAGCAGATGAGGTCATTTCTGTGTATGATCAGTTTCTACTCTAAACCTTTGCCTATGTTTAGCGCCATAGCCAAACCCTTGCGCAAATTGATGGAGAACCATGTGATTTTTAAATGTACCCCAGGCTTACAAACTGTTTTTGAAATACCTGTTACAACTTCTATCTTAAAATTCTTATGGTGAGAGAGGGCTAAGGTAAAACATTCTTATGCTAAGACTGTTGTATGGTAGAAAGACTCTACTGCAATTGTTCCAACAAAATCCCATCCCAATTATCTGTGATAAAGTTACTACCTTTCTTTTTCATTTCCACTAAACCATCCAATCAACTCTTGTTAGCTTGAAAACCTGAACCTTGTTAATGCTGTGTAGACCCTTGATTCCTAACAAACTGCCTGTATCTAATAATTCAGAAAAAGGAGATGCTATAAATGCTATAATTGTAAGTAAATTTGCCAAGCGAAAGGTGTGGTAAATACTTCGGGTGTGACCGAGCAGGTTCGCTCTAATTAAATACTATTACCCCCTTAAATTCTGTGATAGCCGTTTTTAATGCAACACAAAAAAAAAAAGAGTATTGTTAAGCTGTACAGCACCAAGGCCCTTTTTAATCTTAAGTCTTAGTATAGGAGCTCCACTAGATTACGTTAACTTAAGGTAATTGTTTAATCCACTAGTTTTAAATAACTTATTGTAATGCATTCTCCTCCATAGTATCGGAGTCATCATAAAACTGGAGCTAGTTAGCGCCTGATTTTCTCAGATTATTCCATGGATTAGTTAAGTAATGTTAAGTTGTTATACTTATGTAAATTTCTAGTCATATACTAATGTAAGTTTCTAGTATGTACCTCACTAGGTTAAGTCATCTTTTTATGGTTAAGTTTTAAAATATTTAGTTGGGTGTGGATGTCGTGTCCGCCAGATGGCGTTGTGTTTTATACTATTCACACCCCGTGTCCATTATTGGCACCCATGTGTTTTCCTGTTGAAAATGTCTAGTCAAATAAATCAGTCTGGAACAAGCTACGACTCGGTCAACTCTTCACTCCTCCTGAGTCCCTCACACAACGAATCCAACCAAACATCAGAGGCGCCTCCCCCCCCCCCCTCCCCACACCCGACTCCACTGCTCCCACCATCATGTTCATGTTGGGGAAAGAAACAATTCGCGGTGGCACAGCAGGGCCGTCTCGTCTCACTTCCCTGTGGGTGGACCAATTGACTATTTTTCGCATTATTTTACGCTTATTTAGAGTTAAGTACTGACCTCGCGAACAGCTTCCGGTGGTTCTGGGGCGTAGTATGCTGTTATAACTTACCTTTAGTGACCGTGACGTCCACCCAGAGCCCTCTTAACGGTGTACGGCGGGTTGCCTATCCTTCACTGTTTTTGCTGTTTTTTCAGATTTTCAAGGCGTTATTGGACCGGGAAGATGAAGTCCAAAAAAAACAAAACGCTTTCGCACCGTTAATCACCTCTACTAGTAGAACATTTTCCAAAGTGAGTCAACATCAATTTCTAAAATTGTGGTTTTTCGCTCCCCCTTAATAACTGTACAACCATGCGATAAGAGACCACAAGTCAGTGCTCGAAAACGGCACTTTCATTTACGCCATTCAGAACACAGGGAAAGTCTTACTATTCATTGACAGTTTTGATGAAATTGCTGGTGGGTATCACAGTGCATTTTTCTCAGTGCTTCACGAACTAACGGAGAAGAAAATCGTTATCTGGATAATGAGTGGGGGGAATAAGGCACAAAATATGGCCTAAATGTGCAAAACATGATCGGAACGATTTTTTTGCGGGAATCGGTACTTTAGACCGTCCTCTTTCAGATTCGAGTTGGAGCCAAACTCGGAAAACACGGGAACAACCCAGAAAGCGGGTTGCATATCTGCCAGGAGCAGTGCCGCTTTTCTTCAGAAAACTCGTTATAAACCGAGAGCTAGTTGAGATACCGTCGCGGTTGAAACGGAAGGCTGTTCAGAATACACAGGAGAGGTATCGGTACCAGTTGCATCCCATTCCTGTACAAATTGCGACCTCCAGAGCCAAGAAACTCATTGAACGCCGATGTTCAAAATCAGAAAACAGCGAATAACTCGAAAATTTCCAAGTCGAAAGTACTGATTTTTTGACACTAACAGATGCGCCATTTCATTAGCTTTCAGATAAGCGTTTAGAATCCGGGGGTCGTCGCTTTGGATTTCGAGTGGCACCGCTTTGAACGTCGCCGGGCGGCCCATTCCGGCGACTGCCGCCGTCTTGCCGCCGTCCGCCGCTCTATCCATCTCTCTCGCACTCACGGCGCTCCCGTAAGGGACGGAAAGGCCTGTAACTCGGCTAAATATCGAGCTAGAATCGTGATTTTTGCTTCTACGCCTTCTTTAGACAGAGCTGATCAAGGTATGTTAGGGAAGCACCTGTTCAGCTGACTGGAAAATAGAAATATTGGACACCTTGATTTTAAAGGTGTTAAAATTTTGGTTCAATTTTAATGAAATTTTTAACATTTTGTGGCACGACATTGCAGTAATCAGTGGCAATCGGTCATGAGCACAGAGTGTCCAAAGTTTAATTTTAAACCTTACTTTGAACAACCATATGTTTTAAAAGGTTCAAAATGTTTAAAATTTGACAGATTTTCACGTGGCTTCCCAGCCAACGTTGTTCATCTATGCCCAAGGAAGACGTAGAAGCAAAAATCACGATTCTAGCTAGATATTTAGCCGAGTTACGGACCTTTCCGTCCCTTACGGGAGCGCCGTGAGTGCGAGAGAGATAGATAGAGCGGGGGACGGCGGCAGTCGCCGGAATGGGCCGCCCGGCGACGTTCAAAGCGGTGCCACTCGAAATCCAAAGCGACGACCCCCGGATTTTAAACGCTTATCTGAAAGCTAATGAAATGGCGCATCTGTTAGTGTCAAAAAATCAGTACTTTCGACTTGGAAATTTTCGAGTTATTCGCTGTTTTCTGATTTTGAACATCGGCGTTCAATGAGTTTCTTGGCTCTGGAGGTCGCAATTTGTACAGGAGTGGGATGCAACTGGTACCGATAACTCTCCTGTGCATTCTTAACAGCCTGCTGTTTCAACCTCGACGATACCTCAACTAGTTACCGATTTATAACGGATTTTCTGAGGAAAAGCGGCACTGCCCCTTGCAGATATGCAACCCGCTTTTTGGGGATGTTCCCGTGTTTTCCGAGTTTGGCTCCAACTCGAATCTGAAAGAGGACGGTCTAAAGTACCGATTTCCGCAAAAAAATCGTTCCGATTATGTTTCGCACATTTTTGTGCCTTATTCCCCCCACTATTAAGGGTCTCCAATCGCTCTCCTACTCGCGGAACGGTCACGCTTATTAGTCAAAAGTGGGGGTGGGAGGGGTTGGGTAGGCTGACCTCCTCCTCCCCACCGGCCAAGGTGGCAACACCGCTGCAACCTCGCCGGTGTCGGTGTCACCAGCCAGATCCTGCTTCCCGGACCAGAGCTTGGCTCAGTTTCGCTTTTTTTCCGGATTTTTGGAAACTCCAAGTCGGCTCTAAAACCTCGAAAGATCTCGATTCAAAAACGGAATCGCACTGCCGGGAGGCGGCAAAAAGGTTGGTGTGAGTTACAAATGTGAAAAATTTGAACGCCAAAAGTTGATTTCCGCCGGGTTTAAAAGGACGGACCGCGCCAAATCCGTCCTATTGTAATGTTTATTGGTCTCCGGTGCTCCGGCAGACGTCGCGCAGTGTTGCAGCGGTGGGAGGAGGGGGAGGGGCGTCTTCCCCGCACCTCGCACCGCCTCACCCCGCCACGTGCGAGAGAGAAGGTGTAGCCTGTGGTATGGAAAATTCGAGTTGAGCCTATTTTCACGACCCATGAGTACGTAAATGTTGGCAATGCTAACATTATTTAGAATGTGTACCATAGGGTCACACAATACCATTTATAGTTGAAAACTGCACAAATGCAGAGTACGAAAATTGCTTGTGAACAACGTGTCGCGCCTGCACTGTTAGCAGTGATTCCAGAAATGACGTCGTATGACGACAAGGTAAAAATCCTACACTCACTCTTTTGATATGAATACACTCTGTGAGGGACTTTCCCTGCACGGTAACTGCAAACGGACAATTATGTACATTGCAATGAACAAAGTCATCCATGTGTATGAACAATTTTCCTTTTTTTATCATTTTACATGTGCAGTACTGTTCATACTGCGATTGACGAATTCTCACGTATTTGATGTATGCAAAGGTCTGTTCATTGGCAAAGTACTAAATTGCAGCAAGCCTGTGTACTTTTTAGTAGCATTAAACTCGCGTACACACATATTACTAGATAACGGATACACCGGTAAAACAAAGAAAGAACGTTATACAATCTAAAAATTGTAATTTGCAAAGCGACTTGTCCACTAAAACGAACAAATCTTCGTCAAATAACGAAATTGTCACCAGTAATTGTGACAGATTGCCATAGGCATGTATATGCTTGTCCACAGGCACGATGTAGTAGTGTGTGCGGGGAAAAAGAAGTCCGAGAATGATAATCCACATCGTAGCACATTTCACTACCGAAAAAGGCCTATTTACTGAGAAATCAACCTACATATTTCTCGTATTTGACATTAAAAAGATATCTGCTTCCTTCTACATATGGAGAAATCTATCTAAAAACTCGTATCAACACCAAGCACTTCAGTTCTGAATTAATCACAATGTTTTTGAACGACTGAAATTTTTACAGTTTGCGCCCGCTTGGATTGTATTACTCCTAAACATATGACTAGGAGGATTCTCTCCCTACGCTTCAAACAGCGTGACGTTACGTTTTAAGCAGCTATGTTCGCCTTAGTTTTACCGGTGTAGGACTTCATCGTATAATTAAAAGTTTTCTCGTAGCTGGTCATGCTAGTATCCTCGATAGACCATGTTCAAGTACTTAATACGTTGTACTGAGGCCGAGATTGACGATGGGGACTTATCCTCTGTGCGGGTGAGAAAAAACCCACATGCGAGCACGTGGGTCGAAACGCTTCGTGCTTTTCATTCACAACTGTATTTGAGCAGCGCGCATTCAATGCACGTGGGCTTCAAAGCACGTGTGACACTTGCACACTTGTGCAAATTTAACAAGTACATGAACAGCCGTGCAAAACATTGCACATGGAACTTTTAACAACGCTGGCGAGCAAACGGACATATTTGAATTTTAACTAACCTTCTAACTTGTAACAACTGTAAACTTGTAATAGCTTTTAACGTGCATCAACTTAACAACCTTTCACTATCAACAAATTTAACTTTCAACTCCAACAACAACATCAGCGAGCTGGTATAGACAGCAGCCGGGGCCGGAGGGACAGACAGGCATAGCGCCATGCCTAAGGATTCAGCAGCCGCAACGCCACGCCACGTCCTGCCGCCGAGACGCTGTGGGGGTGGGGTACTCTACTGTGGGCTAGAGCGCAGCCGCCCTCACCCCAGGGCCAGCCAGACTTGGGTTTCGGAGGGGGATATGTCGCGCTAATTGCCGACATTCAGGCGTTTGTTATGCGGTGTAGGACCGGTGTAGGACGTTTAGTCCCCAGGCCCAAAAGTCACACAACGGCACGCCACAAATCGGCGAACAAATTAATTGCCAAACCTATTTTACTCAAAATGCTATTTAGCATTGCGTTTTGAGGAGTGCTAAACAAGAAAAGAAATACACGTGGACACTCCCCCCCCCCCCCTTTCTAAGTGTTCACGTCGTATATAAACAGTCCCTAACACTGGTGTAAATGCTATCAGAAAATCTCTGATAACGTCTCCACTTTTCTGATAACTTTCTCTTATTCTGATAATTTGATCTGATTTCCTAATAATTTGGATGTTTTTCTGATAAAATGAGTTCTCAGAAAAAAGTTATTAGAATTTCAAAGGTTTCTGATGGTTTTCATTGTTATCAGAATAAAAGTTATCAGACCACTCGCAGTTTGTGATGACCTGTAAAATCACCAGGAAAAATGTATCAGAAACTTCTGATACATTTTCAGTCTCGAATTTCGATGGCCATATCTTCCATACTTTTGACGATATCGAGTTAAAATTTTGTTTGGGTCATCTTGGGGTGATTTTAGTAGGCTGTTTTAAATACTTTTGCTTTTGGGGTATATTTAAACAGATTTCAGACACATTGAGAGAAAGGTCAATTTTGACCTTAAAATCGGCTCGGACGCAGTTTTGACCCCCCGGAAGTCGAATTTGAAGACAACACATCGTCCGACTTAACTAGAACTAACAAGTGAATGTCAGAAGAAAGTTATCAGAAACACAGACATCAGAACTACAGGCATCAGAACACGTCTATCAGAAACAGAAGATTATCAAGAAAGAAGTTATCAGAGGTGCACCAAAAAGTGTCAGAAATGACTCTGACAACTATTTTCTGACACCAACTTCTGATAACATTTACACCAGTGAACCGGTGTGTCGGGTCCTTTCTTTAAATACGTTTGTTTATCTATATTCTACATCTGGTGCTTGTTAAAAGTTAATGACAACGATATGCGCACATCGCAACTTTTACGGTTCCTGTTCGATGAGTTGGTCGTTTTCCTTAGGCCAGTCTTTCGCTTGCTGCAGATAGCTCCTGGAATATCTGCGTATTAGTCGGAAAAGCTGACTCAAGCGAGGTGCAACCGGAGCCCCCTGGTATCGTATCGTAGGGCGTCGTGGCATGTGCCCCCGCCCCTCCCCCCGACCGTCGGCTCCGTCGGCACGAGCGTACTGAGCATTTCTTCGTAATTGTTTACTTTGGACGGCGTTACAGAGTTTGACCTCGACGCGCACAAAATAGGACTTTCCCGATTGGCAATTTAGGTGGAGAAGTGCATGCACTGATGAAACAAAGTTGTATTTTTTCCTGACGAAAAAACAGTTGGTATGTAAATTGCCGATATTGCCAATTTCGTATGAAATACGGCATTTTTTGGGTTATTGAGTGTACCGTACAACATGTCTCGTAAATGACAAAGACACAAAAGGTAGGAGTTGCGGTCATCGAGCTCTAAATAACAAACTCCGGGTACTGATAAAGATTTTCCCTGGCCATGTGCGTAGATTCCACAAATGTGTTTTCCAGATTTCTTCGTGGTCGTCCTGAGGTTCTGACAACGCAGAAATGCCCAGAAGAGAATGGAAAAATGGCCGCCAATAATTTAAATTTGGTCCTATGAACAAGGAAGTTTGGATTGCGGTAATCCAATGGCAGGGTTGCTAGAGTTAAATTTGAAATGTAACGCGCTAACGTTAACCCGTTGCGTTTGGCCTGTTAACGCAACAAAGTTGCGGCAATTTTGAAAACTTATCGCGCTTAGCTTACGTTTTTGGGCATTCCGGTGTGCTGTCGGTGTAGAGATAAACAAAGGTGGGAGCGGAAGAGGGCGGCAGTCAATCATTTCATACTTTTGAAGTACTTTTTGGGCACAACCAATTTGGGGTAGTGATGCCGCTGTTTGCGTTATTTCCATCCCTAGGTATGTTCTAGGATTGTCATTTGTGGGGTATAGGGTTCTCATCTATTAAATTGTATTCCGCATTATCAATTGCTTGATCATAGTTGTTTTCTTGATGCAGATTTGTTATTTGGTTCAGTTTGTTCGAGATTTGGTTTATCTTGTTCCCTGATTTTTGTTTAGCTTGTTCGTCTGCTTGATCACTTTGGTGATTCTCAATTTCTTGACCATGTATGATCTCGTGTACTTCCTCATCTGCTGGATTTTGAACATTTCTGAGGGTGACTTCTGATCTGAGCTTGATGATTTTATTTGTTGGCTAATTGTGAGACCTGTTCATTAAAATGTTACCAAGTAGATCTGTAAATGTTACAACTCTTGAGAGAAAGATTTTTGTTTTGGATCCCACAATCTGTAACCATTTGGACAGTAACCGACAAACGCAGCTTCTGTGACTCTGTCGTCTAACTTCTCAAGCTATGCATTTGTTTTTGCATATACTGTTGTTCCAAAGATTTGGATGTTAGAAATGTTTTGTGGTTTTTGTGTCTACAATTCAGTTGGAATCTTATTATAACTGTTTTAGATTGTGACCTGTTTGTCAACTAGGATGTTGTCAGTAGGGCTTCACCCCATATTTATTTTGGTAGATCAGAATCGTTAAGAAAAGCCCTTGCCTTTTCCATCAATATTTGATTCATTCTTTTGTGCCATTTTTCTTAAGGAAGTATGGCATTGTGTAATTCAATTTTATTCCTTTCGACTTACACCAATTTTTAAATTCTACGCTTATGAACTCCTGTCCATTATCGCAGGTTTTTGTTTGCAGTTGGGTATCTGATTCTAATAATAAATGTTTAATTAGGTCAGAGCTTGCGTTTTTGTGACTCATTAGAAAAACTGTTGTTAAATGTGTGCAGTCAGTAAATAATAGCTCTCATTGTCATTTGTTTGTGGCGCCTTTACAACTAACGACTGAATCTTCTGGCATAGCATGGCATAGCATGGCATAGCATGGCATAGCATGGCATAGCATGGCATAGCATGGCATAGCATGGCATAGCATGGCATAGCATGGCATAGCATGGCATAGCATGGCATAGCATGGCATAGCATGGCATAGCATGGCATAGCATGGCATAGCATGGCATAGCATGGCATAGCATGGCATAGCATGGCATAGCATGGCATAGCATGGCATAGCATGGCATAGCATGGCATAGCATGGCATAGCATGGCATAGCATGGCATGGCATGGCATGGCATAGCATGGCATAGCATGGCATAGCATGGCATAGCATGGCATAGCATGGCATAGCATGGCATAGCATGGCATAGCATGGCATAGCATGGCATAGCATGGCATAGCATGGCATGGCATAGCATGGCATAGCATGGCATAGCATGGCATAGCATGGCATAGCATGGCATAGCATCGCATGGCATAGCATGGCATAGCATGGCATAGCATGGCATAGCATGGGCATAGCATGGCATAGCATGGCATAGCATGGCATAGCATGGCATAGCATGGCATAGCATGGCATAGCATGGCATAGCATGGCATAGCATGGCATAGCATGGCATAGCATGGCATAGCATGGCATAGCATGGCATAGCATGGCATAGCATGGCATAGCATGGCATAGCATGGCATAGCATGGCATAGCATGGCATAGCATGGCATAGCATGGCATAGCATGGCATAGCATGGCATAGCATGGCATAGCATGGCATAGCATGGCATAGCATGGCATAGCATGGCATAGCATGGCATAGCATGGCATAGCATGGCATAGCATGGCATAGCATGGCATAGCATGGCATAGCATGGCATAGCATGGCATAGCATGGCATAGCATGGCATAGCATGGCATAGCATGGCATAGCATGGCATAGCATGGCATAGCATGGCATAGCATGGCATAGCATGGCATAGCATGGCATAGCATGGCATAGCATGGCATAGCATGGCATAGCATGGCATAGCATGGCATAGCATGGCATAGCATGGCATAGCATGGCATAGCATGGCATAGCATGGCATAGCATGGCATAGCATGGCATAGCATGGCATAGCATGGCATAGCATGGCATAGCATGGCATAGCATGGCATAGCATGGCATAGCATGGCATAGCATCGCATGGCATGGCATGGCATAGAAAGGCATAGCATGGCATAGCATGGCATAGCATGGTATAGCATGGCATAGCATCGCATGGCATCGCATGGCATAGCATGGCATATTTCATATTTACGGCCGTTCAGGAGTCTGATGGTGTGTAATAAAAGTAAAATTTCGCTTTGGTAGGAAGCCGACTTGCTTAAGGTCACTTCGCATGACGCCAACTTGGTTGCAGGATATGGCATAGCATGGCATAGCATGACATAGCATGGCATAGCTGGGCATAGCACGGCATAGCGTAGCATGGCATATTCCATGATTGCGGACAATTTTAGAGTCTGGTCGCAAAATTTCAGTAAAATTTCGCTTTGGCAGTTAGACGCCGGTTCTGTTCCAACGAAAAAGCCACCTAAAACGACACTTTCCCTGCCCGAGAAGACGTGGAACACCGGCAGAGGGCAGGCATCACACATTCCACCAGTATATGCGTTCCGAATGCTCCTGATACTACTGATAAACTAAAAACATGTTGTGTTGGCGTGTCAACAATATTTTTATAACTCTACCTGCGTCAAATCGAATGGAAATCCCGTCTGTTCTGTCAGACTACTTTTCTACAACCGTTACTTAGTTCCGCTGAGCCGGGGGGATCGCGCTGCCGCCTCGATCACAAGGAAGGCAGCGCCAGCCCACGCCCCATTGTTGCAGTTTGAAAACGAGCCAGAACGGCAACAGCTTTCCTCTCTGCGTTCGATTTTGAAGCTTGTTGCCGTGATCATCGTGCGTTATTGAATTTAACTAAATCATCTGTGATAAGCGATCGTTCAGGTAAGTGAAGTATGATCTCTGCTTCGATTCCTGAAAGGATAAAGAGTTATGCGTATGCAGCCGCCGTCCAATCTGGCACGTCAGCTCGGCGTCAGTTCTAGAACGCGGCTGTCTAAAATAAATCTCAGCCTTCAATACGGGAAACACATCTCGTACTTGACAAGCTAAATCCTACCAGATAAAATTAAGTAGGAAACTTAAGCGATTAATTAAACAGAGCGCGCGCGTTTAGACCCCGGCCCGCAAACGGCGGGAATCCACGAGGCAACACTCCTTACCTAGTCGGCTCCGATCGGGATGGGGTATCTACCAACCCATCCAACCACCAATGAATTATTGCTTCCGTTTATTTTCTAGAAATGTCGAGCCAAAGAGAGCCAAGTGGGCGGAAAAAGCTGGTACCCAAGAAGGATTTCGATTCTCCTCGACTGATATCTGTAGTCCACTCCCACCCATGTTTGTGGAATTACCATGCACACGAGTACCATGATACGACACTAAGATATGTGGCTTGGACGAAGGTAGCCAAAAATTTTACAGACGGACATCCACGTATGTTTCATTTTCATATTTTTGTCGTGTCTCAGAAAATCTCATGCCTCCTTTTTCAGCACAGAGTGAAACGGAGTTGCCTCATAGTTTCGTCAGATTGGACTGTTTTCTGTTTTTCTTCGAAGCATAGCCCCATATGGCCCTCTGACAGAAGTTTTTCAAACTCTCCATATTATCGAAGGGTACTCGCACAAGACACGGTGACGTGTTTTTACACTTCAAAAATATCACACACTTTAAAGTCGGCTTTCTCACTCCTTTCAATGGGGAAAGTAAGAGACAGAACACCTCGCCAACAAGTACCACTAGTCCAAAATCAAAACGATCTAAGAAATCAAAAATCTGTCGAACAGAATTACGGACAATAGTCGTATTAAATAGTCTAGCGTGTGGTTACATTCAAAAAATATCATAGTGATGAGTAAAACAACTTCAAACTTTAGCTATCGGCGGTCAATGGGGCCACGTATAAGCGATGTTGCGAAAAGTGCCCCTGGGAGGTAGGCAGACCCGCCGGACAGCGGTCTGCGTCGCCCGTGCCCCACTGGGTCAGCAGCTGTTGGGAAGACCTTGGGACGGGTGGTCACCCTAGCTGGCAGCTGGCTATAGTCCGAGCATGAAAAGCTTTTTTGTGGCCACAAATTTTTTTGTGGCCAACTTCACACCCGTCCGCTACCTAGACGCCCTAGCTCTTCAACTACTCCTTCTTCCCCTCGAAGGAGATACAAACCACCCCGAACCACCCCAAAACTGAAACAAGGCTCAACCAAAATCCTCATTCCATGAATTGTAAAAAAAGAAAGCAAACCAAACCAGAACAAAATATAAACTTAACTTCTATAACCACCCCGAACCACCCCAAAACTGAGACAAGGCTCAAGCAAAATACTCATTCCATGAATTAAAAAAAAAGAAAGCAAACAAAACCAAAAAGAACAAAATATAAACTTAACTTCTATTGTAACCAAACCCCCGTGAAACTCCGGGCCTACCAGTATCTCACACAGTGGGATATAGTATTTTTATTTACTTGAACTGCTTTGTATTATGAAATTTCAGCTGAATTCTATCGGTTTAGGTGGCAGACACTGAGGAGGGCATTCTGTAATATTGTCAGAGAAATCCACAAAGCTGCAGTGTCTGGGAGCTCTGCAAAAAAGCAGCCCAAACCTTATATTTATTCTAGACAGATGTCATTCCTAGTCAACATGCCGGAGGAGAGTGATGAGCTGCAGGATGGAAATCTGGGGAGAACTGCTGTATTGAATGATATAACGAACTTGCCAGAAAAAAAGGTTGCTGTAAGTATGGCTGTCTTATTAGGAGATTAAGAAGTCAGTAGGGCGCACTTTTCGCTGATCCTATAGTGTGCCTTTTCTTCCAAGATTTTTTTTGCCAATTTTTTATTTTCTCTTTATAGAGAAATTAAATCTACAGCACACCAAACAAACTGAATGGCCCCAAAACACAGTTCACACCAGAGGCATCTAAGCAGGAAAATTCAGTTGGTGGAATAAATTTTTCGGATTCTGATAATGAACATGTCGAGGTAAGTAAGAGATGAGACTTTGTTTGTTATTTACCAAGGCAGATGTAGAGATCACTTTAAATTTTCAACTGATTCCCAAATTGATTCCAGAACAAAAAATATGTTTTGTCGAATGATTCCATGCTTGGAAAGGCCTTGAAAACAAAAATAAGAAGAAGCAGGCCGGCAGCAGAAAAGATGAAACTGGCAAAATTATCGCTTCCCAGTATCCAAGAAGACGTACAGTATGAATAGGATGCTGATAATGTAAGTACTGGGACTTTCATTTTTTTTTTTAATGCAGAAACCGGTGATTAATTTATGATAGGGATTGATTTTTTTCTTCTAATTTTCTTTGCAGGGGGGTCTTGAACAAAAGACAAAGCTGCAGCAGCGCAAAGAGATGCAGCAGCAGCTTGCAGCAAATAGAGAAGCTCAGGTAGCTGCAATCAAGTTGAAAATAACACAAGGACCAAACCTTGAAAAAAGCAGCCACCTCCACTGCTCCAGCTTCCACCGATGAGATCGAAAAGAAGCTTTTAGAGAAGATGATGGCTGAGGAAGAGAGGTTTAACTACTTCGCTCTCTCCTTGGTGCAGCCCTTAAGGTCCCTGCCCAGCTCAGCCAGCAGAGCCCTTTTCTTACAAATTCACCAACTAGTGTTTGAAGCTGAAGAGAAATGTGAGGAGGAGAAGGCAAAGGGCCCCGGGCAGCATCTGTTCTTCAGTGCTGAACAAGAGGTATAATTTTTTATTTACTTAATTGAAATTGTCCTTTACTGATTCTCTTTGTGTAAACTCTGCTCTATCTATATTCGTTAATTTTTAGGAGGGAACAGAAAGGATATGTGCAGCACTGATGGGAACAGAACATTTGTGGAAGCATTTGGATTGACGATACTGCTAAAGGATATGCACTTTGGAGGAGGGTTACCCAAGTGTGTGTATCCCTTCGACACGTTTGTGTTTGAGAAGCTGGAGAACATGGGCCATCAGTCTCTTCGTGGCTTAGTGAAAAAAATAAGGTGCTTGATCATCATTATCCATTTAAAACCAACATTCTTTGAAATAAAGAAATTATCATCGGCTTTTTTTTTAAGGTTCACTTGTTCCAGTATCACTACCTTAGTACCTATCAATAAAAATGCAAATCGCTGGACCCTTGCCATTGTGAATATGGAAGAAAAAGTCATTAAATACTGTGACAGCATGGGTGGCAGAACCCCAAGAGGCCTGAATGCACCTGAATGTGAGTTAATGGCAGTCACGCTATGCCTGTTCTGTTTACAAGTGGCAACACTTGATCCTGACACTTACAAGGACGAAACTACAATTTGAGTTTTCCTATTTCAGCTCATTTTGGAACTTTCGGAGGACGTGGTTTCTCAGGTGGGTCAGAAGTTGGACATTGATGAGTGGGACAAACTCCATGTGAAGGCACACTTGAAAATCTTTCATGTATACATGTACTTCTTGCAAGTCTCATCAAACTGCGCCCCGCTGTGCCCCTCAACAATGCCATTTATTTATTTTAACAGGAAATGCCTCGTCAGCTGAATGGAATAGACTGTGGAGTGTTTTGTTGTCTGTATGCGGAGCATGTTGCAAGAGGTGCACAACTGCAATTTTGTCAAGAAGACATTCCATATTTTAGGAATAAGATATTTTTGGACATTGTTTGTACAAAATCTTGGAGTAGGAGATTATCTTAAGGTTTTAGTGATTAATTTGTGTTCCAGATTTTTATTTGACTGCCAGTTAAATGTTATAACGGCAAACTATACTAATATTTGTGTTCCTTTATTTCCTGTGATGTTTACTAACAATACCAAGTGCCTTTCCAAGAAATATGTTCCTAGAAGACTGAGTTTTGCCTTGCCTGAAGTAGATGTATTCAGATTTGTTTCTGAATCAGTATTTTAGTTGACTTATTGTGATGCAGTTAATTAACATACTTGAAATGAATCTGGTATGTTTTGGTTTGAACGGTGACGATATCTGACGGTCCCGAGATCTGAATTGCCCCTGAGACATATGCAACCCCTGTTTTCGGCATGAAGACCCAAACATTTCGCGTGGCTTCTCATCCGGTTGAAGAGAGCGGGTTTCAAACTACAGGATTCCGTCAAAAAGTCGTTCTTGTTCTTCAGTGCACATTTAGGCCAGTCTTGTGCCACTAGCGTCCGCACTGTTGTCTCTTTTTCTCCTGTCTCTTACTTTTAGAGACGCAGTCTTCTTCTTTGTGATTTGTCCTTTTACATATTGAACATTGTTGAGGTTTGAAATGACATTCAAACTCTTTGATTAAATATTTTTCGATGTCTGCATTATATTGCATGGCAATCTTCAATATGGTGGCCTTGTCTCTTGTACTCATGGCATGGTAGTTTCTATTTCATGAATGGCTTTGCATTAAAGGCTACAGGTTTAGTCGGACCTCCACGATGGCGGCTGAAACATTGCGGGGACCGCACTTAGCCCTGTCGAGTCGAATTCAGGGATAGGCACGACCACGGTGTCTCCCACTTTTGCAGTTGGGAACAGCCTCGATGTGGTCCTGGTCATCTTCTCCGCTTGCTTCAGCAGGCCATCCCTGGCTCCTCGCTGCTGGTCGGCAACCGAGACCTGGCGCTGGCACAAAGAGCACACGCCGCCCGCGGCAAAGGCCACACCTTTGTACAGACACAGCGACGCGTTCACACACACTGGGAAGCCATACCGGCGCTGCTCTTCAACATCACTCAAGGGCGGGGGAATACCCTAGGCACACGGCGTAGACGCAAGTAACACACGCGTTAAAACAAACGGACGAAGCACATGGACACACACACACGCACTCTCGGACTGGCACACACAGACGGGGAATATCCTACAGGCTCGGCTCTCCTAAGCACAGAACAACGTAACTGAACCACGCGGTCCGCAGCGTTACGACGGAGCGCGGCGCAAGGAATGCCCACACAAGAGACGCGTTAAAACGATTGAACACAAGTGCATAACTCAGCATGGTCAAGACACGGAGTTTCCATGCGAGCCATAGGCACAAGGACATGGCACGCCACGGCACGCCACACAAAGGACCGACACTGACGCCACGGATTCCACACAAATTTACTTACCTTAGCTGCTTCGACGGCCGCTGCTTCGGCCTCGATGCTGGAGTAACTAAACGATAGGGACCCAAAGAGGTCGAACGTATCGTCTGTCTCTTCCATGTTGATGTCCCTAACACCACTCTACACGGCGGGTTGATGCGCACTGACGAGCCGGCCGGCTTCGGTCCCACGCTACCCTCGGCGTAAACAACATCGCCCTTCCACCCTCCACTTGAGTGGCCCGTTCAAACAAAAGTTTTAAAAGAGGGGGACATTAGGGAATAAACTTAGGTTTTGGGTTACACCCCCAAAAGAGGGGGAGGGGTGACAGGGTGACATTAGGGAATCAAGATGGCGGACTTGGGTTAGGCTTAGGTTACGCCCCCGTCCGAGCGCAACATCGGGCACCCGCAACAATGAGCCACCAACCGTGGCTTAGGTTAGGTTTAGGTCAGACCGGTCCAGACCGGTCGGGGCCTACCCGCAACAATGGGCCATCAAGATGGCGACCCGCAACAATGGGCCATCTATACTACTACGGCCTGTTCAGTCACGTTCTTGTATTCCTCCTTGGCCAGATTCACCATACGATGTTTGCCGCCCGATCCCTGCGACCGGGTAAGTCTCTTCAACGACATCGAAGAGGTCTTCCCTCGCCACAAAGAACCTCATTTTGGTGACGCCAGGTTTGAGAGCTGCTATGAGGCGCTCTTTGTCATCAACTTCCACGACCCCGAAACGATTTAGGCGCCTTGTCATGGCCGCCCGCTCGGCTGCTGTCGTTCGGCCTTCCCTGGCACCCCTGCGCCAAGTCAGTGCCTCCTATGTGCTGGTCAATAGGGTATTCCGCTTAACCCCAGAACGAAAGTAGGAATAAGGCAAGAAGTACTAAAAGATAGGTGATGGGGAAGGTGGGACTGTGTCCGTTTTCGTCCAACACGTCCCCTCTCGCCCATCTTTTTAGCCCGTCCCGACACGTTTCTTTAGAAACGGCAGGAGCCGGGCTTATAGTCTGATGCCGCATGTTCGTTCGGGCGGACGTATGTTCGCCGACTTATCGTTCATAGAAAAACTTCAAATTTTGAGGATCAACTACTTTTTTAACGTACAATCACGTGCGGTGGCAACAATTTTCGATTTGTATCGCATTTTTGATTAATGAAAATTTGTCTGTTTTTGTTTTTTGAGGTTAGGGTTGGCCGCCGCGCGCTTACTATTACTATCGCGGCGCGCTCAGGGACGGGCTCAGGTTAACGATTTTAATCGTAACAAATACATCTGCTATCGGGCACTTCTAGGGAGACTTGAGGCGGGGGCCGAAGGCCCCCTCAAACGCCGCCGGCAGGCAAGCTGGCCAAGTCCCCCTGTCAATCCGAGGTGCCGGTGGAGCGCAGCGGAACTGGCACCGAGGATGACGGAAGGGACGGGCCAGCTTGTTGTACTTCTTGCCGTCTTCTTACTTCCGTTCTGGGGTTCAGCGGAATACCCTATTTGAGCGCGTGTCGTGTAGGCCGTCATTTGTTTTTCTTGTATCTTTTCGTCTAAAAGTCTATCGAATTCTTCGTTGGAGGAAAGTTCTTCGGGGTCCGGCATTTTGAATTTGGAGTGTAGGTTACTTGAAAATTTGTCGCTCCCGCCTAACAATTAACGCTCCCGAACCCAAGGCAACCCCCTCAAGTGTTTGGCAACACCGAAAATGGAACTACTTTTCGCCACCCTCAAAAGGCAGACTGGAGGAAACTAGCTGTCGCCAGCGAAAACTAGTTTTTTCCCTTATTTTCATGCGGAAGTTGTTTACGCCGGCTTTTAATAGCACAAATATGCAGAAGGGCTGACACAGAGCACAGGTATTTAGAGAGTTTTTACACTTCACAGGGACGATACGTGGGCCGTGGTGTAGAGTGATAGGGAGAATAACTAATACACTGGAGATACAATGAGGAAGAGAATATTTATTCCAGCTTTGTTCATTTACAGACTGCAGTAGAAGGGAGAACAGGGGAAGAAAAAAGAATTCCCTGCAGTGTGCCAATGCCAACCTTATTTCCAACAGAGTCTGCATCAACATCCGCGCAGAAAAGTCACTTTTTGAAAACAAATAATTGAGTTTACCGTGAATTTATTGAAACTCCAACACTCCATGAGCTATTTCAACGGTTTTAGGCAAAGAAGACCAGTACATAGGCCTCTTTTGGTACAGTACGCGTAGCAACCCATACTATGCTTGGTTTGGTCCACACAGAATTTAAAATATTTCAGGAATTTCTTAGCGCAGTCGTACGGCGTTATCTGCACATTTGGTATATAAATACTGCATGGATTTAATACGCAGTTAATTATAGGTACACCCATACGTGTACCTATGGGTGTAGTTAGGAATGCTGCCACCAAATTTCTCACAGAAAACGGAAAAGGATGAAAAACTATCAGAATGATTCGCTTACAAAATATTTTATTGCAAAAAAGGAAAAATAGGTTTTCATTCTTCATAGCGGTCTGCAAAGAGAAAACTGCCATTGCTATCAGAATAACGTATTGGGACACATACAAAATTTACGCCGAATAAAACGAATTCGTTTTCTCGAGTACACTTGATTTGCAAAGAAGAAAAAAACGCTGCAATGAAGTGTCCAATTTATGCTTTTTAACGAATTTTGAATTCTGCCGTTGATTGGCTGCGCCAGGCTGCTGACAACTATTCCCTCAGCGGAATCGGGGAAAAGTCGTCGGAAAATCATGGTCTCGGGCTGTCACCCTTATAACGGTCACACCTAAGCAAATGTTCCGTCCACTATATTTCGGAGAAAACCCACACTGCTAACGAATAAAAACTAGATACCACGCATTACAGAGTATCTCCTCCACGATGTCAGCCACACCTTTCTGTTGATTTTGCTGATATTCTTCTTTAATTCTTCCGGTTTAGACATTTTCCGAAATACCCTATGGACTGAAAATGAACACTCCATTTTTTATTCTGATGATTTTCCTTTGATTTTTTTCGATAAAATGTATCCATTTTCAGTGTGAATTTTAGACTACCCTGTGAAAACATACATTACATACACAGGTTCAATAAATTCATTGCCTTCATTATCTAGGATGCTGCAGCCTTTGCCTCCTTTCTGCCATCAAGGCATTCCAAATTCGTTTATAATTTAAAAAATCACTCACGACCACATTGCTCGGTCGTCGCTGCGGTGTGCTGTGCAGCTGCAGCCGACGCGCGGCCGCGGAGACGCGCCCAAGACTTGCAACGGGGGCTGCAGTGCACTGGGTCGGCACGGCTCGGTAGACTGGAAACCTCGCCATTTGAGGCGCTGCCCTGAGAATCGAAGACACAATCGTCATGCACAGTATGTACAGAAGAAGAAATACACGGCATGAGTTTGTTGTTTGTCGCAACCAATACCCCATGCAACGGTGGGCTGCGGAGGAGTATGGTCAGCAGGAGCGTGAGGTATTCACGAAACGTGGGGGACGCGGGGGAGCCTTGCGGCCAACTTCAAAGCTTGCTATCACAAAGACGCTACATTATTCGTCCCATGTGCCTGTCCTCAAAAGCCTACACACCGAGGAACGATGCATAGTGACAGAATTGAGTGATAACATTTTTCTCACTCTCTTATGTGAGACTTCTACATACACACCCAGCCACACTCGCTTCTTCCGAGTTCATGCAGTCGACAGCGACTTAAATACTCTCAAAAATGAATACTTGAACGCAAAATGTACGTGAAATGAAGATTCTTGGCGGAGTTTCCTAAATCAAAGAACGTGAAGCTTGTTGCAAGGATATGAAGCTTGTTCTAGGCAACGAATCTTGGCGCCGGTGTGACGATACTTGAGTCAAGCAGAATATTCTTGAATCTTGCATAGTTATGCTTTGCGGTTTAACCCCAAAAATTGTTCCCCAGCTACTCAGGCCGCGGTTATCACTAACGCACTTATCCCTAGAGCTAAGCCTCCAAAATTTTGGCGGTGGCTTCAGGCCGACGACGAGGTGGAGGTCTCTCCTGTGTAACCCCCATGGTACCCGCATTTTGTTTCCGCTGATGTTCTTTTTGACTTCTGTCTTTCAGGCTTGGTCCGTATGCCCTTTAGAGGGTACTGAGAATTTAGGTACGCAAACATTACTCCATGTCGTGCTTCAAGAGTATTTTTTTTTTTGCAGTGAAGTAAGCGGATAAATTAACGTATTTTCCCCCGCAGGACTCCACAAAGTCCACTCTGACAGCCGGCAGAAAGCCTACTTAGGTGTGTACTTGAACGAACAGAGTGGATTACCGTGAGGCATTCGCCGGCGTTCGCCGCTACGCGGAGCAGGACTGATCGTCGAGCGCGTCGTCCAAGTAGTTGTGCCATGTCTTGAGTTCGTCGAGGAAGCATCGGCCGGGGCCGGGATTGGCCGGCTTGTCGATGAGCGCGCACGCTCCGACGATGCTGTACTCTTCGTACAGCCGGCTTATCTGCACCGCAAACTCAAGGAAGTTGGCGAGGGCGGCGCGCTGCAACGGCGTCGGGCACTCGTCGTCAAACTGGCCAATGAACGATATGCCGAGCGTGAATCCGTCCCAGCCCTGGAGGTGCTGAGCGACGTACCAGCCGCGGCCCTCGTACATAAGCCCGTCCCCGCCGATCAGGAAGTTGTACATGATGTCGTCCAGCAGCACCTGGTGCTGGGCCTGCAGCGCCTGCAACTGACGGCAGAAAGAGGGCTTTCAGGGAGCTGGATCAGGCCCAGGGCGAGGGACGAAGGTAGCCCTTTAAATTTCATTCCAAGGGGCTCGAGAATGGAAGTCGAAGAACGCACTGCAAATCCAGGTGTGGATGAACTATGCACTCGGCAGCGTGGACCACGTTGGTCCACATGGACCAGGAGCGGCGGTCCACACCTCCCCACCTCCCATACCATGGCTGCCCTCGCTTCTTAGGGTCTGTTCACACGCACGGAGAAGGGCTGGTCCATGTCAAGTATAACGGCTATATCTTAAATGCATGGGAAGGTTAGCCCCGTGACCCCCCCCCCTAAACAACAGAGCGGACGGGGGGGGGGGGGGGTAAAAATATTGGCCAAAATAGTGTTATGTAATACAGCCCCTGATAGCGGACCAACGTGGTCTACGCTACCTGGTGCATACTTGGTCTACACTTGGATTTGCTGCGCAAGAATACGTCCAGAGTGGAAACGGGTACTGCAGTGTTAGAGCTCACGTAGGACGAAGGTCAAGGCTATAAAAACTTCGTTCTTCGTAAAAGAATTTATTTTTAAACTTACAAGGAATTTCTTTATAAGACTTTCGATTTATTCGTAATGTAAAGCCTTGTCCTTTGTAAGCTTACAACGAAACAAAGAATGGCCTATGAAACTACAGCACTGTTTTATTGTATCAAATCCCAGTCAGTAAATAGACAACTAGTATATATTCTGGACTATCTAATACTGTATGTATCTACAATGGCGAGGTTGATCTACATCTACAATTAGATGAGGACAGACGATTTATCAACTTCGCATGGTCTATTATTTCTAAGTCTACTAGAAGATTTCAAGTAGACACTGACGACACTGAAAGATCTGCTGGTATCCATGCCGAGATCCATGCTCTAATTGTAGATGTCTATAAGACGTAGTAGACTTGTGTTGCATAGACCAAATTTTGTTCAAAAATTCGTTATTTTGGACGTTGCCCGCAGGTGAACCGACTCCAGTCCGCGGCTGTCCAGTGTTCTTAGAGTGCTATTTTCTGTGACCTGGCCTTGACCTTGTAATCGTTGGCAATAACACAGTTCTTACGAGTCGAATACACTCGGCCTTCTCGAAGCAGGGCGCCGTTTTAGTGTGGTGAACTACAACGCCGTCGACGCGCTCTGGAAGCGGCCTGTAGGCCCCCGACGTGTTCTTGGGCGGGCGAGCGCCCCAGTCGGCCCGGGGCACTAGTGTCACCATGGTGGGCACTGCGAGCGAAGAAGACGCAGTATATCATATTTTTATTCATACTTTTAATGTAAAGAAGCAATTCAGAATACTCCACACATACATGTAGTGGAGTTGGTGGACGGGCTGGAGGTGCTTGTAGACCAACTGGCGGTGGTGGTAGACCCGCTGGAGGTGGTGGCGGACTCGCTAGAGGTAGTCGCGGACTCGCTAGAAGTAGTCGCGGACTCGCTAGAGGTAGTTGCGGACTCGCTAGAGGTAGTCGCGAACTCGCTAGAGGTTGTCGCGGACTCGCTAGAGGTGGTAGTGGTAATGAGTGACCCTATCAGTGCCAGGACGACAATTACCGTGAAGAGCACGCCCATAGCCCACAACAAGTTCCTCTTCCTGGACGCGCCAACACTCACACACTCGGCGATTGGCGGCCGTCTTACAACGTCGGAAGTGGCAGCCTCCTCTGTGTGCTTGGCCGGCTTGGGTCCAGGGGCGCCTGGAGACACGACAAGCTGGCCATTAGCATTGATGTTGACATCAGGTGCAAGCTGCTTGATTTGGTCGCCGTGGGCCGGCGGCAGCACGATGATCATGTGTCCCCGATCGGGCGGGTAAATGTTGTGGATGGCCCCGGCGACTTGCGTGCGGCCACTCCCTTCCTTGCTGTAGACCGTGACGTCACCGATGGACGACGGCCCGGCATCAGGCTTGCCGGGCAGCTGCAGCTTGAAGGGGGCACACCCGTGCGGCTCGTCCACCCCGCCCCAACTCCCGTTGCTGCTGCTGCTGCCGGTGCTCCAGCTCCTGCTCGACGTGCTGCCACGGTCGGCATCCCGCACCAAGGCACATTCATTGGCCCCGTCTTGGACGCCATCCTCGGCTCCATTCCGTACCGGGACGTCGGCGCCGGCCTGCACCAGGACACCGCCTGCGGAGGCGGCATCCATCAGCTTGACGACGGCACCTCCGCTCCGCCTCACGTGACGGGCTCGGCTCGGGGATCACGCCCCGCTCCTACGCCGCGCATCGTCTCGGCACGACTCGATAATCACAACTGACTGCCAAGCCGACTGCCTTGCGATAACCGCGGAAGACGGGTGGGGTCCGGAGGAGGAAGACAGCGCAACATTGCAAGCAGCGGAAAAAAAGATAGCGGCTCATGACAACGGGGATTGGGCCTCCTAGGTGATCTTCGTTTTCAAGCGAAATAGCTCTAACACCATATTACATAACGTGTAGATGATGAATGAAAACGTGTACAAACCGAAGCTGCGCCATCGTTCGTCCAGTAGCAGACGCCACACTTGCACGTAGACATCCGGCATCACGGTCGGGGTCCTGCAACTGGCGAACTGCAAAGGCCACAGCTCTGCCATGTAATAAAAGCAAAAGGCGAGCAGGCCTCGCCAGTATCCCAAACGGGGAAGTACCGGAGCCAGGATGGTTTCCTCGAAAGTAATCACATACATTTTCTCACTTCATAAAAAAAAAAAAACAAGAATCACCACAGTAACCAGATTCGTCTGCAAAGGCGTAATTAAAACGGCGTTTTTATTGGAATAGATATGACATCAGTAGTAACAGTCAATTCCCTGTAAGTTAAGTCTTCGTATTGAGTCACGTGGTACGAGTCACGGTTTTTGGGCCACTTTTTGCCCCCCCCCCCCCCGCCCTCGGCTTGTCACGAATTAAGGACCCCACCGCCCCTTTCCGTGACGTCACGATTACCTACCTATAATAGTAACCCAGAATTGTGCGAAATCAGTTCTAGCCTTACGCCTCTGTCGTTCCTCAGCTAATTTCGCAGATAACTGGGATGTAAAGAAAATATGGATTTTGTATAAATGTTGCGAACTTAATTCAAGAAGTCACGGGAGTGTGTTGGATACATGCCTTTCTGTCAAAATGTCGCGTGCGACAGGTTTTAATACCCAGTAGGGAAACGTGACGTCACACTGCCCTTACACCCCCCTCTCCCTTGCACACTTAGTCACGCTCCAGTACACCCCCTCCCCCGCCCCTCGTGACGTCGTTTGTGAACGACCCCTTAGGTTAGGTTCGGTTCTCGTGCGGTGCTCACGAACAGCAGGCCCCCACGATCATGCCGATATGCTGTTTTGAAGGACCTGCTGCTGTTTTGAGCACGCCTCGCCCCATCGTAGTGAATCAAACGCAAAATAGTCATAATCGTTCTCGGCATGTTCGAGTTATCCGGAAACGATGCCCATATCGACGTTATTGTTTAACTGTCTGCTAGGTCTTCAATCTGTTCAAAATTGAGCATGTTCAAGGCTGCAAAGGACTGACCGTGGCGTGCATCCAGCCGCCGATCCAGCCCTGTTCTGGACACTACAGGGTGTTTATTCTGGTTTATTCTCGTTTGGGACAAAGAGATGGGGTGGATAGGGCATGCGAAGGGGATCATTTTTGGCCAGTGGGCTAGTGGGCGCAAACGTCTAGCAACGCTGGAAATTGCGATTTCGTAATGAGCCTTCGGCCTTCGCGCCTGCCCGGTAGGCAACCAAGCGCACGCTGCTCTGTTGCGGGCTGCCTGCGCCACCGCATTCGCACGCCGGGTGGAGCTCGGCGGCGGCGACGTGTCGTCTGCTGGCGCTGTCCGGTGACTGCAGACGACACACCCGTGCCGTGGCGCAGGCTAGGACTCTCTATCACGTTAAATTATGCATTGCAGTTACAAATGACTGTCATTTTATCCATCACAGTAATTTCTTGTGAATTTATTAGCTTCCAAGATCTACGAAAGTACAGCATTTTGTGAATATCGGAAGATGGACTTGAACAATATCAGTCAGCGTCGAAAACAGTGACAGCTGACGTGAGTAGGCTTGGGACAAAGGTATTATTACAGCTGACATCGCACACAAATAAAAATGAAATTAGCGCCCCACTTTTTCCGATACTCGCAATTTCCACGTTTATGAAGCTAGGAAGTTGCCGGTTTGCGTGGATTTGACCCCATGGTTGTACTTCAAGGTCCTAAAGTGCCAGATCCGGGAGCCTCCCCATTCGGAGGGAGTGGCCGTTGACTGAGGCGGGGTGGAAAAAAGAGGTCCCTAAAACACCTTTAAAATTGCTGAAATTACAAAAAATTTGGCCAAGAGGACCAAATGATGGCTCTTGACAAGCTGTCTTCAAATATTTCACGATCAGTCACCCCCACCCCCACCTACCCTCACCCCCTAAAGAGGGTTGGTTTTGGCAGGGGGTGGCAACAGCGTCAAAGCGCCTGGTTCCATGCGGTAGCGAGCTGAAATTTTACGCAAATAGTTCGTATTATAACAATGAGGCCAGCTGTGCTTAAGACCTGCAATTGAGATATTAGCACAGGTTATGCCTTGGAAGCTGCTAATATGCATCGATATGTGAATTTTCACTTGTCCTTCCTGAGTTACAAGGGTCGCAAATCTTGCCTACGATTCTGCGTTTTCGCAGAGATTTGCCATTTGGCACGAAGTTTCGACCATTTTACGCAGTAAATATGAGTTAACTAGAAATATAAGTATCCTACCAAATGTAAAACGTACTCCTCTATCGAATGAAACCAACCCGGAGCGAATCGGATCATTAGTTTTGAAGATAATTTGAATATATTGGAGCGCTACCGCATGGAACCAGGCCCTCGCACGTGGTTGCTTCCCCCTGGTTTTGGGGGGGGGGACAATGGTCGCATTACAAGCCCCCTAGCCCCGGCTACCCGAGCAACCCCTAAAAAACCAAACTCAATTTTTGAAAACTTGCTTTTTGGGGCACTTTTCGGTATGCGCGGGGTCACAAAATTTCGTCAGAGATGGACTAGGAGTAGAAAATCTAACTCCTGTCAAGAAATCCGGCCCTTAAAATTCGCAGCCCTCAACATGGGGGTTGCCACCCCCCGTCATCCCTTGCTATCCTCGGTAGGGGTAGAACTGGTTTAGGGCTGTGGATCGTTGAGGGCACTTCTGATGCACCCCCCCCCCCCCACCTCCTTAAATTTGCAACACGTTTTGACCACCCGTTCTTGCTGCAGAGCCGCAAAACCATCAAAAATGCCAAAACCCACCCCTAACTTCAACCAACATATCGCCAATTTCGCGTGGGGGTAGAAACCCGGCTAGCGTTACAGCGGGTGGCCCCGGCCCATACCTCGGTAGTTCGAAGCGGAAAAGACGCTGCGGCAAACGGTTTACCCGTGGTGAGCGTTAAAGTGAGAGCATTGCATCCACCGCCCGGGCCAGCGCTGCCACCGAGCGCCCGGTAAGCAGGCAACCCACGCATCTCCCCCGGCTGGCAGACGGCAGCCAAGAGCTCTCGAAAATCGGGACGAAAGGCCGGCCGGGGAGGCCGCACTGGGGCCGGTTACAATAGGGTGGTCCAAAATTCGGCCGGCAGTAGTTTGTAGATGGAGGTGGCCGCACTAAGAAGCCTAACCTAACCTTACGGTGATCCTAACCTAACCTTCCGACTCTCTGGAGTGTCCCTAACGATAAAGGATCGATCGTGCATAAAAACGGGGCTCCGGAGTGATATTTCTGCAAAAACGTCGTTTTTAGAAGCATTTATAGGTTTTAGAGGAAAACTGACAAATTTCTCATATTGTGCCACGTCTCTTAGGGGGGGGGGGGGGAGAGATATCGACACCGGGACAAGTTTATCTCGTCCCTGAGGTGAAAAAGACCAGATTAGGAAGAAAACAAATTAGGGTGCTAATTACGGGCAGTGTATTATGAGATGACAACACTCAGTGTAGGATGGAAGCCCCTCACTACCAACTTATGCTGTACATGTTGTAATTTAGAGAACGAATTTATCAGTCTAGTATTCAAACAACTTATGTGAGGAGCAAGGTGAGAAAAGAAACACACAGTAAAGCTGCTGGAATCGAAATGGGTGTTTATTGGTCCAAGTACAGTAAGCTGGAGTAGCAACAATGAATCCACAAACAAGTAGTTAGCCACCATGTTGATACAAGGCAGTGCGTGAGATGACACGCCCAGCGGTCACCCGCCTGCAATATAGGCCACCCCTCGCGCACGGACCGAACGGCCAAGCGCGGCTCGGCGTCGGCGCCGCACCGAACCTCGGTCCGGCTAAGGGGGCATCCATATACCACGTGACCCAAAATAGGCCACTTTTAGACCCCCCCCCCTCCCCCGCGTGACCTGGCTAACCTAACCTTCCCATGTATTTAATATAGGAGCGTGACCTGGGGCTGACCCCCCCCTCCCCCCAACTAGGTCACGTGGTATATGGATGCCCCCCAAGCTGGACTGGCCAGCAGGGAAGGCAACGGAAGGGAGTCAGTTCTGAACCGGCGGACGAACCATCGCACTGGAGAAGTAGTCAACTTCCGTGTCGGATACGGTACTGTTTTCCGGAAGTTTGCATGCCAAGCTGCTGACCATCGAGACGGCCACGGAGGCAAATGGACGTTTGCGGCCATCTGGACCCCGATGAGAAACGTCGTTGACCAGAAAGATAAAAATTCTCGGTACACCACGTCATAAAATAAAATACTGTAACTCACGCGGCACGTTTCGCTGAGTTACAGTATTTTATTTTATGACGTGGTGTACCGAGAATTTTTATCTTTATAATGTCTCGCCACGAGGAAAAAAATTTAGAATGTAGACGTTGACCAGCTCCCCGCCTCCAACATAATGGGCTAGCCGCCAGCCGCCACGCCGGGAGCGCCGCTGGCGTGTGGGCCTCCGCTAAGGACTACCCTAAGAGGATGAATTTTTGGTGAGTGCACTCCATGTAACTGGGCCCAGTATTTAGTCTAATTATGTATTTTCTCCTGTCGGCTGTGACTACAGCTTTTTTATTTTTAATGTGAGTTAGTCTTTGGCTCTTGTATATGAGCTAGTATTATTCTTCAAATGCAAATGTGATGCTATGATAAATTGTGTCTAATTAAAGTGGCTTTATTTCTGTAGGATGGAAATAGTTGTCAGGCTAACTAACTGCTGTATTGGCTTATATCTTTCCAGTTTCATTAATGCAATGTCGATGGCAATTTTGAATAGTATTGTCTAATATTAATTCTCTTGCTAAATTCAGACACTTAATTAAATGTGTGTTCAACTGTTAAGCGATGCCTGTCCATAAATTTATAGGCTGTTCAAGTATGATTAAGACGACGGAAAAGTCATGGTTTCACCTAGCTGCAGGGGTATAGTTATGTATTTATTTGAAGGAAATGTTTACCTATATATTTCTATTTATTAGTATAGTAACCATGTTGTTTTTCATGGTCAGTCCAGTGGTGTGTAAGGTCTTGGAATAGGAAGTAATTTATGGGCAAAATAGCACTTATAAATTTGTAAAATCGAGACACTTTAATCAATCAAAAAACTGAAGGAATGAATTACAATTAAAAATCAAACTAAAGACCAAAGCAACCCCAGCAACGTCATTGGTGATAAAGTACCATTTGTTGGCTGTTCCGCAACAACCTTAGTTTTTAACCCTCAAATGTATTTCATGACAAAAAAGCATGGATCATAAGAAAATTAATAAACATGAAAACCCTAATGTTGAACTGCTTTGTACCATTTCATATAAAAGAAGACAATTTTAACTAATCTACATCTACAAAGGATTGATAAAACAACCAGAAAACGTACCACAGAAAAGAGAAGCTGCAGCAAACAAAGCAAACCACAAATATACTGCCCCCAAAAGTTCTTAGATACGAAGGGGAAATTAAAGTGAAGTAATACATAGAGCTCAACAGATGTAGCACATGGTTTTGCCTCACAAAACTTCATGCAACACAATAATTTAAGGCAAAGTAAAATATAGATTCACAAGTTCACACAGAAGTTGAAGACAGCTGACTGCACTGCTGCACAGTGATCTTCATTGTTCTTGGTAGGATTGGAGTACACTCCCCCCGCAGGTTGACTGCCTCCTTTCCAGTTGAGTGTCCTCCAGAAAGATGGAGAAATGGGTTTGAGGTGATCCACAGTTAAATTTTCCACTGTGTTGATTGCGGTCATCCCTCTTAAAACCAATGTGCCATAAGCTCGGAGCAGAGAACATCTTTTCTGGAACTCCTGAAGGAGAGCCTCTTCATCTTCACCATAGCTATCTTTTTCACTGGAAGACAATGCAAGGAAAAATAAGTATTTTGGAATACCCAAAAAGACACGTAAGCAATGGATAGCAGAGGAATGTGCAGGAATGGAAGAGACATGCTCATGAGCCTCAGACTTACATTGTGCTGATGACATTACAAGCAGGAATTACATGCCATTTGAGGTCCCTAGTCAGAGTGTGAAGCAAACTGTTCAGTTTGTCTGCTTCCATTAATACTTCAGAAGCATCAACTTCCTCTTCCATATATGGTCCCAAGCCATTCCACCTGCTCCCTAGGAAGTCAGCATGACTGTTAATAAAATGAGGCTTCCTTTGAATCCTACATTCTTTGTTTTTGATGGAAAATGACTTTCCACATAGAACACAATGTTCTACGTTCATGAATGGAATTAGGTTTTGTCTCCTCTTCTGCCGTTTCACATCTGGTTTCAGGTCACTGCAACACTAAGTGAACAAAAGCAACACAAATGAATAATGTACCAAATTTTGCATGTACTAATATGGCAAATGTGACATCTTGACCAATTTGGGTAGGGAGGGACGACTGAAAATCTGTTTTGGTTACCACACAACATATTCTGCATCCCTGAGGCTAATCAACCCACTGCATTCTTAACAAAAATGTGGAAAAACGAACATGAGTGGTGATAACATCTGGGATGGCCTAGCAATTTCATAATTATTAATTAGAATCTTTCTCAAAGACAATGATTCTATGCTGGAATTTGAGGATGCCTTTTGGTTTCTGTTTGTACCAGTCCCCTTGCTAGGGAGTCATTGTAAACACACACATGCAGCCTCAAAGCATGAAGATACTGATCAGCTCAGAAAAGAAATCATAGCACAAACTTCAATTTCCATTACATTAAGCATATTTACCTCTTTAAACCACATACTCCGATGAGACTTTTGTGCTGACCCTCCATTCCAAGTCAACTCCTGCCCTCTACTTAAATTGTTGCATTGGAGCCTCACAAGGAATCTGGAACTGCTGCTAGCAGATCTTGAGAGGGCAACTGTAGCTCGGTTCTTGGCTTCCCATTTGCAAAAACTCGCTGGTCCACCCATATAGCCATACGGTTTGACGGGGCTCCTCTTGTATAAGTGAGTGCAAGGACTGTTGTGAGGTGCTACAGCACACCAACCAAAATATAATGAATCATCCCCTTTCAGAGTTACTTTGATGGGCACAGACTCATTAACTCTCATGCGGTAGCCTAAATTAGGATGCTTGGGATCATAAAAAATTTCAAAAATGGCTTTTGCCTTGCTCCACATATTCCTGATTGCAGCTTTTAGGTTTGCAATTTCCAGATCAGATACGCCACCTGCAACAAATAAGATAAAAGCATACGCTTCACTACGTTACTTTCACAAAGATTACTCACTGATCAAAAAACTGTACAGGATTTTCAGGAGGGAAAAATAAGTAGGAGAGAGAGCAGGCTTACCAGGAGTTGCCTCTTCCGTACAAGAACAGGTCCTTAATGAAGCACCCATCATTTGTCTCGCACATTCATTGTCAAAGGCCCACATATCTCTCAGCTGGGAGGGTGACAGTGGAAGACATTCGAACTCCGCCCTGTCAATAGAACCATACACTCAAAGCACAATTTATCAGGTACATAATCCTCTAACACCCTGCTGTAATTATATGAATGATGCATATGTTTGAACAGCACGCCTTACAAAAATTTTAAAAAATTATCTTCCCAGCTGCTGCAGCCATAACATTATTTTGATCCTGAATTATCCGTTCTCATCACTTACAAATATCATGAAAACTCAAAACATTACAAGACAATTTACTGGGCTACAGTAATTGAATAAAGAAACAATGGGGCATAGATTCACATGGTATTATTAATAAAAGAAGAATGTTGACTACTTTGAGACAACATATAAACATTAACTGTTAATGAAATATCCCCCAAATTAAAATAGCCTTGTATATTGAAGTGCAAGTGTATTGTATTGACTACAACAAATTTTGTCGAATCGAGATTCCATGCTAATACTTGAGTTCATACAAACTGATGTAAAGAAACAATATCAGATTGGCTCACAGAATACGCTAACAAGGGGAACAGCTGCAACACCAAAAATGCTGACTGAATAGAAATTCCAGTCTTTACTTACATAGAGATGCAAGGTTCAGAACTAGGTAAGTGATGGCCATGAGGGTTGCTGATATTGTCTTCTCCAAAGCCTTCTTCTACTATAGTATCCTCAACAGCTTCGCCTTCCTCCTTCAGTTCCATTTTGATGGAATCTACATTCATCTCCTAAGCATTAAAATAAAAAGCATGATGAAGAGGTCATATTCAATGCGAATCCTGACGAAATCAAGGTTGGATATGTCAGCTTTACAAGAGAAAGGGAGTAAATCTTACATCTATGTCTATGGTTTCTTGTCCATGCTCACTTTTCACTGCCTCATTGAAAGAGATCTGTAAAATAAACACACTGTAAATTGATGAAATCCGTTCTCTCTATGTATTGAAATACTCAGCAAAGCAGCAAGTTAAATGGTAATCGATCAAAAGACTTTTCGGCTGAAAGATATACACAGGAACACAGGTTATGTGGAATAGGAAAGTAGCATGTTTCCAGCGAACGTCGAATGCGTTATAACAATCTGTTGAACCACGCACTCAGAGACATAAATCTCACCAAAGAAAACATTTTGGAGAGGGGTACAGAAAATATCTCAATAGTATTCCCCAGTACGGTCCTTAATGATGGGACGTTTCTCTTGGTTTCTCTGTTTACTTTGGGCTCCACCGCCTGCAGCCTCCTTGCCTACAACGACGAACTGCGAATAACGCATACGTTAGCACGATGCGCGACTGTTTCGCGCTGGTTTTCAAAGCGAATAAGTGACAGAACCAGGTGCGAAACAGCACCAAACTGCAGACTAAGGTGTGTAACCAAACGAAACTGGTGAAGCTTGCTGCAGCAACTGAGACACAGCAAAGTAAGTGTAAATGAACATAAAACCGAGGCATTGGAGAGTTTTACGTACCTCATTACCTCATTTATCACAATTGCTGGGGCGCATGGCACGGTAGGCTGGCTGTACTTTCTGGCCGCGGCCTTGTCTGCTTGGACCCTTGTCTTTGTGAAAAATAAAATCCACACCAAAGCGACGAATCAACGCAGACGACCATTCTATCCGTCTGCTAGCTCGCCGAGCGGCTTCTGACCGCTGAAGTTTTCATACTCGCTCGGCGAGCTGGCAGACGGATAGAATGGTCGTCTGCGTTGATTCGTCGCTTTGGTGTGGATTTTATTTTTCACAAAGACACGAGCGTGTTTCTGACTAAGGTAAGTAGCCTATATGGAGCAATAGTAAATCCCCTTTCAGAATTTGTGTACGTTGCTCTTCGAATAAGGTTCATTTAAAAGAATAAGAATCCCCCGTTTTGAGCCGAAGCGGTCCGGATCGTTCGATGGACTTATCTTATTGTTTCGCATACTAAAACGAGTCGATAAACACTGGATACCATGGTTTTATCGAGTCAAGCAAGGGTTCTGGCTCGGGATAGGACACTTCTCCGGACGAATAAGTCGGGTTCAACAACTCTGAGTGAGTAAATACGAGCAGTGCATCATAACCTCAACATCTGAGAATTCGCATTTGAAAATTCCGCACTTTCAAAAGAGGGGTCGAATCGCAAAACGAAACCTCCTATCCTGACCCCTCATCCTTCTTCTACATTTCGCTCGCATACACTATGGGAGTAAAACGCTTGGATATAGGTGAAAAACCTTACACTTTGGGACGCTGCAACGCTACATCGCTGCCCGCCACTTGTGGTATTAGTATAGATACCAGAAAAAATTTCTTTACAGTTGACCCTTATAGTGTCCGCTTCCCTCCTGCATGCTTGGGCGTTTAATTTCATTCGAATTTCGGGATTTCTGAAGGAATTTGGTTCAGTCAGAGACGACCCCGGCGTCGTTTGAAACCATCCTCCCGCCGTTCGGCGCGCTTCCGCTGGGCTCGAGCACTGCCCCCACCGCTCCCCTGGGCGTTTCCACCCGCTGCAAGCATGCGACCCTATCGACGGTGATGCGTTGGGGCGTGCCGAAACGCGCAACCCAAACTCGCGAGGAAGGCGAGGCCCACAGTCTCGGCGGTGCGGTGATGTCCTGCAGGGGCGTTGCCTCCGGCCAGCGCGTCCATCTGTCAACACATAATGAAGTGCAGTACTCGAACCCGCGTGACGGGGTGAGGCGGCCCACAATGTCGACGTGAACGTGCGCGAACCTCTCCGTGGGCATGGCGAAATGCCCCAAGGGCGCGCTCTTGTGGCGTGACACCTTGGACTGCTGGCAGGCCACACAGGCCCTGGCCCAGGAGTGCACGTCCTTGCGCATTTCCGACCAAATGTAGCGCGCGGCGACCAACTTGGTGGTGGCGCGGGCCCCAGGGTGGCTCAGACTGTGCAGCTGTTTAAATACCTGTCGTCGTAGGGGCGCCGGCACGAAGGGTCATGGCCGTTCGGGCGCGTTGTCGCAGCACGGCTCGGTGGCGGTACCGGGAACGGCGACCTTGCTCAGGGGTAGGGCCGAGTCCTCCAGCACGCGGCGCAGCTCGTCATCCTGATTCTGCGCAGCGCCCATCGTTTGGGCGTCGGGCGTCCACACCCTGGACCGCTGCCACATTCTCGACTCCGCTGACGTAACGAATGCCTGTGGAAAATTGCGAAATGTCGGTCAGCTGGTTGCGCTGCACCGGTGCAATTTTGTCTGACTTCTGCGTGAACGTAAACGTCAGCGGCCAGTGGTCTGTAAAAATACAGAAGTCCTGCCCTTCCAAAAAATGCCGGAAGTGGTGCACCGCCCCGTACACACCGAGCAGCTCTCGCTGATACGGCGGCCAGAACGACTGACGTTAAACGTTAAATTTACCGCAGGATACAGGGTGTTTCACGTAACATGGGACAAAATGATAGGGTGGTTAGGGCCTTGGGGATGATTTTTCACCAAGTGACATAGTGGGCGCAAATGCATACTAAGGGAGATAATTGGCGTTTTGTAGTTAGTGTGCGCCCCGTAAAGGTAGGCAGCCTTTCGCGCGCACCTGTGCGGCTGGAGCGCTGCGCAGCCGGCCGGCCGGCAGCGCACCTACGCGCCGCCGCGTCCCCTAACCACCCTATCATTTTGTCTCATCTTACCTCAAACACTCTGTAGACTAGAGCTGTGCGAACAGGCATGTTCAGCTTTGAACCGAACACGAACAAAATCTCTTTAAAAAATTTGGAACCGAACCGAACAGTAATATTTTTTCTCGAACCGAACCGAACAACTGGTGTTTACATTCGAACCGAACACGAACCATTTGAGTAGGTATGATGCCTAAGAGAACACGGCCCATATCATTTAATAATAACCCTGATCAAAGCTTCAGCTATTGTGTAAATTCTGATACGAGAAACCGAAAAAATTATTGGAAATAATTCTGGTTGACTTCATTTTTTCAACTTTTACTCACCAGATCACAGCATGATATAAAACCAAGTGACTTCTGACTTGTTGATTTGTAAGTTTCAATCTAGCATCCTCAAGCAACCAGAATCTTTGGGAGATATTGAGATACTTTGTCATGTTACTGGACTGGCAGTACCATGCATGCATTTTAACACTTTTCCTAAATAAAAGGAAGTGAGGAAATAAAAGGAAGTGTTTTTGTTCGATGAGTGACCATTTCTTCAGTGTTGAATAACACATAACACAAAAACGATACTTCGGCAGCACCAAGAAATTTCACATGAGATGAAAATAGAATAAACAGCAAGAAGAACGAATGGCGACTGATTGGTCAGAAAAAAAGCAAAGGCACTCATTGGTTAGCATGTCCCGCCGTTGCGTCCGTTGCTTTCAAAAAGCTGGCAGCAGAGAGTGAAGTGGTTCGATTACGAACGCAATTTTGTCATTTCTTTCGAACGGTTCGGGTACGAACACCTAGGTTCGGCTACGATCGAACAAATTTCCTGTTCGGTTCGTTCGTGTTCGACCGAATTCGAACATGTTCGCACACCTCTAGATTAGTCTACACTGTAGACGAAACTCAGGTCAATGATGTAGCTCTGGAACACTTTTGACGTCATGGTTACTTGTTTCTGTTGCATATGTTTAGGTACCGGTGTGGATCTTGATACTCTCATGAGTATTACGCCACAATTAGTTCAAATTGTGCTCAAGTCCAATCTCGCGGTGCTAAACAAGTTCGTGAGGATTACGAGCCAAATGAGGAAGGAGGAATGAGAGGTGCCTCCGACACAGTTTTAAACAGTTTCCAGAGGTTTTCACGGGGTTTTATGGATGGCAGTTTTAATGAGCTTTACCCTGATTTTTGACTGATTTTATCGCTGCTCTCTTATTTTCAATCATGTTTCTTTAAACAACAAAATTTCGTCTGTCATTTTGAAACAATTTTTGAATAACTTTTAACATTTTCTCATGTATGCCTTCGTTTCCTGCGGACACAGCGGCCAGTTTCTGAGGACGAAGGCATTTCCGAGTCCCAGTCTGACAGCGACAGCGACAACCACAATAGTCCGGAGGTTAGCGTCAGCAACCTTGCAAAAAATGATTAAGGGCTGAAATTTGGTGGAGAGGTTCATTAGACCCCCTACTTGATTTTAAGACCAGTTGCCACCGTCCCGGTCAGTGCAGACCCCCTCATATCGCAGTATGAAAAATTGTTGACACCGTAAAATGCACAATTGCGCGTAGCTCGGCAACCAAGGCAGCTACAAGGTCGCGGTTTGGCTCAGTTTGTGCGTAGACCCCCACTTGAATCCGATGGTGGCAGTCAGAACCCCAAAGGGGGCCCAGGGGCGGATCGGGGAGCCCCCAAAGGGGTCACCGGCTCCCTCTATTGCACTAAAATGGGCGGAAAGTTGCCGATTCGTGTTTGTATCTCACCCTTGTTTTCGTGGCGCCATCTAGTCATGCTGAGGGTAATTATTTGTTTCTTTGATTAGGAACGAGGCCCCATAGGGGCTCTACGGGGCCCCAAAAGGGGTAGAGCTACGTAAAGTTATTTCTCCGTAACCACGGCACCTAGCGAAATAGGACTTTCTGCTCCGTGTTCCTCGTCACACGTGCAAGCGCGCGCGTGCACACACACACACACACACACACTTGCGCGCACACACACACATACACACACTTGCGCGCGCTCACACACATACGCGCACACATGCACATACTATTACAAAATACACTCGTCAGTTATCAATCAATGCTGTTTAAATTACTATATTTCATAGAATATAAAAAAACTATATAAGATTAAAGGAAATAAATATATATTTTTTCCATAACGAATGAAAGCACAAAAATACGCGTTCTTTCAAACAATAAATATTTACACATGGCACAGATAGAATCACTTTGTTTTTGACAGACACACTTGCTACCTTCACCGCGTGCAATCTTCAATTGTAGAACCAACACTGCCTTTTTTAAGCATGAAAACACGCGTTTCTTTGAAACGACAAATATTAAACCATAAAATTAACACAGTCAAAATCATTTGTTTGCACATGCACACTTGCATCCTTCACCGCATGCAATGTTTTTTTTCGCACAGCCGCAGTTGCCGCGGCAAGCCACACTGCATTTACACCCGGTTAAAGTTTTGCATGATTTCGCTGCAACGGGTATGGTACGCCACACGATTTCCCATCCATTCTGATCGGTGCGTCTCCAGCCGAAATCAGCCGGTGTAGGGAGCTCCTGTACTGCACTTGCCGCCTGGTCAAACACTTGACCCATATATGATGCCCTCTTCATATGCAGCACTAACGCATCTTCAGATGGGGGTAAGGTCTCCAGTGCTTTCTGTTCCTTGCAGAAAAGATATTTACGGCAGTCGGTGATGGTGGGGAACAAGTCAGATCTACGATTAAAAATAACAAAAACATTAAAAAGTATAATCACACAAAATAACGACTAACTGAATGTCTAGATGCGATTAAAAGTACTCACATGCCATACATCACTTGAACAAAATTGAATAGAATTGGTTGCGCCTCCTCAACATTTCCAGATGCTAGCTTAATAAATGCTTCTATGGCTTCCGGGTATTTTTCAAGTGCTTTCAAGGCTGTGTTTTTTCCGACTCCATAAAATGAAGAAACATTGTCACAGCCCGTAAAGGCGTGAAATGTAGGCAGTGCCAGGCACTTTTGCGGCCCTGTTGGATATGAGAGCCACATTAATACTTGGAAATGTCAAATAATACGTCAAGTCTACGGGACAAACTTTCTTACCCAGAGATGCTGCGATAGTATGGATTGGAATAAATTTACAAGACTGCCCTGCTTTCATTTGGATCCATAGTTCCTCGATATCGGGAAACTTGGCCATGCATGACAAGGCTATCACTATCACGTCGGTGTCTGTTGTCCGTACGAGAATTTTCCTGTGCCCCTGTCGAACTGCATCGACCACGTGCACAAAGACCCTGGTGTCTGACTCTTCGTGGTTGCACGGTGACAGTAGCTGCAGATCGGACCGTGAGGGGCTCACTACTACGCCCTCGTCCAGTGTGCTGCTCACGGCGGTCCCATCCACTTCAAAATCTCTGAAAGATTCCCCTAGGAGACGAAACAGCTCTGTCTTGTTGTCTGAGTTGCGCAAGAATTCGTCCCACCTCTGCGGTATCTTTGTGCTTGGCATGACTTTCGTACGCTGCCCTAGGCCGCGTTTCTCGCGTGTCTTCATTTTAAGGCTATCAGGGAAGTACCTAGAAGGGAAAAAATTAAAACAATAAAGCCGCATGCACTGCCGGCTTAAAAATTCAAGAGTAAGTGGTGAATTACTACTCACCGATCCCACACAACATCTAGCCTTCGCACACCATTGCATTCCCTTCTGACAAAGGGCAAAAATACGGTCTGAGCATATTCACAAAAATTCTTACACAACCCAGGCTTAAGCATATGAACCAGTGCAGCTCCCTCCAAGATCTTCACATACACAGGTGGCTGGGTGGCAGGGGTTTCGCCAGCGATTTCTACTAATTGCCGGTACAGGACAGACTTCGCTGTTGATCTCAGCTCACCACCATTCACTGACAATGCGGGAGGGAACTCCTGATTTTCATGGGTTAAAAATGTATCTAGATCACTCTCCCTGTTGGTGCTCGATGCCCCGACGAAAAGTCGACTCAAAAGTTTGTTGTCTGCCTTTAAGAACTGGATTTGAGTCTTTGCCCGATCCACCTGTCCCTGTTTTTTTGGAGCAGTGCTGCAGAGAGTGAGTCTATTTTGCGGGATTCTGTGATGTATAGGAACCTGGCGAGATTGGATTCTTTGTTCGACATACTCCCTATATTGGGTTGTTCCAATCGACTCAATATTTCTCACTGTCTTGGAAACTTCAGAAGAGAACACCATCTTTGTTTCAATGTTAACCAAATCTTTGCCTTCCTCCGTAAACGGGTTGCCAAGTTCTTCAAAAACTGACACTAAATTTGACACGTTCTGAGCAAAGCGTTGGCGTGCCGCTGGCGTTTCCAAGTGATGTCCCTCGTCGTCTTCCTCGGGAACTTCAAATATTTTTTCGAACTCTCTAATGTCTGCTGCAAGATCAGGAGTGACCACCGTGTGTTTGAGTACTGCTACGGGGTTTTCTTGAAGACCGATCATTCCTAAAACCGACAAGCCGTAAAATGTAAGTCTGGTGCACACTGTGCTGCGACGCGTTGCACACGTTCAAATTTTTAGTTAAGTTTGAAAAAAGAAAAACACATATTTTACTCACCACCAGCGCCTTTTAGCTCTTTATTGACATGTTCGTGAGCCTGGTCCAGGGAAATTGCAGAGGCTGGTCTATTCGTCTCACACACTGCAAAATGGCCCTTCATAAACTCGGCGTGCACGTCAGGGTGGGACGACTGTAAACTTTGTAGTCTGCTGACTTCAATCGGGAGCCACCGAGCATAGTTGACGTGGTCGAGTGAGAAACACCACGACACCAGACTGTTCAACGCAGCGACATAACCAGGGAAGTCCCTCACACGTGTCGCACGAACCAGCTCACTAGAGACCATTTCTAACGTAAAGGCGATTTCCCAGTACTGGAACATTACAGATGAGGCCCGCTTCTGCGATCGCCACTGCTCAAAACTGAGAGGGTCATCTTCTGCATGCTGGTCGTATGCTTTCTTCATGAGACGGTAGAGAGCCGCCGCGGAAACCTCACAGGCACAATTTAAAAAAAAAAAGTACAAAATAAAATGAGCTCATGTTTGGTTATTTAGTGCAAACCTGAATAAATTAAAATTACCTGGTGGTAGTGTCTGGATCTCGTTAGGTGGCTAACTTTGATGCCCGCTCCCTCTGCTCTGCCAGGAGTAGTAACACCTGCCTCGACCAGTGCGCTTGTCCACCCGCTACCATCCAACCATTGGCCAGCGATTTTGAGCGAAACCTGCTCTGTGTGCATTCCCCCGAGAAGCATGATGAATTTGTCCTCTCCGTATTCAGGGAACAACCATTGTAAGCATTTGCAGAGCGCATACAAGGGTTGATCGGCGACCAAAATTGGCTTCTGTCCAGGGTTTAGAAATGCAATATTTTTCTTTGTCAGGTTCATGCAATGCGCCATAGTACTAATGGAGTGTGCACTTTCTCTGAATATAGGAAGAAATGCAACCCTAGTCTTCACTCTGTCTCCTTCTCTGTTGTTGACAGCGACATAGGCACCAAAGGGCATAGTTGTTTCATCGACGAGGCAGTCTTCCAGCCACGACATATTAATTTCAGCTGCATATACTGTCCCTAGCAACTCAAAATCACATGGCCCCACTTTTGCTGCTTTTAAATCAACAGATATTGGCCGAATATTTGCGAAATCAGGGGGCAGTTCAAGCTTCAACGCTTTGCCGATCATTGAATGGTCTCGAGGCTCACCTGCAAGCAAAATTAAATGCGATAAACATTGCACTCGTATGTTATGATTGAAAAAAGAATGCGTAAAACACAAAAAATATATTTATCACACTTGTGGTCCACACCTGGATTGTCAAGAGTTGGATGCTGCATAAAGGACATTGCTGTGCCATGGAGAGAAGACAAGGAGAAAGTCGCCACCGTGTCCTTGTCGATGTTGTCAACTGCCGCAATAGTAAAAAGGTTTTTGCGCAGTGTGACGGGACATACAACGCCCTCTTCCTTGAAGATTTGGCATGACCTCAGAGCTTTCTCTGTCAAATGCTTCTGCATCCTATCGTACGACCAGCCAATGCCAAGCTTGAAACACATGTCAATCAAACTCTTCTTCCTAGTTGTCGCATACAGCTTTGTGGCCACATACTTCGGGACAGGCGTCTCGTAGAGCCTACAATGCCGCTTGGACTTCCCTCGAGTGCGTTTCCTGGTGTGATGAACAAGCAGCTGGCCGATCGACTCCACGGCTTGATCGAAGTCAGCGCCATCTTCAGGCTCCCTGAGGCCTGAACCATTCATGCACATTTTCAGAAGCGTGGTCAAAGAATTCGGAACCTTGTCTGCTGCGTCTTCACCATTCTCTGCAATTTTTCGAAACACATCCTTCCGAACAATTTCTGCAGATTGGGCCAATATGAAACCCTCACGGTCAAAATGCCTTTTGCAATTTTCCCGAAGGCTGCTGTCGAGATCTCCTTTGAACGTGATTAGTATTTCCTGGCCAGCGCCTCCTGATGCCTCCAAAAATTCACATTCATGCAGGAGCTCCTCCCGCAACCTAGTGGAGTGGCCGCTGACTTCAATTCCGTGCTGCAGCATTTCTGACGCATAAGTACGCGTCAGTTCAGACATCTTGAAAACTGGATTGAACTCTGCGTTTATCTTCTTTTCCTGCACTATGTGAGTAACAAGACTTGCCAGGACCAGTCCGTGAGCCTGCATCGCTTTATCATTTTTGAGTGCAGCAGTTGGTCTCACCCGGTTCATAAACGCCGTTCTGCAAGCGTTGTGATACTGTGCATTTATCTGACAAAGACCACCCAGTCCGCTACCTAATGTGAGAATCTTGGAATCCCGTGTCTTTTGGGCACACTGCATTATGCGCAATGCGCCTTCTTCAGTCACTGAGCTGAGCGGGCTCGCACGACTTTCCTCTTCGTCACAAAAGATGCATGTGCCTTTTTCGTGCAAGCAAGTACTTTTTCTGGTTTTCTTGGGAGACACTGCTGGTCTCACATTCTCCTTGTCGGCAGCTGATATTCTTTTCTTAGCTCTATCTAGTCTAGAATTGCTGAAATGGAGGAAGCATGACTTGTGCCACACGGCATGATGGTTCCTCAAATTTTCAGCAACGCCGTTTTCCCCCTTCAAAAGGGCAACATTTACTCCTAGTGGAACCTGACCTAGCTCGTCAAATGTCAACAAGTTATTGGCAAGCGACGAATAGCCATCGTGAGTTGCCCTCGAGTTCTTACCAGGGTCACACACATCCTCATTTTTCTTGTTTTCCTGACACAGAACACACTTTCTCCAGTCTATTTCCGACCTCGCGATCGGGCTAGCCGACACGTTTAGATCCACAATTTTAAAAAAGGTTTCCATTTCTGCGCTGTGTGAAAGAAATGCACATCAGACTTAAAGACCCTAAATATGAAGTAATTTTACCAAAAGACAGGAAATCAAGAAGAAAAAAATACCTTCATGCAAGAATGCAACATAACCATCCACACGTCATGCAAGGGCACACCTTGAAAATTTACCAGTCACCTCACAACACTGCAAAACAAACACCAAAACTGATATTGTCAGCTTGCCGATAACCTAAAAACGGCTTTATCAACATCAATAAACAAAAAAAGGACTCACCAGCGCAGGAAAACAGTGACATCGCATCAGAAATCACTTAAAACACCTTTGAACACTTTCACATCACTTAATTTCACTCACTGAACAACACACAGCAATAAAAAAAAACTTTGTGGATTCACCGGCCTGGTATTCCCTCCTAGGCCAGCGCGCAATAATGCACCAGGCCGGCAGACGGGTGGAAGGGGGCGCTGCCGAGCGGGCGCAGCGCGCAGGGTCAATGACCGCGTTCGGGCGCCCGCGCGCAGTGTCGAAGAGAGCCCAGAGAGGCGCGCGAAGTTTAAAACGTGCCGCGGTATTGCATTTCGAATACGGTGCTTCTTGCTTATGTTTCTAACACAGGACCGAAAAAAAGACTTCGGACATTGTGTACATGCACGTACGCGTGTGTGTGCGCATGTGTGCGCGCGCAAGTGTGTATGTATGTGTGTGTGTGCGCGCAAGTGTGTGTGTATGTGTGTGTGTGCACGTGCGCTTGCACGTGTGACGAGGAACACGGAATAAAGGAATAAAGTCCGATTTCGCTAGGTGCCGTGGTTACGGAGAAATAACTTTACGTAGCTCTACCCCTTTTGGGGCCCCGTAGAGCCCCTATGGGGCCTCGTTCCTTATCAAAGGAACAAATAATTATCCTCAGCATGACTAGATGGCGCCACGAAAACAAGGGTGAGATACAAACACGAGTCGGCAACTTTCCGCCCATTTTAGTGCAATAGAGGGAGCCGGTGACCCCTTTGGGGGCTCCCCGATCCGCCCCTGGGCCCCCTTTGGGGTTCTGACTGCCACCATCGGATTCAAGTGGGGGTCTACGCACAAACTGAGCCAAACCGCGACCTTGTAGCTGCCTTGGTTGCCGAGCTACGCGCAATTGTGCATTTTACGGTGTCAACAATTTTTCATACTGCGATATGAGGGGGTCTGCACTGACCGGGACGGTGGCAACTGGTCTTAAAATCAAGTAGGGGGTCTAATGAACCTCTCCACCAAATTTCAGCCCTTAATCATTTTTTGCAAGGTTGCTCCGTACATTGGTCGCTAACATCCGGACTACAAGACCCAATCCGGTTTGGAAGACGACGAAGGGTCCGACAACGGAGGAGCGAAGAGGAGGCGAACTGTTTAACCTCAGACACCACAACCACGGCCACATTTGCCACTAGTACAACTACAGGCAGCATCGACGCAGCCAAATGGGACCGCTGCTGAGGAAAGCGTTAGTATCTGGTTATTAATTTCCATGCGAAAAAACGCCCACACACGGACCAGCCAAATGGGTTGCCTACCCATCAGCGGCAGGGCTGTAAGGTGTGGACAGAGCGTGCGGAAGTGCGAGCTCATGACAAAGGGACTGATACATTCTCTGTGATTCTCTGTAAGCCACAAAGCGGTGCACCCCTCCATTGCATGCGCTGCTGAGCGCCTGGTTGGTACGCAACCCATCTGGCTTCCTCTGCATACACTTGTTGATGTGCGCACTAAATTCTTCATAAGAAGAAAGTCTTCATAAGAATTAAGTGTGGAAACCCACTCTTTTCGTTTTCTTTTTTAAGAGGTGGTGAAGTATTTGAATGCCAACCTTTTGAGGAGGACGGCATTGAAATGTGAGAGAAAGGGGTTATTTGGCAACGGCACGAGATTGAAGGTTGCCCATGAAATTATTTGGGGAGAGCTAGACAGACCAGACAAAAGGTGCAGTATATGCTTCAATAGTCCAAATATATTGGTTCTGTAACACCATTACTAATCGTTTGCATTCCTCAATAACGTACACACGAAACGATTTCTGCACCTTGTCTCGTGCATTGTGAAATTGTTTCCTGGGCAGTGCCCTTTCTGTGGTAGTATACACCGAGGGTGAACAGGAACGGTGAGACGCCACCATAGTCCAACCTAAAGGGTTGCTGTATAACAAATACTGCAATTCCCTCAAATAGTTGAGGATAAATGGGGAGGGAGGCAGCGCAGAGGGGTAGAAAAGACAAAGAGGACGAAGATCTTAATTGTTTGTGATTTGTGTTACGTCTTTGGCGCATTGGACGTTCCAGGACATTCTAAGGACATTTTAAAATAACAGCAATGATAACTTCTTTTCTTTTCTGTTCATAGGCAACAATCATGGTGCGTGTGTTTGTGTGTGCCCATATCTCTGCATTCTACATTTTTATTTTTTTTTTGCAGACAAATGCTTTATAACTAGTCTTTGAAGAACTTTTGAATTCAATTGTGTTATGTTATAAAGTCAAACTTTTGACGTTATATTGATCTTTTTCTTTGCAGAACACGACAACATGGCTACAAACACTTCAGGCGGACAACGACCAAAAGCTCCCTATGCACGTGGAGAAGATCTCCGTCTGTATGGCTATGACAACTACGTTTCTTCTTCATCCTTATCGGAGGACGATAAAATTCTGTCCTTGGAAAAGCAAGTCCGGGAAACCATAGAATAAATTTTAACTATTGGGGAGACTCTTGAGTATCGTGGTCGTTTCCGGGACAATGAGACCATTTTTTAAAAACCAATTTGTCATTTTTGATTCGGAAAAGACTGAAATTAAGTATCTAGCTCGTGCCGCAGAAAAGGCTAAATTTTTAAATGGTAGTTCGTCCGCAAATGGGAGATGGTCCAGTATAATTCCTTTCTCAAGGCAAAAGCCAATTTCATTTGCTTCGGAAAGTTACAAGTCTACTCCATCGTGCTCAATCAACTGTAATATTGACCTAAATGAGGAAGAGAAAAGCTTGATGGAACAGTTAAAAAAAGCAATGGGAAAGTTGTCGACAAATTTTACTTTAAGTAGAGAGACAGCTCGGCCAACGGCGAATATCTAAGAAGATGGCAAGGTTGGGGCCAAAATAACATGTGAAGTATGTGATAAAGAAGTTCGAGTCACTAAAACTGAAAATTACAACCCTGGTGTCTACATAATAACTTGCGACACGTTAAAGTTCACAAAGTTCTGCTGAGATTTTGAAACCAAAAGGTTGAACGGCCAGTAAAGAGAATAATTGTACGACTTCCATATGTAACCATTTTTCGTCAGAATATGAAGGTAAGGCGGGCCCATCAGGCAGCACTCCGGCAAATGGTCCGGACCTTAGCTCCAGAAAAAGACGACGCATAGTAAGTGAATCAGTAGAGGATGGCCTCGACAACCCCTCAGCATCCTTGAGTCAAAATTTTCGGTGAGCGGAAGGATTAGTTTAAGGGGAGAATCGTTCTGCTCACAAACCTTGAAATGGAAAAGTCCCACCTCTACAGTCGGAATAAAAGAAATCGCCACGCCAGGAATAGGCTCATTCCTGGCCAACGACCTATAGCACTTTTTTTCACCGTTTTATCTAAAATTCAAACGTTAATGGCAGAAAATGCCGACCTAAGAGCGGAAATTGCAATTCTTCGTAATGACAATAGTAGAATTTTTTTACTTTCACATCCATCCACTTTCATGCAGGCTCTTATAAACTCAGCACGTAGAAATTTTGGCCACCAGAAACCAGGATTACGTTTTCAAAATTCTTTTAAATTAATGTGCAGCTTTTTTTTTTTTTTTTTACCGCCCGAGGAAGATTTTGGTGTAATCTTTTGCTAAGCAATTTGGGTGAAATCGTACCCGCAATTGCAACTGTAAATAGAACTATATCAGCCACACAGACTGCTATCAAAGAGGGATCCTTCAGTCTTCAAGAACTAAGGGATTATTTGGATGCAAACCATGATCTTGGGATAGTTTGGATTAGTGAAGATGCAACGCTTATTACAGAGCGCATTCAATAAGATCCAAAAAATAATCAAATTATAGGTTTTGTTTCCGACTTCGACAAAAACGGTTGCCCCATTCTGTGTTCATTTCCCGCTACCTCCTCAGAAGTAATTAAATCTTATTTTAATTTTATTTTAATTTTTAATTTAATTTTATTTTAATTTTTGTTCACTGTTTATTGGTGCAGCCCGTCCGAGATGGATCTGCCCCATTTTGTTCATGTGTATTCGGTACCAATAATTCTTTTTCTGCTGAATATGTTGTAAAACGATGGCTGTGGATAGTTGAATCAGCAAAGGACTTAAGTATTTAAATTTTGGGTTTTTCCGCAGACGGAGATCTTAAACTTCTAAAGGCGATGAAGCAGTTTACTTTTAGCGACGAAGACGACGTTCCGCTGGCTTGTGGTGATTGGTTGGGCTTTAGACTCCGGCCCGTACTGCATCCAGGATTACGTTCTTATTGCCACTGAATTAAGAACTGTATTTTTGAAACATAAGAATTTGCCCATGGGAAGGAAATAAACCGTGACTCTGACTGACATTGACACGCTTATGGCCGATCAGGAGTTGACTTAAGAGGACCATGGCTTAACCTTGACCGGCTGCGGACAAAATGAATTTTCAGGCAGCGTTTAACATTTGCAATCCACGTTTTACAAGTTAACTCAACAACCGTGTTCCTGGGTCCGATGCTACAGCAGCATTTCTGGATATGGCACACTATCACGCAGGCATTTATGGACACGTCTTTACTTTCTTTAGAGAGAGTGCACAGAGTGTGGAAAGCGGTTACGTTCCTCCGTTTGTGGAAAATATGGCTAGTGTCGAAGGGATTCATGGCCGATAAAAATTTTAGTACTGAAAATGCATGTCTGTATTGAAATAAATGCCCACACCGCAATTAAACTTATTAGAAAATTACAAGATCCTGGTAAACCCGCGTATTTCATTCCATGGTTGTTTTCTAGCCAAGCGTGTGAATCTTTCTTTCGCGTGGCGCGGTCAATGCCAACTACTTTCTACCGTAGTGAACATTAGTATGCTTGATTTTGTACTCAAAGTGAAAAGAATTGATTTCCAGCAGGACGTGGAATGCAAATTGACTGAGGAGGGTCATGTTTTCCCGCAAGTGGCAAGAAAGAAAGATTTAGGTAAACGCACTGGAGAAAGACTCACTAATATTGTACTGCCATCTGATCCAGATATTTATGATACAATAAAAAATGCAATGGATGAAGCAGAAACACTGGCTCGGTTCTTGGATATGAATGTGCATGTTGCAGAGGTAAGGCCGACAACAAGTTCTGTTAACACCCGTCGTGGTTGACGAAACAATTGGCGCAGAGGGGCAACACGGCCGTGTAAGTTGCCCATTTCAGCAAACCGAGTGTTTGCGTGTCTTGTGTCCTTTTCTAGACTTAATTGCACTGGTTTTTTGCATGAAGGTGAGGAATCTTTGCCTCCTTCACAAAAAAAATCCTGCAGAGCCTCCACCTCCTGGGTTGAGGAATGCTGTCTACAAGATGGAGAAGAAAATGCGGATGCGGAGTAAGAAAGGCGAGAAGAACCACCGAGACGAGGAGAATTTGACAAAGGAAATCGAGCAATAACACGCCGAGGATTCTGTACTTCTTATTTGCTCCCTTCCTCATTTTCACGTTAGTCAACTATTTTTTAATGCTTTTTGGCAACAGAGGGGAGTAACGATGTAGTTTAGATAGTAAATTGGTATTGTCGCAACTATAGCGTATCTTAAGTCCGTGCTAATCGCGCTTTTCTGTTACCGGTCGCATGGTCATCCATAGCGCAGATAGAAGTTATTAAGGAGAATGGTGTTGGCGGCACAGCGTACTTGGACAGCACTGGCGTCTTCGTCGCGGACCGACCGGACAAACCAGGGGCAACATCTCGCACCTCTGATACTTGCAGCCTGGTCGTCAAAACGGCGGATGGGAAGCACAGTGTACCTGAGTCCGAGATGCTGACTGCGCCCCAAGACACTGTGACTGTGACGGTGTGCTCCTGGCTGCAGAGACGTCGCCAGAAGTGGCGCTCTGTTTGGTCGGTAGTAAGTAGGGTCTTCCGGACATAGGTCAACGATAATTCTTGGTAAAGTTCAATTCTTCCACTTTCCGTATGCGGATCCGGATCCACGTGTAGCTACCACCGGTCTGGGGCTTCCCCGTCCTGGCACCGTTCACGAGCCTTGTGGTTGAGCCTATTATCTGAACGTTAATGGGCTGCCATGTCGCCATATTGTTAAAATGAGACGGACTCAGCTTAAGTAGTACTCTACTATAGTGGTGGATTTAAATTAAGAATGTCCTTACAGTTTCTGCGCTTCTTTTTTGGCTGGGGTTGAATTCTTTGACCGTGATCCAATTCATCCCATGTTCTTGGGGAAGTCATACTCAAATACCATCACCAGAGCTCATTAAATGAAGAGGGCAATATTTCCTGCAATGTTGTGCCTGCTAAAGTGATTCCTGAGACAGCCTCCCAGAAGTTCCCACGGGCAATGACACAGGCTAAAAAAATGTGCATCTCTCATGGTCGAACAACGAGATCCACAATATGGCACTAGCACACGTCTCGAGGCTGTATGTGTCCTTTTTAAGATCTGGGCAGCTGTCAAGGACGTTGAGATACGAGCCGTATCCTCGACTGGTGAAGAACCTCACTTCAGTGAGTATGGAATGTTAATTTTTGTCTGCTTTCGATGACCACCTTCAGTATTATATTTTATATATCTGTCTTTATGTCAGGTACCTCCTCTCATGAGGGAGATCTTGATAAAAGGCCCTCTCCTCTTCTAACGAAGATGTCCAGCCAACTGTACATAATATGCCTGCTCATCAGGAAAACCAGGCAGTGGAGGACACCACTACGCAAAACCATTCTGTCAACTCCATACATCTCCTTTCGTATGCACTCTGTAGTTCAAAAGATAGTAAGTTTAAAATTAAAAAAAATAAAAATGAAGAATTCATGTTGTACATTGTGTCTAGTAGATTGCTTACTCTATTATGGCTGTGATCTGGTACTGTCTACTGTGTTGAAGGTAGCAGGAAGTGAACAGAATGTGACAATTCCTCCTCCGCCTGATTGCTTTTGTGGCACTCAATCTATCAGGGTTGTACTTCAGTGGAAAGAACTCGAACTACAAAAATTTTTCTCATGAATTTGTTATTTGTAAGATTGAACCCTCGACCAGAATCACGTATGAAGGGAATTTCACGACAGGGTTTCTCTGCTATTTTTCATTCAGTGTGGCCCCGCACAGCACGCCGTCCATACAGCCACGCGTTCTTCTGACTCCCCTGCCATCCGGGTTGCTCTCGCCTGACCCTGACGAGCTGCCTGCCGCACGGGGACGAGGGAAAGTCCAGCCCCAGCGGAAGCCGCAGCAGCAGCCGCAGCCGGAAAAACTACAGTCCTGAACGTCCAGCACATCACGTGCTGTGGATTCACCAAGCGCGACCTGGAACGCGACCCGCGGCTCCGCGTCGCGTGCAGGCAGTGGGGCAGAGTGGGGCCTTATTCGCTGGGGCTTATCTGAAGATAAACTCGAGATCTTCCCGAACGCTAACCTCTGCGATGCCACTGCACTCCACGAGAGCGACTTGACTTTATCATATTTCAGCATCCTTCACAATGCTACTTTCATCAAATTGAAAAATCAAATATTTCTTTTAAAAAAAATTTTTCACCTCCTTTAGGTCCAGAATAGGGACCGCGGCGGGGGCTCCAAATGACCTCGGAAAATTCTAAAAAAAATTAAAAAAAATAAGAAATAAAAAAATTGGAAACTGCATCAAAAACAGCCGAGAAAAAAGCTCCCACTACACATTTCGCAGAATGTAATTGTTCCGGAAGGATCACATGATCCATCACGTGCGACACTACGACCAAGCATCTGCTGCCAAGCCAATCGCGCGCACGAGGAAGCGCAGGTACCGGCTTCTCGACAGGCCTATGCAGAGAAATGTCTATCGCAGTCCTCTGCTGCACTTCCTCAGTGCTGTAAGCTACCTGTGCAAGGACACTAACCAAAGGGTGGCACTGGAAGAGACAATCCAAGAGGATTATGAGGCCTAGGAAATAAGTCCAGCCGCACCACCCCAAGGCGGTCCAGTTACCCACTTGAAGATGACGAAAGCAATGATGACGAAGGCGATGCCATCCTTATAGAGCTTAGAGCAGGAGGAGCTAGAGCTGGGGGTGTTGGAAAGGGTGCTGCAACAGAGGCGGCGGCTAGAGCCGGCGCTAGAGGGGCAGTGAGAGCCCGATGGACGGTGAGAGCCTGAGGGGCAGGTAGGGCCCGAGGTGCGGCCAATGGGCCCGTCAGAGAGGTGGCCAGCTGGGTATCCCGCGGGCGCCGGATAGCCCGCGGGGCGGCCGGAAGAGCTGCAGGAGAGTCCGCAAGAGAACCAGCCGAAGGGATTTCCGACAGTGAATTGGAAGGTTAGAATGCTTCGTTACAATGATTGACGTTAAAATTTTCAATTTTTATCATAGCATGTTTTTTGTTTTCAGAAGACCTCGTGCCACTGGCAAGACTGTGGGACGCGGCTATGCCACAGTCTCCGATAGAACCATCGGATTCTGACGACGGTAAGAAAGTTTGATAAATTTACATCGAATAGAACACTTTTTATTTTTACTTTCGCACCGAAATAAAATAACATTAATTTTCAGATTTGCCTGTTGGAATTGCAACTGGGAAAAAGGGATGATTGTGATGACAGGCTGGCTGGCGAAAAAACAAAAGCCGTTGAAATTTAGGACAACGATTTTCCACCCACCCAACACTGAGTTTTTCTAAATCAGGTAATGCGCGAAGTTACCACATACATGCATATATAGGTGGAAATGGGTAAAGAACGAGTAAAGAAGGGTTGACGCTAGCTCTGCAAATAAAATTAGACAGCGTTTCAAAAGATGATCCGACCGGCTTCTTGAATGCCAGCCAACATAAGACGACTCCTATCCAAAAATCATTTTGGCAACAGCAGATGGAAGCTTTGTCATTGGATGATAAACTAGATATGCGTTGGCATCCTATGCTCATCCGCCTGGCATTACATTTACATTCCCTCTCTGATAATGCATTTACGTCAGAGATGTAGCAATATATTCTACTGATGATCTATCTGGTAGCCAGCTGTTCACCGGAACATGGGATGTTATTTTCAATCTTGAGGAAGCTGAAATAAAGGATGGAGCATCTGTCAGTAGGAAATTCCTTTTTCATGCATGAATCTCTTGATAAACGGAAGAAGTTTGTTTACAGCACTAAGAATCTTGCTGCTGGAGGTTCAAGATCTCTCCTCTTAATTATAGATACCCGTCACCTGCTGAAAACCATCAGGAATGCTTTGGCAAACTCTTTTTCTCATCAAAAATCGAGGGAAATGTAGGAAGATGTATCTCTCATGCCAAGTTATGGAAGAGTTATTTAAGTTGACTGGATCTGAGAAACAGTCACAAATTAACTAAAGCACATATAAAATTTTCAGTTGTATAACAGTTCTTATTGCAACTCAAGCGCTTGTGATTCAGTTGCTTGCTCCAGTGCAAGATTTCCTAAACCATGACAAGATGGCTAAGTACGATCCTAAAGTTTTTAAAATAATAAGAGGACAATAATACGAGGGCGGCGCGGGTCCCCGCCGCGAGGCTGGCCTGGGTCTCCGGGCTGTGCATTCATAGTTTTGGTGTCAATGGCTGGCAACCTCGAACCTGTCCCTCCGGGTCCTGACTCTGCCCGTGCTTCCGGCTTGTCTGGGCCTCTGCAAGACAACGAGAACACTAGAACCAGTTTCAGATTTGAAAAATCAGAGGATCATAATTTGGTTTTCGGCACTGAGGAAAGACCGACCCCTATTGTTTACTGATTATTGCTCTCTCGGCTCGCACAGCCATTCATCCTGGCGGCTCCTCTCCAGCGCACCGGGGCCTAGTGCCCTCGCAGAGCGTACGAGTGCATCAAGGACACGTAGTGAACAGTGACAAAAATTTGTTGGGTTTTATTGCATATGCAGGGTATCATTCTCGACGCGTTGACAAACCTGCCGCTGTGGAAAGGCGTGCGAATAAAGATCTGCGCCACCTGCAGTCACGCTGAGAAGGCGGGTGCGCCGGCCATGCCACATCAATGCTACAAGAACTACACTGGCAGCGCCGCAAACATTGGAACAAGACATCACTGTGGAAGGCTTCGGAAAAAGTGGGGAGATGCACAGGCTTAGATTACCACTTTTACATGGGTGACGGCGACTCAGCTTGCCACACCCGCATCTGCCAGCGCGTCTAACGCGCCTCTCATTGAGAAAATGTCGTGCGGCTCAAGGCCAACCACTATGCCCTGGCGAACAAAACCGCCATCAGCGCCCGTCACTATTTGACACAGGTTGACGTGAACGGGAAAAAGCTAATTGACAGGATGAGCGAAGGTGTCACCGAGGCCTTCAATAAGGCGGCGGCCTCTAAAGATGGGGGCACGATGCAAGTGAACATGCGCAACGCCCTTCTTACTTTGTTATTAGATGCTCATCAGTGATCGTACGCTGAAGGAAGGACACAACCAGCATTGAAGTGCCCAGCTGACACATACAATAGGACATTCCCAGTCTCCTGTGGAGACAGTTCAGCAGGATATGACCAAACATGTGAAAGGCACTCGTAGATCCATCTTCATGAGCGCTGGACTTTTTAAGAAAATAGACGAGCTTTTTAAGGAGCAAGGCAGTAACTGAAAGTCCAAATGATGTTTTATTTACGTTAAGTTGAATGACTCTATTCACCCACTTGGGCTAAGTGTATCATACTATGCTTTGGGTGAAATCTAACTTATTGCCAGCCCTAAGTCAATGACGTATACTTTCGGTATGTTGCCGGCCTCACGGCCTCATGGACCTATGGAATATTTTCAAAGATGATGTGTGCGACTATTTAAGGAACTGATGGAATGCCATAGTATCAGGAGAATTGCATTATAAAATGGCATTTGTCGGCAAAAGTTCTATTTTAGAAAGTCTCGATTTAAGTTTAGAGGGTCGTACATTACCGTCGCTAAAGAAAGAAATCTTGTGGTTTGCTCCAAAAGCAGAGATTGTGCATAAGCCGAGGGAGCTGGTCTTGGCTAGAGTTGGTCCTTTCAACGCAAGAAGCTGAAGATTGTGCAGCAACTTTGAACAAAGGCGAATTTATAATGAGATTGTGGCATGTATTAACAATGACGGAGATCAAAGGTTGTGCATGGTTTTGGGAGTTGGCAGCAGGGGCAAAACGTATTTGTTCTACACCATAGAGAAATATTACATTGCAAACAGCAGCAAGGTTGCGACTTGCGCTCTCACTGGGATTGCATCTATTCTGCTTATTCACGGGCAAACAGCTCATCGCTTATTCGGGATCCTAGTTAGTAGAGAAAAAGACAAGCCAGCAACTTCAACCATATCGACCGAAACGGAACGTGATTAAAATTTGCAGCACGGAGGGAGGCCCGCACCGGGGAGGAATTATTCTGCCTTGGTGTGATTGGCGCGGTGTTCAAAGATCTGTCAGATGATGAACTCACTTCTCTCTTTGGCCAGAGTACGCATTAATCTTTTTCATTACTGGAGCATTGCCTTATTGCAGTGTATGGTCTTGTCCATCCCAACAGCTGAAACTGAATTGCAGCAGGAAATTCAAAGCGTCGCTGAATAGGCGAAATTACAGAAGGAAAAAGAGGCCTTGCATGAGCTCGACAGAAATATGCGAATTGATATCCATATCTCTGTAAATCCCATCAAGCTTCACCCTAAGCGGATGTATGCCAAACTTTGCATGGAATTTCCTGGTAAAAGTAAGGGGGATTACTCTTCAGCTTGCATGATGCATGAATTAAATGTTGGTGCTCGCAAAGCTTACATAATCTCTCTGCTTTTCCAGCTCTCCGAGCTGCCTAAAAGGGGCGCGTGAAGAAAGACACCACTGTTCAGGTCGAGGCAGATACAGAGACACCTGCGGCGTCCTGGCTGAGCGTGTCACGCGACCTCCCGCCGATACGCTAACAGAGACCTTTCTTGTATAAATAATAATTCAGCTTTAGATTTAATGTGTACAGGGTCCTACTACAATAAAGTGTATACATCATGTACCTGCTTCGCTACAGTAGCTTTACGGACGGCTCGTAGCACTGTGCCCTTCCCAACGCCGTGTCGTCTCGCAGGAAGAGGATCATCATTGTGCATGCGGGGACGGAGGGGTTTGGCCTGGCTGCCTGACGCCATGGCGGACTATTACGATAACGACAATAGGACGGCAGAAGTGTTCGAACGGTGGCTCGGAGACATCTTACTGCCAAAACTTGCAGTGCACTTCTCAGGAGGCAGGTGCGCAATCGTCCTGGACAACACGCCCAATCTCGGCAGGCTTGTCGAAGGGCTCAAGATACCAGCGAAGTCCAGCAACAGGGAGACTGTGCTGAACTTCATGACTCTTCATGACATCCCTCTTCCTTCCCCGTATGTGCAAGTACGCTGAGTCGTTCCACGTCCTCCTACCTACGCCATGTCGCTCACTGCCAGTTGTGCCGTGAGTGGTACCATCTCTTGTATGTTGAGGATCAAAGGCCACCACTGGGGGGAAAACACCATATTTGTGTCCTCAGCATGAGTGTGGTAAGTGTATTAATTTACTTATCCTTTTCATGATTGTTCTAGAATTCCACTGGTCGTTGCTGATATTGCATTGCTTCCAATTTATTTGACAGGCTGTACTAGGTCTACGGTGGGGAAGCAGACGCCACTTCGGCTCCGTCAATCGACTAGCACCTAGTCTTCCCGTTACTTTTCACTTTTCAGTTTACTGCAGCCTGCAGCTGATAAAATCCCTGCAGAAGACGTCCAGTCCCCCCCCCCCAGGAGAGGTATAAATTTAATGATAAAATCATATTAATATATAAATTACCTGATGTGTTTACCACACTTTTTCGAAGTGCGAAGCTTCGCAGTGAGGGGAAGTGCCCGTTCCCCTCCAAGAACGTGGCGCCGGGGCCCGACGAGCACTACGGCCAAGTACAGGCAGAGCCCCCAGCAGATGACCCAACAGAACACGACCAGAAGAATGCCGCACTGCTGGGGCGCATCATGAACTCTGTGACAGACCGGGAGACTATTGCTGGCCACCAACAGGGCTCCGATGAGTGGAGACAGGAGCGCCGACTCAGGCTCACTGCATGTGTGTTCGGTGAGGTGTGCAAGCGCCGCCCGTACACTTCATGCAAGAACATGGTCCGGCGGCTCTTGTACGGAGACCCGGCGAGAAAGAAGACCAAGGACATGACGGACGGACACAGACTGGAAACTGTGGCAAAGGACTGCTTACGAGAACAGGGGACAATAATCAAAGACTGCGGGCTTTTCATAGACGAACAGATGCCCTATTTAGGTGCTAGCCCAGGTTAGAATCTTGTTTGAAAATCACTGGTCATGTGAAGAAAATTAATTTCAAAGTAACAGTTTCCTCTTTCTATCTCGCAGATGGTTTGATCGGGGACGACACCATTCTGGAAGTGAAATGTCCGGGAGAGAAGGTGCGGGAATTCCCCACCGTGCAGGCGGCAATCACGAACAACACGGCGGTGGTAAGTTACTTATCTTTTCCTGTTTTACATCCCCCTCCCTCCATTACTTGGTATTACATTCATGGTTTTTTTTTTCTTTTTTTTCTCGTCGATCATTCAGAAAGACTATCTTGAGATTGATAGTAAGGGTGACGTGAAGCTGAAGAAGACGGCAACCTATTATTACCAAATCCAGGGTCAGCTTCACATCACGGGTCGCCGCCGGTGCATGTTTCATGTTTTTACCCAAAACTGGCAGCACACGGAATACATCGAACGTGATGACGAGTTCTGGGCGAAAACATGGAACAGCAACTTATAAAGTAAGTGCACGACTGCTGATAGAGATCCAGTGAATTTCATGCGTTCGTCCGAGTTGCTGTATATTTCGTTACTATTTTTCTTTCTTTTTTAGGTATTGGAAAGAATGTTTACTTCCGGAGCTGGCTGACCCGCGTTGGTATTAAAGACAGCAGGAAAAAGACATTCGGGAGCCAGAAAGTATACGGAGAGCCATAGAACAACAAGAACAACAAAAGGCAAAAAAAATAGTAATAAGGCAGCTAGAAAAGTGAAGAGCAAAAATTAATACCCAGATACGTCCTTGTGTAAGTGTGTAAATACGTATATATAAATATGTAAATATTTCTGTTCGTAAATATGTAAATATGTGTATATAAATGTGTATATATAAATATGTAAATATTTCTGTTCGTAAAAACTTGTATTATAAACATTGTTACTTAAAGCAATCGATGTTGTACGTGCTTCGAAAATTGGCCAACAAAACGCAGTACTTCAAGAGAGCGTGGAATTCCCCCCCCCCCCTCCCACCCTCCCTCCCACTCTCCCTCCCACTCGCACACACAAACACATAGGTTTTTGAAAAAAAAGTTATTTTGTGAACTATATATGTGAATTATATTTCTATAAAGGTGTCGAAAAACGTTAATTTTCAATTGGAAATTGTACTTAGCTTTCCACGAGAGACCGAGCGAGGGCGGGCCCTGAAAGTCTGGCCCAGCCAGCAGCACGAGCACGGAGCGCACAGCGGAGTGCATGAAAGAAGTGCGTTATTCGAGATCCATTATTTTCGTATTGGCGTGGACAGTATGACCCACAAATGGGCATACTGAGTGGAAAAATATGGGCCAGTATGAAGAACAAAACTTATACGGTTGTGGCATAAGTGTTTGGTAAACATTAATATATTATCCGATTTGATCTCTTTTCCGTATGGTGTCTTTTAAGGCTTAAATTGCAGTAAGATTAAATGAGCGAATTGCCTCCTTTCACTGTGTGCTTACACTTTTCCTTTTTGTTTCTTAGAGCCCACTTTGTCATGAACTGTTTCATTGAAACTCGAAAAGAGTGGGTTATTTATATCAGAATTATAGATTTACTTGTTCTTGTTTGTATACTAGGTTTTCTTGCAAGGGAAAAAGCCAGAGCGTAACACCTGCACCTGTCTAACTGGACAAGTAGGCAAGTGCCATCATGTTGCAGCTCTGTTGTTGTATGCAGGGCGGAACATCAGCTGCATGGATCAAGCTTGTGTGTGGGCAGCACCCAAACGGGTTGGCAGGGGCAATGACAATGTGCCCATTTTGTCAGACAGTTCACAGTGCTGAATACTTTACCATAGATTCCAGGCTCGATTTAGTCCCTTTTGAATTTTATTTGGACTCTTTGCCTCACTAAGAGGGTGGTTTCCCCATGAAGTGGATTCTGGATGGTGAGGAACCCTACTTGCAACCACCTGATCCTGGACTCGTGGAGAAACAGAACATTGCATCGGAGCTGGTGAAGGTGGATGAGTGGATGAGGTAGTAGGGTCCAGCCGGTATGTAAATGCTCCTCCTTCTGACAAAATTCCTTAAGATCCTGCCTGACTGTGACCCCCTACATTTATCACCCTACTTGTTAATGCGACTTTGGGGCAGGCAGCTGTCTGTGGTTCATTGCCAGAAGGCATAGGATTACAGCCAGCACGCTAAGTGGAGTCATTAAGAACATTAAGTCTGGCAAGTCATTTATATCCCTAGCGGAGGACATTGCCGGGCTTGGTAAGGACTTCTTAGGGGTTCATGAGATTGAATGGGGTAGACTACATGAGGCCACTGCCATTAAAAAATTTGAGAGGAAGGTACAGCATAAGGTGAAGCCAACAGGACTCTGGCTTCATTCTAGTGGAGTACTGGGGGCTTCACCTGCTGGACTAATTGGAACAGACTATGTTGTCGAGGTGAAGTGCTCTTACAGGTTCAGAGGGGTGACCCTCGCTGATGGACTTGCAGACGACAAATCCTACACAATTTACAAAGACGACAGTGGACATACAACAAACGGCATGGCATCTATGACCAAATACAAGGACAAATCTACTTGACGAGACAGAAGGGTTGTGTACTTCTGGTTTGAACACCACAGGAACTAGCAATACGACGCCTCCTATCTGCAAGCCCGTACCGTCCGGCTGGGTGGGACATAAGCCCGTACCGCCGGCCGGCCGGGGACACAACCCCGTACCGACCCGCCCGCTGATTCACAACCATGTACCGGCGACCACCGGTGGAAATGTATGGAATCGAAGCTTTCTCCACACCCCTTTTCCAGATGGAAATATATTTTCCACTGTGGGAAATTATTTCCACTCTGGAAAATTTCCACAATAAAAAAGAGACCTTGTGGCAACCAAATTTTCCAGATGGAAATCTTTTTCCACAGTGGAAATCATTGAATCCATCTGGAATTTTCAAAACCCATCTGGAAAGCAGAAAATCCAGATGGAAATTGCCAAAAATCCATGTGGAATTGAAAACTGGGCATGGTGATGTAAGTTTTCCCTTCTTACTTAATATTTTGCAAAATGCAGTTGAAATCTAAGTTATAATTACCTTCCTGTGTTTTAGGTGACATGGACCCAAATTAAAGATAAATGCAACAACATCAAGAGTAGCGAGGCCAGAAAACATGACCACAATCAACAGTCCGGGAATGAGCCCGTCAGGCTGTCTATTGTAGAGGCACGATTCAGGGTGCTCCTTGACAAAAGGAGAACTAAATCGAGCAAGGAGCTCCCTTGCGCAGTGGACACCCCAATAGACAGGGAGGGGAATTTTTTAGAGGGGATGGAGGTCGATGAGGATGTATCTAGTCACTTAAATGAAAATGCAATGTTCTCGAAAAAGCCTGTGTGTAATAAAATCACTGCTGAAACACGGCACAAGTTCAAAGGTGGCAAAAAGTAAATATGAGTTAGAGAACCAGTGGCTGGAGCACTTGAAAAATATTAAAAGTGAAAGTGAAGTTAAAATTAAGTTGATGGAGCGAGATGTTGCTGCCAGGGAGAAAATGGCTGCTGCCAGGGTGCAGAGCAATATGCTGAAACTTAAATACATCAACATGAAGCAACAGCATAATCGCTTGAAGGAGGAGCGCTTCAATAAATTCATGGCCTTGAGACAGGAAAAATATAGATTAAAAAAGGTAACTGCTCAAGAGGAGGAGATAGATGACATGAGTGAATTGTTAAATATTCCGTTGTAGCATATTTTTGTAATTGTTTTTAAAACGTATTTTTATATTTTTGTACGGAATCATCACATGCACTTGCAGTGCATCACATGAATCCAGTTGCCTAAAGGTGATGGTGAGACCATAAATATGTTAGGCTGTGAATTTGTGTGATGTACCTGCATGTTGCTGTGATGATTCTTGTGTTAATTAGTGTTCAGTTTTAACTTTGTGTACAGTAAGCTTGTATTATCAGTATGTTTATATTTAATGTTTTTGAGTGATCACATTTTTACAGTATGTCATGATTCTTGTGTCTCTTATTGTTTTGTGTTAAGTAAATCGATGCTATCGATAATCGAGCTATTACTGGGATAAACCAGGAATGTTTCGTTTTTTTTTTTTTTTTTATAGTCCTTTCTCCGCAGTGCCATGAGTTAGGCAGTGACGAGGACAAAAGGCAGGTCAACGACATCATGCGTCGGCCTTACCTTCTAAACTTGTGCCGCAAAGAGGCGCGGGCAGGCCGCCAAACGATTGCCGGTGGCCGCGGCGCTACGCCCTGCCGGACGTCTCCGAGGACAGAGGAGAACCTTGCCCTCTGTCCGCCCGGCTTGTTGGAGCCGTCCTGGAGCCCAAGGGTGCGCCTAGCACAACCGCAGCTGCCCACCCCCCGGACCGTGTTCAAGCAGGGGCTTTCCGGCGGTGGCGGGAGACGGCAACATGGTCACTGCAGCCAAGGCCCCGACGTTGGTGCCCACTCCGCGGATTGAGAAGATTTCCAGAGCAAGACTGAACGCCGTCGTAGGCAGGACACTCGGGCATCGCGGTAGACCGACCCTTATTCTGACCGACCCTAACAAAAATAATAAGATGTATTTGAAATGCTGACAATAATGAATGACATTGCATTCCGAGTGAACATGGATTTCATCCGTTGCATTCCTTTAACTTTTGGCTAATGTGAACGACCATAAATGCGTCGTTTTTGATTGATTTTGGTTATTGAGTGTTGTGGCCATGAGTGCAATGGAACCATACAGTGAATATTTTTGGAAGTACTTTGCTGTCCATTTCTACATCACTTTAAATTTTACAGGAATTTTTTTTGACTATGGAATCCGCGAGGAAGAATATTACCGCTACGCAGAGGACTAGGATGCTCCATTTTGTTAAGGAGCATTCTAGGGCCATGAACGACAATGCTTTGCTATCCGATCAAGGTAAAAAATTGAGTCAGGATTTGTGGGAAGACCTGACGATGATCCTAAATGCCATGGGGGGGGGGGGGGTCCACAAAGGACAGCAGATCATGGAAGAAGGCAAGATACTCAGTGCTTTCGGAAAGTGTTAATTTCTTTATGGTGTAAGAACCTCACTCATAATTATTTTACTTACATTGGCAGTCATTTCAAGAGTACAAATCGGAGGTGAAGAAGAAAGCACAAAATATAAAAAAGTACAAGGCAGGGACAGGTGGAGGCAGAGCCCCCAAGAATCTGAGTGAAGAGGAAGACCTTGTCCTCACTCATTGGCTCAGGGAGGAGCAGTGGGAGAGGCAGAGGTCTGCCTCGACCTTAAGTTCAATATTCTTGAGGCACATCGCTTAGCTTCTGGCCGAAGGGTACCGTGCCGTGTGTTTGGACGAGGCATGGTACGATACCCACGATGTGAAGAAAAAAGGCTTTACGGACGGGTCCCACACTCTGCCCAACGCCGTTTCATCGCGCGGGAAGCGCGTCATAATGCTACACGCAGGGACTCGGAGGCTTTGTGGACTCTATCTCGCCGCTTAGAACATGCAGGACGCCAGGCGGACTACCACGAGAATGTGACAGCGGAGGTGTTCGAGAGGTGGGTTCGCAACACCTTGCTGCCAAAACCCGCGTAGCAGTTCCCCGGCCAACGGTGCGCGGTCGTCATGGACAACGCCCCGTATCACAGCCGCCTGGTCGAGGGCTCCAAAATTCCAACGAAGAGCTCGACACGCGCTGCGATGACGGCGTTCATGGAGAGGTATGACATCCCCGCGCCGCCACCGTTTGTGCCGGCAGGGAGGAGGCAGGAGCGGCCGCCCACAAACGCGATGCTGTTCGCGGCCATTAAGACTGCTGTCCAGGAGCGCATCATCCAGTAGTCCTATGTGGTCGACGGGCTCATCGCGGCCGCCGAGCACGCAGTGGTGCGGCTCCCGTTCCCGCCCTACTACTGCGAGTTCAACCCCATCGAACACGCCTGGTCCATGCTCAAGAGGCGGGTGCGCAGGAGGAACAGGACACCCAAGCTCTGCGCATCCGTCCTGGACCTCATCCGTCGTGTCGAGCGCGGCATCCTCCCCCGGCACTGGGCCGGATACTGCCGAAAATGCAGGCGGGCAGAAGAGGCCTATAGGAACGCCCCGGAGCACGCGGAGGTCATCGTGCCCCTGGGGGAGGACTCAAGCGACGAGGAGACCGACGACGAGCTCAGCGGCCCGGAGGCGGAATTCAACGAGTCCGAGCTGGAGGATGACCCAGGATGAGCCCGCCGAGGATCTGGATGAGTCCCGCTAACCCTTTATTTTTGCTTGAACTTGTTTTGTATAGCGAGGCCATGGTCATGGCGATGACGGCCGCTCTCCAGCCGGTGCGGACCAGTGATGTACGTACCCATACACTGTTTAAATGTTTAAACGTAACAAAGTGCATGATCAAGAAGTCAGTTGACGGAATCGTGTGGGTGTGTGCGCGCGCGTGCACGCATTCAGGTGATCCGCCTGTCACAGGACGCACTGCGGCTTGCTGCCCCGACCTACAATTACGGCAACCTCGGAGATACCGTAAAGGGCCTGCAACAGCGGGGCGTGGCGGGCAGGAGGCCGCTGCGGGTTTAATGCGTACATTTGTACCGAATCCCGGAACAGCTGCGGCCAGGTACAAAACCTCCTTAAACTTCGCTTCTTTCAGTGCTACACTAGGCGCTGAGTGCACAGCTATAGGGTGTTCGGATGAGCGGTTTTCAGGGGCGTCACGCCGATCAGCTCTTACTGGGATAAACCAGGAATGTTTCGTTCTTTGTTTGTTTTTTTATAGTCCTTTCTCCGCGAGGGGGGCCGAGTGCCATGGGTTAGGCAGTGGACAGTGACGAGGACAAAAGGCAGGTCAACGACACCATGCGTCGGCCTTACCTCTTAAACTTGTGCCGCAACAAGGTGCGGGCAGGCCGCCTGGAAGGGCACGTGAAGTTCGTGGGATCTCCTTCAGGTTATTGGCGCAGCAGGTCAAAGTGGGCCAGGAAATCGGCCAGGAAGGGCACGGGTCCATTCCTTTTAAGGATCGCCCGCAGCCGCCAAACGATCGTAATTTAATCTATAACATAATCGTTGAAAAAAACTTAAATTCATCGAGGAAATTGAGCAGTACTTCGAGGACTGCCAGAGGACGCCCGGCTGGCCCTCGCTTTGGGCTGCCTCCACGGCAGCGCACACGACTGGGGGCTGCGTGAGAGGCGCCGCGGTCGAATCACCTCCTACGCCCAGCTCTGCGCCGCACTCCGGAAGGAGTAGTGGGGTGAAGAACGACAAGAGATGGCCAAACTGGAAATCTCGGTTCATTGCCATGTCCCGCCGCGCGCAGTTCCTGGACCCGCCGCTGCCGGAGAGAAAGGCTGGTGCTACTACCACGAGCGCTTCGGCAAATCCACACGCATATGCCGCAAGCCGTGCTCGTGGCGGCCGGCGGGAAACGACGCCGGCGGCCGGGAGTGGTGGCAGCCTGCCGCCGCCAGCCTGCCATCAACCGAGTGTTCGTCCTGGACCGCTCGACGGGGACGCGCTTCCTCGCCGACGCCGGGTCGGACATCTGCTTTGGAAATTCACTGACACCGGCTACAACCTGGCAACGGCCAACGACGCGTCGATAGCGACGTACGGGCCGCTGCAGCGGGCGGTGGACCTGGGGCTGGGAGGCACACTCTCCTGGTCGTTCACCGTCGCCGACGTCAGCGTCCCCATCCTAGGGGCCGATTTCTTGGCCCACTTTGACCTGCTGCGCCAATAACCTGAAAGAACATACGATAGATCCCACGAACTTCACCGACATGAGCCCGGCAAATACAGCTCCTTGGGGCGGCTTACGCCGAAGGGAATGCGAGAGAACTGCTACAGCAAGGTTGACGTAAGTGACCTGCGGGGCTTGAAGGGCTTGCTGTCCGCGGACCCCGTGGACCCCCCACAGCCAAAGGACTCCGTGGACCCCGCGGCCACCCTGGCCACCCCGGTCGCCTGCTGCCCTCGGAGAACTTCCCTGTGCGCATGCGGAATGCCGGGCTGTGGCACCACATCATGCTGCTCCTGAACAGGATGGCCGACGAGGCGGCCAGCCCGATCTACAACGTCACGAACAACAAGTGCGAGGTGTTCAATTACATGATCGTCAAGAACATCAGCGGCAAGAGGGTGTTTCTGTCGCGGCGGCGGTCTTTCAACACCCGCTGCCTGGCCGCGGCGATCAACCTCAAAATGTCCGGGCAGCTGCAGCGGACCGTGCACAAGACGGTGCACGCCGGCGCCAGCCCAGGTAATCTGCGCACCTGCAGGCGCCAAGATGCGGGCCCGGGCGCAGAGGCACTCGACGAGGCGCAGCCGCACCGCCGCCAAGGCGGCCATCGCGGCCGTTGAAAGGCCGCGAGCGGCGCGAGCCCTGGTGACCGGCCCGGAACGAGGACTACGGCCTCCTCGCTGCCGGCGCTCCCCCTGCCGACGTCCAGCAGAAGCTGAAGCACGAGATGGAGGGGGTCCGCGAGAGGCTGCAGAAGAGCCTCGACATTGACAACCGGCAGTACCTGCAGGCGCAGCTGGTGTAGAACACTACCGAGTGGCTGACCGAGCGGCTGCTGCGCATCACCACCTCCAACTTCGGCAAGGTGTGCAAGCGGCAACTACACACGTCCTGCAAGAACCTGGTGTACACGCTGCTGTACAGCTCCACGCCCAAGACGGAGCACATCAGGCATGGCATCGTCTATGGGCCCAACGCCTCATCGAAAAGTACGGCCTGGCCGCAGTTCTCCTTCGCCATGCAGACGGATTGATTGGCAGTGACACGGTCGTGGAAATAAAGTGCCCATTCGCCGCGAACCATTCAGCATCACTAACCAAGGCGATGGCAAGACAAACAGGTAAGCTTTTTCGCCATTGTTTAGGAACTCGCCTCACCAAGTTGTACTAATACATTTTCATTAGATTGATTACTTGAAGGAAAAAGGCCGTGGCCATGGCGCCTATGTTCAAGAACTCGCTGTCGCCCTATGAGCCCCCGCCGCCTCCCAGCGAGGACGAGGTGGACGGGTTAGTGCCGCTGGATAGAGCCGACCAGCCGCTGACAAAGGTGAGGACGGAGCCCTGGCGCCACGTAAACAGGCAGCAATTCACCCTGGTGCCCGGCCTGGCCTTCACCATACACAAGTCGCAGGGCGGAACCAAGGACGCCGTCATGTACAAGTACTCGGAGGGTCACGAGAACGAGCTGGTGTACGTAGCTCTGTCCCGCGTAACTTCGCTCAAAGGCCTCTTCATTGACGACTCCCAGGTGCGGCCAGACGCCAAGGGCCGCCTGTTCCAGCACCCCGAGGATCTGGACGAGCTCGAGGCCCAGCCGCTGCCCAAGAAGGAGGCTCTGCGGCTAAAAAAGCGGCGCGAGCACTTACAGCAGCCGCGCGAGGTGAGGCTGTTGCTCCGCAGCCAGACCATGGTACCCCGGTGGCAGGCTGTGCGCGACCTCTCCACCCGGCCCACCCTTACCCGCATCTTGTACCTGAACGTCCAAAGCCTCCACGCCCACCTGGATGACCTGAGGCTGGACGATATCTGCACCGGTGCCGACGTGCTTCTGCTGGCCGAGACGTGGCTTCAGCCGGGTCAGCACCTGAGCATCAGCGACGATCTGGTGGAAGTTGCGCGGTACGACAGGAACAGTGGCCAGCGTGGTGGCGGGGTCGCAATACACGTGAAGGGGGGCGTGCCGTGCTACCCGATGCCTCTGCCTCCAAGCCGGGAGGACATCGAGATGACTGCAATCATGGTCGGTGGGTCGTTGCGGGTCGCCGTTATGTACTGTCGTGGTTCCCAAGATCCAAAGGCGGTCATGGCGGCGGTGTGCGAGTTGCTACCACCCCTGGAAGACAGTTACACCATGCTCTTCGGTGATTTTAACATTGACATATGGTGGTGCAGCGGCCAGGTAGTTGGCGTCAAGGCGATACATTAGTGCACGAAGCTAACTGCGTTGGGCTTGAACTAGTAACAAACAGTCGCCAGGAGTCAACTACATACGATTCGGACGGCACTGTTATCGACGGTGCTTTTACTTCCTGTAATATGGACATGGACTTTTGTGGTGTAAGAACAGAGAGATACCAGGCGTACTTTTCTCACCATCTGCCCCTTGTTACATTCATAGAAAAATGCCCTTATACCGAACTTTTCTTTCCATAACGATCATGGTTGTTTTCATTGTAATATAACGAAAAAGTCCTTGCCGAAAGAGGAATGTCATTACAATGTCATTACGAGGGTTAAGTCGTAACAATACGACAACGAAACGACTTCTTTCGTGTTTAAACGATATTTTTCGTATGAGAACTAAGGAAACGCCTGTGCATAGTTTCGCTATAAGACTCTGGTGTCATAAATTTACGACAGAGATTTTTAGAATGCGGAAGCTACGCAGAAAGCCTTGCTACAGAAGCAGATCCGTGCTGCGTAGAAATATTCCAAACTTCGCTCCTCATGTACGGGTGATTAAAAATGTTGTCTCTAATGTAATTTCTTATATGCTTCTAATAAATTTACTGGTTTCTCTCTACCTCTGTAGTCATTTATAGGCGTTTATGCACGATTTTTAAATTTTCCTTAAAGTGCGTACATTTCGGGGGAGGGGAGGGGGCGGAAACGGACCAAAATCGCGTACGTAATATAAGGACGACCCCTTAAGCTTGATTTGATTGTGACCGACGAACTGTGCACATTTTGAGTCTATGGTTAACAATGTAAGATCCATGAAAAGTTCGACAACACGTACCCACGTACCCCTGCTGTGGCCACAATTAAGTTCGAATTTGACACAGATCCGACAGAAAACGGACGCGCACAAGACGACAACATTGTGCAACGTGTGGAGGGTTAAAGAGCGACTTATTTGGGATTAATAGGATATTTCGAAAAAGGTCCAAACCAAAAATGAAGAAGTCAGGAAGAACATAAAGCGGTAACAAAACGCGGGTGTCAGAAGGGTTATGTCCGCCACGGCGTCAGCCACGAGCCAACGTCTAAAATTTGGAGGCTTAGGTCTCGCTGACGATACGTAACGACCATTTTGTAGGGGCGCACAGCAAATACTTTCAATGCTACCTGACCCTACCAAATGGTCGTAACATGGTGAGCGAGAGCCAAGCCTTCGAATTTTCGACGCTGGCTCGTGGCTAACGCCGTGGCGAAGATAATCTCCGCTACGGTAACCCTCGTGACACCCGCGTTTTGTTTCCGCTGATGACCTTCTTGACCAATTCTTTATTTCCAGTTTGGACCTTCTCCGAGATACCGAATTTTGCATATTTGTATCACGACTCTATACAGGTCGCGCGGCCACGTGAACGGTAGGGGCGGTCGTCGTTCCCACTTTTGCGAAACTTCACAAATGCGTTAGAGAATCCTCGGCGATTTGGTGAGAGAAAAATCAGAAAATTTGAAATTTTGAAATCGGGCAATATTTACAGGGTCCGACCGAGCCCCTTACGGCGGTAACAATTAATGTTGCAGAATTTTTCTGATTTTTAACTCACCAAATCGCCGAGGATTTTCTAACGCGTTCGTTAAGTTTCGCAAAAGTGGGAACGACGACCGCCCCTAATGAACGGCCTCCCCCGCAAGATACGTGCGCAATCCACACAGAAGAACCTACCGGAATGAACACTGCGCACAGCCTGGGTTAGCACTGTGCCGCTGGCGTCAGCACTAGAACACCGGAGACCCGATCACCGAGCTCGGGCAGCTCGAAAACCGTATGAACAGGTATCCAGTGGTATCCAGCTCCAGCAGAACTTGGCAGCCGCCGGCACTATTTGAGCCCGAGACTTGTTTCACACGATTTTCGAGCTGCTCGAGGTAGGAGATCGAGAGTCCGGTGCCACACGCTGCTGCCCGCGAAGGAAAGGGGTCGTTCACATACCACGTGGTACGATTTTGGCCAAACTTTGACCCCCCCCTCCCCCCACGTGCCCTACCGTGGTACCCCGGCTGACCCCCCCCCCCCTCCCCCCAAAGTCACGTGGTATTTTTTAATTTTTGTGATTTAGCCTGTATTTGTTTTATCTGCGAAGTTGATGATATATCTGCATTAATTCCTGTAATTATTGATCGCAAAGGTATATTTTAAGCTTAAAGTTTCTTTTTGGTGAAGACAGTACACAAAAACGACAGGTAAATGTACATTAAAAACATATCTGTTACTAAGGTGATGCAAAAATGTTGACGTCATTTTTGTTTTGAATTTACCAACTTTACACAACACACAGCAGACAGTGAAAACAAACTGGAATTCACTGAAATATCAGTAATATTGTATTTTTGTGCACTCGATCTAATTGTCACCCACTGATAAATAAAATCGGCGCCGACGGACCTGGCCGCGCGAGCCAAAGCCTCTGGTCCTGCCAATGGGCACCTCAGACTCGGGCGCTGCCCTACGGTGCACGGCCTGGTAGACGTGTTCCCGAGAATTTTGTGCAATAGAGTGGCTTCATCATCGGGTTTAGCCGCAGTTTTGATGTTTGATAAAATACCACGTGACACAGCCTAGATCCCCCCCCCTCCCACGTGACACTGAGTGGTACTTGGACGACCCCCTCCCCCCCCTGACGAATACCACGTGGTATGTGAACGACCCAACCACCAACAGTGCAATCGAGAAAACGGCAAGGGGAAGAAAGCCACTCCCTCTAGAGCTGGTATTTGAACCCGGACACTATAGAGTCGAATCAACTCGCCACAATCATCGATTCACCGGGGACTCGTGTGAGGGCTCAAGTACCGGCTCTGGAGGGCGTCACTTTCTTACCTGCGTCATTTTCTCGGCTGCACTTCTCACTTCGCATTCGTTCGGAGTTCTGGCCCACTCCGAGAGCCTGCGAGAGGCTCTGACATCGCCGACGAGGGGTGCCACGGGCCGGTGAGACGTTCAAGAACCGACATCTGCGGGCTACTCTCTTCGGACTGCAAAATAAGATAAAGGGGAAAGGGTTAGTTTAACTGAATCTAGCGAAGCCATGCCCTTCTCGGATTACCATCTTCTGATTCTATTTAAGCGACAAAAGCGAGTTGAAAACGAAGAGGTCCAGCAAGCGCAACACTTGACCTTCACGTACAGATCCGCAGTCCGCACCCACATCCTCGCGTACCACACACGAAGCACTACCACATCCGAGAACAACGATTTTCCGGCGAACTAAAGGCGAAAGCGAACCGACAAGAGAAAGCAGCGGAAGCAGCCACAGAAATGACACATCGGCACATTCTGGAACTGGTACTAACACTGAACTGCACTTAGAAGCTTCCAATTCACCCCCTGCATCCACAGGACGCGAGGGATGGGCTCCACCAAGCAGCCAAGTAAATCCAGTCTTTTTCCCAATTTCAAACAATTTCCGCAAAACGAGCGACGATTGAGTTCAACCAGGAAAACGGCGTGGACCCCCACCCCCATGAGTCAGTTCTAGAGCCCGACCCCGTGCTGCATGGGGCAAGTGGCGCCTGCCGAGCTGGTCTAGGAACACAGCAGGGCTGCAGTTCATCCTGCAGGGCCCTGCGGTGCCCGGCTTCAGGTACCGGCGCGAGATGCCATTTGCCTGCCAGCGTTGCTCAGTCCAGCTGAAGCTACACTCGAGCGAAGAGAACACAAACCACTGAACTCACTGGTACAGACCTCATCTGCATTGCTGCGCGCGCGCGCCGCCGTCACCGCACCGTGTACAGCACGTCCTTCTCCAGTGGCCAACGACGAGGAACTAGCTGAGCGAGCGGGAGCAGCGGCAGGCGGCAGCGGCGAAGCCCAGCAGCCAGCACAGCAGCCAGCCGACAGCCAGCCAGCGCCAGCAGGAGCACAAGCAGCAGCCTGCGCTCCTGTGTGGCTGGCTGGCGGTGGCTGGCCGGCTGGCGGCCGAGCCGAGCTGGCAGGCAGCAGCCATACCGCAACGGCCGCTGCACCGGCACCCGCGAGCAGAGCCGCAGGTTCAGCCCCACCAGTTCCGGCTGGTTTCCCGCTCCTCGAGGCTCGGCTCGTCACTGGGCTCACCATGGTTTGCACTCCTCCTCGGCTCGGCTCGGCTTCGCGGAAGGTTTCCGGTCCAGCCCGCCCCGGCTGAGCTGAGCTCGACTCCACCCTGTAGCCTGGGCCCGAGTCGGCTCGGCGCCCGCCTAGGAGAAAAAGAAATGAGAAAGATATGAGAAAGCATGTGAGGCCCAGCCTCCTTCCATCTTTGTCTCCCATCCGTGTCGGAAATAATCCCGTCATGCAGGAGCGACAGAGATGGGAGCCGGCTAGACACAGGAGGATCTAGCAGCCCAGTCTGGACGCGCTACGCGCTTGCTCGCCCACTTCTAGTGCTCGCCCCCAACCCTCATCTTATCGGCGAGCAGTGGTGAGGCGGCGAGAACGAGCGAGGGGGCTAGATCGTCATGTGACTACCGCGGACCTCAGAAGGATCCGATTCTCTCCCCCCCCCCCCCCCCCCCCCCCGGAACCTCCCGCACTGACTCATGTAGCACACCATACCGCGATTCCTCTCCTGCCCCCGGCCCATAGAGTAACCAGCGCTACGCGATAGAGGGGAAACGCGGTGATTAGTAGCGTGCCTATACCTGGCCCTCGCCCACCCTGCCCGCGGAGCGTCTCGCAGAAGTTGTCGCGCTTCGGGCGCCTTCGGCCGGCACCCGGCTCGCTGCCTCCGGTGCTTCGGTCTGCTTCGTGTGTGTGGGTGGAGGGAGGAAGAGGAGGGAAGGAGCGCGGCGGGACCGCGCGTCTTCGGGTCGAGCTGAGGAGCCGAACGCGCCCGAAGTGCCACAACTCTGCTGGGAGGCCAGGTAGCAGCGCAGGCGAGCGAGGGACGGCCAAGGGTCGGACGGTGATCAGTAGGGCACGCGGCACACAATGCAGCATCAATGGAGATCCCTCCTCGTTTCCACTCTACTGCGAAGCCTAGTTACTCTATGCCCCGGCCGGGGTCGAGAGGGAGTGGAGCGTGAGAGGGGGGGGGGGCTTTAGCAGAAGGTGACAAGAAATACACGCACTGAGAAAAAATTCTGGCGCTGGGCACACAGGACGTTGAGTCTCTAGGCCGAAATTCTGGGAGCGCACTCAACGATGTCAGGGTGCTAAAAGTGTCAACAGTTTTGCTCCCGTGCCTCTCGAGGCAGAGCACTGTAGAGTTTAGATTAAATGTTTCAAATGTAGGGTCCACGTATGGAACGCACAAAACTGCCCTTTGGTCCACGAGCCAGTTCCCTAGTTCCTTCCTTTCAAATATCTTCTACTCTCCCTCACAATACAACAAAAGATAAGTTCTGCTTACACAAACACACACATTTAGAGTTGGTATCATCTGCTTCCTATTTAAATAGGGATTTTTTTTTTAACGGACTGTAGTAATCTTTAATAGGGTTTCTAATTTTCCGGAAAAAATAATTTCTGAAAATTTCAATGGAAATTTTCGGAAAAAAAAATGGAAAAAATGCAGAAATTACTCACAAATAATTCCCTTGCACCCCTGTGACAACATGTTGTCCTAAAATCAAAATCCACTTCTTAACATATTCGACTTCCCAAATCTTTGATATTTGTGAAATACTACGACACAACGCTCTTATCGCGTGACATATGGTTTCACGTTCGCGGAAATTCGAATTTTGAGTTCGCGCCCGCGCCCTAGGTAGGGGCAGTCCATAAAGTGCGTACGCTCATTTTCGCCCTATATCCCCCCCCCCCCCTCTCCCCTTCGTCCGCTTGCGTCCGCTTTTGAAGAAAAAATCGACAAATATGACCAAAATGCTATAATCTTTACGATATAACTGCGAGTTGTAAAGATAAAAATAAAAACGTTGCGCACATGACAATCGTAGTTTATGATTTACAAAAAGGCAATGCTAAAATCAGTGGGAAAAATATTTTACAGGTAATGTCAAACAAATGTAAAACAAAAACAAATTTCAGGCACCGAAATTACGCTTTCTGAAAGGGCACTGCTGGGACGCGCGGAATACCGACGCCTATTTCACTCCTTCACAAGTAATCATATGCTCAAATTTGAAATTAAAAACTCACGTCCTAACCGCAACGCCCCCCCCCCCCCCCCCCCCGGTCCTTCAAAGTCCGCATTCGACGACCTCCGCCCGCCCTTCCGCCGCCCCTTTCCACCCGGACGTACTTTATGGACGGCCCGTTACTCAGCCAGGCTGAATAAAAAACTACCCATTTCCTTCACACATGAGTAGTGAAAATTGAGGTTTAATGTTCCCTTTACTGATAAATAACACATCAAGTACATGCAAATCTACCAGGGAAATGGCACTATAAATGTTTAAGCCACCTGTTAAGTGTGGTTTCAAAGGTTTTATGTGAGTTCTGGGTAAAGAAATCATATTTTTCCAACTTTTCCAATTTTTTCCAACTTTTCCAACCTCTGTGAAAATTTCGTGACTAAAAACCCTAATCTTTAAGGTGGTGGCGACCGACAGGCCCGTGGTTCAAATCTTGCTGGTCTCCCAACTCTCTCTTGTGTGTGACACCAGTGTTGGGGACAGTGGCTAGAGTGCACTTTCCGAACCTCGCGCCGGTGTGGCTGTCCAAGTGACCGTGAAGGCTGCGTGCCATGTCATGTGATGTACCCCCGCGCTCACTTCGGCCAATATGGGTGTTTGTGTGCTGTCCGAGCGTGGCGCCAACAGGGCCACTCACACACACACACACACACACACACACACACACACACACACTATCTGTAAATAATCAATCCCGTCGTATGCCGTGGTGTACGCAGCCATTTGCTGTTAGCTGCCCTGACCTGCCTCAGCACAGCACGCCTCAGCACAGCACGCCTCAGCACGCCTCAGCACCGCTCGGCTCGGCTCAGCACTTCCTGCCTCTGGTTGCCCCTGCCGCCGCCGCCGCCGCCGCCCCCCGCGGCCCTTGCAGCAGCGCTGTTTGCTGTGTGAGGTGTGTGGTGGTGTTGCCCCACCCCTTTTCACATCGCAACCAGTTTTTCATACCGGATACCACGCAGGCACGCACGCACGCACGCACACACACACACACACACACACACACACACCACACTAGCAACCATCGCGAAAAATACAAACTGCGGGGCAATCGGGGAAGAAAAACAACACGAGTGTGTTGTCAAGCGAGGGGGTGAATAACAGAGGCGTTTCGAAACGTTGTACGATCGACTGCGAGGTTTATTCAGGATGGAACATAATGCTACTGAACAAAATTCTCGGTTGGGCTTAACAGTCCTGCTTGGTGGGCTTGAGGGCCTTCCTGTTGAGGCCTCCACGCGTGATGGCGGCCTCCACGGCCTCCTTCTTGTCGGCGGCGAGGGTGGTCTGACGGCTCAGGACCCAGGCGGACTCTGTAACGGCATCGAGGACACGGATGAGGCGAGCAGTGACGCCGAGCGCCTGCGAGTGACAGGGTAGGCCAGCCCGCACGACACGCGTGCGCGCACAGGGATTGCCTACCCGTCAGGCGCCGTGTGCGCCATGACTGGACAAACTAGGTGCGCGCACAGGTCGGGATTGCCTATCCGCCAGGCGCCGTGTGCGCCATGACTGGAGAAACTAGGTGCGCGCACTTGCGACAGAGACGTTCTTTCAAGGACCACTCTAATGTAATGGGCATACCGATCTTGAGGAAGCCAAGAAGGTCGGCGCAGGAGTAGACGACGGAGTAGTTGTCGTAGTCGGTGTCGAGGACCCAGTAGTTGGCCTGGCGCTTGCCGAAGACTGGACACGTCAAACAAAACAGGTGTTGGGTGAATGTGTGGAGTTACACCGCAGCAGCTGCGGGGCGGTGAGAACCGTGTTCAGTAACCTACTTGGGACCTGGAAGGTGACCAGGAGCTCAGCTTCTCCATTCTTGCTGGTGACCTCGGCGTAGCCTTCCTGGGTGATGTCATTGCCCAGCCTGCACACGGAACACACGGTTTTACTCGAATTTTTTTTCTCAGAAAAGAACTGACTTTTCTAAAAACAGTGTCGGTATCGGTTTAAACCTCATTAATTTTTTATTATTCCCTGACCATTGTGATTTTTCTTTGACATATTTCTGATTTTTTGAACATTTTGGGTCGTGTATTTTTTTTCTCCGCCTGATTTATGTTGATTTTTTCTGCCAATGTACACCGAATTTCGAAATTGACGTCGCCCTCGGGGCGAGACAGGACCGGGCTGGGTGAGAGCGAGAACTGTGTCACTTACCAGAACCTCATGGCGTTCTTGACGTGCACCTTGCCGTCGCCCTGGAGCGAGTACTCGGCCGTGGAGCACTTGCCGCCCAGCTCCCAGATCTGGGAGTAGGCCTCGATCTCGTACCATTTGCCGGCGTACTGTAGACCGCAGAGTCACAAGTCAGAGAGAGGGTCTGTGTGTAGAGCCTCAAGGCCGAGGCTGCAATGACACACTACCCTGCCGTGGTGGTCTATTCCACCCCTGGATAACACTCCGACGATGGACTCCCCGAACCTCTCACCTGGGCGACCTTGAAGTTCTTGACAACATCGGCCGACTTGGGGCACTTGCCGATGCTGATCTCGAAGGCGAGGCCCTGGGCCGCCAGGCAGAGGCAGACGAGCAGGATTGCAGCGGTGTTCATGGTGGCGGTGGTCTTCGCGGTGGCAGACGACTGTGTCTTGGGCAGCCCGCCCCGTCCCTTTTATTTAGGTTTTAAATCTGCAGTATCACCGTTACGTAACGGTGATGCCTGTTTAAGTGGCCCTTCGACTTCGCAGATCGTGGTTATATAACGCGAAGAGTTCGGGAGCCGCTGAAGAGGGCGCATCGAGAACGTGCCGTGGACGTCAGACGACAAGAAGGCACCGAAGTCACAAACAACTTGGAATGTGAGGGCCGATAAAATTACCGGTAAAAAGGGGTAAAATACGGTAAAATACCGTAATTTACGCATACCTCGGTAAAATTGTTATTTTTAGGTAATTTTGAAATATTGACCTGTTAACACTTTTACGCTTGGAAACGATGATACAGTGACTAAAAACAGTGTTTCTGAAGTGTTGTTGGTTTGAATTTGCCGCTCCCTCATGTGAGCTGCCATCCTATTGGTCTAGAGTCCTGCGCATGCGCCTGCGCCTTGGCAGAAACACACTTGGCCTCTGTCCTGTGGAGAATACACCAGCAACTCGTGCTTCAGCCTCCGCCGTCGCCAGTGTCAATGCAACAAACTCCACAGGCAATGGCGCTACTAGGTCTTCAAAGAGAGTAAGGCGTCAATGAAGTTTGTTTTGGAATTTGACCCCTTTGATTTGATTTTTTTCTCCTTCCTTGAATAACTATTTAGATCTCATGTGAAACTCCCATACAAAAATTGAAAGTACGCATTTAGTGCTCCGGCAGTGCGCAAACAGTGCTCGCCTTTTGATGCTACCGATGCCGACCCTGGTGTTAGGCCGCAATCTGTACCCGCGCTCCAACGTACTAGTCCTCTTTTACGTCACTCGAGAGGCACCAGGCCGTCATCAGTAATTGCAGGCTTGGCGCTCCTCAGCGCACTGATACCCCTCGAGGCCTCGTCGATAGGACCAAGTACCTCAGGAGCAGAAGGATGCTCTTGTGCTCCGAGAAGGCGCCCCGAAGCACTATAAGATGATAGCTTCGGGGTAGCGTGCGCGCTCTCGAACTGTTAGTCGTCAAGAGGCTTGGGTTCGAATCCTAGCAAAGAGAGGCATTCAGAAGAGAGTTTCTGGGTGTCTGGGTGTCTTGCCAATCCCGGCCACACTAGGGGACATACGGATACGGAGTGAATGCGAAGACACTTAGCCATGAATATTTTCCCCTTTGCTGTTTCTTTTATTCTGTTATAATACGTCCGAGACAAATCCGGATCAACTTTTACCGGAATAGCAACGAAAGGGCATTCTCCTTCCTCCCGCATCTAAATGACCGCACCATCCACATACCTAACCTACTGAATGATCGGGGATCAGAGCTTAGCGAGTACTGTATGCATTGCAGTACGCTTAGGAGGCGAGTACTAGGCCGCGTGGCTGGTTGCTTTTGTACCCAATTTTTCTCTGTCTCTGAGCAGACTGATACTCGCCCCGGAAGCGGCCTGAAAGCGAATCGGCACCAGGCAAAACGCGGGTACTCATTCGCGTACTGTGTGCGTACTAAAAGCATACTCTCCAATTTTGTATGGGCTAGTTCATTATTCTTATAATTATTTTTTTAGCTCATTTTTGCTACAATGGTAAATAAACATATTCATATTCATGATCGATACCCATTTGTTTTATGTGTTTTCCTCAATAAACAACTCCCAATGCACCCCAATGTAAGAAACAAACAGCAAATATAGGCAACTCAGAGAAAAAAATCAATTTTACCGAATTTCACCGTAAAATACGGTAAAATAGGTAAAATACGGTAAAATACCGTAATGTACGTCACTTTGAATCTGACCGGTAGTTTTACATCCCTACAAACAACCCACACGCAAAAACAAAATGACCTGCCAGGGTGCTAAAATTCTAGCAAGGGTGCAATATTTTTTAGGACAATAGACTCAGCTAGATCATTTGCTGTAGTGCTAAATTGGATGTGCAAAACCTTTTTAGCAGGTCCAGGTCAAGGAATTAGCACCCGCGCTAAAAATTTAGGTAACTACATGTCTTTCGTCAAAATTTGATTTTTACTCAAACAATGAGGTGTCACCACCTTACTCCGTTTCCCGCAGCTACCGAGTAGCCAAAGTTCATTCCCAACTATAGTTCAACCCGTGTAACAGTATCAATTGATGCTGCGCTGGGAAAACTGGTGACGCTTCGACCGTAGTCGAACGCGGATCATTATCCGGCGGAGTCCACCACGGAAGCCACTGAGCCACCGAGACAACTACATGCGGGAGGGTCAGCCTCTCATACCATGCGAGGGCCCGGACTAGCTGCGCTGCGTCTTATTGGTGCAGATCGAGTCATTACCGGTGCTCCCGAGGTTTGCAGGGACGCTAACCTGACTTGCTATTGATTCGCTAGCACCAAAGCTTGCAAAGCTTAAATTTCAACGCCAAGATCGGCCGCGACGAGGAGCTGAAGCACGTGTGTGGAATGCAGAGCCTGCACGAGAACTTCTGTGACAACGGGACGAGACTGGTCAGTCTGGCCATCCAGGAGGGGCTCTTCATCGCCTCTACCCTACAGATCCGGGCCCCCTCCAAGAAGGCCACCTGGCTGTCCAACGACGGGACAACCAGGAACCAGATCGACCACGTCTTGGTGCAGGCTCGCTACCGCAACGCCGTCGCCAACGTGCACTCCGAGCCGCGGGCCGCGGGCCACCATCAGCTCGGACCACAGCCTGGTGGTGGCGGAGGTGACCCTCCGCCTGCAACGCAAACCTCCCCCACCCTCACCCGCGGAGGCTCCCAGCTAGCTGCCGAAACCCTTCGCGGTGGAGAAGCTGCGGGCCGGGGCCACCAGGACACACTACAACGACAAAGTGGCAGAGCTGCTGCGGCAAGCACCACCCGCGCAGGACGCCACCCCGGACCAGCTCTGGGCGCACCTCCGCAAGGCCGTCCGAGGGGCCGCGGAGGCCGTCCTGGGACGCCTGGCCCCAGCCCCCAAGGCGGAGTGGTTCGACGATGAGTGCGAGGAGGCCGTCCTCAAGCGCCAAGCGGCCAACGACCTCCTCGTCGACGCCATCGAGCACGCCGACTCGCCTGCGCCAGCCGGGGTCGGCGGGCAGGAGGAGGACGACGTCCGAGCGCTCGTCCAGGACTTCATGGAAATGCAACGCGAGGTGAGCCAGGTGACCCGCCGCAAGAGGCGTGCGCTGCTGCACGAGGCCATGGACCAGCTGGCCGCGGCTGAGGGCGCCCGGGACACCCGCCTCTTCTACCGGGCCACGCGATCCCTCCGCAAGAAGGCGGGTGGTACCACGTCGGGGCTCATCAGGGCGGCCGACGGCACCATCGCCCCGGACCCCGCCGCCGCCCTGGGCCGTTGGGCGGAGTACTTCAACGAGCTCCTCAACGTGGACCCGCCTCCCCTTATAACTCAGGGAAGTCTTCTTTCTGGCCAATTTTGGCCAACGTCCGTGAACTGAGTGGTATCTGCGACAGAGTGTTTATGTGTGGTTGCTATTATGGGAAGGAGAAACCGCAGTTTTGCAACCTTACTTGCAGAGATTCATCACAGAGCTAAACAACACTCTTGGAACAGGCATTAGTGTCAATGGTTCATGCTTCTCTGTGGTGTTGAGCGGTATTGTGTGCGACACTGTAGCTCTGGCTCACATGAGTGTACCCACGGCCATGGCGGATTCCATGGCTGCCCCAGGTGCAGAGTTCATGGGAAGGTGGACGGTGCTACCTGTTTCTTGAATGTCACTTCCCCAGCAAGAACAGATGCCCAGTTCAGGAACCAGAGCAGCCCTTCCCATCACAACGATGTCACACCACTTGTCAACATTATACCTAGGCTGGACATGGTGTTGGATTTCCGTGTGGATCCCATGCATGTGGTGTATTTGAGAGTGGTCAGGTCAATGCCCCGTAAGTGGAGAGCAGGCAGGAAAGAGTATGTGGAAGTAACAGCTGAAAACGGCAACACGCGGTGGGAGACGCCTCTGAATGAAAACGGCAATAAGGGGCGAAAGAGGAAACAGCCAGACCAATTGTCGGCTGAGAAGGTACTTGCCATTGACAAGTTGATCCAGGTGCTGAGTAAGCTGTGGCCTTCCGAGTTTCAGCGGAGGTTGGGCATCCTGTCTGATGCAGACCTTTGGAAGGCTATAGAAGCAAGAGAGTTCGCGGCATATGTAGCACCCCTCTTGAAACCGTACTTGTCTAAAAAGTATTATAACCATTTCCTCCTCCTCCATTGTGCTATACGGCTGCTGTCTGCAGAGGGTGTCAGGGAGAGACCAGGAGACATCGCACTGGCCAAGGGGTTTTTGGTTCAGTTTGTGAAGGCGGGGCAGGTTTTGTTTGGTTTGGGATGGAAGGTGTTCACAGTGCACAGCCTACTTTGTGAAGGCGGGGGTGGTTTGGGATGGAAGGTGATGATCATGTGGTTGATGATGTGTTGTACGGACCACTGGAATCGTATGGAGCATGGCCATTTGAAAATTATCAGCGTAAGGTGCGGTCCATGGTGAAGGGGGCCAGGCTGCCACTGTCGCAGTTGCACTACGCAATGATGGTACGTGACAACTTGCCTCCTCCAGAACCCCAACCTCATGTGCAGCTCGGGCCAGTGATGAAAGGGGGTGATAATCTTGGGATGGATGGCGTGTGCCACAAGTATGTTGTTGTGGGCGGCCACAAATTTAGCGCCATGAATGCCTTTGATCGTTATGCCCTGCTGAGTGATGGTTCAACATTATGTATCAAGAGCGTTGTGGACTGTGGTGGAGAGGATGTATTTGTGGCAGGTCACAAGTACGCACCAGGTGGTGATGTTTTCACTTATCCTATGCGTTCCAGCAGGGTGGGAGTTTCGTATGCAGGTCCCCTGAGCAGTAATCTGACTGTTGTAAGATTGAATATGCTTAAGAAGAAAGCATGTGTTTTCCCTGCTGGTACGAAGAAGGTGATAGTGGAAATGCTGCATGAGATGGGAGAAGAGAAGATTTAATGTATCTGTGTGTGTGTGTGTGTGTGCGTCTACCAGGGTGTTCTTGAACACCCACCTGACTCCGGAGTGGCAACGCTTGCTGTGGCAGGCCAAACAACGTGGACGTCCTCGCTACCCCCTTAATTTGGTACCAATACAACAAAATTATTGCTAAGAGAAATGTCACAGATACTCGCCCCATCTACGTATTTGGTGAGGAGGACCTGGCCAAACTTGACCAGGCAGTGTAGTACGTCGGTTGAACGTTGGTTTGTTGAACTGTAATATTCTTTCTGTTTTGTGATGACTGCCGAACTACATATACAGGAATTTTCTGATAAATATTGCGATAAATTTAAGATTGCCCATGTTAATGCTCAATCATTGTGTAATGATGTTCATTTTGCTGAGTTTCAGAATATTTTCCAGACTACAGGAATTGACATAATTGTAGTGACATAAACATTTTTAAAAGCCAGTATTAGAGATGAAGTGGTGTCTATGCATGGATATGGATATAAATTGTTAAGGAATGACAGAGAAGGGGCTCAGTGCGGAGGAGTCGCTGTGTATGTGAAAGAAAAATATACAACTAAAGTAATACTTAAATCAGAGAACGTTTTTAGCGGAGTTCCAAAGCCGGACTTTATACTGTTACAGGTAGAGTGGCTTGATGTTAATATTCTTATTACAAGTGTCTACAGACCACCTAAGTCTAGTCAGTCTAGTCATGATGTACTGCTTGATGATATGTATAATTGTATGTTCAAGTTTGATTATGTCTTTATGATTGGAGACATAAATGGAAGATTTGGCTGTGATACTTTTGAGGGTAATAGTATTATAAACTTCTTAAATAATCTTAACCTAACCAAGATCGATTTTCTTCCTACATTCTATTGTACAAACGCAGAATCCAACCTAGATATGATAGCCTCTGACTGCCCTGAACTTATGATAGAGTATGGCCAGGTCCCTGTGCCAGGACTATCAGGACATGATTTAATTTTTGCAGCATTTGATATTGCAACGCCTGCATTTAAACCAAAAACTTTTACGTATAGAGATTATAAATTGTTTGATGTTGAGGCATTCCAAAACGACATAGCTAACCAGAGTTGGCATGATTTGGTAGATCTAAATACAGCTGATGAGAAAGTGGATCGTTTTGAAAAAATTCTGTTTGAAGTGTATGACAAACATGTTCCATTGAAAACTGTAAAATGTAAACATAAGCCAACGCCATGGATGACTGAGGAGATAAGACTAATGATGAAAACTAGAGACAATTTGTATAAATACTATGCTAATTGTAAGAAAAAAGACCGAGTAATCAAAGAACACGCATGGAAATGGTTTAAGGCGGCTAGAAATAAAACAAAACAAGCTATCAGAAATGCTAAATTAAAATATCTGCACTCAGTGTTTTCAGGGGGAAGCCTAATAAAGTATTATGGAATGAAGTTGGGAAATTAGGAATGAAGAAAAATAAAAGTAAAACTGAAGAATTGGTTATATCTGTAGGTGATCTCAATGTACATTATGCAAATGTTGCTAAGACCGCAGACTTTTCAACTGTAGGAGATGCAATAGGGTATTATAATTCACAAAGTGTGAACTTTAAAGATCCCTTTGAATTTAAGTACATTACTCCAATAAACATTAAAGAAGCTATTGCTAGTGTTTCATCCCAGGCCAAAGGATTTGATGATGTGTCCATAAATATTATTAAACACTGTGGTGATGCGTTGATACCTGTACTTGAACATATATTTAATTTCTGCCTTCAAATTGGAGTGTTTCCTAGTAAATGGAAATTAGCTGTAATTAAACCAATACCTAAGGTTGGACGGCCTAAAATAAGTGACTTCAGACCAGTTAGTACACTAAGTGTTGTCTCAAAGGTGTCTGAAAAGTTGATTCATAAACAAATGAGCGAATTCCTTGATTGTAATAATCTTGTAGATAAATACCAATCAGGGTACAGGCCGAATCACAGCACAACAACCGCTCTCTTGAAAGTAACCGATGACATTAGAAAAGGTATGGATAACAAAAAAGTAACACTGACGATCCTGTTTGACTTTAGTAAGGCCTTTGATAAGGTACATCATCCTTTGCTGCTCTTTAAACTAAGATTGCTAGGTTTATCAAATAATGTCTTAACCTTCCTTTGATCATACCTATCTAATAGGCAGCAATGTGTGAAGGACCCTAATGGTATCCTGTCTAACTGGATAAATATTGAAACTGCAGTGCCTGAAGGCTCAGTGCTCGGTCCATTGCTGTATTGTTTGTATGTATATGACTTGTGTAGAGCCTTTAAACATACTTGCGACAGATTGAACTATCATTTATATGCGGATGATCTGGTATTGTATGTAACTTGTAAGACTGATCAACTACCAAATGTTATAGCTAATATTAATGTAGCGATAAAGAACCTTTGTCTTTATTCTAAACAGCATAACCTTGATCTCAATGCTGATAAAACAAAGATGATAACCGTAGGTTACACTAAAATTTTAAAAGCAATAAATTAGGAAGCTCTTCCTAGTGTGCTACTAAATGGTCATAAGCTGTATTACTCGAATTGTGTTCAGTACCTTGGTGTCCAGATAAATAATACCTTGACATGGAATGAACATGTAGATACTATTATTAGCAAAGTGTTTGGAGCCATGCATTCTTTGAAAAGAAATGGTTATTACTTACCTAAAAATATAAGAACTATGCTAGTCTCAGCTTTAGTAATGCCACTTTTTGACTATGCCAGTTGTATTTATAATGATCTGCATACCACCTTAAACATCAGATTGCAACGCCTACAAAATGATTGCATTAGATTCATCCTTGATGTTCCAAGAGATGCACATATTACTAAATATTATAATGAATTAGGATGGTTGAAGCTAGTAGAGAGGCGTCGCCTGAACATTATGTTACTAGTAAGAAAAATAATGAAACTTCAGAAGCCCGAATATCTTTGTTGAATTTAAATTAATGTCTAATGTCCATAGTAGACAGAATAGGTATACCAACCGACTATTGCAAGTTCCTATACATAGAACAGTCAAGTGTGCTAACTCTTTCAAAATCGAGGCTTGTAAATTATACAATCAGTATGAAATGTACAATCTTAATGTAGTGAGCGATTTCAGATTCAAACAAATAATGCACGACAAACTAATGGCAACATACTGAATGACTGTTTTTCACAGCTTGATTGTTTATTATACAGGGTGCGTCTCGTAATTCGGGACAAACTTTGAGGGTAGGTAGGGGGTCGTATGGGGATCAATTTGAGATAGGTCACTTGGGGTCGCAAACGTCTCCTTAAGGATTTACAGTCACTTTTCTGTTGCGCCTGGACGGTAGGCAATCGAGCGTCCTGCGTGACACCACCGCATCGTGGGTTGCCTACGGCACAGGGGCTTGTGCATTGGGAAACAGACTTGAGCAGCGACAAAGCGAGAACTGGTGCGCGCGTTGTCTGTCAGATGCGCCAAAACAGCGTGCTCCACCGCATCGCGCACATCGGCGCGTAAAAATGGGAGGGGAGGGGGGGGGCGATCCTGTTGGGTTCTTGTTTACCGAAGTGTCTGGTGCAACGTGGGAAACCACCGACGGTCCGGCTGAAAACGAACCCGATTGGGAAATTACCGAACGCCATTTGGACGCCAACCGATGTGACAGAAAGCTGAGTTCACAACAAGTTGACAACACGAGACAGCGTTTGACAAAATGCAAAAGCGAGCGCCGCTGGAGCGCCACCAGTCGGCACCAGACAGCGGCTGCGTTCGCATCTGTGTACGAATCGTTGGCTGCCGTAGAGAACCCCAACGGCAGTTCCGCCGATGCACAAGCCCCTGTACTGTATGCAACGCCCGGTGCGGTGGTGTCATGCGAGACCCTCGATTGCCTACCGTCCAGGCGCAACAGAAAAGTGATTGTAAATCCTTAAGGAGACGTTTGCGACCCCAAGTTATCTATCTCAAATTGATCCCCATAGGATCCTCTACCTACCCTCAAAGTTTGTCCCAAATTACGAGACGCACCCTGTATATCGTATACAATGAATTACTGCTTATGATTACTTTAATACTGTTAATACTGTTAATATTCTAATATGTTGTTGTAAATTGTAAGTCTAATTTTGTTGGAGTTTGAGATGAGAGTGGATTGTGTGCGAAAGGGATCTTCATAGATCTATGTACGCAATCCTTAAATAAATAAATCTAAATCTAAATCTAAATCTCTCTCTCTCCCTTCTGTCTGTTCCGATAATGTCTTTTATCTTTCCCACCCAGTTTTTTACAACCATTGTTTTTGCAGGTTCATGTACGTAGACGGACCGGCGGGAAGCGGCAAATCGGTGCTACTGCGCACGATAACCCCCAAACAACCACCCTGGCTCTTCCAAAGTTGTTGTGAGCGCAGCGACTGGCATGTTGGCGGATGGGGTTGACGGCCTTACTATCCACGGGACCTACAGCCTATCGTGGAACCAAAACAGGGACGAAGCCCGCAGACAAAAGGAGAGGAGAGCCGGGAATGTTAGCCTCGAACCGGCGAAAAGGGCAGACGGCCCCGCTCTAGTAAAGCTGCAAACCGAGTTTCTCGATGTGTATCCCCAGCAGATTGATGAAAAAAGTATGGTCTTCCAGACTCATTTGCTGACCATAGATCAGCGGTGCGGAGAGGCGACAGGCAAGAACGAGGACTTCGGTGGCATCTGGACAATCACTTACGGGGACTTCAGGTATGTACACGTGAATGGCGGGCTGGCCTACCCACCAGTTTTCAGGCGCCACGCACCAATTGCGCGAAAGTTGTTTACAACTGTTTTCTGTTTCTTTTACAGGCAGCTAAGACCAGTGGGAGGAGAGAGTTACGGGACGGTCACGAACAGTCACGGGACGACCTTGCCCGATCTTCCCCGTTGTGGTCCAAATTTGAGTATGTCGAGCTTACGGAGAACATAAGGCAGGGAGACGACAAGAAGTTTGCCGATGTTCTCCGCAAGTTCGGCGATAACGAGAACCTCACGGAGGAAGAGCGGTTGTACGTTGAGGCGCGTTTTGTTAACCGCAACAACCTTGAAGTGCCCCAGAACGCCACGCGCATCTCTCCTCTAAGGATAAGGTGGACAAGTACACCAAGGAGCGACTGATGCAGAGCCCCCTGAGAAGATTCTGGTGATTGAGGCACGTGACCGGCTAGAGAACAGGCGAGACTACGAGGGGCAAGTGTCAGCCGTGCAGCGGGCGAGGGCGCTGCAGGGAACTGAGGCCATCCTGGCTCTTAACCTGTACGGAGATTTCACCAACCCGAAAGAGCCGAGGGGCTCCTGGCAGCAACATCGGCTCGCGGCCTCCCCCGAGACCTCATAGCCGTGGTAAACTCTCCGTATATGTTAACAACGAACTTGGCAGATGGCTTAGTGAACGGCGCCGACGGTGAACTTAAATGGGTCGAGTTCGGCTACGTTCAGGACGGTGAAACCAGCGAGGTGCCCAAGAGGATGTGGGTTAAGTTCCCAAACCGTACGGGCCGCTCGAGGAGCGCTCTGTACCGGGATGAGCTGCGCGAGGCGGTCCGCAAGGCACCCGCACACGCGGACCTCGTGCTGCCCAACAAGCTGCCGCCTCCTCCGACGGAAGAGGAAAGGGAGGGACTTGTGCCAATCGAGAGGATGGACTTCTGGATCGACAAGGCCATGGGCGTGCTAGCCTTCCTCTCCTACAAGCGGCAGCAGTTTCCCCTTGTCTTAGCCTTAGCCAGCACGATCCACAAGGTCCAGGGGTCCACAAAAGACTGCATCCACATCGAGTACTCGGACAGCTTCGGCAACGCAGTCGTGGATGTGGCGCTACCACCAAACACAGCGGCCTATTTATTGATGACTCGGACGTAGCGCCTGACAGCCAGGCGCGGCTCCGAGGGGGGGGGGGGGGGGGGTAATGGGAGTAATTACCCCCCCCCCCCCCCTTGGCCCATGTGGCGCCCGAAGGGCGCCGGCCACCCCTCTATATCACCCTAGATATCACATGCAGTTTTGACTAAGCAATGATTTTTCGCGGTGAAACATCTTCAGCCCCGCCACGCCGTCCTGACAGCTAGGGTCGCCTGTTCAAGCGCCCGGTGCGGACGGACGTGGTGGAGGGAGAGCAAATCTCGGCCAAGGAGCGCAACCGCCGCCGGAGAGCGAAGGAGGAGCGGGACTCTTACTTGCAGGAAAAGGAGCGCCTGCGCAGGAGGCCTCTCATCCCTCGCTGGCAGTGCCTGCTGGACCTGCCCCCGTCGCAGCCGCGGTACGTGTACCTCAACATGCAGGGCCTGGCACAGCACGCGGAGGACATCATGCTCGACGAGGTTTACATGGCCGCCGACGTGCCCCTGCTGGCTGGAAGTGTGACGTTGGGCCCAGAGTGGAGCTTGGCCGCGCGGTGCGACTGGTCCGGGGGGGGGGGGGGGGGGGGTCCGCCGAGGGGGCGGTGCAACCGTCTACTCGCGGGTGTCGTGCCAAGCCCTTCCGTGTCCCGTGCGAACTGACATGGAGGACGCTATGATACGCATTGGAAGTCGTCTGCGTCTCGCCGTCATGTATTGCCACGGCAAACCCAGCAAAGAGAGTGCGGTGCAGTTTGTACGGGAGCTGCTGGCGGGTACGCCCCCAGGAGCCACTACCATTCTCTGCGGCGACTTTAACAACGACATGGCGGCGGGCACGAACAACCATCTGGTAACAGAGCTTGCAGCCCTGGGCCTCAACATAAGGAACAGGGCCAGTGACGTCACAACATATTTCGACTATGGTTCGGCAACAGTCATTGACGCAGTTTTTTCTAACAAAGAAGCATTGCAAGTTCAGAGGTACCAATCGTACTTCAGTTACCATCTGCCACTGGTAGTTATTCCTATGTAACATAACTGCTTAATAATCTTCTGCCACTGGTAGTTATTTGTATGTAACATAACTGCTTAATAAACCAAACAAAAATTTAATCAATATTTTGTGTGAAAAGTTCTATCCTTCCCGACCTAGCACTTAAAACCAGATTGATGCGTTATATAATAATGTTTTAGTTGATTTCCAGACAAGCAGTAAATTTGGTTCTGCGAACTAAATTTTTGTTTGGAGAATAAACAAGCATGAGAGAGAGAGAGAGAGAGAGAGAGAGAGAAGGGGTGGGGGAGGGAAGGGCATTCGGAGCGGGCTTCTGGGGGCCCCATCACTTGAGTCCTGTATATACACTACAACTCAACACGCATGTGTCGGGCGAGGAGCGGCGGTGGGGTAGGGAGCGGCGGCGGGGCCGGGAGGGGTCGGCCGGCATGCCTGCGGGCCCCAGCGTCGCCTAGACGCCACGCCACAACACCGCGCCGCGGCCCCAGCCATAGCCGCAGCAATAGGGGGTATCGGGTTCAGCGCGCTCTGGTGGTCAGACGGGTGAAGTAGCGGCTCCCACGTAGGAGGCGGCCATCTTGTTGAACAGATTCTGGACCTGTAGGAACCTGTTCGTGTTTGTTGATGTTATGTCCGTTATGTTGTAATTGTTATTGTAAAGATGCAGAATAAGAAGTTCTTTGACAACTACTCTACGCTGCTGTCCGCCGTGGACAGAAAGGAGTACCATGACAAAACTATATTGTGCTCACTCGATCCGTATGAATTAAGAAGGGGAGAAGTGCTCCGTCTGCAAGATGCAGATTTTTTTATTGATGTGTCTAGGGAAGACTTAATAGCACGTCTTGTAGTTATTAAAAATAAGTACACGCTTGAAGAAATGAAGGTCTTCAAGGGACTTGACGCGCACAACTTCCCTACATCTGCTCTGTAGGGGAGCTGTTATTTAAGCGAGTGAACACCAATGAAGTTGTGGTCATGAGCCAGGTCAGCTTGATTGAATGATTGTCTAGTGTATGCCATAATGTTTATTTCAATTTAAAGTGGTGTTTACATTCATCTTTTATCTGATGAAGGTTAAGCATTCCCAGAGTGCAGGGTTTGTGAGCGCATGGGTGCTTGTGAGAGTGTCAGGAGAAATTATTACAGCCCACTGCACTTGTGTTGCTGGGCTCACAGGTGTGTGCCCCCATGTGTGTTCCATAATGTCTCATTGGAGCTTATCACACTGGTGTAAAAAACGTCAGGATTTCCTAATTGGTTTCCTGACTGGAACTCAGAAATTTCTTGATTGGTTTCCTGATTTTTGACCAAAATTCAGAAAAGTCCAGATTGGATTTCTGATTTCTGATTGAAATTCAGAAAAGTCCTGATTGTCTTTCTGAACTCAGAGTGGCAATCAGAACGAATCCTGATTGGCTTCCTGAAACTCTGAGTGGCAATCAGAACGAAGCTTTATTGGCTTCATAACTCTGAGTTCAGGAATTTCCTGACTTCTGATTGCCACTCAGGAATCCTGATTGGCGATAAAATTGAGAGGCCTGTAAAATGGAAGGTTTTGGGAATTTCGCTTCTAAATTTGGTATGCTCCATGTTCACATAAACTGGCTAGGGCGATTTTTATTTCAATCAAATCGGACCATTTTTTCTGGCACTTAGAAGCCCGATGAAGAGCTGTCAAAAATCCGACTTCAGATTCGGATCGGACTCGTTTTCGACCCCCCAGAAGAGTTTTCCCCTTCTCCCTAACTCTTTGGATAAATGTGTTTTTTGATGATTCAAAACTCAGGAAAAGACACTCAGACCAGTGCACTCATTAAAGGCAAATCAGACCAGTGCACTCAAGAAAAAACAATCAAGCGGTGCGCGAATTCCACTCAAGTTTCTGTCAATCAAACCATTTTCTGATTGCTATTTATCGATTGATTTTGTTTGATTGGAAATCCTGAAGTTTTTTACACCAGTGCAAATATAGGAAGTCTTTGGTGTCATGCACATCCCGGGAAAATGCATGGCTTCCTCCAACTATGAATTCAATGTCCCTCTGTGAGCTCAGGGAATGCAACTTCACCTCTGCTACAAGGAAGTGGGATGAAATGTGTGGAAAAGCTCAGCTGAAGACAATAAAACCATCTGAAGCTCAATTTCTTGCACAGTGCATCCCTTCTGATGAAGAAGTTGTGGAGCTACTGGGTAAAATTGAGGAAAGTGAGCCTTCCTGCGCTGTGCCGAGGGTGGTGCGGGAGTTCCATAAAAAGTATGCGCCCAAACTACCTGAGGCCAACAGAAGACTACTAAAACCTTTGCAATTCAGTGACAGCACATTCTATCTCTGAAAACAATTTTTTTACTGCAATTATTTGCACACAAAAGTGTATCAGCTGAAAAAAAAAAGTACGGATTTTAAGTAAAACCCCCAGCAAGGTTTTGAGCCTTGCATCGCGCCGTTTACTCTTCAAAGTATCCACAACTTTACTATGTAGCAGAAACTTATCCGAGCTACCAAAGCGCCGTGTTTACCATTTACAACGCATGGGGGTGAAGGCTCTGCTGTCATACCTGCCTGGAATTGAACCAGGGGCTCAGAAAATTGCTCTCTGAGAGGGACCACGGGACCACCCTCTGTGGTGGTATGACAGCCCTGAAAGAAGAAAACCCTGATTATTTCGCTAGTCATTTCCTACTGCGCCCAGGAGCTAGGTGCAGTCGTTAAAAGTATTTTGTTTTAAACGTGGAAAACCTTTTCCCCAGGTGGCCTATTTAAAAACCAGGTCGTGTCAGATTCTGAGAAGGGTGACACAAGACTGCGAAGAGAAGTCCTCGCCATGTGCCCGAGAGTGAATGTAAATGGTTCACTGGAGGAACTGATTGATTTATTCGTAAGTGGGGTGATAGAGAAGCAGCAACTACTTGAAACAGCTCACATGCAAGAAATTACAAGAAAAGACGAGGAATTGGAGGTACTACACTTGTGCAGCAGCACGAAAACATACCCTCTTAGGCTTGTAAATGAAAGCATTTTCGGAGTCCCCCGTCGATTGGGCTATGTTCAGGCCCGGAATTTCACAGAATAGACAGATTCTGTGATAAGAAGACCGGTTCAGGTTATTTAATACAAGTGAAAAACATCAAACTTTGTCCAAAACCCTAACTTGAATGGCAACATTAATTGAAAACTTTGCTTGGTGCGATGACGTCATGATAATGCTACTTCTAATGGGCGCGGTTACCATACGGTCAGTTACCTTCCGAATTTGATCCCACGTGGTTTATGGGTTTATGGGTTCCTTTCATGCATAGGGACTGCCGAAAAAGCCCCTATAGCAATATCCGATCAGTCCTATGAGATCTATAGGGGTCGCAAACCCCCCAAAACAGCTGTTTTGGACCATTCGGGACTATGTAGGTTCTCGAAGACTGCGGGGTGTCGTCAGACCACAAAAGTACGCTCTATCCAATTCCGTTCCGTAAAAGGGTCTACGGTTCATGGTTTGGGAACCAGAGCCACGCAAACTTTCACCAAATTGAACATTTTAGTTATTTTTTTTATAAATTTTTTTTAAAATATTTTCCAAGGGTAAACACAGAGCCCTATGGGCGAAAATTTTAAGGAAAATGTATCTATAACTCTCGATGAGACTCTGGTTTTCCTCCGCAATAAGCTGAAAGACAAGCTCCTCAATCTTTCTTATAAATGTGGAAAATAAACATGATCTCCACCTCCGCAATGGAATCATATGCCTTAGATTATATATCTGGTTTTCAAACTTGGAGACTGGGGAGGGGCCCTACAGGTCCAGAAATGATTTCAAAGATATAGTTACATCACAACTAGAGAAAGGCTCTGATCAGGTACCCTCGCAGATCATAGGGCTTTTACCGATGTCCAAAGCAGAGGCGGGCTTAAGAAGTGTGGAGAAAACCTCCGTAGGTTCACCTATGGAGTTTAAAGTGTGCTAAACCAAGTAAAAAAAACCCTAAAGAGGCAATCGTGACAAGTGTTAACACCCACAGCTAGTGCAGTTGTGGGATAAAATCTTTGAAGACAGTACATTAACTCCAGAGGAAGTGAAGGCAACAATGCAGGATCTACTGAAGGGATTCTCCATCACCTACATAAATGGAGTTATTAATAGATATCGGAATATCTCAGAGGAAATCAGGAAGGACTCACGGTCCCTGGAGGAGCTGAAGGCGCGGATACAAGTGCGCCTAGGCGGTTCCCACCTGCTGATGGCCTATATGAACGCCATCACAAACATGCGTGGCTCCAGACTGGAGGACCTACTGCAGGAAGTACTATACGGGCCTCTCACCGCCGGAAACGTCATGAACGGCGCTGACTACGCCCGCTGCTTGAGCGCCTTGGTGCAAGTCCAGGAGGCCATTGTCGTCCACCCACTGGACATGGCGAACATCGACGCCACCACGAAGGCCAAGGTGAATTTGCAAGTTCAGATTATGTGCCAAACTTACAATTTTCAGATCTTGATTTTTTTTTTGTTTCTAGTTTGAGAAAATTGAGGAGGGGTGTGGCCATTTTGTCCCGGCTACGTACTGGACTGAGGACCATAGATTTAAAAAGTTCGTTATTGCTCCACCCACACGCGCTCGGTCCGACGATTCGCGCGCTACCGACTGTCTTGTACTATTGTGTTTATATTGGGTATATATTGTGAATACAGTGCATATATTGTACGAACTACTTTCATTTACACACGCGCGCAACAGTTCCTAACGAAGACGGTGGACTAAAGCACGAAGCTGATCACCCCCGGGGACTAGGAGGAAGAAGCACAGGACAGGGAAAGTTAAAACGCCATCTGCGCCGCGGCGGAGCTGCTGCCAGACCCCTCCAAGGAGTGGCTGCGCCAACGACAACGCCAGCGGCAGCGATAACGGGCACATGTGCGAAGGGCGGCACAAGAGCTCTTGCCTACCGCCGGCGTTCGTGACATCGCGACGTGCGCTGGAGCACGAAGTTCGAGGAGCAGGAGAGCCGTACGGCGTCGCGTCGTGTCTGTCTGATCATCGACTTCGACGAGGACAGCGGAGGGAGGACTTCCTCTCCAACAAGAAAAACAAATCCTCCTTCATCACAATGCTCCGCACAAGGCCCAGTCTTGCCCTCGGCTTCGACTTTCTTGGTTACGCGTTGCTCCGGTCAAGTAGTAATTGTGGCCATCACTGGATTACTGTGAGAACTGTGATAAAGGCCGCGCTTCTGTGCATCAAGTGGACTTCCTCACTTCTCCATCTAACAAGGGATGGGGATGCTGGACATGGTGCTGGCCACCCTGGCGCCTGTAACGAGCGTGGAGTCCAAGCTGAAGGCCAACGAGACGACGAACCAGTGCGAAGGCTACATGTCAAAGGTAAGCAAATTGACCGGCGGCAAAAGGGTTGATTTCTCCACTGGTCCGTCGTACTCGATGCGGTGCTTGGGCGCCGGGCTGCTGTTTGCGCACGGGCCGGCATTTCACCTGCGCTGCTGGGAGCCGGTGTTCGGGGTGGCCCCTGGCGCCGTGGCGCAGACGGTGTTCACCCGGCGTGAGGCCAAGCGCAAACGCAACCGCGCAAGTCTGCCACTGAGTGCAGAACACACGTTACTCTGGGAACTGCTCTAAACATAGGGAAGTAATGCAGTATCGCTATGAGGCTGCGTCTGTTCAGGCCAGTTCCCAGAGTCATGGGGGTTCCGCAGTAAGTGGTAGACATACTCGAGTTTCGATTGGGACCGGCGATTGCCTGACATGAAAGTAGATAATATTGCAGTATAATTTCATACCACCTATTTATGACCCAAACGAAAAATCTAACAAAAATCTTGCTGTTTTTCAGAGCCAAAACAAAAGTAACAAGTTACGAAGAATCACAAAATCTGATTCAGTATGAAGGGAACAGTAGCAGAGTGCATCTCAGGCCGCGGCGTCGGCCACGAGCGAACGTCGAAGATTTGGAGACAGCCCCGAGGGGTCAAGATCCTGATTTTGTAAATGATCTGCTGTCTCATTTCCAAAGTGGTATTGTTGCTGGTATTGTGTTGAGCGACAAACTTATTTCAGAGAGAGGAACACATCTTTACCTTAAGGGTGTCCAATCGCTCTTTTTTTTATTTCATGAATCGATTGTTCAGAACGCGCTGATTCTAACGATATGTGTCTGTGGCCCCTGCGCCTTCTAGTTTTTGCTCTAGAGACGTTCAAACTTTCGGATTTTCCCCTTTTTCATCCAGCAAATCTCGAGAATTTGAATAGGTAGAAGGATGAAACTTTACAGCACCATAGTACTTTGCTTGGACTGTGTTGTGAATAGTTTTTCATGTCACTGCGAATTCCAGGAGGGCTCCTGGAATCGACTGAAAGTGGCCCGATGTTAGACCTTTTTTTCGCATGGAAGACGATCGCTTACCAAATTGAAATTACATTCACAACATAGCCTCATCTTTCCTCTACAAGCTGAGATTGACGCCATCTCTTTCACAACTCTGCTCCAAAGTGTACACTGATTGCGTTGATTGTGTCGATTTTTCCTCCTAATTAGCAGAAAATTTGAAATTTTAGACTGGTTAGAGCCCTTCACGGCCGTTTTTAGCTCTTCAATGAAGCCCAGGCCTCATTCTAATGCAGTTTTAATTGACGATTGTGTTTGATTGTGTGGAAATGTGTACACTGATTGTCTCGAGTTGTGGACCCCTCGGACAGCCCTCGCTGACGATATCTCACGACCGTAACACACAGCGCACAACACCTGCCGCGCGGCCTGATGAAGCTTCTCAGGCCGGGCGGAGATACTGTCAGATAATCTCTGCTGCAGTTCGCCTGAAGGAGGGTATCAAACTGGTATATAATGTTGCTGTTGCAAATTACATTCCTGTAGCAATCTATCACAAACCCTTCCGCAGCTCCTACATTGAAGGGAATAGCGTTTTCTGAGGAGCCGAAACGGTAGTACAAAGTTACGAAGAATCAAAAAGCGGATCCACAAACCGTACTTTGGGATTCTCTGTGACTTCGTACTACCGATTCCGCACCTCGGAATACGCTATTACTATCAATTTATGAGCTGCGGAAGGATTTGTGATGGATTGATGAAGAAATGTAAGTTACAACATGCATACCAGTTTATTACAAATCCAGCAACTCTCAAAATAAGGACAGTTACGCAATGTTACGTTGCAGGGGTGTTTTAGAATAAGATTTAAAAGAAACAGCCTGAACAGAGTGGTTCATATGCGCAATGTTGGTACAATTGGTGGGGGTGGACTCGTCAAAAGTTCCTTGTTTACATACAAACCCCCGAATTCAAAAGACCGGAAATCTGTGCGACAATAGTTAGGGGTCACAGAAAAAATTAAAATTTGTGGAAAATCCGAAAAAACATTCCTAAGGTCAATCTGGCCAAGGTGCGACCCTTTTTTTCTGTCGAGGGGCACTTTGACCCCTGCGCGACCTCTAAAGATTGTCGCACACATTTCTGGTTTATGAATTCGGGGTTTGTATGCTAAGATGAAACTTTTCACGAGTCTGCCCCCGTCTGGATTGGGCGGTAAAACACACAACCCTCACAAACTTACTATATGGAGCAGGCCGTGCCGATTGACGAAGTCCACCTCAGAATTCAGCCATTCTTTCCTAAACAACCGAGGTGTAAGATTTTTGTGTCTAATTTCTTTCAAGTTTACATGTTGTGATAGAGTGTGTGTTGGGAGTTTCTCTGCAAAACGTTGGGTATCTAGGTGCCAAAAAAAAAAGTTCATTTTTGTAATTTTTTGTCATTTTGAGGTTTGAGGTGTACATTCATAAATGCTGAAATGCCTAATTTGAAAAGTCAAGATTCAAAGTTTTATGGCAAGAGCATCCGACCAATAATCTATGGAACATTACCGCACAATAGTACATCTATTTTTAAGTTCATTAGGGAAAAACCTGGAACTTACCTATGAGCAAATATCAGAGGAAGCGCATAAAAAATTTGATCGAGTCTATTAATAATTTGGTGATCTGATACGCTTAAGTGATTTGAACAGACACCTAATATTCTCTTGGAATACATTGTTTATGGATCTTTTGTCTTCGTGAGTACACGTACCATGAAGAAAAATTCTGTTAACTTCTTGTCATGCAAGTGTATGACATAAGTTAACAGAACCTTTCTTCATGGTACATGTACTCATGAAAACAAAAGATCCGTGAACTATTTATAATCACCAAAAATTACATTTTTTTTCTTTAGGCACCAAGAGACTTGAAATTTTGCAGAGAAATTCCCAACACAAACAATATCATCAAACCGACACATGCCTCCCTATTACAAACCCCACACATACCCTATCATAACATGTATATTCGGAAGATATCGAAGGCACCAAAATCTTACGCTTCAGATAGTTGGGGTAGGAGCATCCGCCACACCGCGCAGTGGGAGTGGCCATCCTCTGTTTCTGTCATTTCAGCACATGGCATAACAGTTCAGGCTCACTTTGAGGGAGTCAACACATCTGTATGCTATGGACATTTAACCATGAACTCACATTGGGCATTGCAATGGTTTGAGAGCTATTACTAATGTGATATTTTCACAGACCTCGAACAGAGAATTTTGAACTGAGGATGGTTTCCTAAATAAGCAAAGAACACGCCCAACTGAAACTAATCAGGAAAAATCAGAAGCGGTCTCTGTTCATTCAGGCATACCCAATAACAGATTCCTTGCGAGAGATCTCGTAGAGTATTGAAGAAATAAATCATAGCTTCTAAAGTGCTAAGATAAGATTTGGTTCACAATTCTAGGGAATAGGCCTCAATATGAGCTCAAAATATGCTCGAAATCCACGGTGTGGAGGGACTTCTTCCTCCTATGAAAGTGTCTGTTCTCTTCCAAAAATATGTATATTCCCCAAAACACTTAACTCAGAAAGCAGGTAGATGCATTACTGAAGGGCTCAACTTTGATTACCTTGCAATTCATACCATGCTCAAAATTATGCAGTTCGTGAACTTCACAGGCCTTCAGTGAATTTAGTGAATTTAGAGTGAACCAGAATGTGAGGGTAAAGCAATACACAATATGGAATTAAATGTTGCAAATTTGATTGAGTTGCCCGAATAATGAGAATCCTAATGGCATAGGACTAAACCATTAAAGATTCACTTTGGGTGCGAGGGCTGAACTCGCACAACATGTTTTCCAAAAAGTCTGATGACCACTATGGGCAGTTCCAACAAACCTCACATTCTGACTTTAATATTTTTGAAACTGTGGACTTAGTCTCTTGCGTAAGAGCTGAAGCTGAATACGCACATCAGCGTATTGAGCTTCAGCTCTTGAACAAGAGACTTAATCCACCCTTCCAAAAATATTAAGTCAGAATGTGAGGTTAGTTGGAATTGCCCATAGTGGTCCACTTGGAAGGCTTTTTGAAACCCAGTTTATCTCCAGAGTCCTCCAAGTAGTCCAATTTCCTTGTAAGAAAACGTGTGAAGCTTTAATTGCAATATTACCCCTCTTTCTGAGAACAGATTTACACTGAAGGTGAAATTAGTCTTTGCAAGAGCTGAAGCTGAAGAAGCACACCATATTTTCCTCCTAGAGCCTTGTGGAGATACAAACAAGGTGCGTGTTAAACTTCGCCCTTCACACATCACACAAGAGAAGAAATACACAATAAGTCCAAAATCCATTCTTAGAAAAAGGGTCATGCTAAATAAAGCTTTACACTTCTCCATGCTATTAGGAAACTGGACTACTTGCGGGAGCCTGGAGGTAAACGTGGTTTCAAAACGCATACCATGTGGACCACTAAGCACAACTACAACTAACCTAACATTCTCACAACAATTAGTGCGCCTCAAATTAACTGCAGCTCACCTAGTCTGCTTTAAGAGCATGTTCCACGTTGCTTCCTTGCTGGGCAACAGCGGGGATGCTTCCCGTAACCAAAGCGCTTCCAGCTCTGCGAACATCCAACCCGAAAAGTTCAGCGAAGATCAAGACAAACGTAGGCCACTACATGTCACTTCACTGAATCCCCGATCCGCTGATCAAGCCCCTACCACATAATTTTCAAAATCGGGACGAAACTGTCCCATTACTCGTTTCTAAAATCATGCAAGCTCTGTTTAACACCACCAAACGAGAGAGAATGGCTTTCACACGATGTTCACTGCTTGACAAGACGAACTGGAATGTTTTGGAAGATGCGCGGCTGGCTGGGCGCGAGGGCGTGGACAACCTGTGCTGTGATTGGTCCGCCGAGTCACGTGACACCAAGAGGCCGCGTTGCCAACGTACAATATATTACGTGATTCTCGGGTCACAGAGTGCTTGTTACTAGTCCTAGTTTCGAAAGACATAAAAGTTTTGTGCTGAGTTTCATTTTTGTCATTGCGCTGTGCGCTGTGACAGAAGTGACGTTCTGTGGGGAAACATTCCCGTTTCAGGCTGGCGATGGTTTCGTCATAGTCCTCGAGATATTTTGCGCCAATTTCGAAAAGGAAATGAGCGAGCTCAGCGTTAGCAGAACGACTATTTGTCACTTTTATCGAAAGTTTGGCGAGGGCAGTTCATTCGCCAGACCACGTCGGGGCGTAACAGGCTTCGCTCATCGCAAAGCCCTGTTCTGCCCCTCCACCCCTGGTGCATCCCAACGTCCTCCAAAGAGACATGTCTACGGTTGGGGGCACTCGGCACCCTAAATCTCCCACCCGAAACATTCAACATTCAAACCACTGAAGCATTAAAAAAAAAAAAAAAAAACAGACTGCAAGATTTTCTTCCCCTAGATCTCCTCGCCCTACCGTTCAGCCAATTAGAGATTTCGCAGTTATGGAATCTGGAGTCTCTACAAACCGGTACAAACCATAAACGCCTTTAATGCACTTATATGCAAACACTCTTACCCATTATCAAGGGATTTCTATATAAAAGCAGTATTATCCTCTTCATTTTTACAATACAAATTGGTTTTTAAAACTTAAATAATTTTCCTACCACAACTATCACAACCATATGAGTATTAGATTCCTTTTCCTACTTTCTATCTGTGACATTCATATCTATGAGGTTTGTTTTGATGTCATTTTGATGTCTGTGATCTATTGGTACAAAGTGTGGTTCACTATTGTCAGCAAGGCACTGTCCTTTGGTTTGATAAAGTAGGGCAGAGATGGGATACAGACCTGTGTAAATGCCTCTGTGTCTGTACACAAAATTTTGGCTCTGAATCTACCCATTATTTTGTAAAACATTGTCAGAAGGACTCCACTCTTCTGTTTGCAAAAACAATAAAGACAAGCAATTCAGGCTAATGTAATTGTCTCTTTGTCTTGAATCTCTGCATAAAAAATAATTTTGTACGTGCTGCTTTTTTCCTGACTGTATTTCAGATATGCCTTTGTAGTGCGCTTGTCTGGTTTGTTACCTTGTTCATAATAAACGGAAAGGGAACATAAAAATTTCAAGATTTACTTAAGTTTCTTTGAAACGAGAAACTGATAGCCTAGAGGGTAGAAATTTGTACATGCTAGTTTTCCTTCACATCTTGGTATTTATAAAAGTATTGAGAACATGTAAATATTTAAAAATAACATTCACATTCAAGCATGGTAAAAACAGCATCACAAAAATTTGGAAGTAAACTATTCTCAATCTGTCCAACTTAAACACATTGTGTCCTGTCACGGAGGCATGAATACTAAATATTCTGAAATTTTCCTCTTAGCCCCCGAATGGCCTTGAAGTGGTTGTTGAAGTATGGACAGGAGTGTATCAGACAAACCTTACTTAGTCGAAGGCCTTGCTAAGGTCTGAAAATATAGCCATTACTCTCTTTTCTTTTTCTCGTTTGGCTTGCACTACTTTATTTGCCACATAGGTTGTAGCATCAACTGTTGAACCACCCTTTCTGGAAACAAATTGGTTATCAGATATTAATCATCTAGTCCACATGGCCTTTTTAAGTTTTTTCAATTAAATCCGGTCTTTTATTAGAGTAAAGAAATGACAAAGCAATATTAACATATAAATCACCACATTGCAATGTCAACCACAACCAGCTAATGAATAATATGCGCAAATTTAGAATCAGTCACACATGATAAAACTTACAAATTTAAATAAATCATTGTAACATGAAAACAAAACCAAAATAATACACCATTATGAAAATAATAAGAGCATGTTGAGTAGTCTACAGCTTAAATTATATTAAAATAGGACGCAAACAGCATAAGTTAAATTAGTAATAGGCCCCCAAAACATAAGACCTGATACAAATTATACACATTTGTATACAATTCATGGAACACAAAAATCACAGCACATTACAACACATTTCACAACACACTGAGATCAGCGAAAACAGAAATAAATAATTAACAGATTTTGACGTTTTCAGAAAGGGCCTGCTTTGCCAAACTTTATGGCAAAAGTGGCAGCAGTGTATGTCTTATTCTTTCTTTGCTCAGTTTAAATAACCCCAATTTGCTACCTTTTCATACGAAATAGCCCAAACCGCGACTTCTCAAACGGTGAATGGGTACAAGCATTGTCGACCAATGGGGCGAACGAATTCTACGACCTCCGAAAACAATAGGAGGTTTGAGTTGTGTTTCAAGGCATATTTATGGTAGAATGTGTGTACGAACACAATTCAACCCGCCAAAAACATAACTGGTGAATGGTCCCCGAAAAGAGTTGTCCCGAAAAGCAAATTTTGAGCCCCGTGCACCCACAGCGTGGAGGCTGTTACTGTCGTTTGGATCCTGCCAAGTCTTTCCCTGGTCTTGTGCGTCGGGAGGTAGGCAACCCAATCGACACCGGCGTCCGACAAGATGCTTGCGTTAGGAGGCGTAAGTGTCTCGTCCCAGTCCATCCGAGTGCGTGCGTGCGAGCGCAGATGGCCGAGACAATGATACGACGGCTGAGGAACGAAAATACTTGTGGAAGCAGGTACTGTGGTGTATGAGAAATTGCGCAGTATCCCATTGCGAAGACCAGGAGAGGTAACGTTTGTTACGCGTATTGACTGAGCTGTGTCACGTTATCGTTGTGTTGGGTAGGAAGGGGTGATTGATGTGAACTCTTGAAATGGACCTTTAAACTAGAGAATATGACAAGTAGACGGAAGTGAATTTTGAAAGAGGGGTTCTGCGGTAACGGAAAAGATACGGTAGCGTTTGAACCAAACCGGAATTACCTATTTGGCACTAGCCGCAACGGGAAAGATCGGGAGGACAGGATCGTCATGAGCTCGTTCGGAAAGTAACTGAGCGCTGAAGACCTTTAAAATCTGAAAAATCTTCGAGGGACACGTGAACGTCACTTTTCGTTCAACAAGCTCACCCACCAAGCGTTCTGAAGGTTGCTCTCGTGACCAAGACAATGTTCAAACTTACGTCGTTGCCGAGCCGTGACGTTTCTGAACCGAAACTTCTAGTATCAGCACCTGTTTCCGTTTTTTTTTCTTCTCAGCGGACTTCCGGTTTCCGCCTCTTCGAAAATATGTCACTGAAAAGCACAGACTGACGGGCGTCTCATCAAAGCTACTGATCTTGCGTCCCACAACTTATATAAACATGATCGATAGTTAATGTTCTACTTTCCCGCTACTGCGTGTGGTGCGTCGTACAACGCCAATGTGATTCAAACACAGCTTACCTACCCGTAATACTCCCCATGAGTACTGTTCGTGTTCTGGGAATACTTTGATTCTTCGCAACTTCTGTTTTAGTGCCTCATAGGAAACACCTATTTTGACAGCTGGGAGACAATTCGCGTATGAAAGACTCTAGGCGGGGTATCGCGGATCCTCCAAGTCCAAGCCGGTCCTGGCTGGTGCTGCTGCGACCAGTTCCACCGATGACAGCAGGTAAAGTGTAAGTCAAAAACCTCGCGTCTAGCGGCTCCCACCACCCCTCTTGGCGGTGCATGTGTCCTGCAGCTTCCGCTTTGAACGAGGCTCTAGGCATTTCCAATGAGGCTTAAAAACGGAAGTTGAAGATCAGAAACGGGTAACATGAGAAATGATGCAGTGGGCATTATCTACACCGCATCTGGGCAACCAGCTGAACCCAGAACTTAGTCACTTTCAGCTCTGCGATCGGTCCCGGGCGGATGGTACCAGTGGCCACCGAGAGTTAGAGATGTAAACTGTTAGAGATTAGAAAGAGTGACTGATAAATGTTGGTGACTTTCTTCTTGTTGAATGTTTTGCAAAATATTTCATCGTACGCGCCAGAGGACTTCTAATCAAACATCTTAAACTTTTCATTTTCGTATTTTTCAAGTGAAAAGTTCTTTTCATTGCATCCATACCGACATCTAAACCTGCCTCTACCGTCCGCCAGCGACGATACTGCTCACCGCCCAATGGAGTACTCCGGAGAAGCCCGAAACGGAAGTAAGAAGTCGTAACAAAAAAGAATCCCGGATAAAAATATGAGAAATCATGTGATTGTTTTAAGGGCAGTGGGGTTCCGAATACTCGATTTTTCGCACTTGCCCTGCATTTTTCTTCTTCGTTACGACTTCTCACTTCCGTACTGAGCTTCTCCGGAGCACTCTATTTCTAATTCCAACATTCCGATTCGGAAGTTCCGTTTTACTTCTCGCACTTTCAGGGCTGAACCTCAACGCGAATGCCTTTACTCTCTTTGGCGTTTGAATGATGCAGCGCTCACACTCATTTCATGCCATGAACCGGTCGGCCCGGCCGGCCGTCGAATGGGTTGCCTACCAGCGCCTTACGGGCTGCCGCTGCCTGCCGCGGCCAGCTGGGCCCCCCATGTCCTGTACGGTACAGGCCGGCCGGCGCGTGTCGTTCGTAAGACAAAACCCGGTCCCACGCCGCGTTTTTTTTTTTTCTTTTCTGCTGTTTTTTGCGGAGGGGGGACGCATCGTGGAACACTTTCTCCGCAGACGGTTTTGATTTTATAGTTTTATCCTCCTGAGCAGACCGCGTCACCGCCGGCCGCCTGGGTGGGGCTCCCGGGGCCACCGGCCGGAGAAGGCCTGTTCTTGTCCGAAGCGATACGTAAAGCGACGGCAGCCCCACGGCCTGGGACGTAACGTACATAATAATACAGGTCTCGGGAGGGGAAGGAATTAAAGAGGGGCGGGAGGGGGACAGGATGTTGGCGGCGCGACATGAGGAGTCCTGGCTCCCTCAGTCGGCAAGGACCAAGCTCGCGGCCAGGATCAGTAGGGAGGAGCGGTGGACGCATCGCTGGCGGAGAGCACTTGACAAGGTAAGGGACCGCTCACTACAAATTACGTAACGCCTCTAAAGGCCGCGAGCGAACGACGAACCGCGGTCTCCCTTCGCACTGCGAAGAGAAGTCCCGGAGAAGTCCGTCACGAAACGACAACGTTGTACGGAAGTCCGCTGCACGAAACGACAACGGAAATGCGGTACAGAGGGTACCGTATGGGCACGGAGCCCCCTACAGTGGGAAAACTTAGGCGTAACCTTACGCCTGTTTTGAACTTGAAGCGTAGGGAGGGAACCCTCCCATGTTTCCAGGATTTGCTACGCTTCAGATGGGCGCAACGTTCCGCTTTAGTTTTACCGGTGTTTTGGAGGTCAAGCTGAACGATGTCGGCGATACGTCTGGTTTTACGCTAGGGGTGTTACTCCGTCCCCGACATCTGTTATACCCAATGTGATACTTATAAAACAACGTGCATAATACGTATTACTTGAAATTTTTGGGGTGCCTGACCTTAACTTTTATCCAGTCTGCATTATTGTATTACTCTGTCCCTGGGCCAGGTGAGTCAGTGACCCCTTTCGGACCCCTTGGTATTATGGAGGAGCCTGGAACGGGAAGTAATGACGGACTCCCATAAAGCATAAAACATCGTTTTAGACCGGGGACAACAGATGAATATTAGTATTTAATTAATTAGAGTATGTCTTTGTCTTGCCCTTATTTTGAGGGAGGGGGGGGGGCACCTTTTTAGCTTCTCCCGACACGTTTCTTTTCTTTAGAAACGGCAGCAGCGGCGGACGTGCGTTCGCCGACTTATTATCGACCGATGACACAAAAACCTCAAATTTGAAGGGTGAACCTCTTTTACAACGTAGAATCAAGTTCGGCAGAAACAAATTTCGTATTGTATCGCATTTTTGAGTAATCAAAATATTTCCGTTTTTGATTTTTGGGATTCGGTTCGGCGCCGCCGCCTCATGACGGGCCGCAGGCCCCTTGTCGAACGGAGGTGCCGCTAGGTGGAGCGCAGCGGAACTGCCGGTACTTCCGTTTTAGGGATCTCTACAACGCCCTATTTTCTCAGTTTTTTCGCGATTTTGCCAGGCGCAGCGACGCCCCCCCCCCCCCTCGGAGCCCAGACGGCGCTCGAAGGGCGCCTGGATGGTGGGCAACCTGCGAGACTTTCCACCTATGTAAATAGGCTAAAAGTTATACATCGCCCCCTCCAAGAACCGGTCCTGGATGCGCGCCTGGCAAAATCGCGAGGAAAAACTGCGACAGTAGGGCGTTCCGGTCTCTAAAACGGAAGATCCGCTGCGCTCCACCGGCACCGGACCTCGGTTCGTCAGGGACCCTGGATCCCTGCCTGGAATTTGCTCCTTTCTGCGCGTGTTTTTTTTTTAGAATTGTCTTGTCTTTTCTTGGATTTCTAGACCTTTCACGTATTAGCTGCTTGGATTGGTGCTTGAGCACAAATTGTAAAGGAAAAAGTGTCGCGGGTGCCTGGCTTTGCCATTTCTTGTCAAATATCGTGTAAAATGTCATTAATTTTTTTCTTTATGACCTGGGCCTCTACAGATGCTGTTCATCATCCTGGCCTTCTTCGCCATCACGGCGCTTCTACTGTACCTGGACACCAGAAAGCCAAAAGGATTCCCACCCGGTGAGTGGACATACACAAAGTCCCACGAATTCTCCCTTTCGCCATGACGTTACATTTACACTACAGGCAATATTTTGAACTTCGTGTAATTTTGATTTAAAAGAAAAAAAAACCACAAAAAATCATTTTAGTAAAGTTTGGGAGGGGTTTAATGCCCGCCTGGCCTGACGTTTCGTAAATCTAAGCCTGGGCGCTGTAGCATGGTGACTCAGTAGCGACAGCTACAATAAATTGCCCATTATTAAAACGTTTTAAGTGGGGTATGGTATCCCTACGTTAGAGCTATTGGGTTCATTACTGTATTTTGGCATAACCACTTCGAAATTAAACACTAGGTTTGTCGGGACGACTTCTATACTCGCCAAAGCCGGGACCGGCGTGTGCAGTTAATTAAAATGAAACATGTGCCAAAATCAGTCTTCAGTCATTGAAAACCTGACTGAATCAGCCCCGGAAGGGGCAACAGTATGGAGTGAACGGATCCAAGTACCAGCCTGGAGGCAGGTCCGGCGTTACGTCAGTAGGCGAGGTGGGCTTCGCTCCTGTATGCATCTGAGCACCGTCCATTACGAGTCGAGTGGATTGCCTACCTACGAAGATACGTAATTTTCCCCGGGAACCGACCCCGCCTAAAATGAGTCGAGAGGTCCGGGGGCAGTAGTCCAGTTGTTCCCACGGTGCTGCTCCAGGTGACGATGGGCAAAACAGAGCCTTCTTGGATTTTTCGCGACGACTCGCCAACTCATCTTAGGATCATACGGTTTTCAACAACGGGCTTTGAATTGGACTGACGATTGGACTTAAGCAGAATTAAGGACATCCTTGGATCATTCAAGGTGGAGTCACTGCGAATGAAAAAGTTCCTATCTCGCATCGATGGGCGTGGTTCAGTTCCAGACCAGAAAAGCTCCTGTTTTGCCCACCGACACCTGCAGCAGCACCTTGGGACCATTTGGGACACGCTGTACTTGCAGTGTGGAGCAGTGTCGACTTTTATCGGAAGGCCGCGGATAATGCTGCTTGATTCTGACGCCCCACGTTATGTGTGCTCGGCCCCGTGTTGACATCCTCCGCGCAGGTCCGGCCTGGCTGCCTATCCTGGGGTCGGCGCACAAGCTGGCGCAGCTGCGCAAGGAGACGGGCTTCCTGTACAAGGCGTGCGGCGTGCTGGTAGAACGCTACGGCCCCGTAGTCGGGCTGCGCGTTGGCAAGGACCGCGTGGTCATCGTCAGCGGCCACGAGGCCATCCGGGAGATGTGCGCCCGGGAGGAGTTCGACGGCCGGCCCCGCGGACCCTTCTACGAGACGAGGACCTTCAACCTGCGCAGAGGTGAGCGTGGGTGCAGAGCACTGCATTTCAATTCGCAAAATTTTGCAATGATTGGTCCTTTCAAGTTGTTAGGTAACGGATAAATTCTGCGATATTTTACTGGACTTACTTAGATTCCGAAAATGATCCGAAAATGACCTTTTGAGACAAGAAATACGGAAGTTCTCTTGAGCTGTTACAGTTACAGTGTTACAGTAAATTACGCATTTCTCGTCTAAAAGAGTCAAGTGACCCCATTTACGGAATCCTTGCGCTGACAGCAATCAACGTATGGCTAGTAGAATATCGCAGAATTTATGCGTTACTTAAAAACTAACAAGACAGGCATGGAGAACGCTTTAGCGTCCTAGGACAGACTCGTTCTTTGAGTATTGAGGGAAAATAAGGTTTTTCGAGATTTTCATAATTTAAAGTTTTTGGTTCTCATATTTACGAACAATATCTGCTCAGTCAGTATTTGTGATTTTTTTTTATTCTATGTTTTTCTCGCATCTTAACTGGACTTAGCCACTGATCTATTACTCCGCGATCCTTGCAGAGTACGCAAAAAGTGATTGTTGACTGCGGGCGACGGATGGTCCCAAGACAAACTTCCACCGATCTGCGGTCTCTAATAGCGAGAATTTTTGTTCCCTGTTTTTCAGAAATCTAATATGTCATTTTCGAAACTAGATCAACGCCCAACCAAAACGCCCCCAAAACAGAATCCCTCCGTTACGCAGTTTTCGAGATGAATCGGGGTCTTAACTGACATGGCGAGCGCAATACTCGTTCTTTATTTGCTTCTACGTTATAGTCGTAGTAGAGGAAGCAAAGAACGAGTAAAAAGGACCGATTACTGCAAAATTCGCAATAAAAGTATTGCATGTTGAAATTCACTCGGGCAGTGTAGGGTAAGAGCAGGCAATTAAATCACACTGGGGAAACAATCACATGCACCTATTTAAGTGGACAATCATCTAAAACTTACTGCATTGCTAATTTTTTTGGGTGGGTGCCGCTGTGATTTTTTTTTTCATCGTGGCTTTTTATTTGCACTTACCCTACTGGAGAAGGCGCAACCGGTGTCAAGGTAATGCGACGTAAAAGCTATGTGGGTCAAGTATTAAACCTACCTCACAACGCCGTTAGCGCTGGAAGTTTTGACACACTGCTAACTCAAGTGTATGACAGTGAGACACTACAAGCGTCTTACACTGTGTCAGGCGTCTTGCCACAGTGTCAGTGAGCCTCTGATACTGGTGTCAGACACTCGGGATCCTAAATGGGTGTCCTGAAGGTTGTATGCATTTCTTTGCGACAGACGCCTACAAGTGTAAAACGACCGTAAGCCTAAAAGTTTAAGCGCGCTTGTAAGAGTCTGACTGTCCGGCACTTCAGTTGGCAATGCAACTTTGATGAACTGATCGTAGATTTGAAACCACATTGAAAGTAAAAGTGAAATGATGAATGTGACACCACGGCGACTCTGTTTTAGACTTTATTTTGTTTAGCCACCTATCTCAATGTGAAGAGCATGCAGCCGCAGGTGGTGATGCTTATTCTTGCATCTCAAATTTCACTCAAGCTTCGGGCCAGAAAACCTGGTGGAATGTGTGTGCCGAACGCCGTGTAGGTAGGCAACCCATGTGGCCCGGGTTCCTGTTTGTTGGGATGCCTACCCTGCCGGCGCTAGTGCTTGAGAGCCGTCTAAAGCGAGCACAGTAGTTTGCGAACAGCACGGCCCACTCCTTCAGTGTGTGTGTGTGTGTGTGGGTGTGTGTGGGTGGGTGTGGGCGGGTGGGTAGGGGTGTGTGCGCGCTTGGCGCGCACGTCATGCAAATGGAAAATTTTGTGCATTGCCAATGAACAGATCTGTGCAAAATATCCGATTTGTACGAATTCGTCCATTTCAATGAACGAACAAAGTCGTCTATTTGCATGTACAACGTTTCGTGTTGTGCATTTGTAACCCCTTCTCGGTACAATCAGCGCTCTGCTGTGGTTCCAGGTGTCCTGCTAACGGACTCGGACTTCTGGGTGGAGCAGCGTCGCTTCGTGCTCCGCCAGCTCCGCGAGTTCGGCTTCGGGCGGCGCACCATGGCGGAGTTGGTGCGGGACGAGGCGGGCGAGCTGGTGCGCTCCTTCGCGGACAAGCTGCGCCACAGCCCGGGCGGCGTGGTCGCGCCCATACACGACGCGTTTAGTGAGTGCGGCGCAGCGCTGCCAGAATTCGCGTTCGAAGGCCGAGCTCAGCGCGCTCTGGTTGCGACTTGCGGCCGGTTCCGGAACTGCAAATGGCTGGAGCTCGGTCACGTCACGGCATGTCGCCTATCCCAAACTGTATTTTTCATTTCTCGATGTCAATTTCGTACTGATGTACAGCTCAAATGGTTGAATCATTTTGAGCGCTACACTGTACTTTATTTCTAAAAAATATCCATAAATCTATGAATGCGGTCGTCATTAAACTAGGTGGAGCCGTGTGACGTTACGCGATAGTGCTGCGCTCTATCAGCCTTCGTTTGCGAATAGGTCTGCTGGGGGGGGGGGGGGGGGGGGGGGGGGGCCGCGAAAAAAAACGGCGTTCCGGCCCCTATCCTGTGTAGAGTCCTGTATCAGGACTCTAGTCCTGTGGATTTGGGATGGGAGGGGGGGGGGGTGAGGGACCGGATGGCATACTACCTCGACCGATATTCTTGCTCTTTTCCTTCCGGTCGAGCTTTTGAGAATGCCTTTACTAGAACACTTGTTTTTCTGCTATACCAGGCCAGCCATGGCCCTTGTGTCCGACTGCGCTGTATTGGCGTGGTTTGATGCACTATTCCATAAGCCTGCCAGACCATTTCAGGAACATTTTTCTTCAATCACAAGAAGTGGTCAACTGGGTTTAAGACACTCTTTGTGGTCTGAGTGAAACATACTGATGGGTGAAGAGTGCTTTTTTGTGACAATTCAATGTTAGAAACTATGTGTCCTTTCCCGCCAGGCCTCCACACGCTCAACACGCTGTGGACCATGCTGGCCGGCATTCGATACACCGCCGAGGACAAGGAGCTGCTGAAGCTGCAGGCGCTGCTCAACGACTTGTTCACCCGGGTGGACATGGCAGGCGCACTCTTCTCCCAGTTCCCCATTCTGCAGTACGTCGCGCCCCACTTGTCCGGCTACACCGACTTTGTCGACATCCACGAGCGGCTGTGGCGGTTCCTGCGCGACGAGATTGACCGCCACATGGAGTCGTACGACCCCGACGTGGCGCCGCGTGACTTCATGGACGTCTACATCAAGATGATCAAGGAGGCGGAGCCTGGCAGCTCTTTCTCAGGTATTTTCGTTAGACTTTTAAAGACGTTTTCAATTTAGGTGTTCAGAGAGTTAAAGCGTTAACTCAATGCCACATGCTTAGCGTGTGTTTAGACCGAGTGGTTTAAATGTGGTCATCAGTGGGTTCTGATTTATTTGTGAATAGCATTTTTGATGTGTTATGTTGGTTTCGATTTTTGCTCACGAACAGCTCACGTAAATTTTTCAAGGGGGTTTAGGTTTGGGAACATTGAGTTGTGTCAAAAGTTTTGCCTTTAAAAACCTGAGAACACCAAAACACTACCATTTAAAACTTTGTAAAGAAAAAAACTGAACGGAATGAGTAACTTTTTTTCTGTTCTAAATCAGAGGGTACAGTAATTGTTTTATGGGATCTTGATGTTGGACTTTCCCATTTAGCACCATGAAGATGACTGAGTCAAAAGTTTTATTTCATACCAGAAGTTACAGATAGGTTAAAATAACATTTGAGCATACCAGATCACAAAAGTTTTGATGGTTTTGATGGTTTCTTTTGGAATCTTTTCAAAAGCATTTACTTTGAGTTTTTTTTTTTTTTTTTTGATATGAACAAATTTTAAAATGGTTGTAAAAATAGTTGTATATTCTAAGGCTGCAAAGACTCTTTCATAACGTATCTTAGTTCATAATGTTCCAATCTTAAAATGACCGAAATATTACTGAAACTTCTTCTCTATACATAGAACCTATGATATTATGTGTACGGCAACTTCTCATACATACAATATCATATAATGAATTTCCAAAGCATTAACGTTTTGGTCTTAGTTGGGTCGCTCCGTACTAATTTCTGTTTTGTTTCTTTCTTTCATCGTTTCTCTTCCCCCCTTTCTCTACAAGTTATTGATCGTTGTTCTGACCACCATCTACCTCCCACTTCTTTCATTGGTCACTGAACACAACCAATCTTGAAAAATATGCGCTGGCCTTTGTACTCGTTCACGAGTTTGTTGTCTTAGTGTAACTTATTCCTCGGTCTGGATTCGCAGAGCTGCAGCTGCTGGCCATCTGCCTGGACCTGTTCATGGCGGGCTCGGAGACGACGAGCAAAGGGCTGGCCTTTTGCTTCCTGTACCTGCTGCGCCACCCCGAGGTGCAGCGCCGCGCCCAGGCCGAGATCGACGCCGTTGTCGGCCGCGAGAGGATACCCGACCTGGCCGACAGACCTAAGTGAGAGACCGACCTGAAATAAGTCACCAGCCTCGTTACCAACCTGGTTACAAAATGTGCGGGGAGGGTGAGGGGTGGGGTAGCCCTAAGTCAGTCATGCTCCTATATCATGATGGCATGCATTGGGGCGAGGGGAAAAGGGATGGGGAAAAAATGAAAGAAATGACAGTGAGATTGTGGTTCGAAAGGTATGATAACCCGTAGTACTGTGGTAAAAGCCGCTTTATTGAGTTGAAGTTCGAAATGAAACTTCTTAGGCTGTGCTCATTTTGTGTCTCTTGGGATGTCAAGAGGTCAGCCCGCGGGTCACCCAGACCTCCATGAAATTTGACTGCAGGATTGTGAGAGTCGTTTGTCCATCGCATGGGAGGCACAGGTTACCCAGACCTCGTGTTCACTCAGCGCAAATCTTCCTCGCGTGGCCTGTCTCAGTCTTGGTCTCAGTGAGATTCGGGCTCGGCTTCGGACCGCGCGAAGTAAGCTGCGTTGTGGTGGAACGAGAGTGACCACTGAGGACGGGTACATCGATTTGACGTATGCATCGATGTAAGTCTGTATGAATCGATAGCCGTCCCTCAATGGTGTGGGTGTGGGTCATATCATCAGCGAGACATGTGAGCCACCATATTTTAGTCGTTTGGCTCAAGGCCGACGTTACGAGGGCTGGCTTCTCACACCGTGAGGTTCTGTGGCCGCTTTTGTGATTCTTCTTCACTCCTCATTGCCGGTCCAGTTTTTCTCCGAAATACCCTGTTGAGGCGAAGACAGTCCGAAAGACGGCCCGACGGGCCCCTGGCGCGCCTGCGAAATGTAAAGCAGGCCACACCAAGTACACCGCTGCACGATGGGTTGCCTACGCAGCAGGCTGCAAGCGTTCACTAGGGCTCGAGGAACTCGGGGACCTCGACTTGTCACACGTTCTATTCTACAAGCAGGCTTGCGGATACTCCATCAATCCAAAAGGGCACTTTAAATTAAACTTGCTCATGACAAGGGTAGTCCTGGAGGCGCCGCGTAGTACAGGACATTTCGCGCTAACTGGAAGAGCGTTCGTGTCAGGGCCCGGGTCAGCGCGCCGGGCAAGTATGTCTACTTAGATCAGCAATGGGTAAGCCTTTAGCTGCTGTGCTCTGAGTTATCACGCTCGTTCCCAGACCCACACGTTGCATACCGATAAATAGGCAGGTATGCAAATCTGCTTTTGCTTCCGTTGCCTCGCAAACACGATTGGATCGCGGACTAAACTTTTTTTAGTTTCCTTTTTCTCGACTTCCATTTTCATAAACGACACGCTACTGCGGAATGGTTGCAAAAACCGGGGGTGAAGTTTCACAAGTTAACCAAAACCTGCCTTCACTGTGAACTAAGGGGATATACACATTGCTCCGACTGAGCAACAGTTTATTTGTCAATGTGAGAGAGAAATTTTGACTCGCAGATATGTGGGAGCGATAAGAATTTTAAGGGAGGGGGGGGGGGGAGCAGGAGGCCCGAAAGTGATGACGTAATATGTGCACACCGCCAAATGTGCACTACAGCGCACTAAAATCTGCAGGCATGTGCGGAAGATATGGATGCTTTATTTTGTGTGGAGCTTATTCACAAAATTGTACATAAGGATTTGGCGTTGCGGGGGATACAATTTTGTTGGAAGTATCTCGCTCTCATTGAGTAAAATTTCTTGCTCGCATTTAGCAAGCAAAGTTTGCTCGTTCAATCTATGCACCATGTGTCACTCTCCAATTTGAAGTATTGAGGCAAACGACGCAGCTTTTACCATGATGGTGTTCTGCCTGCAGCATGCCCTACATGGACGCGGTGGCGCTCGAGTCGTTGCGGATGCTGATGGGACGCACTTTTGCCATCCCGCACCGCGCTGTCCGGGACAGCCACCTCCTCGGCCACTTCATCCCCAAGGAGACCATGCTCATCATTAACATCCCGTCCGTCGTCATGGACAAGCAGACGTGGGGCGACCCGCACACCTTCAGGCCCGAGCGCTTCCTCCAGGGCGGCAAGGTGGTCATCCCGGACGCGTACCTTACCTTCGGCTGCGGTGAGACGAAACTCAACTCCTACTCCTACGATTTTCTGCTGGCGTTTCGGAAACTGAATGCAATACAGGTGCTTGCCATGGCAACTAGCGGATTGTCTGCGGTTTCTGGACCTTTTCGGTACAAGAGCGAAACCTGGGGCGGTGAGTTCACCGCCAAAGAGTGCTTGGTTTGGCGAAGTTGCCAAATTGGTGTGTTTCCTACGCTCACGCTGCTCAAGCTGGTTGCCATTGTTCATATGTACAGAAAATTGATACAATCACTTCAGAAAGATTAAGTGTCAATGACAATCTTCTGGATAAAATCATAAGAACAGGTCAGCACGTCCACTGACAATAGAAATTCGTCACCTAAAATATTTTTGATAAAACCTCTAGAAAAGGATGTTTTCGACCTTGGAGTCGATGTTTCATTCATCACCTGGGAGTAATTCTTTCTCAGCCGAACCTGACACTCAAAACCTTGACATCTCCGATTTCTTTGAAGCTCACACGTTGTGAAGGGTATGTGTTGGGAGTTTGAGTTTCCCCGCAGAATTTGAGGTCTCCAAGAGCGATAGTCATTTCGATATTTTAGAGATAAGATTATAATTATGAAATGCTGAATTTTATAGAAAAAGCGTGAAAGATTTTGTAGAAAGAGTTTAAAGGTAAAGCATATTATAAATAAAAGTCAGATATAGCATACGTTTAAAAAAATAGTTGTGATCTGGGACCCTTAGCTGATATTTTAACCCATATGTGAGGTTCTCATCTCTATGGAATGTATTCTCACGGACAGTGTGTTAGGGATTCTGGAAAGGGAACTGTGGGTATGGGGCAGTACCATATCATAAGACACAAGAAATCAATAGTATCAAGGTTTCGGGTCTGGTTGGATTGAGAAAGAATTACTTCTGAGTATTTTGTCACGGGATGGGTCACACACCAAACAGTGTTTACACTGTAAAGCATTATAGAGATTAGAGATCGGTTTCCATCAAAATAGATCCTTATTATTTTTAAGGTAGCTCTATCCTACGTAAGTTTACATACCGGAGCTTGAGGCTTCCTAGAAGAAAGCGGAGCTACGAACTCTTCATGCAATTTTATTTTTTAACAGAAGAAATCTAACAAACGCTGTGAACACTCTAATCAATATTGCTTTGATTGAGGTGAAATTTGGTTCCTGGGAATAACTATTGATAAGGAATCTGATTACTCGTCATCGAATTTTAAATAACAATATTAAAGAAAATGTCACTTTCTTTTGAGTCATAAGTATTTCTAAGAAGCAGGTTGGGTGAAAAATTGTATTAGGTTGGGTAAGACCTTGAACTCCCTTAAGAGAGCGAAATTTGAGGTTCCTTCGAGAGCACAAATCTCGAGAACCAGACGTCGCAGCACCCCGGGTTTTTTGGGGAGCGTAGGTAATGAGTCCGGCTAGTGCCTAACACTGTTCAAATTTGCCTGGAGATTCCAGGTGCCCTCCTGGAACGCCTTGAACATAGCCTTACTTTGATTGATGTTTGCGGGGCCACCAGACATTTCTCGGGGATGAGATTTATGTTAGGCACTAGATCCATCTTTCCTCTATCACAGTCTGCGATCAGAAAAAATCTAGAAAATTTCGTACGTCTAGGGTGTGCTCTCGAAGAGGGCATGTTTTGCTAGTTTCGGCATGATTAGAGAGAGACAGACGATCCTGGAGCACACCGTCTCTCTTGCACAGCAGGTAGAGGCCTGCCGGGTGGGTCTGGGCCGGGGGGACGACTGGGTCGGTTCATTGTGCGCCCCGCTGCAGCACATGCGGCTGTGATAGTGCCATTAGTTCCGGATCCATCAACGCACTCCAGACAGTCAAATATTTGAGATTTGAACGTACTAAAAAATGATTACGTGATTTGACATCCTCGCCTTCTTGCGATAATAATGATACCAAATTTGAGGTAGGTCGTACACTTTTGAGGAAACGGTCGTATTTTGTCATTTTCTTCACTTTTCGGGACCAGAAATCTCGTAAACCAGACGTCGCAGCACCCCCGGACTTTTTGGCGACCGTAGTCAATAAGCCTAGCCAGGTGCTAAGTATGTTCGACCGGACCTAGAGATGCCAGGTTTCCTCCTGGAACTCCCTGAAGGTGCCAACCAATATTACCCAGCAAGAGGTATGGAAATGTATTTTCCAGAATAGAAAAATATTCCATATTTATCTGGGTTTGGTACCCCGCGCGATTTAAAATACTCTATGTCTGGGCTCCACTAACAAGGGGAGTCGGCCAACTGTCACCCTCAGATTTTAATGGGGGCTGGACCATTTGATCTACACGTCTTGAAACCCTTAACTTCAAATTTTCAGCTGCTAATATAGGCTAGTTTCGGATTTCGAAAAAATGGTCAACTTTTCACACATTTCAACACAAATTTCAAGAAATTTGTAATTTTAGGTAAAAAGGCTCGTTTTTCCGCGAAAATGTATATGGCCTTTTCTCTTTCTTTTGCGACAAAGAACACTTTCGATTCTACAACATTTTTTGACATCTCCCCGGTTTTCGATACAGGGCCCACATTTTAGGAAGTTGTCACGTGCGCAGCCGACAATCCAGGAGAAGGAAACGACGACTACCCGACACTGGGCGTCTTTGAGGCTAGCAGCTTGGGCACTGGTTTTCTTCAATCTGAAACACGCTTTAGCAGCTGTAGCTGGTGTTATGACTTGATTACTTGGACGTTTCAATGGATTACTTCGGGTAAATAACTGACGCGACTACTGACTCTTGACTGTGATTTATTACTCGACTGTGGATCCGGAAACAAAAGGTCGTACAGGATGTCACAGGTAGCAAAACGGATACAAGAAAAATGGAGGGCGACGGTTGCGAGCTTATATTTAAATGTAACATTATAACTGCCGGTTTGCCCATCTCCAGCGTACATTAGCCCTTATTTATATTTAAATTATTTACCTTCAAAATAAGTTCCATCGGGCAAGACCTTTTTTTTTTCTCTACTAAAAACATCATCGATCTTACACCAATTGGGAATAGTATACAAGCAACAAAAACAAGTGCATTAACTCTCGATAAAAGAATCTGCGGAGCATAAAATATGAATTTACTGAATTTCTAAATATGATACAGATCAGTTGATCAGTTAAACAATGAAAAATATACCTCTTAAATACCTGTTAAAAAAGGACGCTACGCCAAATTTACACACTGTGTCGTGAAGGAAAAGAAAGTACCAGGAATACCCAACGAAATTCAATCACACAATTTGCAAAATATCACAATGGCTATAAAATAGACAATTTCATACGAAAAGAAAAGAGCTAACAGGAGAAAATAAAGCAAAATCGTTCTTCCAAACTCGTAAGAGTTACTAATTAACAAATCACTCGAATTATCAATGTGCCCAAAATATGGTGGAGAAAATAAAAACTAACAACAACAAAAAAAACAGCTAAAATCGCACTTCTCACACCGAGGAACGAATTAATTCCACATGTTGTAATCTACCAAAGTGCTTACAATAAATAGTGGGCGGAGGCACCAAAAATAATAATAATAATAAATTTAAAAAAAGTAAAATAAATTGATCAACAGGGAAAAACACCAACAAATATCTAAATGCGCCAAGGAACGAACTGCACCTGTGGTAATCCTTTACAAAATGATCGAAACAAAGTGGGCGTAAGCACCAGCAGCAATTCAACATTTTGGCACCAAAACAGACATCGCATTCAATTTCATCATTATTCTGGAAAATGCAGTATAGGAATTAGAAGTATTCCATTTTTTAGTTTCATATTAATACTATTTTTAAAGTGGTACCTTGAAAGCCACCTGAACTGGCGTATCAAACTGTGGAGGTCGATTCTGCACATAGCCACTTTTGTAGAAACTGTATTTCCACAGATCTGTGAACCTTGGTGACTGTAGCTGGTCATATACCAGGGACACCATTCTGATGATGCTGTCTCTTTGGTGCAGCTGAAATTCGATGTCATGAATGACCACGTAGTCTGAAAAGTGGCGCACGAAATTTTTCCATGGTCTGTTTCCGTACACATCAAGCGGCTGTATCATGCCCGTTGTGCTCTTCGGTATTACCATTACTTTGATCTCTTTACCGTCAGGGGCATCTTTCATTAACCCGTCAGGTCCATAACCAGTCCATGAATCAATCATTAGTAACGTTTTATTTTTAGCTACAGGGAACAGTACTTTTTCCTTCCACACTTGCACTAGCTGGTTGGACATTTTACCAGACCTACGGACTTACAATAACATAACAACTGATTGATTCTACGGGCACCAAATTAATATTTTAAATTCCACATACCTCGAGGCTAGGATCAGCAGGTTGTCGGGCTTAAACATAGTCTGTCTTACACGCGGTCCAAATTCACCGTCTGTTTCTTGGAGCACAAGCAAAAGTGGGCCTACTAGCTCCCCTGCTGCAGAGATAGTTGGCTGTATGGTGTAGCTATGCGTAGTTGCGTTGACGGACTGTGCAACGCTTTCAACTGTTTTGACACCTTTTATATCGAGTGTCCTTCCTGTCATAGTAAAAAAACGTCCCTCCCATCATTTTTTGGTCTTCTGCTCTCCCACTGACATGGGCACGATGCTCTACGTATCGCCCAATTCCTGAATCCTACACTTCTAATGTACAAACCTGAATGCATCTCCTGCTCGTACCCACTCTGATCAGTATTTAGGACGTTTTCTTCACCAAACGTAGGAACCAATTCTTGAACCTCCAAAACGAAAGTGAGAGCACTCTCCTCAATGGCTGCTTTGTCCTCTATTTGTCTCCGGGATACAACTTTAGTAATTTTCCGGCTGACAATCCTGTGAGCTATAGTTTGACAAATATGAGACGGAAGGATTTTGGGAAGGATAAGTGTAATTTATCACACACTGCATCAAATAAAAAAATTTGCACACAAAACAGAGCTAAAAAAAAAAAAAAAAAAAAAAAAGGTTCCAACGTTAGGTTCCCCACCTTTTTTGAAAGAATTCACCCAATCTTTACCGGCTTTGAAACCGTCCAAACTGATTCGCCTGGCTTCCTGGAGAGCCCATTGACGCAAAGTCACGTCGTGCATAGGGCGCCGATGTTTTTTGGCTTCCTGAAACTTCGACCACACTAAAGCAGAGATCGCACGAAGCTTATCTCGGCGGTTTCCCCCATTTTGAATGTCTTGTTCCCACCTGCAAATATCTTATTTGATTTCAAACAAATCCATTTATCAGAAAAAATTAATGTTGTCCTCGCGCTCACCTGTACAGCTGTCTGATACTACAAACAAATCGGAAACGATTTTGCACACATTCAAGTGACCTTCTCTCACTGAACTTTTTCCTCTTTATAGCTCGATGAGATTTCTGAGGTTTCCTCCAGTATTCTATTACCTTTTCTTTTGTTTTTAAACTGATGTTAGTTTCAGAAGGTGGTACATTCTCATCATTTGGTGGGCTATAGTCCGGATCCTCTATACCTACTGGCTCTGGCACAGTATCATCTACATCACATATATCGAGGTGAAATTCTACCTCAAACTCCATAGCTTCATACTCCTGACTTTGTTTTATAATACCTAGATATTAATCGGAACGTTATTTCACTCATTGCATGATAAACATATTTAGTACACATACCAAAAAATTATCACGTTCAGTACTTTTAAATTTAATTCCACACTTTAATGTTGAATACGACACAACCACACACAATACATTTTAGCTGGAGTTCCTAGTAACTATTTTCCTGAACTTGTCCGCGCTCTGTTTTTTGACTTTTCATACAAAAGTTCCTATGTTAAAATTTGATCAAATATTTTCGACTGTCCTTACACTTGTTGATTACATCCGAAATGTTAAGGGTATTTATTACTCTCTAAAGGCTCAAAAGTAAACTCAACTCAATAACCTTATAGAACAGGATGGCCGTAAATTAGACGGGAGGTCTCCAAAAACCTAAATTCTTACTTTCCTAGGCCCGAAATCTGAAATTGGTCGTCTTTACTTGACCGGTATGGATTGACTTTTCTTAATTATTTACCTATTAATGAGTGCTAATATCTCTGCTACCTTCTGCATTGAGTTATTTCAACACTGCATACCTTGAGACTGACTTTCCCCCTCAAGACTACATTTCAAATTATGGACAAAAAGGTAAAAGACCTGCTCGCCCGTTTCTAATAATCCTTTTAATTCTTCTGGAAACCAGAGATTTTGGTGTTAAGGTTAGGTTAAATCGCTTCTTGTATCAAATTACAGCCTTTCGCCCCACTACACACACACACATTCACCCACACACACTTCAAGATACCAAGTTCACCTCTCGTAAGGCAAACTCACACAGAAAACACACAACATTTGTCAATTTGTACTCACTTTTCAGACGTGAAGCGAACTCCTGCTCTGCTGCAGTGACCGGCGTTGACGGAGTAGACTGATAATCTCTCATCAAAATTTCAATGACATTTCGGGGATTCATATTGTGTAAACGCAGTGAAACACGGGCATCAACGCACTGTGATCAACAATATGTAGTTTTAAATGCTTTAAGAGGGGGACTGGGGGCAAAACGAAGTGTCAACAATGCGTTCGTTACGAATCTAACAATAGACTTGGGAGAGTGGGGCTGTTGGAAATAACAACGATTCACTAGTAACAGGAGGGAATGACAATAACAGTCGAATTAAATGCGATCGTCGGAAGGGTAAATGGGGTGGGGGTAACGGGAAATGTCAACAATGCACGCGTCACCGGAGGAAATTACCAACAATCGAGTTGATTGCGTTTTGAGGGGAAGGGGCAGGAAGTGTCAACAATGCACTTGACACCGACGGGGAATTACCAACAATGTAATAGAGTACTCCGGAGAAGCCCGTAACGGAAGTAAGAAGTCGTAACGAAGAAGAAAAGCGGAAACAGTATGAAGGGGAACCGCAGCAGAGAGTATCTCCGCCGCGGCGTCAGCCACGAGCCGACTCAAAATTTCTGGAGCCTTAGCTCTCGCTGACGATATGTCACGACCATTTGGTAGGGTCACACAACGCAGCTCTATTACGCGCGGCCGAGGATTTCAAATCTCTGGACCGCGCGGGGTAGTTCTGCGCTGTCTGACCATACCAAATGGTCGTGACATATCGTCAGCGATAGCTAAGGCTCCAGTAATTTTGAGTTGGCTCGTGGCCGACGCCGTGGCGGAGATACTCTCTGCTGCGGTTCCCCTTCATACTGTTTCCGCTTTTCTTCTTCGTTACGACTTCTTACTTCCGTTACGGGCTTCTCCGGAGTACTCTATTAGGGGGGGGGGGTATAACAACAATGAACTAGCTATATGAGGGAATGACCAAAACTATCGAATTGAATGCGTTCGTCTAAAGGAAAAATGCACTCGTTCCGGAAGGGAATGACCAACAATAGAGTTGATCGCGTTTTGACGGAAAGGGGGCAGGAAGAAATGTCAAATGTACTTGACACCGACGGGAAGGACCAACAATGGAAATTGGGGGGGGGGGGGAGCCGACCAACGATAGAATTAGGGGGTGGGAGCATTTGGATGGAACACTGGAGGGAATGGCGATGGCAGTAAGAAAGGTCTATAATGGGGAAACAATCCACTGTTGTAGAATTAGGGAGGTTACCTTTCCGTATTTGAGGAAGACGTTCTACTCGAAAAGACCACCGGGTGCCTTACTAATGGAATTGTTTCTTGCAACAAATTTACGAACCATACTGAAACGCCTATTTCAAAGCTAATAGGTTTATGTTTTGCAATAGCATCTTCGCATTAGGAAATAAATTGTGCACTGAAACGTATGCGTACTCAATATAATGTTATCAATTGGCAGACGACTGTGCCTATTTTCTCTTCTGCGATGTGGCGATGACTTAATGATAGAAGTTGGGCAAATTTTATTTCTTTCTCCTGGATGAGCGACTGCGCACGTGGCAGCTTTTTAAAATAAATTCCAAAAGTAGGGTTTTCGCGCCCTGTATCGAAAACCGTAGAGATGTCAAAAAATGTTGTAGAATCGAAAGTGTTCTTTGTCGCAAAAGAAAGAGAAAAGGTCATATACATTGTCGCGGAAAAACGAGCCTTTTTACCTAAAATTACAAATTTCTTGAAATTTGTGTTGAAATGTGTGAAAAGTTGACCATTTTTTCGAAATCCGAAACTAGCCTATATTAGCAGCTGAAAATTTGAAGTTAAGGGTTTCAAGACGTGTAGATCAAATGGTCCAGCCCCCATTAAAATCTGAGGGTGACAGTTGGCCGACTCCCCTTGTAAGCTAACCCGTAAGCTAATCCGCTAAAACCGTGAAATATTTTCTTACAATTTTATTTTGTGCAAAGCTTGGCGTAAAACGAGCACAAGTCCATTCTTGTGCCGGTGCATGCATGGAGGTAACTCAAGGGCATTTGAGGCCTTAAAAAGCCTTAAAAGCGGATTTGTGTGTTTGGAATTTTTGAATGACGAAACTTGCTGTAATTTACAAACACCTGTTGAAATGCGCAGAAATTGCGTAAATTTGTGGGTGATTGTTGCCAATGATTTGCATAGTTAGTGACCTGACCAGCGTTATCAAGAGACGGTAACTTCCTTCCCGCAGGCAAACACCGATGTCCGGGAGAGACGCTGGCCCGCTCCAACGTGTTCCTCTTCACGTCGGCACTGCTACAGCGCTTCGACTTCCGAGTGCCCCCCGGCGAGCCGCTGCCCTCCACCCAGGGCGTGGACAGCGTGAGCGCCTCCACCGGTCCCTACAGCGCCCTCGTCACGCTGCGGGCCTGAGGAGACGAGAGGATGGCGAATCCGAAGACTCCCGCGGCTGCAGCTGGCAACGCGGAGCGCCTGTGAATGCTAGGGTAGGCCCGCCCGGGTGACATACGTGCATCCAGAAGCCGTGTTGGCCTACCTAGCAGGCGCTACATCTGCTTCGACTTTCCAAATTAGGTTTGCCTTTGCAACTAAATCCATGAGTACAGCACACACAAAGTTTTTGATGAAGTGAGTGCACTACATGTCATGCGGCAAGCAAACTCGCCAAGAATTGGCAACCTTGTTATTGCCATAGTTTGGCAAGCAAACTTGAGGAGACTACCGTTGTTGAGTGACAAATTTTGGTGTGCCTCCCTGCTTGTCCGAATTTGCTTGCCACATGATTTACGGTGTGAATGTGAGTGTAGAAGAGGGGGTGTGCTCAGTTTGTCGTGATCCTGAATTCAAGAAAAAGACATAAAAGAGTACTGAAATGGAAGCGAATGTGCAGTGCGAGTGGAAGATTTTGTGCGTGAGATGGTATACCCTCTTCTTGGACGTACTTCATGGATAATTCTAATGCACTCCATAGACGTTCAGGATCGGAATTTGAAGAAAAGGAATACATTCAGAAACAATGGGGTCCACGCGGACAAGCTTCCGTTCCAAGCTTATCGTAGAGTATTCCGTAGCACGAAGAAATGCCCAAATCGAGTACTGAGGAGGATCACCCCACCGGGCAAAGTCATTCCGTTTTACGGAGCCCGTGATCTCAATGTACATAAAATTCTTAGATGTAAGGAAATATATGTCTGACATTGTGAGAAATGGTACTAAATGTAAATAATTGAAGCGTGAATTGTATATGTAACATCAATTCAGTTAGTGAACACGAGGAAAGGTCATTGATGTTTAATTAGTGCTTAAAGCTTAATGGTTATCGATTCTGATGGAGCACATTGCTAAGCAGTCGTGTTTCGGTAGTGCATAAATGTACAGTCGGGAAGTTAGTCCCTTTTATTATTTTTTCGTCTTTTGTTGAAACACATGTTAACTAGTTTCTTGGTTAAGTGCCTGTTCTCAGCATTCCAATTAAGGCTCTGATATGACTGATTTCTCTATTTGTATCATTATGTTGTCTGCTAATGTTTTTGTCGCCGTATATCATTAGTTGTACTGTGATGTTTTTCCGGCAGCAGACCACCGCCTCACTCGTCGTTTGTGAGCGTCAACTGTATCTTCTGTCCTGTCTGTGGGCATTTATCACAGGCAGTTTTTGCAGTAAAACCGTATCATCGCTGTTAACGATGGTTTGACCTCCTTTGCCCTAGTTAACCCTAACACATTCCGTGTTCAGCAATGTGAACGGAAGCAGTCATGAGTAGAAATCACAAAGTCTTCGGATAATATATATTTATAAACGTATATTAGCTGAACGATAGCGAAGCCCTTACTCGGTGGGGGCTGAAAAATAGTTTCTGTGTGTTGGTCTGTTTGTCAGCACAATGTCTCGAAAATGGTTTGACGCACAGCCGGGAAATTGAAAAGGGTCTTTCCAGTGATCATGAGAAAGAAAACCTGCCCCTCTAGGACTAAGCTCCACTAATTTGGCAGTTGATTTTCGTCCTGGAACTTAATCGGTCCTCCAAAAAAAAAAAAAAAAAAAAACAGCTACTGTTGTGGCTTCTGCGTGACAGGCCCAAATTTGAAGCGCTAGCCAATGCTGCATGCTGCAACGGCTTTTGCTTAAATATTTGTGTTTATTTGCGACTGTTATTTAAGCATGTTTTAATTTGCAACAGAGTTTTTTTTAAATGACCAAAATCTATAAGAACTGCAAGCATCAGTTCAAGGACACAAAATTGTTTGTTTAAATAACATTACAACTTTTTAACCGGGAAACAAAACTACGCCATTTGTGTCCTTTCCGTTCCTAAGAATTGGCGAGGGGCGGCGAGGGCAAGGCAGGAGCGGGACGCTGGGCGCGGAGCGCCCTACGCACACTGGTACGAGGGGCCCCGCCGAGCCGAGATGTAAACTGAGACACATAAACACTACGGCCATTCATTGGCGCCCGGCGCAATGGTGACGCGGATTTTATCCGCCGCATGAAGGACGCAGCCAGTAGGGAGCGCGTCCTTCTCGTCCTCCACGAGCTGAAGCAGTGGTGCTGGTGACGTATTTGAAGACGCGTCTGGTGTGGGCCTGCTCCTCTCGAAACGCGTCATGCAGGAGGTTGAGACGCGATGGAACACGATGTGCACTATGCTCGAGTCCTTGCTGAGAGGGTATGATGAGGTACAGATACGCCCCCCCCCCTCTCCCTCAGTTCCACCTTTAAAAAAAAAAAAGATCTATTTTTAAAAATACTATTACACTTCGTGAAATACTGGTAGGCCCGGAGTGTCACAAAACTGGATATAGTGCAATTTTCAAATCGCGGCGCGGCCCGCAGCCCCCTAGTTCTCACTGGCACCGACCGGTGGGCACATCGACAATGCTCCGCTCTGAGGGTTGTGCCTCTTGTGCATGCTCTAGGGTCCTAAGCGGTCCCGACTCTTGAGTTGCCTCCCTTTTAACCAGGGCTCGACTCGGCTCGGCACATCAACAATAAGGGCTGTTTCACAAGAAAGGGAGAGGTCCGATTTTTAGCGGGGCAGGAGAAGGATGGATGATACTGACGCAGCCAGTTGACGAGCCGAGCACGTTAGCTCTGTCTTTTTCTTTTGCCATTGGATGGAGTGAGAAAGCTGAATTTCAACTCCGTTTTGAGACTGTCTGCTGCATTTCTGGAGTGTAAAATGATGTCCGACGCTCTCGTATGGGTACTATGCAAAAGTCAGGAAGGTCTGAAAAACTTCTCACAGAGACTTTCGGTTTTGGCGTAAGGGGCACCATAGGAAATTAAAAAAAGTCCAATCTTCAGTGAAACTATAAGGCCGCCGGTATCCAGGGGGAGGCGGGGATAATGCCGTAATGCGAAACGGAGTGCCGATGGCGCCCACTGGTCTGGTCACAGGTGCACACGATACGGATTTCAAGGCGCCCCACAGGGGCGTCAAATGGGGTGCCGAGCAGGGCGCCCGCGCGCGTGGCATGTGTGATGGCACAAAGGGCGCCAGATAGGGCAGGGCGCCGACGCCGACGACTCCCACAGGTCGCACAGGTGCACATAAGATACGGATTCTGAGAAGCCTCACGGCGGTCACTAAAGGGGGCGCCAAGGGCTCTGGCATTGGCGACGGAACGGGGCGATTGCTCATGTATAATATATTTGTACATATACATGAACAGGTATATACATACACGCCATAATATAATGAAAAGGAAAAGTACTTACTGTTAAATTACGATTTTTATTACATTATTTTGCCTTCCCACGAAAACTTTCTATCTTTTCCGCCGATTTTCGAAAGGGGGGGGGGGGGGGGGGGGGGCGCCGTCGAGCCCGTGGACTCTGCCCCCCCCCCCGACTTCAAAACGTTTCTACGCCCATGGAGAGGCGGAAACGGACACACAGACAGAGCTGAGGATGCGTGCCGCGGACCTGCTGCAGGAGAAATTGCGGCCGACAACTCCCACGTAAAAAAGATCATGGGTGGCGCATCTTTACATCAACTTCTTCCTGACCACGCATTCCTCGTCAGAGCAAGAGGTATTCCCTTGCCGGTAGGGTGGGGGCCACACGGTTCCAGCTCATATCCAGCGGTGTGGCCAGTTTTATCCCGCCTACACTGTTAAATCGTGTGGCAAGCAAACTCGCCAAGAATTGTGTTCCGAATCGGGCGGGCTAGAGAGAGAGCCGAGGGGGCAACCACAACCACTCATTTAAACCATGTACACAGATTTCAGGATTTCCTCGGATTACACCCCGTGGTTTTCGTTAATTTTAGAATTGTATTGCTTTTCTGGCTATTTCAGCATACGTAGGTGCTATTTTTCGGCATAAAGTCCACGTCCAACTTTAAATTCGCAATTTTTTTCAATTTGTTTTTAAAAATTTCTAGAATTTTGTACACATGATTACGCGAGTGATTCGCCCCTCGGAGAGAGCCGAGCGGCCGCCCGGCACCCACGGGCGGCCTCGCCCGACCCGGCCTTGGGCTACGATACGAATCGGCACGGCGCACGGCGCCCGGCGTACAGTATCGGGCTAGCGACACCTGAGTTCTGCCAAGCCGACCTATGCCGCCCGCCTGCCTATGCTATGGGTGTGTGCTCGAGGCTCGCGCTGCCGTGCGATGTGCTGCCTACCTACTAGGCGCTGACACTGCAGTTTTCGTGGAGCGGGCCAGGTGGACGCGAATTCCGTTAGCGGGGTGGAGCGTCGTATCGCGCTCCGCGGTCGGGTGTTCAATTATTCGTGTTTTTGGTTGTTATTTCGCCATTCCGCCCCCCCCCCCCCCCCCCCGCAACCGGTGATGTAAAGTATTTATTTAACACGATTACTTCCCCACTGTATAAAAATAAAACTAGCTCTAGCTTCCTCTCGATTTACTTTTTAAATGATTGTACAAAAATAGACATTTGTTGATGTGAGCTGGTGACATGCCATTCCGCCTTGCTTGCAATAAAAATCCTGCCTAACTGAAGACTCGCTCTGTGGACGTGCTGGTGGCGGACTTGCCTAGGTCTCGCAGCGCGATCCGCGCAAGGTTAGGAAAGCGACCTTTGTCGGGATCAGCCTGCAATTGAAGAAAATTGGCGTGCGAAGAGGTGTAATCATGACGTGACGTAATCTAATTTAAATTTTGCACGTTTACCTCCGATTTCCAAAAGTTGAACAGGTCGTCCAACGGTACATTTGGGGCCTGCCTCAGGTATCTCTCGACTTCATCTTCGACCTCAGGGGGCGCCATCCACTCGCCACACCCTTCGTCGACGAGAGACGAGTCCTCTTCGGTAGGGAGGGAGCGGAGCGGGGGGCTGGTCCGGTTCATCGGCCTGCAAAAAAAAAAAAAAATACTATTACACTTCGTGAAATACTGGTAGGCCCGGAGTGTCACAAAACTGGATATAGTGCAATTTTCAAATTTACTACTTTTTGTAATTAAGAATTTTATGATTAGCTGGTAGTGAATTTTTATTTACAAAGGGAACTTTAAGATTTTTTGTTTTAAATTGAATTGTGTACTCTAGCTTGCATGTGAGAACTGGATGGGTGGCGCGTTGGCAGACATCGTGGTATACGGGGTATGCCGAATAGTCGTAGGGTACAGCGGCTAAAGAAACTATGTAAAACGGGAAATGTGAGGGGAATCGTGGCGAGATTTCATTGTCGATAGGTTGGCTGGTCGCGGCGCGGCCCGCAGCCCCCTAGTTCTCACTGGCACCGACCGGTGGGCACATCGACAATGCTCCGCTCTGAGGGTTGTGCCTCTTGTGCATGCTCTAGGGTCCTAAGCGGTCCCGACTCTTGAGTTGCCTCCCTTTTAACCAGGGCTCGACTCGGCTCGGCACATCAACAATAAGGGCTGTTTCACAAGAAAGGGAGAGGTCCGATTTTTAGCGGGGCAGGAGAAGGATGGATGATACTGACGCAGCCAGTTGACGAGCCGAGCACGTTAGCTCTGTCTTTTTCTTTTGCCATTGGATGGAGTGAGAAAGCTGAATTTCAACTCCGTTTTGAGACTGTCTGCTGCATTTCTGGAGTGTAAAATGATGTCCGACGCTCTCGTATGGGTACTATGCAAAAGTCAGGAAGGTCTGAAAAACTTCTCACAGAGACTTTCGGTTTTGGCGTAAGGGGCACCATAGGAAATTAAAAAAAGTCCAATCTTCAGTGAAACTATAAGGTCACTCCGTGCCTAAAAAAAAATACAACGTGAAGAGATCAAGAGGCGTAAACAAACGCGATTAACCATTAACGGGAGGTTTTTTTTTAAAAGTACCTCTTCCCTGTCCACAGCATCTAGCATGAGGAGGTGGCGGTACTTTGGCCAGAGAAATGTGGCTACTTTTTGCCGCATTACCCGCGTAAAAAAGATCATGGTTGGCGCATCTTTACATCAAATTATTCCAAAGATACCGAGAAGACGAGTGGAATGGGACCGTAAAGACAGCCAGCAGTCACCCTAAAGGTGCGCGAAACGATTCAGCAGGTGACTGCACGTTAGCTTTTGGCCGTCTGTTAACCGATGCGGTGTCTTGAATAGAATATGCACGTTTTCAAGACCGCTGTGCAGACAACGTGCAAGCAACGATACTAGCCCGATACTGTACGCCGGGCGCCGTGCGCCGTGCCGATTCGTATCGTAGCCCAAGGCCGGGTCGGGCGAGGCCGCCCGTGGGTGCCGGGCGGCCGCTCGGCTCTCTCCGAGGGGCGAATCACTCGCGTAATCATGTGTACAAAATTCTAGAAATTTTTAAAAACAAATTGAAAAAAATTGCGAATTTAAAGTTGGACGTGGACTTTATGCCGAAAAATAGCACCTACGTATGCTGAAATAGCCAGAAAAGCAATACAATTCTAAAATTAACGAAAACCACGGGGTGTAATCCGAGGAAATCCTGAAATCTGTGTACATGGTTTAAATGAGTGGTTGTGGTTGCCCCCTCGGCTCTCTCTCTCTAGCCCGCCCGATTCGGAACACAATTCTTGGCGAGTTTGCTTTGCTCACACGATTTAACAGTGTAGGCGGGATAAAACTGGCCACACCGCTGGATATGAGCTGGAACCGTGTGGCCCCCACCCTACCGGCAAGGGAATACCTCTTGCTCTGACGAGGAATGCGTGGTCAGGACGGTCCTGCTCAGTGTGCTCACAAACGTTGCTGCGAAAGGAAGTTATACGCCTGTTCTGTTCATCGTCCACACCGCTCAGCGCACTGGTGACGTCACGTCTTCAACAAGTATAAGTGGCCCGCTAATATCTTCGTCCTGCGTGCCCACAGCAGCAAAGGTATGAAATTGCGGAAGGAGAAAATCGAAAGATTACGCGGAAGGAAAGCTTACGCACGGATTATATTGTACACGGTGAAAAATTGCACGCGCACTTTCGTGGAACTGGGTATGACAACGCTTCGTGGGGAGGAGAATCATAAGTGCGCAAAACTACGTTCTGTGGGTTGTCAAAAACAGGTACCAATAGTGATTGCGTGTTGAAAAGCACCGAGATGGTTCGTCGAAAAACGATATCGTAGGTGACCAAAATTCGCCACCTGGGTGCACGGATACTACCCCACCCTCTGAGTACGAGGCGGCACTCCGTCGACCCAACTACAGGAAAGTGGCGTCTGCCTTTGATATGTATACATAGGCGAGTTTTGAGTTGAGATTTTGATGATCGAATACTTTCTGGGGTCGGAAGGGAATTGTCTATCACGTGCAATAGTGCAAATGGTTAAATTCGCAGTAGAAATATTTTAATTTCTTTAAAAATGAAATGTTGAATTTCTAACGCCCCTCACGGCCGCAGTCGTGATGGGACTTTTTTGGGACTCTTAGGATGTTGATCCCCTTGTTCTCCTCTACCGGAATCCGGTCTCATCAAGGCGGGGACCCAAATGCCCCTACAGGCCTTTTAGGAGACAGATTTCCTCGACTACGCGGCTTCCTGCGTCGGGCTAGGTGACGCCGATCCCTCCTGCCCCCCCCCCCCCTTCTCCTAAAGTGTTAAGTGTGAAGTGATTTTAAATAACAATTTTGTGTCGTTAACCTACGCTTAAAATCTCAAAATACGTTTTCGTCATTTTCAATTTAACGTACATTTTGCGTTAATTCTAGTATACGTTTGTGAGAGTGCACTGCTGTTGCTTTTTAGCCCGTCCCGACACGTTTCTTTAGAAACGGCAGGAGCCGGGCTTATAGTCTGATGCCGCATGTTCGTTCGGGCGGACGTATGTTCGCCGACTTATCGTTCATAGAAAAACTTCAAATTTTGAGGATCAACTACTTTTTTAACGTAGAATCACGTGCGGTGGCAACAATTTTTGATTTGTATCGCATTTTTGATTAATGAAAATTTGTCTGTTTTTGTTTTTTTGAGGTTAGGGTTGGCCGCCGCGCGCACACTAGTACCATCGCGGCGCGCACAGGGACGGGCTCAGGTTAACGATTTTAATCGTAACAAATACATCTGCTATCGGGCACTTCTAGGGAGACTTGAGGCGGGGGCCGACGGCCCCCGCAAACGCCGCCGGCAGGCCATGCTGGCCAAGTCCCCCTGTCAATCCGAGGTGCCGGTGGAGCGCAGCGGAACTGGCACCGAGGATGACGGAAGGGACGGGCCAGCTTGTTTGCCAGGCAAAGCAATGCACATCATGGTCCGGCCTTGGGAAGCGCCGCCCCCAGGGCTGCCTCCCCCCCCCCCCCCCCCCCCGCCGGGACGTCCGCGAAGCAGGACAGCAGCGTCCGATGCTCGACGTCCCGCCGCCGGCCCCGCGCCCCGTGCTGGGTAGGCAATCTAGCCTTGGTGCATGACCGGAGAGGGGGGGGGGGGGGCGAGGAAATCTTAATTAGTTCTTAATACCACATTCCAGGGGGAAGTGGTTTCCTGATGCGCACTTTTTGGGCGTCTCTCTGCCGACACCGAGAGGGGAGACCCATGGCCCTAGAGGCCCTAAGGGCCTTGTGGGCCTTCAGGTCTTGCGGGCCCTCGAGGCCTTGCAGGATGACGGCTAGGGGCCCACCCGGCCAGGCCCGGGCTACCGGCCGGGCCAGACCACCTCTGTGCACGTTGGGTTGCCTAACCCTTCGGGCTGACCATGCGGTTCGCCGATTCTGAGGACGTGCATTTGGTAACCTCCGTGTGAGTTGGGTTGAGTTGGGTCACAGCGCACGCAGAGCTACTGCTTATATTACCTTGAGATGTTCATTGCTTCTCTTCTATGTCATTTTTTGTCCTCTGATCATCAAAGGTTCATATGACCTATCAATTGTGAAGCCTCCTACATAGTGACCATTTCGGCTGATGCAATAAGAAAGTCTGTTTTCGGCACGCAGTTAAACTAAGCTGCCTCACCGGAAATGTAGGCAACCGGTATAACTATTCCGCCTGCAAAAAGCGTGACCCCCCCCCCCCCCCCCGCCCCCTAAAAAAGCCGCTCCTGGATCCGGCACTGCTGTCTGCGGAAGCCCGCTTTCCGAGGCGGGAACCACGAGAGGACATACTTTCCACATGACCCCTGTCCCTCTTCTTCCGGACTCTGATCGCCTTTGCCAAACTATGCGGTCGAGACGGCGGCTTGGTGCAAAGTTCCGCCGAAAGCGGTGGTTCGGCGTTGGTATGGCACCGCCAAGAGCACCACCCGCCAGGTGGCGGCAGCGCCGCGAGGGGGCGTCGGTACGTTGGGAGAAGCAGCGACACGCCAAGCGCCTGTGAGGGTGGGCCAGCCCGCACGACACGCAGACGTCAGTATTGCCTACCCAGCAGGCGCCAGGAAGTGTCTCGGACTGGCGTAGATTGATTTGCACTTGGATGCAGAGGGGATGCACATCAGCACACCAGCCCCGGGGACCGTGAGCCTAGTTGCTGGAGTCCCACCGGAGCCCACCGGAGCTCGAGCCTCGCTCCACGCCCCACTGCCTAGCCACAGCCCGCACCCAGCTCCGGCCGAGCTGTTCGTGTAAGCGAGACCTATTTCATCGCCTGTTCTTCATTTGCTTCATTTGCGTGAGAGAGAGAAAGAGAGAGAGGCAGAGAGAGAGAGACAGACGACAGACAGACAGAGAGGGGGGGGGGGGACTGGCGTGGCGTGACGTGGCGGCGGCCAGAATTTGGCGCAAGATTATGCGCGATTGTGCGTCGAGCCGGCCAGCTGCTCCTCCTCCGCCGCAGCCCGTGGTGCCCTCTCTGCGCCCCCCCCCCTTCCCCCTCGGGGCCCCGGAAGACGCGGCGTGTTTGGCGCCGGCCCAGACATGAGACCTGCGTGTCCTTGGCCTTGGCATCGCATGCCCCCCCCCCCCAACTACGTAAGGGGTCGTCCATAAACTACGTAGCCGCTCGAGGGGAGGGGGGCAGGGGCCATCAAAAGCAGGGTTGTTAAAGTTAAGTTACGGTTTAACGGTGTTACGCCGTTAACGCGAAAGTTAATTAGCGTTAACGGTAGCGCGTTACGATTTTCGAATGCTCGTAACGATAACGAGTTACGTTAATTGGATTTGTTAACGCATTAGCGCCGTTAACGTTTACCGAAGCGTCATTTGAACCGTAATAAGTTGAGCAGTTAGTCAGTTTCACGACTGAAATCTTGGCTAAAATCTTCATTTGGGAATTCTCCCAGAAAGAACCGTTCTGCCTTCACCACCTATCCTTTTCCGCCCCTCACCTTCGTTTATGTCTGCATCGACTGCGCACCGGAATGTCCCCAAAATGGTTAAAATGGTTAACGTTAACGGCGTTAATGCGTTAACGTAACTTTAGCGCGTTAAGTTTTCAAAATTGGCGTAACTTTAGCGCGTTACGTTAACAACCCAAACGTAACGGGTTAACGTTAGCGCGTTACATTTCTAAATTAACTTTAACAACCCTGATCAAAAGGCTACGTCCATCCTCAGGGGGCAGGGGGGGGGGGGGGGGGAAGCCGACAGTCTACGTAGTCTGTAGGCTCTTGAGGTAGAATGGCTCCAAAATACTATCCCCCCGAAAGAGCCTATGCCGGTTGTCGACTTCGAACATTTTTTGTGCAATCCGTGGACAACAGATATTCTGGGCGATTGATTTTTTAAAAGTTTCTTAACGTAATTAATCAGTTACTGTTTTAATCGGTAATTTTCTTGCCGATTTTATTTACTTTTTTTTAACTTCCCAAGTTCTGGGATATGTTTGTTTTGTGACTGGATTAAAATGCATTTTAAATAATCTCATGGACTCCTTTTCTTTCCATTCCAGAGGTACGATTTAGCCGTTTCCCCCAAAAAATGCTACGTAGACATGGGGGGGGGGGGGGGGGGGTTACACCGAAACCTACGCAAGTCTTCATGGTGTAGGGGGGAGGGACGGCCAAAATCGTGCTACGTAGTTTATGGACGACCCCTAACGCAGCACCACGTCAGCCCTTGTGAAAAAAAAAACAACTAGCCAGCAAGCTGGCTACTGGCGAGACTTTCACCTGTTAAATTCAGGCAACTCATGTTTCAGTTGAGGCAAACAGTAAATTTTGTCCTCAGAACTTAATTTTTGGGGGGAGAAACTAGCACTCGTTTGTTGCAACGAAAAGTTGCTCCAACGAAGTGCATTCGGGAGCGAAACCACATTTTTTGCTTCCGCAAGAAACCTTTACGTTAAACAAATATTTATGCAAAAAAGTCATCCGAGAGGCCTACGGCACAACAAGACAAGACATTGGCGGCGATGTTCAGTTCAGCTGCCCCACTGGGCGACTCGACTCAGGTGGCTTCAGCATCTTACTGGAGGGGCGCGTCGAATAGGTTGCCTACCCGCGCGGTTTACGGTGTCAATTGGGTTGCCCATGTATAGGCCGGGCGGGGGCTATGTTTGGCCTGCACTGCTGTAAGTTACCTCTATGGAAACCGAACGGCTCGGCCCCCTTCCCGCTGCCGCCAGAGAGAGAGAGAGAGAGAGAGAGAGAGAGAGAGAGAGAGAGAGAGAGAGAGAGAGAGAGAGAGAGAGAGAGAGAGAGAGAGAGTGTGTTTGAGAGAGTGAGAGAGAGAGAGAGAGAGAGAGAGAGAGAGAGAGAGAGAGAGAGAGAGAGAGAGAGAGAGAGAGAGAGAGAGAGAGAGAGAGAGAGAGAGAGAGTGTGTGTGTGTTTGAGAGAGTGAGAGAGAGAGAGAGAGAGAGAGAGTGATTTTAAGTTTTTTCTTTCAGTTTTCTGGCTTTTCCTTAGCTCGAAATGTAATAATAAAAATAATCAATAAAACAAATATTCATTAAAAAGCTGTTGAAACGTTGACTAGCTTTTCAAATATGGACAAACTCAAACAGAGTTTTCTGTTTTCATACCGTTGCGACATAGGCCAGCATTTCAAATATGGGACTGTCACGCAGCACCTACTTAAGTGCCTGCTTTTTAACGAGCAAATATCCTAGGTTTTTTATCAGGTTGCCCAGGTCGCCCCTATACTCTTGCCTGGCAGGGCGCGTTTGCCTACCCGCGCGGCGTTGTTCTGCATAGCTGCACCCGCACCCCGAGAGAGAGAGAAAGAGAGAGGAGATTTTAATATTGTGCCACACCACACCCCACGCCGACGAGCTCCCCCCGTCGTCCTATGAGAGCTGGCGGCTAGCAGGGCTATGCCTTGAGTCACGCAAGGCAGCCCAGCTCAGTCAGTAGCATTCCTCAGTTTTCTGGTTTTTCAGTCAGCACATTTCTGGTTTATCTTTATCAGATAATAATAAATAATAATAATAAATAATAATTCGTCTTAATGATCTCCATCGTAGTCGCGAAACAACCTGTGAAGATACTGAACTCAATGACTAATTGCATTGTACAAAAATATTTTCTGAAATTTGTTCAAATAAATTTAATAAAAAATTTGCCTTTGATAGAATGACTTACAGAATGGAACGGTGCCCGGATCACAACCCCGTATCACCCACTGGATGTCCACCCACGCTGATGTTGGACGCATCGTACTGATCAGAAAAGAACCGGTGCAAAACGAAGTCAAACGCTGGCAGGCTTCGAACTTGGCAACCTCTGCCAGTCCCCAGCACAGTTCGGTGAGTGACGGGTAATCCTTTTCACCATTGTGTTTCTCATGACCGTCTTTGCGGTCGGCCGGGTGGGGGACACGCCGGAAGCGACGGGGACGTGCAGTTAGTTCGAAGTAGGGCTGTGCGATTCACGGTTGACAGATAGTACAAACCGATTATTTTAGTAATCGACGTTGAATTTCAAACAGTCGATTTCGGTCAGGGTAATCAGTAACCGGATTCCAATATTTATAATGATCGATTGACGAGCGAATCCAAAATTGAAACCTGTCGGAAATTATTTCCTCTTAATTTTTACTTAGAAAGACTCAAAAATGCAGAAATACATCGTCAGCTGTTAATGATATCCGCGTTGAACGTATTTACTTTTAACGTTATCACTATAGCGATATAACGGCCCGGTTTGAGTAATCGGTTTATTTCGGTTGATCGGTGTGATTTTTGATTTTCGATTACCAACTATTAAATCGAATGTACTTTCGAATACTTCAGTCACTAAACGATTGCGATTAATTTTTACACTCGCGCAGTCCTTGTTCGAAGCCTCCCTACGCTTCAGTGTGAAAGCCTGCTAATCAAAGTCTTTCGGTATGACAACTTTGACCCGCAGGCAGAGACCATGCAGCTCCTCATCCTGCTGGTGCTGGCTGGGAGTGCAGTGCCCAAGGCCCTCTCCTCGCCTACGGACCCTAACTTACCCCGCAACGCCAACGACTTATTCACCTGCAATTGTCAGCCGCCAATAAAGGAGATACTGGAACGAGGTTCAGGAGAGGTTTGCGGAACGGATGGCATCACCTACGACAGTGAATGCAAGCTGTTCTGCACTGCCATGCACACAGACTGGAGTAAGAGTACTGGAGGAGGACATGGGTCGATACTTCGTGCTGAAACTCGCCCATCTTTCCCGAGGTTCTGGCGACTCACTTCACTGGTGTAAATGCTATCAGGAAAAGCTATCATAGTTTTGCTCTCAGACCTGAGCTATCAGAATATTTCTGATTTCTGATAAATTTTCGCGCACCTCTGATAGCATTGCCCTGATAGAAAAGTTCTGATAGCTGTAGTTGAATCTCTCAAAGCAATATGCTGCTGATAGCATTGTCTGATAGTTCAAAACATTTCAGAGGATTTTATCAGTGACACGATTACTTAAGAGTCGTGCTAAAATTATCATTAGGAAGTGAAAACCGAGCCTTATCCAAATCTGCAGTCAGATTTGAGCTAGCGCGCACCGTTCTCGAGATGCCAGAAAAAAAGTGTCGGATTTTGATAAAATTAAAATGGCCCTAGTAAATAAGCAAACTGATGTCGCATACCAAATTTCAAGCAGAAATTCCGAGAGGTTTCGGTTCTATGGCCCTTTCAAAATCAAAGTTTTCAGAACATCCTGATAGCGTTGTCTCTGAAAGCAGACTTCTGACAGCTCACGCGCTGCAAGCAAACTGCTATCAGGCTATCAGGAGAGCTATCAGCAGAGATCAGAATAGCTTTCAGAAATCAGAAAAGTCATCAGAAAATGATTTCAGAGACTCAGAAAAGCTATCAGAAACTTAAAAAAGCTATCAGACAATCAGGAAAGCAACCAGGTAATCAGAAGAGCTATCAGGCAATCAGGAAAACTATCCGGTAATCAGAATTCCTATCATCAAATTTCTGATAGAATTTCTGATTTCCAGATAGAATTTACACCAGTGTTATCTAGACAGGAATCCCTGAAGGGATGTATGTAGATAACCGAAGGCGTCAGAATCTCAAGATGGACCAGTCTCCGGAAACTCGGAAAAGACAGTCGAATTCCAGCTTGGGGTATCGAAGTGCTCAGGGGGGATCACAGCTGTTATTTCCAGAAGTAGAAATTTCAACCTTTACCCGAGTAACACAAATTCGCCAAAAAGCTTGGAATGTCTACCCCTGAAACTAACTGTGAACTTACGACTCGTGGGAATAGCTCTATTTCCCCGTTTCTGATTTTGGCAATACATAGGTATACTGTCACCGACAGGGTTGTTAACGTTACTTGTAACGGTAACGGTGTTACTGACGTCAACGTTAATTAACGGTAACGATAACGCGTTACATTTCCTCGGCGGCTGTAACGGCGTCGCATTAAGTTACTTTTACCAATAACGAAGTAACGGCGTTATCGTTAGTCAGGACGTGCGAGCGCGCCTTGAAAATATTTGAAGTCGACAACCGTTTCCCGTTTTTTCCCCTTCTTTATTCTGCTTAACCTGAATTGCTTGCTGACGCCCTTTCACACGTTCATATTCTGTGGAAATTTTATTTTTTTACATGTAATGTTATCTATGTTGGTTTGTTTGTCACTGCGACATACTGTGACTTTTGATTACAAAAACACAAATAAAAATTTGTGGCGTGTATCACAGTCATTTTTTGCATGTTAAGCCATCTGACTGGGAGTTTACGTTAAATAGTATCTCATTAACGCTTAAAAGTGAGCGCTTATGTATTTTCTGTCATTCCTAAATGTCTGGGACGGCTCTTTAATAGTTAAAAAAAAAATTAAGGGTAACGCCGTTAATCCGTAATCCGTTACCAGAAACGATAACGCGCTACTTTTTGAAACCACAGTAACGTTAACGGCTTCACGTTAACAAGGACGGAAATAACGGTAACTATAACGCGTTACTTTTTAAAGTAACGTTAACAACCCTGGTCGCCAATTAAATACTTTTTCAAGGCGTTTTAGATGTTCATCTGACTATGTGGTGTGGTTCGGACGTTTCAGGTCTGGATGTGAGACACGCCGGACGTTGCAAGGACTGTGTGGGCTCCGCCTGCAAGCCACTCTCGCCCACACCCCGCAGCCCATACCCGCCTACACCCCGAAGCCTATTTCCGACCATGCGTGTACCCGAACCGCCCTCCTATTACAGAGATACTACGGAAGTCAGTATCCGTCTCGCCTCCCGAATCGCGCGCATACTCTCAAAGAAGTATGTGTGGCTACTACTCGGGCTACTGGTAGGGGCTATCATTTGTTTGGTGGCTGCTATAGTCAAATGCTTCTGTCGCTGCTGCCGGTCTTGCCGTGCCAAGTCTCCTTCAGATCCCACTGTTGAGTTCGTGAACAACCAAAATACGAACCCCACTGTTGAGTTCGAGACCAACCAAAATACGATGCCACTGTTGAGTGAACCACCAAAATACGAACAAGCAGCACAATAAAAAAAAGAATGATTGACAACTATTTTTTTAAATGCCCCCCCCCCCCCCCCCTAACGGTCCTTGGACTGATCTGCATACTTAATGTGATGCGCCCAATGGATGCGCCTGGCCAGCCATCTGGCTGCCGCCGGTCTAGACCTCATAACACATGTGCCCATCCCATCCCCCACACACACACACTCAAGGCAAGCGGCAAGGGCACACAGTTAGAAAAGGCCGTTTTCTACCACATTTTCTACTAAAACATTGCCGCACTTAAGCACATATAAAATGAGGAGGCGCCCTGGCACTGGCCATTCATTTGGTTTCCGTAGCGATTTGGTTTCATTATTGTCGCAGCACACTGAAGGTCTGTTATGTCGCAGTGTGCTGAGCCAAAACCGAAACCAAATCGCTCCGGAAACCTATGGAATGGCCAGTGCCAGGGCGCCGCCTTATTCGGGGTGCCGGATGGGTTGCCTGCCCATTTGGGGGCGTCCATACAGGATGTCCGGGTCCGGGTATTTCCAGGCAATTTTAACCCCCTCCCCCCTCACGTCTACCCATGTCCGGCTTTAGAGAACCCCCACCCCCCTGGACGTGGACGTCCGGTTTTCAAAAAGTGCCATATGTGTAAATATTTAGTATCTGGCTTATAAATGGGGTTTATTTTCCGAAAGAGAGCGTGTTTAGAGTTGCTGTATGCATTTTCAAAGATACTTCAGCATCTTGGAGGCGCACTGGGTTGGATGCTTCGTGATTCCAGAGCAATAGCATTTTTTTGGCGGTGTTGACGTGGACGTCCATTTTTGTACGACCCCCTCCCCCCTCACGTCTACCCATATCCGGTTTGTAGGACCCCCCTCCCCCCTAAAAACCCGGACATCCTTTATGGACGACCCCTTTGGCGCTGCGCACCGCCTGCGACTGGCCCTGGCTTCGACAAGTCATTGCAGACCCTCACTGGGGCGCTCATGGGCGCCGCACCGTTAATCGGGGCGCCTTCTACGCTTAGGACCTTTGAGATGAAGGATATAGGCCTACCTCTTATCCAGAAAAACCGGTCCCCAACCCTACCCAGTTCGGCGTTTTCGGGGGTTGAGGTTAGAGACTTGGGGGTGTCCATAATTTACGTATACACGAAAAGGGGAGGGGGGGAGCAAAAACTAACGATTGTTTACGAGAGGGTAGGGGGGGGGGGGGGGTCAACTGCATATCAACGTATACACCAGAGGTGTGCAAGGCGCGTGCGCCCGCAGGCCGTGCGGGCGATGGCTGGCTGAGCTCGGCACCATATCTGATCAAATATGATCATATCTAATTATATATAGTCATATATGGACGCCTAGATATGATCACATATAATTATATATATTCATATAAAATCCCATATATGATCGATTTCATCCGGGATTGCTGCTATTTTTGTTTAAGGTTACCGGGTATCCTGCCACGATTTTTTCTTTTCTTTAATAGTAAATAATGAGAAAAAATAAGTTCAGCCTGGGTCATGTGCCTCATGGTAGACAGGGGCAAAATAATGCGAAGTCAAAAATGTCAATGAGCGAGATCGAATTCGGATGCTGTAACAAAATACAAGATCTTTGCGACTTTCGAAAATTTTTTCGATCACCGGAAGGGGTCGCGCAGGGCACCCGAATGGGGCATAACTGCCCCTTACAGCAGTCAAAATCAATGTTGCAGAAAAATTTAGAAAACATTTTTCAAGGTCAATTTGGTCAAAGTAGGCTCCTGAAGACCTTAAATTTCAAGGAAAACGCTGTAACTCTTACGGGTTTTGAGATATCGGCGTTTTTAGTCCTATATTTGCAGAAATCTAATTTTGATTTATTTTCGCACTTAAAACGCTGAGCTTGAGAGTCGCCCCGAACGTCACCAACGGCGCCTCGCCGGCATGGTGATGTTCGGTCGTGAGCTGGCCATCCCTCCGACCCTGGCCCGTGGTTGCCCACCCCTGGCCCCTAACATCCCGGGGCGGCTGCGGTACCCCGTGTGGCTCCGGGACCGCCTCCAGAAGCTCCACCACGACGTGCGCGAGCGGGCGCTGGCTGCGGCGCTGCGTAAACAAGCAGCGCTACGACGTGCGGGACAAACGCCCGACCCTCGTCTGGCTGTACGATCCCCCTCGTCGGCGTCGGCTCGGCCGGTGCTCGAAGTTCCAGTCGTGGTGGATCACATCCCTCCTCAACGACGTCGTGGCCCGGGTCGTCCTCGCCGCGGACAGTGCTTCGAGACCACGGATCATCCATGTGGACAAACTCGCTGCGGTCGTGAACCCCGCGCGTGCTGCTGTCCGTCAAAGCCCTTAGATGGGGACTCCTCTTGCCTGCTAATGACGGCTCGTTTGTTTTGTTATAAGATGCCCTTCCGGCCTTTTCCATGAGGGGGGGGGGGGGGGGATGTAGGGAGTTCTCGAGCTCGGGCTTGGCCGGTGGCCCGCTCGGCTCGGCGGCTTGGCTGTTCCGGCTGCGCTCGTATCGGGCCGGCTCGAGCCCGGCCGTCGAGCGCAGTCGAGACAGCGGAGCCGCCGAGCCGAGCCGGCCGCCGGCCAAGCCCGAGCTCGAGACGCGACGGCAGGCGAGCGCGCGTGCTGGGGGGAGCCGCGGTCTTCGATTTGAAGCGTCGCTACGATGAAATCTACGTGTCCGCCGGGGGCTTCAATACTAAAGACCCTGCCCCGTCAAATCGGAGCGTTCGGGCTAGCAGTGTAGTATTGTAAAATGTCATTCTGATACCTATTCAAATTCTTCAGATTTGCTAGACAAAAAAGTGTAAAACCAAGAGGTTTGTACGTGGTGTCTAAAACAAATCAGCGTGGTCTTGGTCTATCAAGTCATAAATTTTTTTTGACAGGCCCTGTTAGGGGCTGGCATTACCGTTCCCCTAGTTCGCAGGTTTCGCAGCTGCTTCACAGCCCACACAGCCCTAGCCAGTACGCAGGGGGCCCGTTTTCGTGCTTGATTGTGCATAAGTGGTGGCGGCGCACTAAGCTGAGGCATGAGTTCGTGTGCCTCGGCCGGCTGCTGTTAGTAGGTCCTTGTCTATGCACTTATGGCCCTGCGGCCGGGCGGCGATGACTGAGCTTTTGTTTACATCTCAGTTTCACAGCTGTGGCGCGGCGCGGCGTAGCGAGGCGGCGCTGGAGCTGGCACGCACTCGAGGCGTGGCGTAGCGTGGCTTGCTGCGTCTGGCTGCTAGGTGACGCCTCCTGTTTCCGCTCCCCCTGCTCTCACACGCATGTGCGTAGGGCGCGCGCCCTGCTCTCACACGCATGTGCGTAGGGCTCTCCGCGCCCAGCCTCCCGCTCCTGCCCTGCCCTCGCCGGCCTTCGCCCAGTGCTCAGGAAGGAAAGGGACACAAATGGCGTAGTTTTGTTTCTCGGTTGTAAATATGAAAGTGTTATTTGTGAAGTGATTATAAATAACAATTTTGTGTCGTTGAACTGTGCTTACAACCCCATAATAGTGTTTCGTCATTTTCAATTTAAAAATTTGCAAATTACATAAAAGTTGCAAATGATCACAAATATTGATGCAGAAGCCGTTGCAACGACATTGGCTAGCGTTTCAAATGTGGGCCTGTCACGCAGCAGCCACTTTAGTGGCTGGTTTTTATTTGAAACAAAAAGGTGATTGGAGACCCTTCAGCGTAACGTGTAGTAATAAGTTTTGGAATGAAATTGATTATTTTTATTGCCCAATAGCAAACTCAAATAGGGAAACATGTGCACAGAGTAGATGTTTACAAAACTTTTAGAAAGAACGATTTACAATCTAGGAGTTCTAAAACTTGTACCAGTCTACACAAGGTACTACAAACACACACAAAAAAAAATGGTCAAATCAGAGGTTCGAGCAAAAGCGATCAATAAAACGAAACTCCCTCTTCCAATTACAGTTTCATTAATTATGCACAACACAACTGGCGCCAGTCCACTCATTGGGCGAGTCGTTCTTTCAATCGAATATATACAAGAACAACACATGGGGGGAAATATCAGAAGCATGGGAATAGCAGCATGAAGTCGAAAAAAAAAAAAAGATGGCGAGTCCGCGAACTAGTCGCACTTTTCTGTACACTTAAGGCTTGTACTCCGTAAAAGTTCGAAGGTGCGCCCAGAGGTGGGCTATAAGGGTGACAGAACGGGAAAACGTCTTGTAGCACTCGGTGCATTTGAATGGTTTCTCTCCCGTGTGGGAACGAAGGTGAACTCGGAGATTGCCTTTCTGGGTGAACTTCTTGTGACACACCGTGCATTCGAATGGTTTCTCTCCCGTGTGGGTAAGAAGGTGGCCTCGGAGATGGTGTCCCATAGAAAACTTCTTGTGGCACTCGGTGCATTCGAATGGTTTCTCTCCCGTGTGGGTGCGAAGGTGAACTCGGAGAGTACCAACCCGAGCGAACTTCATGGGGCACTCGGTGCATTCGAATGGTTTCTCTCCCGTGTGGGTGCGGACGTGAACTCGAAGACTTCCTACCTCAGCGAACTTTTTCTGACACACCGTGCATTCGAATGGTTTCTCTCCCGTGTGGGTGCGGACGTGAACTCGAAGACTTCCTACCTCAGCGAACTTTTTCTGACACACCGTGCATTCGAATGGTTTCTCTCCCGTGTGGGTACGAAGGTGAACTCGAAGATTACCCGCCTGGGCGAACTTTTTGTGGCAATCGGTGCATTCAAATGGTTTCTCTCCCGTGTGGGTGCGGACGTGAACTCGAAGACTTCCTACCTCAGCGAACTTTTTCTGACACACCGTGCATTCGAATGGTTTCTCTCCCGTGTGGGTACGAAGGTGAACTCGAAGATTACCCGCCTGGGCGAACTTTTTGTGGCAATCGGTGCATTCAAATGGTTTCACTCCCGTGTGGGTACGAACGTGATCTCGGAGATTCCGTTCTCGAGCGAACTTCTTGTGGCACTTGGTGCATTCGAATGGTTTCTCTCCCGTGTGGGTACGAACGTGAACTCGAAGAATTCCTACCTCAGCGAACTTTTTCTGACACACCGTGCATTCGAATGGTTTCTCTCCCGTGTGGGTACGAAGGTGAACTCGAAGATGGCCCACCTGGGCGAACTTTTTGTGGCAATCGGTGCATTCAAATGGTTTCACTCCCGTGTGGGTACGAACGTGATCTCGGAGATTCTGTTCTCGAGCGAACTTCTTGTGGCACTCGGTGCATTCGAATGGTTTCTCCCCTGTGTGGGTACGCAGATGCCGTACCAACAACGAAGTCTGGTAATCCACAGGCAAGAACTCTTTTTTCAATAAAGTTTTTAGCGACTCCCAATCAGTCACTTGATCTTTGACAGAACGGTACCAGACAAGTGCTGGGCCAGAGAAGAATTCCGGAGCACCACGCAACAAGTCAGGATCAGAAACACCACGGGCTTCGGCCAACTCTTCGACTCTCAACACAAAAGAATTGACACTAGAGTCTTTTTCTCCAGAAAAAGAGACATTCCATTTGTGGAAAGCAACAGCCTTGCCATCTCGACTAGATGGTCCGAATGAAGTGCGAGGACCCTTCGGTTTAGCACCGCGACCTCCACCCAAGAAAAGTCCAGCAAGTGAGCCACTCAAGCTATGTTCGGGACCAACGCCCTGCGGAAGTTCGACGATGGAAGGTTCAGAATGACTGGAAGAAGCTTTTTGCGACGGTAAATCATCATCTCTCCTAAAATGTACACTACCAGCAATAGTAGAGACAGAAACAACTGAAGGAGCCTTCTGACTAGGATTTTTAGCTCGATATTCTTGAGTGAAGTTCCTAAGATTCTTGATAAGTTTCTTACAATTATTTCTATCCTCACCAGTACATTGAGAAAGCAAGCGCACAAGGCGAAAATTCAAATGGTACAACAAAGTACGACACCTGATAGGAGAACCAGTATTATATTCTAGGTAAGCCCTAACCTCCTCAATCTTAATGCTACATACATCCAATTCCTCATTAACATCGAACTCTCCTTCGGTGAACACCTCTCCTTTGGCCTCCCTAGATAAAGCAGACTTCAAAGCCTCTCTTAAGTGCTCTACAGTAGTACTAATAGGGGCCTTGGCATTGCGACCCACATTTAATTCATACAACAACTCATCTTCATGCATTGTTTCTACCTCCATGGTCATGGTCCGTCAACAAATGGTATCTGCTGCTGTGTCCTACCTTTAACCGCAGCTCCCCAAGAAAACAGCAAGCAGAAGCCAAAATCCAAGGGTTACACAAAACAGAGAGCAGAAAGGCGGTAAAGCGGGACGGCTTGATCACAAGATGAGCAGCACCTGCCACAATCCAAGACGTTTAGGAAGTGGAAGAGAAAAGAAGCATAGCTAATTCAATAAAATCTAAGTGCTCATGAATAGCACATTAATCAGATAACAATCACTTATAAAAAGGAATAAAACTATCTTAAAACAAGATAAACCTAAGATAATTATCACCTAAGTTAATACACAATGTGGTGGCTTACAAGTTAAAAGAATTAAAGTAACCTTAGCACAGTCTTAGCAATACTCAAAATAATAACCACTAACCTCAAAGGTTATACAAGGTATCACAGAAACTAGATAAACCTAAGATAATTATCACCTAAGTTAATACACAATGTGGTGGCTTACAAGTTAAAAGAATTAAAGTAACCTTAGCACAGTCTTAGCAATACTCAAAATAATAACCACTAACCTCAAAGGTTATACAAGGTATCACAGAATGTATAAAACCAAACTATTAATCAGCCTAAAGTTACTCACAAAGCAGAAGAATACAAAAGGAAAAGCACCGTCAATAAGCGCTATAAACTCAAATCAAGTTCAAATATATCACAAGCATTAAAAGCCCGAAAAGGAAAGAGCTAATTACAAATTACAAATCAAAATCATAAAGCTATGTACAACAAACAGGGCCCCACATTGGGCGCCAAAAATGTAGCCTCCAAAATCTTATATCTTATCAAAGAATAATATGTCTCACTGATCCGGCTAGCCAAGATGGTAAAGGGGAGTGGTTCTCTTTGGCTTATAGTTACTCCTGAATGAATTGGGCGCCAGGTGACAAGTCACCACCAAAGGACTGGCTACAGTACAAACAATTTACTAATATAACCTTTAATAAGATAGGCAAGAAAGTAACAATTAAATTCCTAAGAAAAGGAATTTTAGATCTCAGATCTAAACTCAAAGTTAAAAGGGATACAGCATGGACTTACTATCTATCACAGACTCAAATAAATATAAGGGTTAAATGTTTAACCAAAAGGCATATAAGACTAGTACAACTAGTATTTCACATCAATATCACATCACATAATCACACACAAATCATAGATAAATATTAAACGTAGAGTACTAATTATCACAGCTTGAAACATATAATCACAATGCCATGACCAGACATGACAAAAAGGTAAGCGTGGAAACGTAGACTCAATCAAAGAACCCTGAAACAGAACAAGGGACAGCAACAGTCAGATACCAGACGGACCATGTAATTACTTAAATTCCCGCTTTACCAATTAGAAAACTTACCGAGGGTTGTTATATACAGAATCTGGTTATAAATAATTAAAGGGCAGATCTCTCGGGTTCAATTGTAAATATCTAAGGTAAATAAAACTCAGTCAGCTCAACTGCAATAAACTCACATACTTAAAAGCAAAAATAGGCCACCATTTAAACTCACCAAAGTGCAAAGCACAAGCCAATTAACTAAAGGTATGTCAGAAATTGCCAAATGTATAATACAAAGCCTGTAATGGACAATAAGAATACAGGTTAAGATTCCCATTGGTTCACATGTGGTATAATAAATCACAGTAATTCAAAGTGAAACTCACAATGACAAGGTGGTCCAAGAATATATGAAATTACAGAGAGGTTGACTAATGGGACTCAAAGTCACACAAAATACTTATCAGGTCAGAACTAAAACCTTCCTCTCTCAAACCCAAATCCAACGTGGCACTTTTCACAGACACCAGACAGACACAACCTCTAAGCGGGCCGCAGCCCGCAGCTCCGAACAGAAACACATTCACGCGGTATGAAAAATAAAGTGGACCGCACCAAACAATGGAGGAACATAATGAAAAATCCAGGTCGGAGGGAAGTTCAAACCAGTAACTCCGAGTGGACGTTACAAAGGCAGGCAGGTGCCCTGTGGCTGCGTCGTCGACTGGCGAAACCACAAAGTACAGGCGAAACGCGGGGCAGCCAGAAGAGAACCGGGAGGGCGCGCGTCTCCGGACGAGTGTGTTATTTTACATGGACGTTCGTTGTAAGCTTATGCTCTCTTGGCATCATGGAAGCGAGCTTCAAACCATTGCTGGCGTAAATTAACTGTTTCCGTCCACGAGCGTTACTTTGTTGGTTTTTCCCTGAACATTTTCGAATTTCCCTGACTTTTCCATGACTTCCAGTCTCCCCTTTTTCCCCCCTGACATTTCCCTTACTTCCCTGACCGGTATGAACCCTGATTTACACCCCAAAAATGTTCGAAATTTATAATTTTAAATTTTCCAAAATTTGGAACATTGCTTTGAATGTCTTGCTTTGTAGATATTCTGGGAGATATTAGGATGCCGTTGCAGCCCTTCCTGCATTAAGCGCACTTGCTGTTATCTGAAAAAGGGAAAAAACGCCCGGGAGCGCCTGGAGGGTAGACAGCAGTCTGACGTGTGTGTCGAGATCCTACCCTCCAGGCGTTACAACCAGTCTCGAGATAATTTTTCCGATTTTCACTATCAAAGGCGAGTGTACTTAGTGCATAAAGTGGCTCGGCCAGGTCTTCGTCGAACAGCCTGCACTATCCCCACGGTTACAATGAGTGACCGAAATTCAAAGTAACCGAAAACGCGAGAATTACAAATTACTGACATTTGTGGCAGTGTAGCGAAGGTGGGTAGCGGGGTCAATGATATTTCCTCCTCAGCAGGTACAGAACAACCTGATGGACGCTCGTATGCAGATTTACTCTTCTGCGATCGCATTCAAAGGCAAAGGCACGAGAAAGCCGCTAAGGCAGCCCCGATGGGCACATCTGTCAAGGGACCAAATTCTTCAATCGTCTTGAGCACCGGGCATACGTTGTCCGATCGCACTCCAATTTTGCATACGGTCACTGCAGACCAGCAGGTGTCCGAATTTAGTCAAGTCAGTGCAATTTTTTTTTTAACACCCTAGTGTGCACTTGTGTTACCAGAATATCTCAGATAACTCCACATATTTCCGGTAACTTTTTTTTTCTGATAATTTTTGTGATTTGGTTTTGTTATTTGGGAAGATGACAAAAAAGGTGACAAAAAGTTTCATAATGCGATCGAAAAAATCGACGAAAGCGTTGGTCGCATAATTTAATTTCTTCCTACAAACGTACTAAATATAGAAACCAGAACTGTGTTGTCAGATGACCCATCCTGCTGACATGGAAACTGATGGAAATCATCCGCTGCAGAGAGCACCTTGCTACGGTCGGACTCAAAAGCGACGGGTCGACTGCACAATGCACAAGGTGTCGAGCGTCACCATCCCAGCGTTCTTCCCGGGAGTCGCAGTCCGCACGAGCGCGCGGCCGAAGCAGGGCCCGTGTTGGCCGCTGTGATAGTGACCGTCGGATACCCCGTCCCCATCTTCTCTCCCTGTCCTGTCTGTATCTGTCTCGCTCACCAAGTGCACGTCGGGTGACAGCAATGGCACATACCGCTGTAGGGTTTGTGTGGGTACACTTTATTAATGAGTTTTACGGTTCGTCCGGTGCGCTTTTATTCCCTAATGTTCAATACATGCTAATCTTAGGCTTACTCCAGCTGTCCTAAATCGTGACGTCTGATCAGTCAGTCGGGTCGAGGAGGATGGCGAGCGAACCTAGCGCGTGTTTGGAGTAGAGAGCCAGTACAGGCTCTCTAGTTCGGAGCAGCGAAGCGATCTGCTCAGGCCGGCGGCTCGGCGCTTTCTGGCCTCTGATTTGGGTATGAAGGGAAAGCACAGAGTGGCGCCTGTGGTCTCTCTGGCCCCGGCCCTAGGCGTGGCTATTAGAGTTTTGCGGGCAGCGACTCGTGCACATGGGTATGAGTGAACGACACGCACTGCCCGTCACGAGGTCGACGAGGAGCGGCGCGAGGCGGGTCCACTCCGTCAACGCCATGGCGGTCTCGGAGCCGGTCAAGGTCGCCGCCGTCCACCGGCTGATCCGCGACACCCAGGCCGACGTCGTCTGCCTCCAGGAGGTGAGGACGCCGGCGGTTGCGCTTCCGGGATACGAGGCCATCGTCTCCCTCGGTCCTGACGAGCGCGGTACGGCGCAGGGCTCGTCCGCGAGGGAATCGGCACGCAGCACGTCAAGACCCTCCCCAGCGGCGGGGCATCAGCGCGCAGTTATAGGGCACCACCATAGTGGTTTCCAGCGAGGCTCAGAAGCTGAAAAACAAAAACACTTCCGGACCGGAAACCCTCGAGGGCAGGTATAAGAAATATCGATGCTCAAAGACCGCGCCAAATCAGGAAACACACTCCAAGTTTAATCAAAACGCCACTCGAGTTTATCATACTTGCCTTCGAGAGTTTCCGGTCTGGAAGCGCTTTTGTTCTCCAGCTTCCGTTTCCAAGTCTCACTGGAAACCTCTATTGCCAGCATCTACGCTCCAGCAGGGCCGCGCCAGCCGGGCCGTCTCCTAGGACCTCGCGCTGCTGCTGGCCGACACCCCCGGCGCTGTCTTCCTAGTAGGAGACTGGAACTTAGTGCTGCGGCGAGTCGACACGACAGGTATGGCGGAGCCGTGCCGCGTCCTCGCCAACGACATCGCCGCCCTGGACCTGGTGGACGTCTGTCGGACGTCTGACGAGGATAAAAGAGTCCAATATTTCGTTTTTTTTCACTTTTGGCACTTTTAAGAGGTTGAGTTGAGTCGCGGTGGTCATTATCGGAACCCCAGGGATCATCGCTACTGCTGCCTATCAAATTTTGAACCGTTCTACCCCTAACTAAAATACCCCTCACCCCCTCCAAAATTAAGGGATGGCCGGAGGGAGCGGAAATTCGAAATTTGGCAGTTTTAGGGACCCATAATGCCACACTGACTGTAATTCTACCAACTTCCTCCGTAGAAATGTATCTTGATGATCCCGTTCACGTCAATTTTCGACAATGTCCGATATAAGGAAGTGGTTCCACCCCTTCGAATGAATCAACGAAGTTGATGTTTTGGGACGTTCGAGAAAAACCCTCAGGACATTCCTCCTTAAAATTTTAACTCTGTCAACTTGAAATGACAAGCCCTGCAAAATACAGGGTGTTACAGGTCACTTTGGCAAAAATTCTAGGTTAGGTAGAGGGTCCATAGGGAAGTATTTTGAGAAAAGAAACCGATGTCCGGAAATGCACCTGTAAGGATATACGACAATTTTTAGTTTGGGTCTTATGCGCCTGGTGGGTAGGCAAACCAACGTGTCCACGTGGGTTTTTCGTGCGTAAGCTGAGCGTGTCGCCGGAAAACTGAAGAGAAAAGAAGTGATTGGCTTCAGTTCTGCACAATTTAATTACAAGCAACAACTTTTAACAATTTTATTTCATTCGAAACAAAACAGAACAAAAACGTCACTTTGGAACAGTTGAAAAACCGTTTGGCGTCCGGCAATAAACAAAATCATTGTCAGAAAAAAAGACAAGAGACTAAAAAAAAAATTCATCCCTAAATAAGTTGCTCCAAGTGATGTCCATGAACTTCGATGCACTTTTCAACGCGCACCTGCCACGCGGCTCGCATTCGCGCGAAAGCTCCCTCATTTTGACCAATAGTCTCTGCGGCCACTGTGAGGGATTGCACTGGAGTGTCGTAAATTAACCGCTCCACCACAGAAAGAAGTCGGGCGGGGTAAGATCCGGAGACCTTGGTGGCCACGCGACAGGCCTCAGGCCCGGGGCCTACCGCGCACAATCCACCGATTTGGGAACTCGTCCTAGTAAGCTCGGGGAAGCCGTCCCCAATAAGCGGAACATCCGGAAAGCGGCGGAGAGACGATTTGACTTGAGCTGGTCGCTGGATCTGACGCACAAGCTGCGGTACGAGCACGTTGGTTTGCCTACCCACCTGGCGCGTGAGACCAAAATTAAAAAATGTCGCATCTCCTTACTGGTGCATTTTCGGACATGGGTTTCTTATCCCAAAATACTTCCCTATGGACCCTCTACCTACCATAGAATTTTTGCCAAAGTTACCGGTAACACCCTGTATTTTAGAAACATATTGTTGTTATTTGTTTTTAGACCAACAATAATTTTTGTTTTTTTCAGGTCGTGAAACGTCATGAAAAAATATACTGTGTATGTCAAGAAGGATGACCTCGATAAAGCCCTTAGTGATGCAAAGACTCCAATGCATTTTGTTCGACTAATGCTGACTCACGTCTGAAGCCTCAAATGGGAGCACTGCAATGGGCTTCCCTCCAAGAGGCAAAGGGGCGAAACACCTGAAGAAAATGAAAGTTTTGCCAAGACTTCACCCTGGTGGCAGGGCAGCAATTATTGCTAAGTTTTGAAATGTAAACATCTCTCGGGTTCACTCATTGTTTTCTAATGGAGCCTCACTTGGTTGCAGCGAGGGCCAGTCAGAGGATAAGAAGAAGGCTTGGCGGCCTAGAGTGGGAGCAGACAAACTGTCTCACAGCTTCACTGCAGAGGTCGCAAAGTTCTCTAGGGGCTAATTGTTTCAAGGGTCTACCTATTTCATTTGTTCCATGTGTTACTTGTCTGTGTAATGACCAATGTTTAAGGGATATTGATGTCTTCCAGTTGAAAATGTTTTATTTTTGTTTTTCAAATGTGTACTTCATTGTTCGTAAGCTTAGACTTGTTAACATCATTATCTTGATACTTGAATTAGGCGCCTATGTTACTTTTTAGTTGAGTGTTACACTAATGTTAATCCTGTTTTTACCATGGTCAAGATCTTGGGAGTTCAGGAAAACTCCAGAACTGAATTTTATTTTTGTATTACATGTGTACTTCATTGTTAATAAGTTTAGGCTTGTTAACACTAGAAGGGCCGGCTTTTTGGCAACCCTAGAAGGGCCGCAGGGGTCATTTTGACCCCTATATGTGTTGCCGTGTTAAAAGCCGGGTTTTGATGTATTTTCGTGTTTAATTGATGAATAATAGTAAAAAATCAATCAAATATGGTGTTTAGAGAGTTGGGTTAGGTTAAGCGGTGCACGAGAGCGTAAGATAGGCAACCCGCAATGCGTTAAATCCGATCTGCCGCCAGAACGACGACTTTTCATGTGGTGCTGCTTTCTCGCCATCCAGAGACGAATTATGGCCTGGTCAAATATATAACAAATAATATTTCTAGCTGAGGACAGCTCGAATTTACCCTGGTTTCAATTTTACCAGGCCAAACTCCCGAGGAACTCCTATCCCAGGACAGAGGCCAGAACGACGACTTTACGTATGTGGCTACTTCGTCGCTATCCAGAGACGAATCATGGCCTGGCAAGAGATGACGGAAGTCCTAGCTGGGGGTAGCTCAAACTCAGTCTGGTTACAATTTCACTGTGCTAAACTCCCAAGAAACTTCTATCCGAAGACAAAGGCCAGTACGACGACTGGACGTATGTGGCTAATTTATCGCCATCCAGAGACGTATCATAATCTAGTAAAATAGATAACGGGCTAGATTCTCGTAGTTCTAGCTGCGGAGAACTCGAATCCACGCTGGTTCTAATTTTACCAGGCCAAACTCCCGAGAAACACGGCTCCGAAAACCATCTTCCGAAAGCCAAAACGACCATCTTATGTCTGTGGCGACTTTACCGGCTTCCACAGACGTATCATGGCCTGGTAAAATAGATAACGGGCTAGAATCCGGTAGTCGTAGCTGAGGATAAATCGAATCTACCCTGGTTTTAATTTTACTCGGCCAGACTGCTTAGAAACGCCTGAGTCGTGACGGCTGAGATATTCAGTCGACACCCCGTTATGTCTGAGTCATGGCGAAAAACCGTAAAGTGAAGTCAAAATAAGGCGCTGCCATCTCATGATATGTCGTTGCCGAGGTCCAAATTAGTCTATAAATCCCTAGCTGAAAGATAGGATTGAAGAACACTTTTTCTGGCCAAGATTTCGATTTTTTGATCGGGCCGTGGGCCGTATGTTGATATTTGGCCTGGTAAAATAATTTTAGCGGCTTTTCTCGAAAGGTCTGTCCAGTCAACCTTCACCGAAGCCCATTCGCCAAGGTCTAGTTTAGCAATGTGTCGAGAAGTGTTTTGTCGGCCATTGCCTACTTTCAGGGGAATGCAATGAGGTTTGCCTAGTAATAGAAGGCTATTGCGGCAAGAAGATCGTCCCAAACATGAGTACCAACGCTTGTAAAGTCAACTGTGACATAAGCAACGTTCTGGCGCCAATGTGTGTCATAAACAGTGCAAACAGGCCGCAGGGGTCATTTTGACCCCTGCGGCCCTTCTAGGTAAAATGACGGCTAGCGTCCACAAAAATTGACGAAAATAGATAAAATTTTGTGTGATGGTGCTTTCCATGGTTTTAGGAAATGTCAAAAAAATTAAGATGCGTAGCGAAAGTCTGAAATATAAAAAATACACGAGAAAACACGCTAAGGGTCATTTTGACCCCCTCGGCCCTTCTAGTGTTAACAACATTATCTTTATAGTTTAATTCGGCGACTATGTTACTTTTTAGTTGAGTGTTAAATTAATGTTGATCCTGTTTTTACCATGGTTAAGGTCTTGAGGAGAACTCCAGAACTTATTAATTTTATTTTTGTTTTACATCTGTCCAGCTTTCACCAGGAAGTGGTCTAGTACTGGCTAGGAAGCAATTGTTGCGTAGTTGCCGGCTGAAAAGAGAAGGGAAAAAGGGTCAATGCTTTATATGGATTCCACTGTATTTTTATACTCTGTTTGACTAGTTGCTCAAACTTGTTCTATGAGACCATTGCAATGATGCCTTTTAACAATTTTGGTAACTTCACATTTATCTACATTGCCTTCTCCCTGTCAAGTGTATTTTAGAACTTGAGAACTGAATTGTATTTAGTATGAATGCTTTGACTAGTTCTACTGTAACCTTGAAAAGACCAATGTTATTAAAGAGATTTGGATGATTGTATTAACTATCAAGAACTGAGATTTATGTTCCTGGTTTTACTTCTCATTGTTATAGTTATTTTCTCTTGCTTGACTGAACTTGTTGTCCTTATGAGACCATTCAATTTATGCTAACTTTTAATCAGTCTAAAGGATGTCTAAAGTTGAAGAAGTTATTTTGCACGTAAAGACTTGTTTTATGTTTTTATCGTGCTTTTGTGGAATATTAAACAAATTCCATTTAAAAAATGTGGCTTGTTAGCCGGTCCCGACACGTTTCTTTGGAAACGGCAGGAGCCGGGCTTTTAGTCTGATGCGTCCTGTTTGTTCGTTCGGACGCGTGTACGCCGACTTATCGTTCATAGAAAAATTTCAAGTTTTTAGGATTAACTCCTTTTTTAACGTAGAATCACGTGCGGTGGCAACAATTTTCGATTTGTATCGCATTTTTGATTAATGGAAATTTGTCTGTTTTGGCTTTTTGAGGTTAGCGTTGGCCGCCGCGCGCACACTATTACTATCGCCGCGCGCACAGGGCAGCGATTTTAATCGTAACAAATACATCTGCTATCGGGCACTTCTAGGAAGACTTGAGGCGGGGGGCCGGAGGCCCCCGCAAACGCCGCCGGCAGGCCAAGCTGGCCAAGTCCCCCAGTCGAACCGAGGCGCCGGTGGAGCGCAGCGGAACTGGCACCGTCACCGAGGTTTGACGGAAGGGACGTCCAGCTTGTGTACATTCTAATTTCTGGCCTATCACCAATGTACAACAACAAAGATTTGGGTCACATTTAAATGTGAGAAGGGTTAACTAGTGGTTATAAATGAGAACTAAAACAAATATCTTGTTATAATTGTTGATGTGCAGACTGATTAATAATCATTTATTAAATCTTATAAATTATGCTTATAAGGTCTAATGAGCGTATAAGAATAGAATTACCAGCAATAACTAGAAACAAACTGAAATACCCGTATTATAAGATGCAATTCACTTTAGGTGAATAGTCTTTACTCCAGAATGCCTGAGTCACACAAGGAAATGGTTTTTGTGGTATTGTGCATTCAACTTAAATCTAAGTTAATAACAGGATACAAGATCTTATAAACTCGATGGTTATTAACATTTCAATTAACTTTAATGAGAAACTTATTACTCTGTAATTAATGTTAATAAATTCTATTTCCGAGGGAGTCGGCAAATGTTTTCATCCCCACAGGCTGAGTACGAAATCATTGAAGATGAACGGTGGGTCACAACCTGAATGGGTGGGCTGCGACTGGCCACTATTGTAAGGGCGACCCACAATGGATCCAGTTCAGCTGACCCGTGACTAATTCTCCGCCATGAGGACCCAAGGCTCCGACTTCTCGGACGTCACTGCGGAAGCTGCAGCTTGTCACATTGACTGCAGAGGACGGTGACGGCCCTCACTCGGCCCGAGGGGTCGGTGCGCAGCAGACCGTTCCACACGGCCCTCACCTGAGAGCGGCATCGACTCTGATCATAATGGGAGCCGCCTTGCCGTGACAAAACCAGATGTCGCAGTCTGTCAAACCGGCAGGTCTTGAGTTTCTCCGAAAGATTAGGATGCGAATCACTCGTACAGACAATTTCCAGCTTCGACACGGAGAAGCCGAGGGCGCTGATCACGGCCAGCAAGACGTTCTGGGAGGCGATCCAGACTGTGAGCGACTGCAGCGAGTCGTGCCGTGCCGGTTGCGGAGGGAAGGTCACCTCGGTTACACTACACTCATACACAGTCAGCTTCCGCAGCTTGGGCATTCGCTGCAGACACAGCAGCTGACTGGAGCTCGTGACGTTGATCATCTTCAGCTCCTCCACCTGCGCCGGCAGGTCCGGGAAGTTCTCGAGGGTCCTCGCACACCGAACAGTCAGCTTCCGCAACTCAGTCATGTTCCCAATAACCTCCAGCTGCTCCAGGCCGGCCCCTGACACGGCCAGCTCTTGGAGACGCGGAGCCACGGCCGTCAGCAGCGACGTGGTCCACTGGGGATACGCTCCGCAGTGTACTCCCGTCAGCGTGCGCACCTGCAACAGACAGCGGACCCGACTCGTCACACTCACAGAGACTACCGTGACCGGGCGGGAGCCGTTTGGGCGGAGAAGAGCAGCAACTTCAACACAGTGAGATCCAGTCCGTGAAACTCATGCGCCCGATGGTGCCAGCGCGCCAAGCTACTGTACTTATGAAAAATCTACCGTTCAATTCGTTACTTTGTAGGGGGTAGCGGCTACGGGCACGTAATACGCGTTCCGAACGCGCAATTTCTCATAATAGCTTGGCCCGGTGGCGCCCCTTGCGGATCAGTCCATCAGGACTGAATCTCACTATAGTCATGTCGGGTTGTCGGGTGCAGTCTCATTGCAAAGCCACCTCGGTGACCGACTCCGTAAGGTGCTTGGCGAATAGCAGAACATTCGGCACGCACGGCCGAGGGGTTCACAACTCTGCCCCGCAATGCCCGTGTAACAAGGAGTTTGGTTGGTGCGCATTTACGTGAACTTTTTCTAAAGTCGACGAAAAAACCAGGCGCGGATTTGAGGGGGGGGGGGGCTGCCCTTTCGCCCCCTTCCTCGGCGCCTGAAGGAAAGGGCACCGGAAATGTAGGCAACCAGCATTACTTGTCCATTTTAGGGATTTAAAAATACCGGTAAGATTCAATCTTACAGTAAGTTACGGAGAGATTAGTAAGTTACGGGTATTTTTGGTAATAATGAGAAAGATTGGGTATTTGTTAATAGTATGTGTTTCTACGTTTTTTTTCCCGTAACAGTAGTCAATCCTAGCAATGCTTGATGTGCTAGAACACTTCAGACGTTTCATCACTTAAGATATGAGTTTGTGTGAGAATTAAAGATTGTGAATGGCTGCGGTTGTCTTCCAGCGAGAAGTCAGATAATTGCTTGAACATGCAAAAATAATCTTGAAGGATGCGTTTTAGAGTAGATTTAGCCTTTGCAGTGACGGTAAGGACCAAAACATTACACTTTTCACTACTTGGAACAGCAAGCACAGCTGATTTTCAGAGTTTTACAAGTCTGAATATTACCGAAAAATACCACTTTTTTCGATGTCAGGTAATATTACCGTACGTAACGGTAACTTACCGAATCTTACCGGTAATATTACCGGCCTGTAAATCCCTGGTCCACTTGAAAGAAGGCAAAAGGTGGGACATTGCCCCTGTAAGTAGGCAAAAAGCAGGACACACACACACCCTCAAACCGCTCCCAGATCCGCCACTGGAAAAAACGCTGTGTGGTGCGCCGTGCAGGTACCCAGAAGTCACCAAGCAGTCGCGTGGAAGGAATGGCAAAATTTGACACGGCCTGGACAGCGACTGCACAGCGACTGCAAGGAAGCTTGAAAACGGTCGAAAAGAAAACGTCGCCCATAAGTCATAAGTCTGCCACTAGACGCTCCGAAGCTGCAGTATAGACCGCCGTCCGTACGCCCGAATCTCAACATGGAGGAAGTTGCGGGAGACCTAAGGTAAGATTTTCCGGGGGGGAATGAATCTTTTTTTTAAGGACCCTGACTACTATTTTTAAAACGCCCCTAAATGTTGCTCAAACTTCCCTTGCGTGAACATTCGATGATTTTTAAAACGATATGTGAGTGCACTGTCTGGAGTTCTGGACAGCGGCGTGTTCAGCCGCTGGTTCTGGACCCCCCGCACAGGGCTGCACACCAACTTAGGGGCCTTCCGATGAACCAGCTCACCTCTGCGATGCGCTGCTCATCCTGCAGCAAGTCCAGCATCTGCTGGCTAGGTATCTCGCTCCGGCACAGATCCTGAACGTCCCATTCCACGCCGGAGCCGGCAGATCCCGCCGTGTCCCGGAACCCGGCCGTCTGCAACGGAACACGCAGCAGGAGCTAAGAACTATATGGATGCAGACAGGAATACAAGGAACGCGGCAGGTCTACAGACGACCCACTTTAATTAAAACTAGGCTGCGTCGTGCGTCCAGGCCAACAACAATCCGTGTCAAGATATGTGAAAACTTTAAAACTCTGCAGCGCCAAACGAATTTAATAGAAGCTCCTACGAGAGGGCTGCGGCCGGAACAAATCCCACGCAATTTTCATACTGAACGATGGCTGGGGTATTTCAAAAGAAGGAATTGACTGACTCGACTGATTTTGGACGCCTTATGGTCTGTAAAGAGCGTAAACAAAATTTGAGCACGATCGTACGACGTTTCACCGGTGCTCAAGATGATTGAAGCATTTGGTCCACTGACAGGTATGCCCGAAGATGCTGCCTCAGCGGCGTTTACTTCAGCTTGCACGTGGTGAGAACTGAGGGAAACTGCTCTGGTGCGTCCTTCAGGGTGTTCTGCTCCCAAGAGGATGGATATTACACTGACCTCGCATCACACCTCCGGTACACTGCTACAAATAAATGCTGGTAATTTTCAATTCTCAAATGCTTTCAATTTTGTTCACTTGTTTTTACTGTGTACACCACGACGATATAACCTATCCCTCCATGCACTAAGCAACACTCGCTATGAGAAAGTGAAAATCGGGAAAATACGTCAAGTCTACCTGTGCGCCTGAAGGATGGGCAGATTTTGGACACAGGTGTCAGTTTGCTGCACACCCTCCAGGCGTTCGAAGGGGTTTTATCCCCTATACAGATGGAGTGCGCTTAATGCAGAGAGCAGTGCAACAGCATTCTTATAATGTATAAATGTCGGAAAACTCTGGAAACAATATTCCACATGCTGATTTTATTTTAAATCGTGAATTTTGAATTATTAGAGGGAGTGGACGGGGGGTGGCGGTCGCGGGGTCACCTGCTTTTCCAGCTCATGAGGTACAGGGCACCCTGAGCAAAGCGTGCACCAGGTGCCACTGATCTGTGGTCACGGGTCACATGTGGACACAGAAAATTTGCCCTTAAGGTGGCGTCCAGGGGCTCACGTCTGAGGAGCATAGAATAGAGCGACTAGAGCACCGGCTGAACGTCGTCCGACCACACTCAAAATTTGCACCTGTTCATCCTAGACCTAGACGCACCTAAATTAAGTCGAGTCCGCATAAATTTTTATTTTGTGAAACATCCTACCAATGGCATCCCCTACGTACGAAGCTCGACAGCAGACCTCTGGGCTCGATCCTACCGCACCCGTACTACCGAACCTGCGGTAATCAGCGGTAGCCCCTTTCCACAGGCGGTATAGTACACGGTAAAAACATCGCCTTGGAATCCTAGAAGATTTCGTCAAAACCGAGACAACTTGACCCACACCTAGGAAGTCCCTAGGAGTTGGGTGCAGATTCCTAGGGACTCCCTTGGAACTGGTCACCTCGGTCTACGTTCCTAGCAAGTTACTAGAAAATCAGCGCGTTTCCTAGGGAATCCCTAGGAATCTTTTTCCAGGGGTCCCAGAATAGCGTATTCCGGAGAAGAGCCGACACGGAAATAAGAAGTTATGAAGAATCACAAAAGCGGATCCAGTATGAAGGAAACCGCAGCAGAGAGTATCTCCGTCCCCTGGAAACACATTCCCGAGAAGCCACGCATGTATCGATACATATGCGGGGCTGCTCGGGAACACATGATTCATGCATTGCTCCGAAAAAAAAAAACACGACAGTGCGCAGCCGGCGCCGAGTACCTTCCTGAGTAGGTCCTGGTCCAGCAGCAGCGTCACCGCGTGCTGCAGGACGGCTTGGTCTTCCTTGAGCTCCACGCAGCCCCGCCACTCGGCGCCGCCGGCCTCCACCAGCAAGTGGCACTTGGCCTTGGTGGGCAGCACGCCGCTCTCCAGCCGGGACAGCACGTCCGCGAGCCCCGACACCTCGGCCAGAGCCTTCTTCAGGTCACCGCCCCCGTCGGCCGCCGCCTGGAAACCACAGAGAGTCACCACAGTAAGGTTACCTCGCAGAAGCCCTGTACAGGGGTGCCAAGAAGGGGTCCACGGTGGTGCACGTACGTAGACCACCAATCGAAAGAGTGAGGGAGGTGAGACGGTAAAAGATAGGGAGGGAGGGAGGGAGGGAGGGAGGGAGGGAGGGAGGGAGGGAGGAGAAGAACAAAAGAGAGGAAATTTTGACCGGCAGTGTACCTTGAGCTGCTCCAGGGTCTGCTCCAGCTGCCGCAGCTGCTGTCGCGATTTTTCCAGCCGGGTGCGCACGTCGGGGTACAGCCGCTGCAGCGCCCGCTCCAGCATCTGCTGAAGCCGCTTGCCGTTCTCCTGCCCCCGCTGCAGACGCTTCACCGCCGGCTGCACCCGCTCGGCGTGGAGTCGACTCATGGGGCATGTCTTGTGGCTGGCCTCCACGCACGTGTCCGTCAGCTCGGCGTTGCAGTCCAAGCAGCCAATGCGACGCCTGCATATAAGGATGAACTTTGCAAACTCTGATTTCCACACTGTTAAATCGATACGAAGGAAAAGGAGGTATATACGAAGCATTTTTACAAATAATTTATTTTTAATGTTGAGAAGAAAACGCTTCGCATATGGCAAAATAAAAGCACAAAAACACCGTACAGCGAGAAAACCAGTATGCAGTGCGATGCAGTGCATCTGTACATGGAACAATGCTAATCATCATTATTTAAATTACGATGAAAGTTTCATGGTGATCACCACTAGTGTCTTTAGCACACGTTGATGATCCTAAACGAGTGAGAATTTTACGGAATTTTACATTGCAAGATAATCATTACGCCTTTATCTACGTTGTTGGTACATTCATCGGTGAGAACGTTTGAAGTAATCTATAGGTAGAGGTAGGAAGTTTCTGCGATTTTTCGGCGCCGATTTTGCGATTTTGTCGCAGCCAATTTTGCAGGCAATTTCGCTCTATTTTGTGACTATTTTGCGAGCAAAATTACGCGGTTGTGCGACTTCTTTCGAGTAATTTGTACCAATTTTACGACATTTGCAAGAAAATTTTACTAATTTTAATACATGTAGGATAATTTATCCGGTCGCTGCGTCCCCTTACTTGTCGCCGCCACCGCCATCGACATCGTTCCACCCTCGAACCTAGTAAAACGGTGAATGAGTCCCCAAAATAGTCAAGCAATAGTCATTTTACGACTGATCTTGCGGGTTTCTCGTTGATTTTGCGGGATTATCGTCGATTTTGCGAGTTTTACACCAAGTTTGCGACTTTTTTTGCGATTGCGCGATCTTGTTGTTAACAAAGCCCGATTATGCGTTTTCTTGCGAGTCGGATTTCGGATCAGGGGGGTGTGGGGAGTATATAAAAAGAAGTTTGGGAATCGTACGATTAATTCTAAAATATCTTGCGATTTTGCGACTTGCAGAAACTTCCTGCCTCTATCTATAGGAAACACCTACGGTGGCCCCACCTATATTGACACTGTTACTTTAACTATTACAGACCTGGCATTACACTCTTGAGCCTCGGCGTTAGCCGAGTTGCCTCATTAGAATATCACTTCCACGGCCTCCCGCGGCCGCGTGTAACTCATTGCCGCGCGCTCAGATGACGCGCTTCTGGGAAGCGCGGAACCGCAACTCTAAAAGGGCCCGCGAGCCGAAAGTACGCCAGTACTACCCTACACTTCTTGCCCGGCTACCACTTCTTGCCTGGGAGTACCGCTTTACACCTCCTGCCCGGCTAGGGACCACTCCACGCCTCACCGCTGACCAGTATCACCTCTGACCTTGTAGTCCAGCTACTTGCCGATTTAGCGACTAGCCAGTAAGACACATTAGTTATCAACTTAGAGTTCATTAGAGTAACGTCCTGGAACACCCGATCTCTTCACCGTCTTCGGCTACCATCAGCAAATAACATCTGTACTAGGAGTTGGTCCATCCCGATAATAGTATACTTGTGAAGGGAATTTGTATAAGAGCACAGTTGGAGAAAATATTAAGTGGCACTCCTTTAGAATAAAGCAACGGATCCACAATATAAAAGAACTGTGTGAGGTTTCGAATACCGAGTCTCCCTCCAAAACATAACTCGCCCCATCTCCCCCTAACTTAATCCAATAAATAAATCCCCCCCCCCTTACCTATCCTACGTGGAAATGTAACACACTTGTGATTCTCTCACGACCGCACACACTTGTGATGTGCTCCGTAGAACACTTTGTAAGCCGACGAAGGATTTCTTTGGGGTCGTCCATAAAGGATGTCCGGGTTTTTAGGGGGGGGGGGGTCCTACAAACCGGACATAGTTGGACGTGAAGGGGGTCGTACTAAAATGGACGTCCACGTCAAAATACTGCCAAACCAATGCTACTTCTCCGGAATCACGAAGCATCCAACCCAAGTGAGTCTCTCAGATGCTTAAGTATATTTGAAAATGCATACAGCCACTTCATGGACACGCCCTCTTTCGTAAAATTAACCCCATATATAAGCCAGATACTAAATATTTACACATATGGCACTTTTGGAAAACCGGACGTCCAAGGGGGTGGGGGTTCTCTAAAACCGGACATGGGTGGACGTGAGGGGGGAGGGGATTAAAATTGCCAGAAAATACCCGGACATCGTTTATGGACGCCCCCTTTGGAAGCTTACAAAGCATATTCGTTAAATCAAATTGCAAGAAAGCTCTGTAATACAATGTCTTCATTTTCTTTGCAACTCAAAGGCTCGACGACGCCGAGCCCCGCGATGACCAGCCGCTTCGTCCGAACAAAGGACGAGGTTTCCATCCTGAGGGAAAGGTTTCTTCAGCTGCTTATGACAAAATAGTCCTGGAACTTTACAACAGCTAACCGGCTAAATTTACGGCCGAATCGACCAAGGACGAGACGCAATAGTGTATTCATGTCGTTGACCGAGTGAAGAAAGAGAGAGGAACAAAGCGTGCTCTGATTGGTCGGGGGCGAGAGTGGGGGTACCCCCACCACAGCGCTCGGCAAGTCAGAGCACGCTTTGTTCTTCTTTCCTTCACTCGGTCCTCCACCGGAATACACTATTGGTATGCTGTCCAGGATACCCTGTTTTTGTTCTGGAAGTGCTTTCGTTCTTCAGCTTCCGGTATTGATCATCCTGAGAAATTAGTACAGGAAGACCATTTGCTACGAAAGTACAGCTCTATACGATAGGACGTAAAGCGACTGACCAACGTGGCGAGAAGAGCTTGCGTCCATGCGGCATAACTTACTTGGGCGGAAAGCTGTTCAAAGATTTGATGATAGCGTAGTTATTTGGGAGCTCGGCCGGTACCTCGTCGAAGCTCTGAAAGAAAACGGCGAATCGTATTTGTCAATTGTGTGTAGGGTATTTCGGGGCAAGAGCTGTACCGGGGAAATGAAGAAGAGGTCCAGAAGAACAAGCGGAAACTAACGCGGGTATCATGAGGCACGGAGAAAGAACAAAGAAAAAAGGTAAGTGGTCGCAACTAATTTTTAAGTTGATTTTCAGACAAGCAGTAAATTTTTGTTCCGAAAACTAAAATTTTGTTGGGGTGACAGAATTTTAGTTGCACCATCGAAACGTAGCTGCTCCAAGACGTTCGTTGCTCTAACAAAGATGTTCTTTGCGGGCATTTTAAACAATATTTTTCTGCTTTTCGCTTCTTCAGCGAACCTCTAAAACTTTAACTAATTTTAGTTTTAGTTCTGCTTTTCTGAAAATCAACGTAAAAATTGGTTGTGACTACTAATCTTTTTACTACGTGGGGTACCGCAGAAGAAAGTACTTACCTCCGCCACTGCGTCGCCACTGGTAAAACTAGGGCCGAAACCATATGATCTATTCGGTCGTCAAACACATTTTCCCAACATTTATTCCTTTTACCCAATTTATATCCACCTTAAAGAACTACGCAATTGCACTTTTGAATTCAATGCAATGAGAGGATTCAAGAAATGATGTTAACAAGCTTTTTTCAAGCAATATTTTCAGAACTTACGAAACTGTAACATGAGATGAATCTGCAGTTTCCTTTAAATTTATTGTGCCCATGAAAATGTGAATTTTGTTTAAAAATTAGGACTTCACGCCTATGGGAAGAAAAGACATTAGGTAGGTTTACGCCACAGTTTCACCAGTGGGCCACGGGCCAACGCGAACGTGTTAGAACCTTAGCTCGCGCTGCTGACATGACCAGACTATAAGGTATGGTTAGCGCACGCAGGAGATAACTCCTCGGGCCGCGCGGAGTACATAGTTCTGGGCTGCCTGCGCCTACCAAATACACAGGGGCATACCGGAAGGCATAACAACCACTGACCTAGCCACCTACAGCACATGGGAAGCCCCGAAAATGGCGACCGCACATCAGTCGCGGATCCAGGAGCGGCTTCAGAGGGGGAGGCCCTTCGGGCGCAGGAGATGCTTTACGGGGAGGCAATGACACCGTTGCCCCCCCCCCCCCCCCGCCCCCTGGATCCGCGCCTGCCGCACATGTGGAGTGGTGGGGCCAACACTTCTTATTCTCATCTTTTTGCCGTTTCCGAACGTCAACAGCCGTACCGGCACAAGATAACGTCAGCGTGCAGCACCTGTGCAGCGGTAGCCGGGTGAAAGGATCTGGAGACCCAGCGGCGTGCACAGGGTCTGCGTCCGATCGGCCGGAGTGAGACGGAATCGGACTGCACGGCGGGCGAGCGAGAGAGACAGAAAGGGGGGCGACAGGTAACAAATCGCCCCCCTTTCTGTCTCTCTCGCTCGCCCGCCGTGCAGTCCGATTCCGTCTCACTCCGGCCGATCGGACGCAGACCCTGTGCACGCCGCTGTGGAGACCAACTGCAGTTGAAACTGTAGACCCCGAAACATAGTTACGAACTAGATATTTGTCTTTAAATAAACCGCAATGTAACTATCGTAACCTATGTGGACAGGAATATAGTTGAAAACTGCAGGTCGTAGCCAAATGCATCTGTAGACTATCTGTTCCACAGCTTGTCTATGGTAAACTGCAGTTTGTCTTGTCCGTAGATATCTGTGGTCTACCTACAGTCTGAACTTATTGTTCGGTTTAGAATCAAACAACCATTACCAACATGAAAGTGTGAAAAGTCTTCCGAGAGTTTGTACTCATACAAAGTGCGTTTCAAAAGGTACTTTAACAACAGACTGCGGGCATAGTTTCGTCTACAGATCCTTCCAACGATAAAATCAGCAGCTGAGCGCACTCACCTTCCGGTCCTCGGCACACTTCTTAATAAATTTTGGATTTTGGAGGCACTCCAAGCAGAAGGTGTGCCCACATGGCAGGATTTTTGGGGTGCGCCGCTGGCCATCGTACGGTTGTAGGCACATTGCGCACTCCATGCCTGCGGAAAGTACAGACAATTTGACACGAAACAAAGAAAAAGATTCTACAAGGACAGCACTCACTGTAAAAGAAAACCCTTCATTCAGAAGGATCTTTAAGGAGCGTTCAAAAAATTAAGTAAGGTATATTTTCGGAATATTGGACCCCTCCCCCTATGTAAGGGTCCTAACCTAACCTTACGAATGCACGCACGTAAGGTATATCCCCCCCATTAATGCCCTTACGTAATTAATGAACGCCCCCTTATGAGAGTTCAACATTGTAGAATCCTTCTACATATACAAGCTGGCCCGTCCCTCCGGGGACTTGGCCAGTTTGGCCTGCCGGCGGCGTTTGCGGAGGCGGGACCGCAGCAAAACAGCAGGTCCCTCAAAACGGCAGGTTGGAAGGGCATCAAAACAGCAGGTCCTTCAACCAAACAGCAGGTCAGTGGGCTAGGTTGGCTTAGGCTCGACTAGGCTGGGTTAGGTTAGGTTCTCGTGCGGTGCGTACGAACAGCAGGCCCCCACGATCATGCCGACCTGCTGTTTTGAGCACGCCTCGCGGACCTCAAAGTCTCCCTACAAGTTCCCGACAGCAGATGTTTTCATTGCGATTACAATAGTTAAGGCTGAACCCCCGAGCCTCAACTCTGAGCACGAGGGCCGCGCAGGTCCTCTCCGGAGGCCGTGTAACAGTGTGCGCCGCGTTGGTAATGGTCCGCGCGGCGGCCAACCCTAACCTCGAGAAAACAACAAAAACAGATACATTTTCATAACTCAAAAATGAGATAAAAATCGAAAATTGTTGCCACTGTACGTTATTCATCCTCCAACTTTTAAGTTTTTCTGTGAAGGATAAGTCGGCGTACACACGTCCGAACGAACATCCAGCATAAGACTAGAAGCCCGGCTCCTGCCGTTTCTAAAGAAACGTGTCGGGACGGGCTAATAAGTGTTTTCTTTTACCGTGCTGTGCTTCCCCGCAGTATGGGGTTAGTAGAACTAAATGGGGGAAAAAATAAATGAAACGACCACCGTTTTAGGTCTAGGCCGGTGTGGAATGGCGAGAAATCGAATTTGGACGAATTCGGACACTGTTCACACAGAGCGCAGTGCGATAACCCGTTGAGTTGAGATCGATTGGCGTGCCTTCACAGCTATCTGCCTTATGACCGGAACCGGTGTAATCTTGGTCAGAAAATTTTCTGGCCAGAATTTTTTTCTTCAATTCATGCCGGTCGGTCTGAAACGTCGAGAAATGAATACTGCAGAGTTTCAGCAGGTCTGGTTCCCAAGATATTCGGTTTTCATAATCGTAATTCTGTCCAGAAATTCTTTTTCACCTAAAAGTCAATTTTTTATTTTCCGTCCCGTGTGATCTGAAACGTCGAGAAATGACTGCGAAAAACACAGGCATAGTTACCTAAATATCCAGGATGACCGGACCTTTGGTAAAGTTATCGGGGATGAAATTTCTTCTAGGTATGTTCTCTATGAAGACGATGCCTTGTACTGTCAGTTCTTCTACTGCTAGCTTACACTGCCAAAAATGTGCGAAATTGAAACTTTGAGAGCAGTTATATATAAGTATTTACCTAATCTTAATGCGAAAGAGCCGCGCCAAATATCGAGCCTTAACCCCAAATCCACTCAAAACGCCGTTTAAGTTTATCATACCATCCCTCGAGAGTTTCCGGACTGGAAGTGTTTTTGTTCTTCAACTTCTGTTTCCAAATCTCATAGGAAACCGCTATTCTGGACTGCAAGAGATTGGCTAATTCTGATTATGTTAAATTAACTGAAGTTCTTTTTAAAAAGTATATTTGCACAATGGTTTTAGAATCTCCACCCCCTACGTGCGCGATGCCACTGTGTCATTTTGAAGCAGCAATGTCGAGCTGTTGTACATTGTGTTAATCTGCAGTAAGTTACCACGGGTTAAATTTTATCCCATTTTATTAAGCACGATCTAAAATATAATGTGGGAACAACGAAATTTGATTTTTAGAACGAAAAAAAATTTAGGAAGTTATCAAACCCGCAGCATAGCTTCGCCCATTTCTGTGGCGCCATCTTACTGTATGCGAAAGGAACAACAACTGTTGCCTATGGCAACGACACTTGCTGTGTGGCGAATATGGTATTCCGGAGAAAAACTATGCCGTAAGTGAGAAGAAGGTATGAATCAAAAAGATCGGAAACGGAACCTGAAGGTATGAAAAACTGCGCCCGTGGATGTGCATGTTTCCGGTTGCCGCCATTAAGTCTTTGGGGTCCGTGAGAAGTACCTGTCATGTTTTCAGATGGATATAAATATGTGACTCAAATTTAAGTTCACTTGATCCTCGACGCGAATGTAATTCGGTATGTTCTACCTCTGTTACCGCTTTGTATTAGAGAACCTTTTCAAGTTGTTGGTAAACAAATATGATACGCTTCTGCTAACCTCTTCCGACCACCGCTCCAGCCTATTTCGATATTCTGGAAGAGACTGTATCTTTCTCTCAAGAGAACATGCAGAGATATGATTGGCAGTAGCCTGAAAAAATCTCGCTGTCGTGCTCAACAAATATTTGGCGAAATGTGATTATTATTTTCAGTTCAGTCTGCACTAGTAAACACAGCACGAATCAAAACACGCGCCGACCGGAAACTAGCTCATCCGCGCGCCCGATTTTTCATACCGCCTGGTTCCGTTTCCGCTCTTTATTCTTCTCACTTCCGGCTCACCACTTCTCCGGAATACCCTATTGCAGCGCTTACAGCACTGGGTCGCTCACGTTGAACGAACAAGTGTTGAGAACGATGTAGGCGTACGCCAGACCGCATCGTGGCGTAACAGGCTTCGCTCTTCGCGAACCACTGTTGACTGTTCCTCTCCGCCCCTCCACGCGTGGCAGGCATATACACCTACCTCGGCCTGCCGGCGGCTATCACCGGACGGGGTGATGGGTTCAACATGGTTTGGTTGGGCGACAGATTTTATACCGAAGGCGGGTCTGCTGACGCCGTAACTTGAGCGTATGCCGCCGAAGAAACTTTAAGCGTGAACGGCTCTTCGGGCGGGACTGTGAGCGAGACCGAGATCCGAGCAGAACCAAAGGGGAATGCACGGGCTGAGCGCGCACGCGTGATGACTCTGCCGCCACCATCCAAGAACGGTCAAATACACACAACAGTTTTCCGTTCATCACACAAACTGCAAACTGCCGAGGACTGCTGCTGCAGCAGTCCTCGGCAGTGGTCCACCACGAACGCACCACCAAACTCACCGACAGATGTTTCGTGTGTCGTTTCGTCACACGCAATTTTTCGCAGTATTCCAACCGCCCGACGCAGAAGGAATGAAGCCGATGCTGACGGGGCTAGCAGCGAGGCGGCTCTGATGTCTGGTGCGCTCTGATCGGCGTGGCAGCACGCGGCGCACTGTGAGACTGAGACTCGGACTGGGGATGATTCATCGGGGAACTGGGAGGGAGGAGGGACGGTAGACCCGGCTGCCCCCCCCCCCCCAGAGCTAGGAAGGAAACTCTCGCTAAAGGGAAGGAAGAAAAATGCGTCGACGGGCAAGAAAAGGCTCTTAGATTCTTCTGCAACACGGCCTCTGATTGGACCAGGTCAGTCACGTGGCTCCCCCCTCTCTCCTCTCTTTCTTACCGCTTCGCCAGAGTAAGGATGTATATAGTAGCTACGCTAGGGCCGTACCCAAAGCGTGAAATTTAGTGAGTGAAAAGCGGGATAAACCTTCTATGAACTCGGTGTTTTACTACAGCTAGGGGGTTTGGCAAGAGAAGCAAACGACTGGGATTGCTAGGGACCGGCAGGCTATCCTAGCAAAGCTGGCCAAGTCTCCCTGTCGAACCGAGGGGCCAGAAAAACTTCAAATTTGGAGGATGAACTCGTTTTGGACGTAGAGTAACGTACGGTGGCAAAAAAAAAAATCATTTTGTATCGCATTTTGGAGTAATCAAAATATTTCTGTTTCCGGTTTTTGAGGTTAGGGTTGGCCGCGCCGTCGTGCGCCTCATGATGGCGGCGCGCACAGCAGCACGGGACGGGCTCACGTTATTTATTTTAAGGATAGTTCACACAGTTACTCGGAACCAAAGTTTTCGCCGGTACTCGATTTTAAGGCTTTAGAACCGAGGCACTCAGAGGCTTCGGGATCATTCCATGCGATTCAGCGACAATCAAAACATGGATATGCAGCTTGCCATGTCCAAAAAATATCTCATTATGCCCGAAAACCGCTAAAAATCGCGTGTTTTAGCACGGGATGTACTTTTGAATTTTTTAGCCAACTTCTGAATGCCACCGCGAACTGTCCAGAAAGTGCGAAAAGTGAAAGATTTTTACCGTTGAGTGTTGACAGTTCGTCCCTTTCACTTATATGTGTTTGGCTCGTGTCGGACATAAAAGTGAGGAAATTTGGTTTTCGCTTCGGTCTTTCGTCGACGCCCGTAGGTAGGCAACCCAACAGAACAAAAATAAGAATAAAAAAACAAGAATAAAAATTCTGGCCTAATACACACCAGCGGAAAAGTAGCAGAACAGACGACCCTTCTTTTGGCCAGAAAAGTTGGATTTTTCTGGCCAAAAAAAACCGGGACCATCGCTAAGCAGCGACCTCAGCCAAAAACGGTTTTTCTAGCCAAAAAAGAAGCAGAAGGTACGCAAAGCTATCCCCACAGTTTAAACACTACCCAGTTCAATTTTTGGGCGACTTAAAACCTCTCCGACGGTGCCAACCTACACTGCGCACACCCCATCTGCGATAAAGCTGTTCCTGGGGGTTTAACTCTACCCAGTTCAGTTTTGGGGCGAATTAAAACCTCTCCGACGGTGCCAAAAAATACTCAGCACACCCCAGCAGCGATCAAGACTGTACCCGGGGTTTTAACTCTATCAAGTTTAATTTTGGGGCGAGTTAAAACCTCTCCGACGGTGCCAACCTACACTCTGCTCACACCAGCTTCGTTTCATGCCATGCCCGGGGTTTTAACTCTACCCAGTTAAATTTTGGGGCGAGTTAAAACCTCTCCGACGGTGCCAACCTACACTGCGCACACCTCAGCAGTGATCAACACTACCCGCGGTTTTAACTCTCCCCAGTGCACTTTTGGGGCGAGTTAAAACCTCTCCGACGGTGCCAAAAAATACTCAGTACACCCCGGCTGTGTTTAAAGCAGAGCCTGGGGTTTTAACTCTACCCAGTTCAATTTTGGGGCGAGTTAAAACCTCTCCGACGGTGCCAAAAAATACTCAGCATACCCAAGCAGCGATCAACACTGTGCCCGGGGATTTTAACTCTACCCAGTTCAGTTTTGGGGAGAGTTAAAACCTCTCCGACGGTGCCAACTTACACTCCGCCCACACCAGCTGCGTTTAAAGCAGAGCCCGGGGTTTTAACTCTACCTAGTTTAATTTTTGTGCGAGTTAAAACCTCTTCGACGGTGTGAGAATACACTGAACACTCCACAGCTTTGTTTAAAGCCAAGCCCAGGGTTTTAACTGAGTTAACCCAGTCCAGTTTTGGGGAATTTGCCAAAAAATACTCAGCACACTCCAGCAGCGATCAAGACCCTACCCGGGGTTTTAACTCTACCCAATTCAATTTTGGAGCGAGTTTGAACTTCTCCGACGGTGCCAGCCTACACTATGCTCACACCAGCTTCCTTCAAAGCCATGCCCGTGGTTTTAACTCTTCCTAGTTAATTTTTGGGGCGAGTTAAAACCTCACCGTTGGTGCCAACCTACACTGTGCTCACACCAGCTTCGTGTCTGGTAAATGCTCTTTAGCAGAGGTTTCAAATCGCTCCCAAATCGAAGAAGGATGACTGTTAGCTCCAAACACACCTACAAGAGCAGATCGTATGTGCATTCTAGTGTTCCGGAAAGCCAGACAGGTTTAAACTAATCCCGTAATTAAATTAGGTCGACTAAAAACCCAAAGGATAGCTTTACTCGCAGCTGAGGTGTGCTCAGTGAATTTTGGCACCGTCGGAGAGGTTTAAACTTGCCACAAAATTGAACTTAGTAGAGTTAAAACCCCAGGAACAGCTTTGAACGCAGTCGGTGTGAGCGCAGTGTAGGTTAGCACCAACAGAGAGGTTTTAACTCGCCCCAAAAATGAACTTGATAGAGTTAAAACCTCGTGCATAGTCTTGATCGCTGCTAGGGTGTGCTGAGTATTTTTTGGCACCGTCGGAGAGGTTTTAACTCGCCCCAAAGTTGCACTAGATAGAGTTAAAACTCCAGGCACAGTCTTGATCGCGGCTGGAGTGTGCTCAGCATTTTTTGGCACCGTCGGAGAGGTTTTACCTCGCCTAAAAAATTGAACTAGGAAGAGTTAAAACCCCGGGCACAGTCTTGATCGCAGCTGGGGTGTGCTGAGCATTTTTTGGCACCGTCGGAGAGGTTTTAACTCGCCCCAAAGTTGCACTAGATAGAGTTAAAACCCCGGGCACAGTATTGATCGCGGCTGGGGTGGGCTGAGCATTTTTTAGCACCGTCGGATAGGTTTTACCTCGCCCCAAAAATGAACTAGGAAGAGTTAAAACCCCAGGCATGGCTTTGAACGAAGCTGCTGTGAGCACAGTGTAGGTTGAAACCGTCGGAGAGGTTTTAACTCGAACCAAAAATAATCTGGGTAGAGTTAAAACCCCGGGCATGGCTTGAAACGAAGCTTTTGTGACGAGTGTGTAGGTTGGCACCGTCGGAGAGGTTTTAACTCGCCCCAAAATTGAACTAGATAGAGTAAAAACCCCGAGCACCGTCTTGATCGCGGCTGGAGTGGGCTTTGCATTTTTTGGCACCGTCGTAGAGGTTTTACCTCGCCTAAAATATTGAACTAGGAAGAGTTAAAACCCCGGGCACAGTCTTGATCGCAGCTAGGGTGTGCTGAGCATTTTTTGGCGCCGTCGAAGAGGTTTTAACTCGCCCTTAAACTGAACTGGATAGAGTTAAAACCCCGGGCATGGCTTGAAACGAAGCTGGTGTGAGCAGTGTGTAGGTTGGCACAGTCGGAAAAGTTTTAACTCGCCCCAAAAATGAACTTGATAGAGTTAAAACCTCGTGCATAGTCTTGATCGCTGCTAGGGTTTGCTGAGTATTTTTTGGCGCCGTCGGAAAGGTTTTAACTCGCCCCAATGTTGCACATGATAGAGTTAAAACCCCGGGCACAGTATTGATCACGGCTGGGGTGGGCTGAGCATTTTTTGGCACCGTCGGAGAGGTTTTACCTCGCCCCAAAAATGAACTAGGAAGAGTTAAAACCCCAGGCATGGCTTTGAACGAAGCTGCTGTTAGCACAGTGTAGGTTGGAACCGTCGGAGAGGTTTTAACTCGAACCAAAAATTATCTGGGTAGAGTTAAAACCCCGGGCATGGCTTGAAACGAAGCTGGTGTGAGCGCAGTGTAGGTTGGCGCCGACGGTGAGGTTTTAACTCGAACAAAAAATAATCTGGGTAGAGTTAAAACCCCGGGCATGGCTTGAAACGAAGCTTCTGTGATTAGTGTGTAGTTTTGCACCGTCGGAGAAGTTTAAACTCGCTCCAAAATTGAATTGGGTAGAGTTTAAACCCCGGGTATGGTCTTGATCGCTGCTGGAGTGTGCTGAGTATTTTTTGGCAAATTCAGAGAGGTTTTAACTCACCCCAAAACTGGACTGGGTTAACTCAGTTAAAACCCTGGGCTTTGCTCTAAACACAGCTGGGGTGTGTTCAGTGTATTCTCACACCGTCGAAGAGGTTTTAACTCGCCCAAAAATTGAACTGGGTAGAGTTAAAACCCCGGGCTCTGCTTTAAACGCAGCTGGTGTGGGCGGAGTGTAAGTTGGCACCGTCGGAGAGGTTTTAACTCTCCCCAAAACTGAACTGAGTAGAGTTAAAATCCCCGGGCACAGTGTTGATCGCTGCTTGGGTATGGTGAGTATTTTTTGGCACCGTCGGAGAGGTTTTAACTCGCCCCAAAATTGAACTGGGTAGAGTTAAAACCCCAGGCTCTGCTTTAAACACAGCCGGGGTGTACTGAGTATTTTTTGGCACCGTCGGAGAGGTTTTAACTCGCCCCAAAAGTGCACTGGGGAGAGTTAAAACCGCGGGTAGTGTTGATCACTGCTGAGGTGTGCGCAGTGTAGGTTGGCACCGTCGGAGAGGTTTTAACTCGCCCCAAAACTGAACTGGGTAGAGTTAAATTTCCCGGGCACAGTGTTGATCGCTGCTGGGGTATGCTGAGTATTTTTTGGCACCGTCGGAGAGATTTTTACTCGCCCCAAAATTGAACTGGGTAGAGTTAAAACCCCAGGCTCTGCTTTTAACACAGCCGGGGTGTACTGAGTATATTTTGGAAACGTCGGAGAGGTTTTAACTCGCCCCAAAAGTGCACTGGGGAGAGTTAAAACCCCGGGTACAGTGTTGATCACTGCTAAGGTGTGCGCAGTGTAGGTTGGCACCGTCGGAGAGGTTTTAACTCGCCCCAAAATTAAACTTGATAGAGTTAAAACCCCGGGTACAGTCTTGATCGCTGCTGGGGTGTGCTGAGTATTTTTTGGCACCGTCGGAGAGGTTTTAATTCGCCCCAAAACTGAACTGGGTAGAGTTAAAACCCCAGGAACAGCTTTGATCGCAGATGGGGTGTGCGCAGTCTAGGTTGGCACCGTCGGAGAGGTTTTAAGTCGCCCAAAAATTGAACTGGGTAGTGTTTAAACTGTGGAGATAGCTTTGCGTACCTTCTGCTTCTTTTTTGGCCAGAAAAACCGCTTTTGGCTGCGGTCGCTGCTTAGCGATGGTCCCGCGTGTTTTTGGCCAGAAAAATCCAACTTTTCTGGCCAAAAGAAGGGTCGTCAGAACAGAAACTCTGGCACCTAGCAACCCTTTCCTCAGCTCCTACTTCCTCTCTCGCGCCTCATTGCAATTGTCTAAGGGGTCTTTCAAATACCACGTGACCGATTTAGGGGGGGGGGGGTCTGTCAAAAGTCACGCTCCTATATGAAATATATGGGAAGGTTAGGTTAGCCGTACCACGCAGGGGGGAGGGGGTCAAATTGTGGCCTATTTTGTACCTCGTGGTACATGAAAGGCCCCTAACGCGATAGCGCGGAGCGCGGAAGTGCTCGTATTTGTTCAGGAACATTTCCGTCGGTTTCAGCACGCTGCTAACGTCGTGCGGAATCCTTCATTCACACGAAACGACTTATTTTGACTGAATTCGACGCAGTTTTTCCATGTGGCTCCTGCTTTAATACGAAACCGCGCTACGCTTCGCCATAAGGAGCAAATCCAAACATGTTTAAATGTCAAACGCAACTGAACACAAATATTCGTGCGGAGGCGGTCCAATCAAGTGTGGGCCTGCCACTGCTTAAGCTGTTGTTTGTTTTCAGTCTATTTTTCCTCGTGAAGGTCTGCGCTTGGTCAGGCCTATCAAAAGGCCGTAGCTTTCAAATTTTTGAGGCGGCTCGTGGCTGATCCTCTTCTGATACTCTTCGCCGTGTGATATGTTTCCGCTCTGGAGGTGTTCATGTTCGTGTTCGTCTACTTCCGCTCTCGAGCCTGTAATAGGGTATTTAGGAGAAGCTCAAACCGGAAGTGGAGAAGACGCGCAAGAAGAAGAAAAGCGGAAACGGAATGAGGGTAACCGCAGCAGAGAGTATATCTCCGCCACGGCGTCGGCCACGAGCCAACTCTTAATTTCTCTCGCTGACGATATGTCACGACTCTTTAGTAAGGTCACTCAGCGCCGCAGAGCCCCGCGCGGCCCGAGGAGTCAAATTTCCAGGTTGCGCGGAGGAGGTATGCGCTGTTTGACCCTACCAAGTGGTCGTGACGTATCGCCAGGGAGAGCTAAGCCTCCAGAAATTTTGAGTTGGCTCGTGGCCGACGCCGTGGTGGAGATACTCTCCTGCGGTTTCCCTCATACTGTTTCCGCTTTCCTTCTTCTTGCGCGTCATTCCACTTCCGGTTTGAGCTTCTCCGAAATACCCTATTGGAAATGTCTATCGACGGCCCTCGATAGAGCAGAAGTGCTAGTATATTTGTTCAGGAACATTGCCGCCGGGTCCAACACGCTGCTAAAACATTGTGTGGAATCCTTCATTAACACAAAACGACTTCTTTTCGACTGAAATCGACGCATTTTCTCCTTGTAAGACCGCGCTTGCTCTACGCTTCGCCACCTTCTTCCTTCTTTACTTCTTCAAGGCGCTGATTGGGCCTCGCCTGCCTGCGACGCAGACCTCCCCGCCACTCCGCGCTGCCTGCGCCGCCAGCCGACGCTGCATTTCGGGTCTAAGCGGATTTTGTGTTTGTGCCGCGTGGCGCCGCCTCGCTCCGTCCGTCTCAGACCTGCCATCGCCTCAGCAGCCGGGGAATACACCATCTGCTTGAGGTCGGCGCTCACAGCCGGCAGCAGCAGCAGTGTGTCAGGCGGGCCGCTTGGCTGGTTGGGTCGTGATCGTCGACTTGGTCTCGATGTGGACTGAGCCTGGCTGAGCCCCAGTGCGTAGCACTTCATCTGCTGGCTTCGTCTCAAGTTTCGACGGTCGCTGACAAGGTAGGCTAGTCCGCGGTCAGCTCGCGCCTTGGAGTCGGCGGCTGGGAGGTAGCAGCGCAGCGTGCGCGGTACGCTCTGTGTTCGGAGGACCTTTGGGGCCTTTTCCACGAGGATCGCGTGGGGCTAAACTAAACAAATAAGGATGGATGCGTACCTTGCCTTGTCCCTTCGAAGTGGACTCAAAAATGTCCTTCTGGGCTCACGGTTCGCGGGCGTGACGCCACGTGACGTGGTTTCGCGGCGTCGTGGCGCGATCGTCACGGGACTTGTCACACTGGGTAGAATAGACCCGACTGAAGCCCCCAGGAGAAGTAACATTCGATGACAAGCATAGTGCCGGTGCGGGGGCCGTCACTAAGTCAGGCAGACGGCTCGAGTGGGGCACCCCTGTGCGGGAGTTAGGCCCCCTCGACTCAGCGTGGTCCGAACTGTTGCATTTTTCATAAAATTCCCAAAGCACCCGTGAACCAAACCTTTGGGAAAATGTGTGGGACACCCTAGCAGGCAGGTGCACACGATACTGCCGGCGTGGGCGACGGCACTGAGCGAGTGCCCCGAGGAGAGCCCATGGCAATGACCTAAAGTAACCAGGTGTTCGGAATGGACACTGTATGTTGTGTTTTGTTTTCTTAATCAAACGGCTTTGTCAATCGTCCATGGAAGATAGGATTACTGTCAAACTACGATTGTTACTATATTTTGTCTCCACGAAAATGTCGTATGTCCTTCAATTCTCGAAAAGGAAAACGAGGGGCAGCCTGTGGACTCCATACTGAAGTTAAAGGTAGGTTTTCTCAGTTTTCGAGGTTTGTCGGCTCTGCAAAGGAAACGGGAAGTCGTTATCAATTTGGAACTTTGGTTAAAAAGGATAACGGGGGGGGGGGGGGGAAGAGTATGGGTATGAAAAATCGTGCGCGTGCCTGAGCTTGTTTCCGGTCGCCAAAAGTAACAATAACTTGACGGCATCATTTTTGGAACCTCCGTTTGGCGTCCATCGGACGCACCGAGACCGACATGCGAATGTTATTATATTACTGTGTTGTTTGTGCACGTACATGGGGGGGGCAGAGCTTGGCAAAAATACCACAAGCGAAGGTCGGGTTGTTTGTGGCACTGTGGCGGGGGGGTTTTTGGGGGCTGGTGCGAGACTTAGTTAACCTACACCTCGTTGCGAAAACGGACACAGTCCCACTCCCCCCCTCAACCATCATTTAGTACTTCTTGCCTTCTTACTTCCGTTCTGGGGTTCAGCGGAATACCCTATTGGAGATTTGCGGACCCGCTACGTGTGGATTACTACCTAAATGCACCACAATCCTGGTAAATCACACAGGATCGGTGTCAAAAATCTCCGTATCTCTCGCGGACTTGAAATCGGAAGTCTAGATACACCATTCAAAGAGCGATGAACTTCGCATTGATCACTGATCAGGCCTATGGCAGGTGTCAGACATTTGCGCACCGCGGTTGGCCTGGACGTGGGCATGATTGCGTAACGCATTTCGATATGCCGCGCACACGGCTGGCCTACACCCTTCCCACCCCCTGTTGCTAGCCTAGCCGTGTTTCTCTGCGCTTCCAGATGGAGTGTGCTATTTGTATGGAGCCTATGAATTCTGAGCAGCGCCGCCCCAAAGTGCTGCCCTGCGGTCACACGTTCTGCTTGCGGTGCCTGGAGGGTCAGGGAGGCAACTCGTGCGCCACCTGCAGGAAGGTTCGTACCGATAGGAGACGTGGAGAGTAGAGCTGTGCAAACAGGCCTGTCCAGATTTGAACCGAACACGAACATAATCTCTTTAAAAAATACGAACCGAACCGAACAGTAATATGTTTTCTCGAACCGAATCGAACAACTGTTGTTCATATTCGAACCGAACACGAACCATTTAAGTAGGTATGATGCCTAAGAGAACACGGCCAGTATCATTTGATTATAACCCTGATCAAAGCTTCAGCTTTTGTGTAAATTTTGATACGAGAACCCCAAAAAAAAAATTGGAAATAATTCTGGTTGACTTCATTTTTTCAACTTTTACTCAGCAGATCATAACATGATATAAAACCAACTGCCTTCTGACTTGTTGATTTGTAAGTTTCAATCTGGCATCCTTAACATCCTTTTTGGCAACCCTAGAAAAACTCCCAAGAAACTTCTATCCGAAGACAAAGGCCAGTACGACGACTGGACGTATGTGGCTAATTTATCGCCATCCAGAGACGTATCATAATCTAGTAAAATAGATAACGGGCTACATTCTCGTAGTTCTAGCTGCGGAGAACTCGAATCCACGCTGGTTCTAATTTTACCAGGCCAAACTCCCGAGAAACACGGCTCCGAAAACCATCTTCCGAAAGCCAAAACGACCATCTTATGTCTGTGGCGACTTTACCGGCTTCCACAGACGTATCATGGCCTGGTAAAATAGATAACGGGCTAGAATCCGGTAGTCGTAGCTGAGGATAAATCGAATCTACCCTGGTTTTAATTTTACTCGGCCAGACTGCTTAGAAACGCCTGAGTCGTGACGGCTGAGATATTCAGTCGACACCCCGTTATGTCTGAGTCATGGCGAAAAACCGTAAAGTGAAGTCAAAATAAGGCGCTGCCATCTCATGATATGTCGTTGCCGAGGTCCAAATTAGTCTATAAATCCCTAGCTGAAAGATAGGATTGAAGAACACTTTTTCTGGCCAAGATTTCGATTTTTTGATCGGGCCGTGGGCCGTATGTTGATATTTGGCCTGGTAAAATAATTTTAGCGGCTTTTCTCGAAAGGTCTGTCCAGTCAACCTTCACCGAAGCCCATTCGCCAAGGTCTAGTTTAGCAATGTGTCGAGAAGTGTTTTGTCGGCCATTGCCTACTTTCAGGGGAATGCAATGAGGTTTGCCTAGTAATAGAAGGCTATTGCGGCAAGAAGATCGTCCCAAACATGAGTACCAACGCTTGTAAAGTCAACTGTGACATAAGCAACGTTCTGGCGCCAATGTGTGTCATAAACAGTGCAAACAGGCCGCAGGGGTCATTTTGACCCCTGCGGCCCTTCTAGGTAAAATGACGGCTAGCGTCCACAAAAATTGACGAAAATAGATAAAATTTTGTGTGATGGTGCTTTCCATGGTTTTAGGAAATGTCAATTAAGCAACCGCCGTTGCGTCGGCTGCTTTCAAAAAGCTGGCAGCAGAGAGTGAAGTGGTTCGATTACGAACGCAATTTTGTCATTTCTTTCGAACGGTTCGGGTACGAACACCTAGGTTCGGCTACGATCGAACAAATTTCCTGTTCGGTTCGTTCGTGTAAAACCGAATTCGAACATGTTCGCACAGCTCTGGTGGAGAGCAAACGTACTGGCGTGGTGTCTTACATCGTATTCATGGGATCCTATTGCAGGTATTCCAGGGACCAGCCACCAACCTCCTCGACAATTTTATAGTTCTTCAGATTTCCCACAAGTAAGATGCTTTCTTGACCCTTTTCATCGCTTCGATCCTCCGTTCACCTCGCGCACTGATTGAAAATAGTAGTTGATTCACTTTTTTAAAGCTAATGATGTATTTCTGCTTTTGACAAATGTTCGATTGGACCGTTATCAGTCGCTGATATATCGCTCAATCAATGGTAACGTTTGCTATTTTAGGCAACTTGCTTGATACTTGATAGTTGACTTTTTGAACCACTTTGCCTCTCCACATACATTCGTTGTATTTCGCAAACGAATGCCATCACTGTTAAAAAAAACTAGCCTGATAAATCAGTAATACTGGTCTGAAGTCTTTATACAAAATGTACGGAAATGTATATTCTATATATTTAAGCCTCTTTTCCACAATAATATAATTCAGACTGACTTGTCTTAAATGTATTGACCATGGTCTGAAAATCGATTTAGACACAATGGTCTGAATTGATTGGTCTGAAAATTAAGACCAGTGATGCTGAATTACATTTCAGACTAGTCAGTCTGAATTAGATTGTGGGAAATAAGTGGAAGACATGGTATAAATTTCCATACATTTGGTGAAGTCGGTCATTGAAGTAAGTATGTCACTAAAAATCTCTTCTTTTTTTTTTCGGTTGAACCTCGGGTAGTCTTGAAACCAGGACCTTTCGCTTGACAGTCCGACCTCCGTACCCACACGGCTACGGAGCGTAATGTGTGGCACAGAAAACTCTGCCTTTTCTTCCAGACGGCTGTCTCCAGGACGGCTCAGGCGGGAAGCGGCCTGACAGTCTGAAAATCAAAGTCTGCATTTGTACAACTCATACTCTGAGTCAGATAGACCAAAAAGAACTGAAGTATCAGCGAAGCATTCCAAATTGAGTTTCGGGGCGCATTGTCTGAAAAAGTTTTACTGAATTATCAGTAATTTTTAAACAGTGTTCGTATTCATTGCAGGGAACACTTACTTCCCTCTCAAGTTCTTCAGTAAATACATTCTGTAAGGCGAATGTACTTAAACATGCAACGTTATTTTGTTAATTGTCACAAATATTTTTGCGATACCTACTCTAAACGTTTGTAGTACAAACAAAAATGTTTCGCTCTGGTAACAGTAATTATACACCGATTACACTGTTCAGTCCCAGGCCCGGGGGTGGGGCCAGCCGTTCCTGGTGCCGCCAGTGCCGGCAGGAGGCGGCGGAGCTGTGCCTGGACGAGCACCAGGTGTGCAGCCTGCGGAAGGCCCGCGCCGAGCTGGCGGAGCCGCGGCTGGAGTCCCTGCGGCGTGGTGCGGTGTCGCTGGGGCGGGTGCGGGCCGTGCTGCAGGGAGGCGCGCGCGCGCTGCAGCCGCTGCTGGCGGACTGCGCGGCCCGACTGCAGCGCCAGGAAGAGGGCCTGGATGAGGTGCGTGAGCGCCTGGAGGCCGCGCTGGAGGCGGAAGCCGCCGTCTGGGAGCGGGCCAACAAGGCCGCCGAGGAGGACGCTGCACGTGAGTAGTGCCCAGCGGGCGCCAGGTGCCGTGCCGTGCCGGCCTCCATCATGACAACCCTGGTTCTGCCCACAGCCCTGTCCCAGTCCGCCGGCCAGCTGCTGGCCATCCTGGCTGACCCGGCGGCCACGTGCAGCCTGGCGGTGCGCCGCGGCCCGGAGGCCCCGGAGGGCGGCGCGCACGGCGTGGCGTGGCGCGGCTGCGTCCGCCTGCAGGAGGACGAGCTGGCCAGGATCCTGCTGTGTCGCCTGCTGTGCGCCGGCCAGCTGCACCCGCAGCAGGACCACGACGGAGAGGACGTCGAGGGAGGAGGGGATGCCGGCGAAGTGGAGGAACAAGGTACGCCTGTACTGCGAGTAGTGGCGGACTATGGTTTGCAAACGTCTGCAGAAAAGATAAATTTGTGTTTCACAGAATAACAAGCTGGAAAACTTAGCTAGCGTGAGGCTTCTGCAGTGAGGGGCCCTGTGAGCTTAGGGGGCGTGCACATATTACGTTATCAATTTATGGGGGGGGGGGACGACGACCAACGACCGTTGAGCGGGAAAGGAGGGGGCTGGGCCGTGATGACGTAGTTTTTCGGTGGGTGATCACCGTAGCCCACTGGACAGTGGGCCGAAGAGAACTGTGATCTGCAGCCCGAGTACAGTCCACGGCTCCAGAATCATTGCACGGATTCGTTGATTCAAGAGTTCCCGTTTTCAAGATTGTGTATTATTATCGTTGCGCTAGCGCATTTTATTCTGCTTCTTTTACTACTATTTTTTATTGATTATTTAACTGGATTACTTTTCAAAGTGAATGAATATTTATTTTATCATCTTGACTTGGATTAAAATGTTCATTTTCAAATTAGATTACCCGGATTTAATTCATTAACCCACAGCACCCTAACTCATGCAAGTGAAAAACCTGAAATATTACATCTTCCGAGGGAGGGGGGTCGAACCGAATATGACGGCAAATTCCAGACCGGTAACTCGCGAGGGCAGGTATGAGAAACTTGAATGGCGTTTTGAATGAATTTGGAGGTTATCTGACATATTTGGTGCCGCACAAGTGCATCAAAATTTCTCATACTTGCTCTCCAGAGCTGGGGTGTGAGTGTTTTTGTTCTTCAGCTTCCGCTTCTGTGCCTCGCTGGAAACCTCTATTTGCAATGCTGCCGTTGTACATGTACACTCCGCACTGCTTCGTCTCGCCTCGGAAGTGACTCTGGTGTGAAGCGATTGTCCGTCCGCCCTGCGACATCAGGCGCGCCTGCACCCGTGCTCAGTAGCGGTGTGCGAGCGAACAGGGCTTGTTTCATTCGGTTCCAACATCGGAGAAAATTTTGTAACTTTGCGAACGTGCGTGACTAGAGCAGATTGATCGAATTACTAAATACACTACCAACAACAATACCAGCGAACTGAACTATTTTATGCATGGCAGATCCTAATCGTCAGAGAGAAAAACGGAGTACAAGCCATTTCCCGTTTTTACTCGCAAGATCGGGAATTTATGTCCCGTTTTGGGTGCAGGGATCGAAATGGCAACCGAATTGGGTGGTGTTCGGTATGGTTCAAAGTTTTAATGGGAAATATTTGGTCGACAGAGAAAATGGCAGCCCTGCCCCCTCTGCAGCTGTTGCCTACGAGCGATGTTCACCCCTGACTCAGCGAGTCCTGTTCTGTTGCAGCTCCGCGCTGGGAGGAACGCGCCAACGAGGGAGAGTGGAGGAGCTACGAGGACATGGCGGCCGCAGTGGAGGTTGGCTCCAGGGTGGTGCGCGGCAGGGACTGGGGCAAAGGGTGGACCGACGACGGCAGGCCTCCCGGACCAGGCACCGTCACTCAAGTGCGGAGCCGTGGAACAGTACAGGTCATGTGGGACTGCAGCGGTGATGTCCACTGGTACAAATTGGGATGCAATGGGAAGTACCGTCTCAGACTGCTGCCGCCGCCACCGCTACCTCTGAGGGTGAGTGCTCTAGTTAGCCTAATTGTCCTACTGGTGTACGTCAGTTTCCCCTTGTCACCGTTATTCCCGCCGTTGGTTGTCGCTACAGACTGCCTGCCGTTTGTCCGCGGTAGCTCTTACATCTGCCTACTCACAGTCCGCCGGTAGCCTAGGTAGCGCATGCATTGTGGCCCCTTCACTTCGGTCCCACCCTCCGTCTTATCGTCCTCAATGTCGTCTTTCAGATTCCAGTCGCCCTCGGGCCAAACGCCGTAGATGTATTGGCCGCCAGCTCCAGTTTGGATTTAGCAGCCAAGACGGAGATTGTGAAGTCGTACAAATTAACTCACGTAAGTGTGTAGCAGAAAAGCGAACAGAAGCTGTGAGTAAAGTTGTCCAATTGGCCTCCAGTAAGATTCTGCCTCAGGCTCAGACGCTGGTCGGACTGCACTGCGACGTGTCTCCCCCGTGGAGCAGGCTGGTCCTGGAGCGGGTGGCGGCCACCGTGGAGGTCCTGCACGTGTTCAACCCCGAGGAGCAGCACCTGCAGGTGGTCCGGGAGATGCCCAAGCTCCGGGAGCTGCACGTGGTCCTCCCGCGAGCGACCGGGCGGCAGCTGGAACAGGTGCTGGCGGTGTCCAAGCTGACCGGCCTGGAGTCGCACTGCCGGTTCACCTCCCCGCTGCCCGGCCTCCGCTGCCTCCGCCCCGCCGCCGCCAAGCCCCCCGCGGGCCTGCAGTGGCTGCGCACGGCCGTGTACCCGCTGAGCACGGCGCTGGCCGTGGTGCGCGCGCACGCGGCCACCCTGCGGGAGCTGCAGCTGCTGGCCGCCTCCGAGCAGCCCTACGGGTGCCCAGACCTGGCGGCGGAGCTGCACCGGTGCGGACTCCGTGTGCTGCAGAAGCTGGTGCTGCTGCGAGGGACGGCGAACGGACAGTTCTGCCGGCACACCAAGGACACTTGCGAGCGGCAGAAGCTGGGCATCTGGACCGTGTTTGTGGAAACTGGCCTAGTTGTGGAGGTCCTGTGCAGTGCGTGCGATGGAATTAAATAATCCTGCAGCGCACGTTCTCACGGTGTGCGCTCGAGTCTCCACCGTCACCGTCCTATGTAACTATCAAAGATAACCTGCTTCCGAGCGTGGGCCATTCTAACGGGAGTGATGATCCGTAGACTGGACAGCTACAAATTATGTTTGTCCTTCAGTGGGTGTTAAAATCTTTGAAAATGTAATTCTTCTAATAAAAGCTTTCATTTACAAATCAAATACACTGGACAGATTTGGATTATTACTGTACAGTGGCCCGCGAATTTGGACAGTCCCCATCTCTACAACTGCTTAGGGGTCGTTCATATGGTATCCGTCAGATTTTAAAAGAAATAAGAATGGGGGGGGGGGGGGGGGGGGGGGGGAGTCGACTAAGTACCACTCAGTGTCACGTGGATGCGGGGGGGGGGGTGTCTAGGCTGTGTCACGTGGTATATTATCAAAATCAAACATCATAACTGCGGATTTACGCGATGCTGAAGCCACCCAATGGCACATAATTCTCGGGAACACGTCCACCAGGCCGTGCGCCGTAAGGCAGCGCCCGAGTCAGCTGCCCACTGGCAGGACCAGACGCAGTGGCTCGAGCTGCCAGGTCCGTAGGAGCCGATATTGTTATCAGTGTGACAAGTAGGCAGAGTGCACAAAAATACGTAGTTATTACAGATACTTCAGTGAATTCCAGTTTGTTTTCACTGTCTGCTGAGTGCTGTGTAAAGTTCAAAACAAAAATGATTACAACATTTTTGTATCACCTTAGTAACATATGTTTTTAATATACATTTACCTGTCGTTTTTTATGTTCTATCTTCACCAAAAAGACACCTTAAACTTAAAACATAACTTTACGATCAATAATTGCAGGAATGAATGCAGATATATCATCAACTTCGCAGATAAAACAAAACCGGCTAAAGTACCAAAAATAAAAAATACCACGTGACTTTGGGGGGGGGGGGGGGGTCAGCCGGGGTACCACGTGACTTTGGGGGGGGGGGGGGTCAAATTTGGACAAAATCGTACCAGGCATCTGAACATGTACGCATTAAATCAGTTCTGTTCAAATGGTTCCATTTCGCCCACATCGCCTGCTACAGAATATGTGCTCAGTTTTATTAAGACCAGGCAAAGTATACACGCAAAACCAGAGAACAAAAGCCGGAAAAGTCACCGATTTTTTTCTCCACTGTTTTTTACGGAATTTTGTACATGTCACAGAAACGAAATAATAAGAATTTAATTAAGATCGTCTCAAATCGCGCATCTGCTGGCTTCGGCTGCTGGAGGCAAGCAGCTTCTGCTCATGCTGTCTGCTAGATTGGAGGCAAGGTCCGGAAAGGCAACCTCCACAACAGCAACAAAATACAATTTGTACAGTTTCCATGGTGTCAAAAGAGGGAAAAGAAGATAAAACCTTTTCGTCTTGAGAGATGATAGTTTTTTTTAAATATTTTTCTACTTTTGGAAGGCACAGCAACCCGCAAAGCGGACAAACGGGAGCGTTCCAATTAATCCAATTAATCAAATGTATGAACAACAGTATTGAATTTTTTAACTCAGCAGCAGTAAGCACCGGACGGCAGCAGTGACGCCTTTGTCAACCCCGGCCCCAAATAAGTTTTAAGAGACACCAAATCAGTCGGAAAAGACTCCCAGCTAGTCTGTCTGGCTCAATTGTGGAATTGCGCGTTCGAAGTGTTCAAGGTTTCAACGGGGTTTGAACAGACAGCGGGTCCAGGACGAGCAAGACAGATGGTCAAACGGGACGCTGCGGTTGTGTATTTGTGTTCAACAGGGCCCAGTTAGTCGGAAAGGGCTGATCACACGGAAATCTTTGAAATCTACAGTCAGGATATGTTCGAAACTCGAACACTGAACAGTCGCCAGCATGCTCGTCAGGGCCGTACGTGGGGGTAATAAGAAAGGTTTTGAAACCTATTTGGAGGTAAAACAGCGACATGCAACCGCCTAACCGGGCGAATACCGTAGTTAATATGTAGGTGTTCAAAGTTGTTCAATATCTCGACTGAAGATTTCAAAAAAGTCGTCGAGCCACTTTTGGCCTATTAGGTTTCAGGAACATCTCCACAAAATTTCATGCGTCTATCATAATATGCAGTTTTTTAACGCGTACCGCGTGGACTTTTGAAACGCAATAGGGTAGGCAAAAGTTACAACCACTACCGATGTAGTAGACTACTACAGATATCTCTTTAGCTTTTATTGACCATGTGCAGTGATGGCTTTACTAAACGTTAAACAATGCTAACGCAGTCCAAATCTAAATATTGACCATGTGCAGTGGTGGCTTTACCAAACGTTAAACAATGCTAACGCAGTCCAAATCTAAAAAAGTTCAAGGGGATTCCCTGTGGAATAGATTCATGGAAGTGTGCAGACTGACGTAATACACTCAACAAGGTTCAACCATAATGTATTTCGGGAATAAGATGAGACCATAATAATTGCATGCAAAAAATTAAAATGTTCAACTCAGCGGTCAAGTGCTGGCAATGAGGACTGGCATTGAAGTTCGCATTATGCATTGGCGTCATTATATTTGCCGGCCCCGAAACACGCGTGGGTTTGCCACTCAGCTCAGAGCCCCCGTAACTCTAGGAATAGAGTACTCCGGAGAAGCCCGTAACGGAAGTAAGAAGTCGCAACGAAGAAGAAAAGCGGAAACAGTATGAAGGGGAACCGCAGCAGAGAGTATCTCCGCCACGGCGTCGGCCACGAGCCAATTCAAAATTTCTGGAGCCTTAGCTCTCGCTGACGATATGTCACGACCATTTAGTAGGGTCACACAACGCAGCTCGCGGCCGAGGATTTCAAATCTCGAGTCCGCGCGGAGTAGTTCTGCGCTGTCTAACCATACTAAATGGTCGTGACATATCGTCAGCGAGAGCTAAGGCTGCAGTAATTTTGAGTTTGCTCGTGGCCGACGCCGTGGCGGAGATACTCTCTGCTGCGGTTCCCCTTCATACTCTTTCCGCTTTTCCTCTTCGTTACGACTTCTTACTTCCGTTACGGGCTTCTCCGGAGTTCTCTATTGCTAAGAAGATACGTAAGGGGTCGTACCCATATTACGTGACCTAATTGGGGGGAGGGGGTCAAAGCTAAATACTACGCCCTTTCTTAAATGCATGGAATGGGTAGGTTATCCACGTCACGAGGGGAGGGGGGGGGGGGCTAAAAACGGCCCAATATCGGTCACGTAATATGGGTACGGTCCCTAAGTTGTGCAGAATCGCTATAAGACTGCGTATGTTGTTCAGAGCAGCCCCTAGATGCACATAGGTTCTGCACTAAATACTTAGTGGCAAACATACAAGAGTTTCGATTAGGACCAGCTGTATGTACAGATCAATATTGATAGAAGTTTCAGTCCCTAAATAATTCCGATTCTGTTCCATTCAAAAACAATTCTTAACAGGGAAAAAAAGGGTTTTCTCAATGCAATGATTAAAACGAAACACTTCCTACACAGGTTCTGGAGGCAATGTTGTTGTGGATTGGCTTTCAGCTAAGTAAAGCCACAACAAACTCAATAGTGTATTCCGGAGAAGGGCCGAACCGGAAATAAGGAGTTACGAAGAATCACAAAAGCGGATCCAGTATGAGGGGAACCGCAGCAAAGAGTATCTCCGCCACGGCGTCAGCCACGAGCCGACGTCATAAATTTGGAGGCTTAGCTCTCGCTGACGATATGTCACGACATTTTGTAGGGTCACTCAGCGCAGAACGCCTTCCGCGCGGCCCTCAGAAGTAGTTACAAAGGCCGCGCGGATGGTTTGCTGCGTTGTGTGACCATACCAAATGGTCGTGACATGTCGTCAGCGAGAGCTAAGCCTCTAAATTTTTGACGTCGGCTCGTGGCTGACGCCGTGGCGGAGAAACTTTTTACTGCGGTTCCCCTCATGCTGGATCCGCTTTTGTGATTCTTCGTAACTTCTTATTTCCGGTTCGGCCCTTCTCCGGAATACACTATTACGATTCAACTCAGAGACGCTTCTAAATGTTCAGGTATGTCCGCTACTGCAGCGCCAGGAGTTCGGCAAAGTCTCCAAAGGACTTGATGTAGTAGTCTGGGATGAGTTCCGGGTCGCATGTGTCCAAGTCTTTGAGTTGCGTCAAACCAGTGAGGACTAGCAGTTTCTTCATTCCGCATGCGTTAGCAATGCCCATGTCAGCCTCGAGTCTACGAGAGAAAAAAACAAACGAAGGATCAGTGGTTATTAGCTGGGGGGGGGGGGGGGCAACCTGTTACAACCCCTAGAAGGTTAGGCAACCATACACACTTTTGAGGATTTGCCCCCCCGGCCGGTAGACAGGTCGACGCCCCTGGGACGACATTGGGAATGAAAGGTGCAATCACGGTACGGAAAATTCAGAGCAGGTATAAAGATGTCAGTCTAGGCTAAAATAGCCACTTGTGAGGTCTTTTTTATTTTTACCACCATGTGATTGTTTTTCCACCTTTACACAGCAAACCAAGTAAACTCGCTAGCAATTGGCAGCCGACTGTAGCCGCCAAATTTTGGTAAGTTACCTTGATAAGAATACTATTTTTCAATGCCGAATTTAGGCCAGCCTTTCCGCGTGCTGGAATGCTGTCGCTGTGCAGATCGCCAAAACTTTGCGAGCAAGTTCGTCATTGCTTGGCGAGTATATGTATACGTATGCCATAATGCATACATAGTGGCAGTCGATTGGAGATGATAGGGTATTCCGAAATAGAGTTCGACCGGAAACAAAAAGACAAGTGTCATAAAAGCGGTTACGGAAGTCTACGGTATGGTTACGCAGCACGTGCCGCCCCGTCAGCCACGAGCCGACTAAAACATTTGGAGGCTCTTGCTGACGATATGTCACGATCATTTGGTAGAGTCACACAACGCAGACTTCCCCCGCGCGGCCGAGGGAAGTGCATCCATCCTCAGGCTGAGGCCGCGCGGTCTGACCTATAGTCGTGACGTATCGTCAGCAAGAGCCTCCAAATGTTTTAGTCGGCTCGTGGCCAAGGGGCGATTCACTCTGAGACTCTGTGCACAGGGTACTACAGCTGTAGAAGTTTGTGGTAGGTACTACAAGGTCAATAGACCTAATATTTGCGAATATTTATACATTTTTCACTTTGTACAGAGTACTACATGAGTGAATTGCCCCTCGCTCGTGGCTGACGGCGTGGTACGTGCTGCGTAACTTTTCAAACCGTAAACTTCCGTATCCGCTTCAATGATTCTTGTCTTTGTTTCGTTTTCGGTCAAGCTCCACTCCGGAATACCCTATTGACAAAAATTAGCGTTTGAAGTGCACGCGGTTTCCAGGGTTACAAGAATCCATTTTTCGAATTTCCTGACTTTTTCCTGACCCGGACTACCACCTTCCGTTATGGCGCGACATTCGACGCGTTGAATGTGCCGTATCCTTCGGCTTTTCGCGAATATCTTATATCCTGACCTGTAACAACCCTGGGTTTCTTGCCACAGTGAAAATCCTCCCACGGATTTCTTTGCAGGCTACAAAGAAAGTCCTGCCTACCGAGGACTCCTTCTTGATACGAAGAATTCTACGAAGCTTTCTTTATCTTCGTATGACTATTTACCGTGCAGTGAAAGTTGATCTCTATACTTACGAATCACCAACGAACACGGCTCTTTGCATATCCACATGGTGAATATCCTTGAGGCAGTCGCTCACCATGGCAGCTGCTGGTTTTCCAAACACGTGTGCCTTCCTTCCAGACATGTCCTCAATCGCACGAATGAAATAGCCCGGACCTAGATGACAGCAGAAATATACAGCCTGTGTTAAATAAATTCCCTGCAAATATTTAAAAGCGAGGACACTGCAAATCACAGTAGAATCTTTGCTGCTCGCAATTAGGACACCAGAGAGCTCTGCTTTACTGCAGGATTACGATGCGCTGACTCGGCGCAGTCAACACTGCGCACGCGCTGACGGAACAAATCCGCTTCTTGCAGAAAGGAATCACCTATCGAGCGAGATATAAAACGTGTTTTTGCGCTTACTGAGCGACGAATTTATACATCAATCTTCAAGAGCCACACAATTGCGCATTCTTCCTTAGGAGCGGAAATTTTACCCGTTGCTCTGTATCAAAGACCGCCCTAGGATTTTCAGTGATAAGGGTTAAGGTAAATTAAGGAGGACAAATTTGGTCTCACATACGAAAACGCACGGTTAACGCGGGACACGGGACAGCGCTGGCAGTGTCGAGAGCTGACCAGCTTGACGCGGACTTTAAGTGTCCGAAGAAATTCTGAAAATGTGAAGAGGCGTTTTGGTTTTCCAGTAGAAACAAAACGCGGAGTCTCAGCGATGAGTTTCAGCGGTGGCGAAGCGGTCTCGTAGCGTGGCTTCAATTGTAAAACTGCAGTACAATATGAAGAATGGCATATTTTCCCCATAACTCAAAAACGGTACGACGGGCGAAATTTATTTCGTCCTGCGAATGTTAATTTGACCATCTATTTGACATGAAGGGCGGACTTCAGTTTCAGTAGCGGATCCAGGAGCGGCTTCAGGGGGGGGGGGGGGGGGGCAGTGTCCTGCTTTTTGCCTACTTACGGGCTGAAAAGTTACGCCGGTTGCCTACATTTCCGGTGCTCTTCTGAGGCCCAGGCATTTTTGGGAAACTTTTCATATGAATACCTACTGGAAAACCAAAATAACGCCTCTGAACATTTTTACACTTTTGAGTCCGCGGCCTGTCTACGCGGACACCTATGGACCCATCGGTCTCCAGGCCTCCCTCCTCCGTAGACGCCTGTAGAACTGCGTGTCAAGTTACCGACGACTGAATGAAGAAAAGTATCGAGGTAAATTAAGAAATCCGAAAAATAAAATGATTCGTTCTACGTATCTGCGGATGGGGCACTGTCATAAAAATCCACAGAAAAAAAATCACAGAAAAGTGAGGTCAATTAATTACACAGACGGTATATGCCCCTTCTGTACCACGTCACAGACTGTGCACAGAGACTTCTGGGCACAGAGGCTCTGTGCTTGTTCTGTGCTAAAAAGTTCTGTGATTTGGCACAGAATTTTTTACAGTGGGGTACTGATGCTCACAATTTTGCCCTCCTGAGGCAACTGCAACCGCCGTTAATGTTCATTTAGATCAGTATATGCGTGGTTCTATTCTATAAATGCAAGACATGCACTTGGAAACCCACCGACATTGTCCCCCGTATGTGCTACACTCAGCCGTTGTGTTTTGTCGAACATAAGAACCTCCAACAGTGAAGTAACGCCCCGTTGACGAGTCTAAGTCAATTAAACCCATGTCGGTAGGCAAGGGGTGCGTTACGGAACGAGTGTGCGAGATGAGAACACAGCGGGTAAAGGGTTGGTTCACCCCTCACTCACCAAGCTTGGGCCGAAAGATATGTTGCCGCGTCGGAGGCCTGCCCTACGTCTGACAACTCGCGTCCAAGCCGAACGGCGCGAGCCTTTTACACAAGCATTAGTTACACTAGCATTAGCATTCCCTCTTTCCCTATACCTGCGGGCTGCGCCCTGACAATCCACCCTGGTCAAAAACCTTTCCTTTGCACCTCCGCCCCAGGTAAAAATGGCTTATATATAGTCATATATGAAGTATATATGAAGCATATATCAGTCATATATACTAATATATATAGTTATATTTAGTCATACATAGTGCGATATATAATTATATATGACATATATATATAAGAGCATATATAACCTATATATCTTTATATATACCTGATATATACTTATATATTACACAATATATAGCTATATATAATCTTATATATAACTTATATATGACAACTATTATATATAGGTCAATATATGGCTATATATAAGCTTATATATGGTTATATATAGCGTGATATATAGTTATATATAGGGTGATATATAGTAGTATATATAGGTATATATCGTCATATATAGTATGATGTATGGGTATATATCATTATATATCTCCTGATATATGAATATATATGAATATATATAGAGTATATATAAGCGATATATAATCTATATATAATCTATATATAAGCACTTTTACCCGGGGCGGTGGATTTGAATGCCCCAGGGGGTAACGCTCACCTATGATAATCTTTCCCTTGTCGAATGTGGGAAGCTGACTGTCCGTGGCGCCCGCGAGAAATAAGCAGTCGGGCCTCCGGAGATGGTTGACTGCTTTGGTGATGTCCATGTAAGTCAAGTTGATGTCGGCCTCGACGATCACCGCCCCGATGTCAAGGTCCTCCTCGAGTTCATCCAGAATGACCTTTAGGTTTTCTTCCACGAGTCCGCCCGTCTGGAAGACAGTTTGTAAAGAAAATCGCTTGAAGCCAGAATTCATTAAATGGCCTTTTCTGATTGGAAATACACTGGCGGGCTTCACTTAAAAAATTGTGGTTAACGGAGACTATTTAAGCACAAAATCTTTGTAAAATAGCGAAATATTCCATTGTAGGACAGATTGCCATGTATGAGGCATGATACACCACCACAGCGCCACAGCGCAGCATATTAATATTGCAATGCAGAAAGGACTTCATGCCTCCTTTACTAGGAAATTGACCTCCAGAATTCAGGTACTTTTCCTTTTGAACGCAAAGAAATTTACGTAAAAAATTACATTTCAAAACGCAGTTGAACAAAGTTTTGAAGGAATCACAATTTTTTTGGTTCTTTTTTTAACGACTAAAATCTTTACTGTGATTTAGCGGTTCACTTCTTCCAGTCCGCCATTTCGTTCCTAGCTGACAGTTTAAATTTTGGCCCTTCTCTTATGTCCCAAAACGTCAACTTTAAGGGTTCCCTCTAAGAAGTTGAAGCACCCTCGTACAGGGACAGTGTCGAGAATATAAAAAAAGGGCCATCAAAATCCATTATTGGGGAGAAAGTTGAGTTAGAGAACGGCTCTAAAGTTGATCGGCAAGCGGCCGGATCACACCACTGCCCCCCCCCCCCTCCCCTCCCCTTGCCAAGGCTGCGAAGCAAGCGCGCGACCAGACTGGGCTGCTAGATCCTCCCGTCTAGATCCCTCCCTGAAATGACTGGTGCGAATCAGATTGACCCCTTTGAAGTAAAAAAAAACCTATGAATTAAATTAGGTCGTTTCAATGCTCTTCTCATATTCTTGCCATGTCGATCAGGAAGAAAAGGCCTGAAGATGATATTCCCAAAAGAACTCTGAAATTGCGATGGCAGGTACCTCTGGAACCCATGGTTTCAGTCATGTAACGTCGCATATTTTTTTCGCGTCAATTTTCGCTTCGAACTTGTGCAGAAAAGAGTTGTTGCAGCGCGCTTTCTGCTACATTAAATCTTTTTCCGTTACACTTTTAGCCGCCGTCAGATATAAACTGTTGCAATCCACTTCCCAATTTAATAAACCAAAAGCTCTCGGAGAAACTTATAGTATGCAGCAGGCGGCATAACACATCGCACACCTTCGTCACCTACGTCAGGCCCACACCGGGAAATGTAGCGTTACAAGGGAGGTAGGTTCTTCGAATTTTGTAGCAGTTATACAAGGGGCGACCGGGTGCTCTCAAAATAGGGCTAAATGCCTGACGTCATTTTTGAACGGTCCCCTGCTTCCCTTCCTACTGCTGACAGAAGCTTTTTTTTCCAGAGGACAATTAGACAGGTTAGCTTGCCAAACCAATAGGGTAAACAAACACCCTGCCCACAGGATGTCGTGCAAAACCAAAGGGGCAAACACCCACCCTCGTGGACGGTACGATTTCAATGCCGTGTTTTTGTAGATAGTCCCGGTAATGCACGCTGCCGATCACGAACACTTTTTTATCGAAGCCGATCTTCTCCAGATACCGCTGAATGGCATGAGGGGGGTACATCACTTCGTCCTGAAACATACGAATGTAACAAAATTTAAGCTTTAAAAATAGTTATCGTCACTTGGGCAATCCTCTGCCTAAAACTGAAAATAAGTCGTCATAGATTTGCCTGGACGCCTAGATGTGATGATTCTTTTCTAAACACTAATACCAGGTGTCCCATCTGCTCCGTTGCAAAGGAAAGGTACGGCCTTCAACGGATAGCTCCGTATCTTTCAGTCTCGCCTGGACGCGTGAAAAAGAGAATGAGCTAGTTGCGGGATTTCCTGACATTCTTTTGGCACAGGTAAAATGGGATACCTGGTATTATATCACGTGTAAAAGCTACGACACATTCAGGAGACCAATAGATCAACAAAGTTCCCAATTTTAAATTCATGAGGATTTATTCAATCAAATTCCAAATAATAGGCGCTCAAATTCCCAGGTGTAACAATACGGCCACAAAATGTGTTTAGCTACATTTTGAAATCACAGATTAGTCATTTAATGCCATATCGCGATGTCGATATTTTCTACTAGGAACGACCCCGTTCTGACAAATCGTTGATATTTCTGAAACAAGTTTCGGAAATATCTGTTGGCACTGAAGTGTGAATCAATTCTCCACATCCGGTTGGACATCCTCATACCTTGCCAATAGAGTAACCAAATGTCTTGAATTTGAACTCTGGCTCTACCAAGGAGTTGTTAGTGACAAACAGGACCTTCTTGCCGGCCTCTCTGAACATGGCGAGCGCTTCGCGCGTGTTAGGTATCGGATGTGGCATCCATAACACTCCTGCCAAGAAAGAATAATGATTTTAAGGACAGAAAATACACGAAAATACGCATTATCATACTCTGACTCCTATGTTGTCAGGAAAAGTTACAATATACGCACAAACCATCAAAGGTTATTCCTGGTTTTTTTTTTTTCCTCTTTCCCCCAAGTCAGCTCCTGCACTTTGCTATGATCAATAGGAATCATTCCGGTTGCTTATAGCAAAGCGTGTTAGCATCATACCGGGTGTCCAGGCTAATACACTGCAGTCGGATGGGTGGCCTACCCTTGACTCTGCAGGGGCGACGATGCAGGCGACTCCCGGCGGAAGACAGCGGGAGACATTTGTGTATCGAAACCGAAACGCTAAAGAGGTAGCAGACATCAGTGTTGACTGTGAACCTCAACCATGGCGTAGGAAGCGCAGCCGCACGTGTTGACAAACGAAGAAATGGCAGAAATGGTTATGATTTAAGGCGAGGCGCGAGGGAATGGGCGTTAGGCTAGCTGAATTTATGCCGAGCGCTCTCCGGACCGACATCACCCTAATTACAAGTTCGTTAAGATATTTCAAAATTTGAGACGGACAGGCCAATTTCAGCCCCCGTTCGGCAGCCGTAGCCAGGCGCCAGGAGCAGACGACGCAAAGCGGCGCTGGCAGAGGAGTTGGATGGTGTGAGGAGGGGAGGCTGTGCGTACTTCCAGCCGCTCGGCTCGCCCGGCTCTCCTGCTGGTCTCGGCTGGCCGTAGCTCGACTCGTCACGCTCGCTGTCTCCCGCCGGGAGCCGCCTGCATCGTTGCGCCTGCAGAGTCAAGGGTAGGCCACCCATCCGACTGCAGTGTATTAGCCTGGACACCCGGTACATTAGAGGTTAAATGATTCATGTGTATATACGAACCGGGAAAATTAGCAACAATGACAAATGATCTTCAGAAATTCGTGAAGAACCCTTCCAAAATCTTAATTTCGGTTCCCTAGTTCCAGCCGCTTTTCTAACCAATGCAATGAGGGAAAACCCGTCTTTAACTTATATTTTACTTGATTCGGGTAACTGCGATTAAATAAGTGGATAGAAAAAGCCGTAAGATAACGCAAGATTGGGGAATCTAGACGAAACGGAGCGTCGTATGAACACTGGTAAAACTAAGGCTAAAACTAAACTCGCTCCGCACTTGACTTTGGATGAATTGCTCCTTGTTATTTAGTGTGAATGAGCGCTTATGAACACACGGTTTACATCGGATGAAGCAATGTGAAAACGCCATCCGTACGCCAGAGCCTACCGAGTCTCTCGGGAGCAACAAAGAGTTACGCGGAAAGGTATCACCACACCCATGTACCGCTAAAGCGCGAGGTGAATGACTGCTAATAATCGTAAGCGCGGCTGCCATACCGACAAGAAATAAAACGGGGAAAAAAGATTGAACTAAACCGGTTCTGAGGTCTGGCCCGGTGGCATTGGGTGTTTGCCTAGGAGAGGAGGAGAGGGAGTGTGTGTGTGTGTGTGTGTGTGTGTGTGTGTGAGAGAGAGAGAGAGAGAGAGAGAGAGAGAGAGAGAGAGAGAGAGAGAGAGAGAGAGAGAGAGAGAGAGAGAGAGAGAGAGAGAGAGAGAGAGAGAGAGAGAGAGAGAGACAGAGGGAGAGAGAGAGAGAGAGAGAGAGAGAGAGAGAGAGAGAGAGAGAGAGAGAGAGAGAGAGAGAGAGAGAGAGAGAGAGAGAGAGGGAGCTATTTGTAAATAAAACGGCTTACCCCGGTCCCCGCACATGGTTTATCGATGTCAATAATTGATCTCGATCCACAAACGGCGGCAAACTGATAGGTGGAAGAATCACAAAGTTGTTCGTTTTTTTTTTTTTTTTTTTACGTCGCGTTATCCCAATCATGCTGTACTAAACCATGGCGGTTTCCGTTGCACTTTTAGCTTAAACATGCAAAATGCGGGCGTTTTTAGCCGATATTTTAATCTCGCTGCATTGACAAAGAAGCGGCCGGCCGGTCGGCCCGGCCTTCAATTTTTTATCATTTTTATAATAGCTTTGGACCGACATGTTTTGATTAGCTGAAAACACATGACACTGATACTACAGTAGTAAAATGCATACGTCCTTCCGGTCATCAGACTTCCACACACCGTTTTAGCGCTTTGAAATATGCAAATGCACCGGTTACGACATCCAGTTACAAACTCACCGTCACAGTCACTTATCATGGTGTCAAAGTGTTCCATGAACTCAGCGATGTTGCCTCGCGTGATCTCCTGCGGTTTCTTTCTGCTGTTGGGCGCCATCGCCAGGCCCGTGCGCTCTTAACGTTTGGAGTGAGGGCAGAACCCGCCGGTTAGTCAACAACTGCGGACTCGCTGGTGTTGTTTCTGCCCGCTCGATGGCTCGGACCCGACTGATGGGACCGGGCCGCTCGCACACGGCACCTCAGCTGCCCAGAATCTGGCGAGGCGCCCACTCGGAAGCATGGCAGACGTGCAAGTTGTAGTGGCATGTGCGACTATACGAACTCTACCGGGAATGACATTGAGCCTAACGCTGCTTATCTCCAAGCCGCGTTATCTGACGGAATCACTTGTGAAGGCGCTTCGCTCTAGTTTAGTTTGCGATAAGGGAGGAAAGTAAGGGCGTTGCAGTTCCACTAATAAAGGCAAATTGCAACGATTCTTCCCGTCGAAGGGACGAGACTATTGCACCTCCGGACAGTTCCAGGTGACTCTCTTCGGCACACCTGGCCAAAATTTCTGCGTCTTATACCAGTGAGGCAGAAACGCCGCGCATTCTCTAGCATAGGCAATCCCGCAGCGCATCACCTCCGTCACCTTCTGTCTCGGCCACATGCGTGAAAAAAAGAGACGGAGATAGTGCGTTGCGGAGCCTATTTCAAAGAGTGCGCGGCGTTTCTGCCTCATCTGGTATAGTCAACGTTTACTTATTGCTAACTTTGGTCCTGATTTTATGAATAAAACGAAATGAAGTATTGCGCGTAAAATGTCTGTAATTCATAGTTAAAATAAGTAGTGATTGCACAAAATTCTGTGTATTACGAATAGTTTTGTCCAGTAGTGTACAGATGTCTCGAAGAGTGCGGCGGAAAGAGGTAAGGTTGTTGATCTGACTTGAACGCATGAACGCAGCTTGCGATTTAAAGTATTCAGGTCGCGATTTAGAACGTTGAGGTAAATCTGGGAAGGTAACTTCAAAGTAAATACTGGTCATTTTGGTTGTGGTAATACGCACATCGAAATTGTGTATCATGTTCGAAATGTTTGCGACACGTATCGCATTCAAAGTGTGTATACTACTGTGTACCAAATTATAGATAAAATTGTACAATAAAGCCTCTGCGAGTGCAGGCGCCAAGCAGCAGAATAACAGATGAATTGGCGGAAACGTAGGCTAGGGCACGCTAATGCCAGGGGAAGTGATCAAGTTTAACCTACCACTGGTTTTTCCATGTCTGCGTGGGAGTTGTCCCATTTTTATTCAAATGGCTTTCAGATGCACCTTCATAGCTTATAAACCAATAGACGTGTGTCCCCCCCCCCCCCCCCCTAACTTTCATAATTTTTGGGACCACTGGAAGCGGTCCTGCAACGCCCTTGATGTTAGGCCCTTCGGACGTAAATCTTAAAATGAAAAATACCCCAATGTCAATTCTGTTCAAGTAGGGTATCAAAAGGCTAAAATTTTAGGGAAAACGACATATCTCTGCTGGTTTTTGAGATACCGGCATTTAAGTGGACAAATCCATATAAATCGAGATTTTCCTGAACTTTGAACCTTTGAAGTTGTACGTCCGGAGGGCCTAACATCAAGGCGTTGCGGGACCGCTTCCGGTGACTTAAAAAAATCACCAAAAATTATTTTCTATGCAACGGCACGGCATCCATAGCCGGTTGAAGAAGCAGTGCCATCACTCTCAAGTACAATCCAACTGGCTGCTTCTACTCCTTGCATCGTTTACAACTCGAAAACCTATTTTCCTCAGCGGTCACAGTAAACAGGGCCGACAGATGCAGCTGGCAACGAGGAATAGGAAAAATTCGGTTTTGATTTGTCAAACGTTCTGGTCGCATGCCGACATCAGGAGTAATTTTGTTGTACCTCATTTTTTTTTTTTTTTAAATGCGTCCTGATATAGCTCAAAAAACGAAAAATGGTTCTTCGACAGCAGTCACAGAAACGAGGATGTGGCCAACATGTGGCTGGCCTGGACGCTCGTCTCCGCGCGTTAGCTACTGGTCTCTGCTCGGTAGGCAACACATGGGACGTGCGTGCCGGAACGGTGGCAGCGTCCGCTGGCGCCATTCTCATTCTCAACTGTTTCCTTTGCTGCAGCTCCCACTTGGGGACGTGCGAGGCCACAGGATTGTAAAGCGGACCAGCCAGCGGGCGGACCATCGGACAGCGCAACCAACGGCCCTAGGAACAGTGCAGCCGGAAGGCTATGGATGCGGTGTTGCCTGTTTGACGAGTTGACGAACGCGACAATATCGTGAACGCACGTATTCGGCGGTCGAACGAGTCCTCGGTAGCTTTTCTGCTTCTTCTAGGTTAGTACTTAACAGTAGAGGAAAAGACGATTGCGTTGCCGAGTAATTTACAAACTGTGTTGACTATTTTCTTGCCACTTCTTAGCGCAACAAGACGTTCGTACTGCGAAGTTCGTGATCTAACTGAAGTGTCTTACAGAGTTCCGTACCGTCTTTCTGATCGTATTCTAGTGCCATACGCTAGGTAACGTCTGACAGCACAGTCATTACACTTCGTAACGCCTTACTTTCTTGTGGCCCCCAAGTCGCCCTCCCCGGGAACAACATGCGATCTTTTTAGGCATTGCAGATAAGCGGCTAACTGGCAAAATTTTCGACCTCGATTTTTTGACGGAAATAGGCGTTTTAGCGCACAAGGGATCGTTTTTGACGTCGAAAAACCGAGGTCGAAAATTTTGCCAGTTAGCCGTTTGTGTATACCGCTAAAAAGATGGCATGTTGTTCCTTGGAAGGGTCGAAGTGTCCTACACCTGTGTACTTTTCAAGTGTTGTTTTCTTTCGCGAAACACTAGCAAGCACACGTCTGCCTGCGAAACATTTCGGGCTGCTTACATTTTACGTCACACTATTTTGGACAATATTTTACCCCGCTCCCCTCCATTGTTACCGGGCTAGCCTTACCTTCCCAAGCATTTAAGACAGGGCTATGACACTTGACATGGACCCCCCCCCCCCCCACTCGTAAGTGTGACGCAATGTGTGAACAGCCCTTTGAGCTTCACGGAGTGGCAGCATAGCAAACATTCGGGTATTCATTTATTTGTACTTTAAGCAAAGATTTCTTACTGTGCTCATCATCAGTGTATTTGAAAAAACACATTATTTTGGCACAGAGAGAACGGAAAGCAGAGGCTTCAGTTGCCCTCTCGGGACAAAACCGTTGTGTGAACAGTATATGGCGTGTACACGATTGCTTACGAAAATACCCTGTATGTTATTGTAAGGCCCGCCGCACAGTAAATGAATTGTATGTTCGTTTATGTACAACTGTATACGTGTCTGTACCGCGCGTAAACGTGCATCGGTCCGTATATATTGTGTGAACATCAGAGAGATCGATATATGTATCGTTTACGGGTCCTATATTATGACGAAATATGACTGTTCATATAATCGTTTGGTTTCGAGGGGAATCACCGGTCCGCAACGTCCGACGCGGCGGACTCCGATGGCGTAGGCTGTTTGAGTGAAACGTCGATACGCCGATCGCGTATCAATAGGATAGATAATGGCAGTAGCAGCAGCAGCAGCACTGAGGAGGTATTCGACCAGCGAAAAGGCGGTGCGCGCATACGCACTCCACTGCAGCACAGAAAAACAGAAAGAAACAGGCTCTTATGAATACTATAAATGCATACTGAATATGCATACTATCTAATACTACACCGTCCTGGGCTTCTGGTTGCAGCTACTAGAAATCGAGTATCTGGAACAAACAGTTAGGTAAGGGGTCGTTCACATACCACGTGGTATTCGTCAGGGGGGGGAGGGGGTCGACCAAGTACCACTCAGTGTCACGTGGGAGGGGGGGGGGGTCTAGGCTATGTCACGTGGTATTTTATCAAACATCAAAACTGCGGCTATACGCGATGATGAAGCCACCCTATTGCACAAAATTCTCGGGAACACGTCTACCAGGCCGTGCACCGTAGGGCAGCGCCCGAGTCTGAGGTGCCCATTGGCAGGACCAGAGGCCGTGGCTCGCGCGGCCAGGTCCGTCGGCGCCGATTTTATTTATCAGTGGGTGACAAGTAGATCGAGTGCACAAAAATACAATATTACTGATATTTCAGTGAATTCCAGTTTGTTTTCACTGTCTGCTGTGTGTTGTGTAAAGTTGATAAATTCAGAACAAAAATGACTTCAACATTTTTGCATCACCTTAGTAACAGATATATTTTTAATATACATTTATCTGTCGTTTTTGTGTACTGTCTTTACCAAAAAGATACTTTAAGCTTAAAATATACCTTTGCGATCAATAATTACATGAAGGAATGCAGATATATCATCAACTTCGCAGATAAAACAAATAATTGATACTAACGGTGGTGGAGAAAAATTATGAAACATCCAGTACTTCCGTATGACAGAACACTTGTCTTGGTAGAAGCGTGTCCACCACAACATTGTTGATCGCGTCAACCATACTTCAACGGGCTTCAAATAGGGCATTTCGCTGCATCCTAACCGGAACTAAAGAACAACGTGACGCCGCAATTTGTATCCGATATGACAAATCGAGGCCGTGGAATGCAATCGCGCAAATCGAGGCCGTCCGCCATGTTGGATTCTCGTACTTAGTTTCGTGACAGTGATTATCACCAAGATACGAGGTTAAAGTTTCGCGAGACATGAGAAGACCTCACCCGGAGCATTAATAATAATGAATGTGGGTACCATTACTCACCATAGTCTCCGCACGGTTCACGTTCACTTACCCTCATTTCACTACCTCTGCGATTTGTCATACCAGACACAGTTTTGTCAATCGCTATCTTCTTCCTTGGTTCCGGTTCGGGTCAGGTGAAATGCCCTACTGAACATCAATTTTAGCGAGTTATCATGTTCGCCAATCTCAGACGTGGAGTCTCCTGGGAGTACTGGGCCTGCGCAGCGCAGGTGACGTAAGTCCAACATATCGCTTGTCCTGAACTGAAATCATGTATTTCTGAGACCTAATTCAGAATACGGGTAACTTGAGAGTAGCCCTGAGAAATAGAGCACTCCGGAGAAGCCCGAAATGGAAGTAGGAAGTCGTAACGAAGAAGAACGCTGGACAGGGAAATCGCGTTTTTGGAACCCCGCTTTTCTTAACATCCCTCGATATTTATGCAGCGTTCTTCTTCTTCTTTACGACTTCCTACTTCCGTTTCGGGCTTCTCCGGAGTACTCTTATTGCGTAGCACGGTTCCTCTGAGAAACAGCGTGGCGGCAGTGGCTCCAAGCCCGTTGTCGAGCCGACCGCCGGTGCGTCGACCTGCCTCAACTAGCGTCCACTCGCCGCCATGTGCTGACGCTGACGAAGCGCCCGAGGTCGGTGGACCTAGACCGAGGCCAACAATTGCCACAAAAGTGAACGATCAAGTTAAAAATTCCACAGAGGCAACAGTAGACCCGCCCAAAGATCACTCAATCCACATCGCCCGGTACTTCACCGCCTCGCCGCCTTGAGGCGGCCGCCGGTCAGCCTCCCGCACAGCACTGCGGTCCGATGGGCTGCCTGCATGCCGGGCTGTCCCAACCAACATCGTCAACGAGCAGCCTTCTTTTCCCCTCATGTAGGTTTTTGGGCCGCGCCCTCCACTCACAGGCTAACAGTTTCATGCAGTTTAGACAAAAACAAGCTGGCCCGTCCCTTCCGTCAACCTCGGTGCCAGTGACAGGGGAACTTGGCCAGCTTGGCCTCCCGGCGGCGTTTGCGGGGCCTCCGGCCCCCGCCTCATGTCTCCCTAGAAGTTCCCGACAGCAGATGTATTCGTTACGATTAAAATCGTTAACCTGAGCCCGTTCCGTGTTACTGTTGTGCGGCCTCTCCCTCTGCGGCGGCGGCCAACCCTAACCTCACAAAACAAAAACAGAAATATTTTCATCACTCAAAAATACGACACAAATCGAAAATTGTTGCCACCGCACGTCATTCTCCGTTAAAATAGGAGTTGATCCTCAAAATTTGAAGGTATTCAATAAACGATAAGTCGGCGTTCACACGTCCGAACGAACGAACATGACGCATCAGACTATAAGCCCTGCTCCTGCCGTTTCTAAAGAAACGCGTCGGGACGGGCTAAAAAACCGACGGCGCGAGAAATGACTCAACTCCGTTATTGCGTCGTTTACTACACGAAATTCTGTAGAAGCGCTAGAGTGAGTTGTTTGCGCGCGCCCCAATGTTTCGCGCCGTGGTCAAAAACCGAGTGAGACCGGGGTTCCCCTGCGTGATTCGCCTGAGCAGAACACACTGTCTCTCTCCCCCCCACTCACAACGGACCAAATAAAAGCGCCGCGGTGCCCAGCATGGCTATCAGCTCAGCAGCTTGTGTCTCTTCAGATTGACCCCGCCTCCGTCTTCATCTGCACTACAGATATAGCTGAACTACAGTGAGTACAATTTCAGTTTAATTGGCGCGTCCCCTTATTAGAATGGAATGAAAGCTATGTTAATACACTGTATATTTAGTACTGCTATGCAATACACTAAAGTATACCATAAATCGACCGCTGAGGGATTTACCCCACTTGTTAAAGACCAGATAGTTATACAACGCCGCTACGTTCCTGAGTAATGGTGTTGACATTTTCATGCAATTTAAGACAATGCATATTTCACGAGTGAACTTTTAAAACCGTTTCATAGCTTGTCTTAATTTTTTCCTTCATTAATCTAGTGAATTTTACGTTAGCCAAAAAATAGCCATGGTGTAAAATTTGTGTGGCAGTCGTTTTCGGCTGATTTTTTTTCTAGCTCAAAGCGATTACGGTGTCGAGAACAGTGCTGGATGCACGCCGCGGTGAGACATTGCAGCCTTGAACATGTTCAATATTGAACAAATTGAACACCTTGCAGAAAATATAACAAAAACCTCGATATGGGTATCGTTTCCGGATAATTCGAACATGCCGAGAACGATTATGACGTTGATTTTGCGTTTGATTCATTACGATGCGGTTATTTGCTTCTTCAGGTGGCTAACAATCCACGATTCTGAATGTCAGAGGAAATGTTTAGTCAAAATTTTCGTCAAATTTTGTGCGCATCCCTAATAAAAGACAATTTTATCACCGGAAAGATACGACTTTGTTTTTCAACAGCCAACAAAAGTGTCATACTTTTGGGTTGTGCACTGAATATGACGATATATTGTGCATTGTTGGGCGGGTGGAGTTCCCTTGACCACGTGCAGTTATTAATCGATTGACTTTGCGACAATCCTGTGACTAAATCTGAAAAAACGAATAATGAGTCGGCACAGACTCCAGGTGTGGAGTAGGTCGGCGCCAAAATATTTTTGTCAAAACAGATGGAAAAGTACAGGACACGTGGGTCGATTTATTCGTCACGTCAAACGAATGAAGTGACGAATGTGATGTGTAAGGTATGAATGTTGTTAAGTGACATGTTTAGGTCTTTAGTGAATTGTCACAGGAGATAACTGGACATGCACATTCCTTTAGGGGTTCGGGTGCTAGCAAGGGGGTGACTGTGTGTAATGAGACATCCAGCCGCACAGACTGCCCTCATACATGACGTGGTCTCCGGGCTGAACTTGGGCAGTCCGTGAAGGGCCTCCCCTCAAATCTAGCCCGCTTCGTTTACGCACACGCAGCACGCAGTGCGTGTTTTGTTAGGGCTGTAGCTGTTGGTGGAATAGTGTGAATGTAGCGGTCAGCAGCATCTGTGAGCACCGTTAGCAGTAACCCTTTCGCCATCAACGCCACATGCTCCCCGGACATACGAGGTCACCCTCTAGCTACCACTCGAACCCCTGACAGAATATGCATGTCCAGTTATTTGCTTGTTTCTCTGTGTCTAAGGACGCTGCAGGAACTTGCAGGCGCAGGATGTTGGTTACTTTACAAGTCTTTCATGTTTGTTACCAGCACGACACCGCGACGCCACCATTTCTCTCCCTAAATGTTCGCCATTTAACAAGAGAAGTTGTGACAATTCATTAAAGAGCCAAACATGTCACTTAACAACATTCATACCTTACACATCACATTCGTCACTTCATTCGTTTGACGTGACGAATAAATCGACCCACGTGTCCTGTACTTTTCCATCTGTTTTGACAAAAATATTTTGGCGCCGACCTACTCCACACCTGGAGTCTGTGCCGACTCATTATTCGTTTTTTCAGATTTAGTCACAGGATTGTCGCAAAGTCAATCGATTAATAACTGCACGTGGTCAAGGGAACTCCACCCGCCCAACAATGCACAATATATCGTCATATTCAGTGCACAACCCAAAAGTATGACACTTTTGTTGGCTGTTGAAAAACAAAGTCGTATCTTTCCGGTGATAAAATTGTCTTTTATTAGGGATGCGCACAAAATTTGACGAAAATTTTGACTAAACATTTCCTCTGACTTTCAGAATCGTGGATTGTTAGCCACCTGAAGAAGCAAATAACCGCATCGTAATGAATCAAACGCAAAATCAACGTCATAATCGTTCTCGGCATGTTCGAATTATCCGGAAACGATACCCATATCGAGGTTTTTGTTATATTTTCTGCAAGGTGTTCAATTTGTTCAATATTGAACATGTTCAAGGCTGCAATGTCTCACCGCGGCGTGCATCCAGCACTGTTCTCGACACCGTAATCGCTTTGAGCTAGAAAAAAAATCAGCCGAAAACGACTGCCACATCGTTGCTAGCGGCTGATTTTTAGTCAGGTGTTCAAAGTGTTCAAATTTGGGGAAATAGTACGGCACTATGTCAGATCATCAGTGAGGTCTATTTATTTCGCCCCTACGACGTATTTGTTTCTTTAAACATTTAACGGTCTAGAATCTAATGTAGTGCCTGATGTCTTAGTGGCTATTTTGTACCCGTGCGTTTCTCGTCTCAGGTCATCAATCATGCCGTCCGCCAGAACTCTGCTGCTAATGTGTGCGCTGTGCGCCGTTGCCGTACAGGGCCAGCTTCGCCAGCAGGCACCCTTCCAGCCGGTGCCCGCCATCAACCTCCCGAGGTAGCTTAGCTTACCTTCATTCCAGGACACGTGCAATCAGCCACGTGCAACCAGCAACTTACACTTTGCTATAGTGATGCACAAACCAAGGGAAGGTCAGGTATATGGAACTTGACGCGTTAATCTTCCGAAGAAAACTTCGTGTCCTTCAGCCCGTGGAAGTTCAGCTATTTATTTTAGAATGTTCCCTAGTTCTATGAGGAGGCCTATTGTCGACAAACTTGGCTGCATTATTCGAATTGCTCTGCGCTTTTGGTAGGCGCCTCGCTACCAGTGGCACAAAACCGGCCTAAACGTGCACTGGAGAACACGAACGATTTTTTGAGAGTTGCATGGATCTGAGCAGTGCGGCGTGGCCGCTGAGCCCCGTCAGCGGCCGGCCGAGGGCTCCGCGCGCAGTTCGAAGCCCACTCTTTGGCTGGGAAACGGCTTACTAAGATGGGAAAAGGCTTAATAGAAAGTGGAAATGTCCCTTTCAATCGGAGATACGACACGGAGAAAAAAAAACATTGGTGGGCGCAACTAATTTTTAAGTTGATTTTCAGAGAAGCAGTAAATTTTTGTTCGAGTAACTAAAATTTAGTTGGGGGAACTAAATTTTAGTGGCACCAACGCATCGTTAGTTGCTTCAACGCATAGGTGCGCTAAATGAGCAAAGAGCAGAAATTTTCTTCTTTAGTGATCGCAACGAACCTCTTCGTTGGACCAACTAATGTTTCGTTGGTGCAACTAAAATTTAGTTCCCCCAACTAAATTTTAGTTATCTGAACAAAAATGTACTGCTTGTCTGTAAATCAACTCAAAAATTAGTTGCGACCACTAATGTTTTTTTTGCCGTGGAAGATCGATGTTTCTCGAGAACCAATGCAATCAGAGGAAATCCCAAGGTACCACCGGAGAGACAATGAAATAGTGCATCTCCTGTTATAATTGAAACGGTATCTCATGCAGGACTATTTCTTGACTTTGTTAACTTGAAACACATTTTTGGCTGTGTACCTCGCAATTTTTCAGATAGAAGGTTGAAAATTTGGCAATTGCTATTGAAGTGATGCCGATTACAATGAACGGGGACGATATTCCTTCTAGTTCCCGAGATCTGAATTGCCCGTCAGTCATGCAATCCACATTTTCGGCATGAAGAGCTAAACGTTTCGCGTGGCTCATTTGTTGAATATAGCGTGTTTCAAACTACAGTAATCCGTTAAAAATCGTCCTTGTTCTTCATTTATGCCTAGTGGCTCGTGATGGTCGGCCATGCGAAGGCTCGTAAAATGTCGGCTTGGTCGCGCGATCTAATGGACGAGTTCACCATGTGGCGGGTCGCCAGTTCAAATGTCGGACCCTTCCGTTTTTCTTCTACTTTTCTCTTCACTTAAATTTCCAAGCATTTATCACAACAATACAGGGTGTCCCCTCTTAACTTGTACAGCGGTTACGGGGTTATAGGGGGTCCAAATAGGAGTCATTTGAGTAGGGCCACTCAGGGTCGGAAACGCACCGTTACGCTGTTACGCCCCTTTAAACGCTTTACTCAGGCGCCTGGAGGGTACGCAGCCCACCGTGCGCACCCGTCTAGCGGTTTGCCTACCCTCTCGGCGGACCGTCTCGGACCCTCTGCGGCGCGTACAGATCCCACAGAGAATAAAATTCACCAAAACGCCATTTTTTTACGATTTTATTATTTAAAACAGAAAACGGTAGCATCGAGAGTGCCCCAGCGTGACAGAAATGATGAGTTAAAATTTGAAAATTGAAAACAAAACATAAAACAGCAACGGTGGCTTTGGAAGCGTCACACAGAGAAAAAAAAACGCACAACGGCAGAAATTGAAGAGGCTGGTAAGTGGCACACGTGTCGCCCAGTCTCTTGCAACCTTTGATGGACTTGTTGGAACAGTCGGTGGTCGGGAAAGTGCCGTCCCGGGAACCGCTGCGAGTTGAGCCGTTGAGCTGCCGTTGAGCTACCCGAGCGTACATGAACTGCATGTCCATCAGTTCCACCCACGTCAGCCTCTGCATGGCTCGTCTTACGTGCAACAGACCACAAGCTGTAACAGCCGCTGCGGACGCAGATCACCTATGCCTACCACGCGCAGAGCGATGCGCAGCAGAGAGACTTCGGATGCAGTCAGGTGTTCAGCTGTGGTCGCATTCGACTCAGTATTGCACGGAGAGCTGCCGTGGTGCATCGAGGCGCAGCCATGCCGAGAAGGTCCGCCGAGAGGGTGGGCAAAACGCTGGACGGGTGCGCACGGTGGGCTGCCTACCCTCCAGGCGCCTGAGCAAAACGTTTGAAGGGGCGTAACGGCGTAACGGTGCGTTTCTGACCCTAAGTGTCCCATCTCAAATTACTCCTACTTGGACCCCATATAACCCCCTAACCACTGTACAAATTAACAGGGGGCACCCTTATGTTATTCACACTCATCATTCGTTGAGTTACCGAGGGTGACTCGGTGCTTGTAACGTAGGGTTGTGCGAATCACCAATTTTACTTTCGAATCGAATCGAATTTTTCAAAAATTTCGTCGAATCGAATCTGTAAAAATTTTGTCGAATCGAATCGAACTAGTCAGATTCAGTTTCGAATCGAATTCGAACCAAAACATTTAATTTATCCATGCGTTCTAAGAAATAGTTACCGTAATAAAAACAAATTGTATAATACAAAAAAAGGGAACAGTATAGTATGAGGAGACAAATCTCGTTGATGAGAAACTCTGTGCGCGCGGTTTTCCAAAATGATGTGAATGGTGCAACCAAAGTTCGCAGACGAACAACTGTAGATTCGAAATTTCGAATATTTCGGTATCGAAGTAGGAAAAATCGCCACCGAATCGAATCGAACTTTTCGTAGATTCGATTCGATTTCGAACAGTTCGCACAGCCCTATTGTAACGCTGTTCTTTTTTTTTTTTTTTTTTTTGTTTACCGGCATTTGCTCTCGGACATTCGCATATTTTGATAGGGCACAAGAATAAAACATCTTCATTTTTTTTTGTCGACACAGGCCAGCGCCAGACAACCAGCGCCACGGTAACATCGGGGGCTGGATCGATCGGCAGAAGGGCGTTGGGACCTCAGTCCACGTCCAGGGCCAAGGCGATGCCTGGGTGTCCCGCAGTGGGAACAGCCGCCTCGGCGTCGACGGTCACTACGGACAGGTTGTGTCCGGACCAGCCAAGGGCTCGAAGGATTACGGCGCATTCGTCAAGTTCCAACACCGATTCTAGATCCTATTTTCATTCTTGTTCACGTCGGAACGTAACGCTTTCACGATCTGATGTTCCACGAGTGTCGTTTCGAATACCCCGGGACTGTTTGTTTCAGGAAAACGAATAAACACTTCATTTTGGCTATTCCTCGTGTTGAAGGATATAAATGTATTGTCCTCATGTGGAGCAAGAGCAAGTGCGGACACTACCGACGCGGCGGATGAGAAACCGCTTTCAACTTAAAATTTTACTAAAAATGCCATGGCGCGTACATCTGCCGGTTAAGGGTTGAAGTCGGCGAGATGTCGCCTTCCCAGTCTGGGATCTTTCTATGAATGGCTAGAACCTTACAAAACCCATTCGCGCACGTTCTTACCCCTATCGGGAACGATACGGGAGAGGGTTGAAATTCGAGATTTCGCAGTATGTGACCCATATACCACACCTGCTGTAATTTGCCAAATTTCTCCAACTGGGTTTTGAAAATCTCGTTTATGGGGATTTTCGACCGTGTACTAAATAAGGGAGTGAGTGGTTTATCCCCTTAAAATAAACTAACAAAGTTGCTGTTCTTGGACATGCCTCCTTAAAACTTTAACTCCGTCACCTTGGAGGCAAATGACGGGCTGTGCTAAAAGTTGACCGTTAAATTAGGTCCCCAGTATACCTTTTCATGCCGTAGCCACTCAGTTCCTTGATCTCTTGAGGCTGAAAAATAGAACTTATATGGCTCTAATGATGTGATCCACTTCGTCCAGCAGACCAGGGATGTTAACGCTAATTTTGAAATTAAACTCGCAAACGCGGAGCCGCTAACACAAGTTAGCGTAGCGCGCTAACGCTAAATTAGAGACGCTAACGCTTACGTGTTTTTGTTTTTTTTGTTGTTAATATATTCTCTAAAGTCGGTTTAATTAGTTTTGTGACCAGCCCTGCCCGCAGTGCAATGTGGCTCAAAATGAGATAACGCGTATATGTATGTGCACCTATTTTATTAGTTAAATATGTACTTAACAGGCTAGGCTGAGTCATAACATATAAGGTAAAGCCTCAACACTTCTATCTAGAATCAGTCTTTCTATACCTCTGCCGTGTCGATATTTCACGGCAAAGAACGATCGCGTGAGAGTATCGCAGTGGCGGATCCAGGAGCGGCTTTAGGGGGGAGGGGGTGAAGTCACGCCTTTTGCCTACTTACAGGCGGAAAAGTTATGCCGGTTGCCTACATTTCCGGGGGCAATTGACCCCCCCCCCCCCCCGGATCCGCGCCTGGAGTATCGACACGACGAGAGAACTCGTCAGGGTCAGGTCGATGAGTGCGTGGGCCCTTCGAGTCAGATCAATGCGGCATCCAGGTGGTTGAGATCTCTCCCGGCAGCAGGGCAGACGGCCCTTCGGTCACGTTCTCAAACCGGACCACCACGTCGCCGACGGCCATGTTGACGGTGAGGAAGTCGTCGAGCGCAGCCACGTCCGGGCGAAAGGGCCGGTCCAGCGGGAAGCCCATGGCACGGACGTCGGGGTAGTCATTGCTGCCGGGCACACCGCACAGGATCCACCCGTCCCGACACACCTCTGCATCGGACACCGGCGCCTGCACGACACACACACACAAATGAGGCGTTACAGCTGCAGGGCCTGGATTTTCATTTCGGGACGGAAGGGTCAAGTGGCGCTAAAAGTCCACTTACAGGATGAATGCCGAGTAGGTCGAGGGACGAATCACTCGCGTAATCATGTGTACAAAATTCTAGAAATCTTTAAAAACAACTTGAAAAAAAATTGCGAATTTAAAGTTGGACTTGGACTTCATGCCGAAAAATAGCACCTACATAGGCTGAAAAGGCTAGAAAAGCTATAAAATTCTAAAATTAACGAAAACCACTGGGTATAATCCGACGAAATCCTGAATTCTGTGTACATGGTTCAAATGAGTGGTTGCCCTCGGAGTAGGTTTGCCCTCAAAATTGGCCACATTTTCGTAAGTTGTTGGGTGCATCCCAAATCGAAGACAATTTGTTACTGACAAAGACCTTGTTTTCGAGCGGCCAACAAAATTGTCTTCTGTTTGGGTTGTGCACCAAATATTACGAAAATGCGGGCAAAACTGCCCTTAAACATCGAGTGTGCAGCGTCCAACTTCCCCAGACGTCCCACTCAAGGGCGGATTGCTCTGCTAATCTCTCAAAGACCGTCATACATCCCTATGTCACCGCAGGGGTGGTTTTCGCGGAGAGGAGGAGGGGGGGGGGGCAATAGGGCCGAGGTCTGCTTTGGCTCATGGTGGACCTCAAGTCGGTCTTGAGACGCTTGAGACCACTAATTGACCATCCGCAGGATGTTCATGTAGCAGGGACGAACCGGGTCACCTGATCGAGGACATTGCGCCCTCTAGCTTGGGCAGCCTGCAACACTCGTCTAATACGCCCGGACGCCCGGTGCACCGTGCGTCTCGAGAGCAAAGAAAGCGAGGGAGCTTACCTTGTCTTGCTCGTAGTCGGTGACCATGGCGAAGAGCTTGTAGGGCGTGCCGGCGGCGGTGCCCCTCGGGACAAAGAGCCCCTGCGGCCAGCCGCATCGACACCTGTTTCGCCGCTGCACTTCTTCCACGCTGGCCTGCGCGGTGTAGACGGCGTCCGTGTCCACCGTCAGCGCCGACGCCGAAGCCGCCCGTCGCACTGTGTTGGCGCCCGGCGCCACTGCGCGCAAGGCCATAAATTGAGATCATTATAGGCACAACAGACAGCTAATCGATTAGTGAAGCCATGGACCTGCTACGCCTAATACATGCTGGCCCGCTTAAAAAAGATCATGTGGTTGACGCGTATTTGCGTGAACTTCTTCTAAAGGTATGGTGGACCATATCGCCAAAGTGGGGTGAATTGTTATGGGCTGACTCGTCAAAAGTTCCATCTTGGCATTAAAAACACGAAAAACGGGGGTTTGCTTGATTTTCGCATTTCAAACGCCGATATCTCAAAAACCGTAAGAGATACAGTGTTTTCTTTGAAATTTTAGTCCTTCGGGATCCCACTTTGGCCAGGTAGACCATTCATATTTGTTTGAGAATTTTCAAAAAACATTGATTTCTCTGTTCATAAGGGCACTTCGTGACCCCTGCGTGACCCCTTAATATTGTCCGACAGATTTCCGGTTTTGCACACATTTTTTTATTGCCACCCCAATAAGACGGCCGGACTGAACCGTAGAGACGGCCATCTTTAAAGGTGCCTGCTGGTCGTCTCTGTCTCTAGGCCTACGGCTCCATTTTGGCCATCCTGGTGGTGCCTTTGGAAGAAGTTGATGCAAATACGCGTCAATCGTGATCATTTTTACGTGGGATGTGGGTTCCGAACAATTTTGTTCGTAACGGGCTTAAAATTGATGCACTCATGTCTTAAGTACTTTTTTTTTATACTACGTAAGTAATAATATAAACACAAATACTTCAAATTTGTACATCCCAGATCGACAATTTATATTGTACTTAGTTAATAATGCACGAAAATTCATGCGTATCTGCGGCCTTTCCCTACTTGTTTTCAGGTCATGTTGATTGTTTGTGGCACTTCCCGGTTTTGCCATCGGAACCCAAGTAAATTACGGTCATTTTCCATCTTTAATATCTCAAAATATAGTTTAATGCCCCCACTTTTCTTTACGCCATCGTGTTCAGCACGTTTTCGAGATTCCAAAAAGCGTTTCTTTGTTTACTTTTTCCAGGATGACGTTTCGCGGACAAACTACTTTCACATTAGAACATGGCGAAAGTAGAAAACTGCGAAAATGACCAACATTGGTACAGTTCCGAACTTTCGGAAGTTTACCTCAGGAAGAATTATACACTAAAAACCCTTCGTTTCTTTGTAGGATTTTTACTGTAAATGGCGAGGACGTCTTTGCCTCTAACCATCAAATACACTTGTTACAAGTAGTAATAGCCTATTAGGCGCGAAACAACGCTTACAGTGCTTTGCGGCGAACCCCACAACATGGTGTGACGCAAGGCAAACGTAAGTGTTCTACATGGTAAGAGTTAACTCTAATTCAGTTTATGTCGTTATTCCTCACGTTTTGTGTCGAATATGTCGAGCTGCAGGCTGAATCGCCGCTGGTAGTCGAGGTCCACTTCAGAACCGCTCTCATTCTTCACAACAAGGAGGAAGAGCCTCACGAAGACTCGCCTTTCTTTTGCCTCGTTGTTGTTGATCTGCTGGCACAAGAGATAATTAAGAACTAGGCGCCTCTTGGAGTTCGAGTTCGAACACGGAAAAAAAAAGCTCGGTCATTGCTATCCAACAGCCAGGGCCCGCCTCAGAAAGGCCGACTTTGGTCGTGGCGATCAAGCAGGTTGTCACCTACAATCGGTAGTTGATCATGACAACAGAAAAGTTAATTCTTGGTGCCAAACCTGCTGGATCGCCACAACAAGCTCGTCCTCCATAAGGCGGGTTGATAGCAACGATCGATCTTTTTTCCCGTGAACCCTAGCGTATATAAAATGTTATTTTGACCGTGTACACTGTCAATTATGAAGTGTATCCTTACTTTACGACTGTTTCTGTTTTTGTCAGCAGTTCGCTAAAATTCACAGATACTTCGTCATCTAAATACACTGCCCGTCAACATTAGCGCCCCACATCTGATCTGATGCTCGACATTTTTTAAGTTGAGTTTTTTTAGGCTAGTTGCTGTTTTGCGTAAACTTGCCCCCATGGGTGTACTTGAAGTTTCCGAAGTGCCCGAGCCGGGAGCCACCCCATTGGGGAGGGAGTGGCTTCGAACAAGGTGGAAATTTCGACAAAAAAAGGCCCATAAAATGCCACTAAATTCGCTGAAATTTACCGCAGCTGCTAGCAATTTGCCTAAAAGGCAGGCGCAGGTAGGCACAATCTTTACACCTGTGTGTTTGACCGGATTTTTGCCTACTTTTCTGGCAACACTGACCGCAGCTCTCCCAGCTTGCTGACGGCAGGCAGAGAGAGTGGGCCGGAAGACGCGCGTGCTTTTCCGGCGCGTCAGTCATGTCAGTTGCCTGCCTTCCAGGCGCTTAGTGGCAGCGCGAGCCCGGGCGGTAAATGCGATGACGAAGTATCTGTGACGTTTTAGCGAACTGCTGATAAAAATTGTGCGCTCTACCATTATTCAGCAAAATACATTGTTAGGTTACGATTCACACGCCTCCTCCCTGAAACGACAAGTCCCATAGTCATCCGCGTCCGCTTCGTAATTTCATAAGAAACAAAACAACAGACATAAAACAAACGACGTAAATCTTATCACCTTAACAACGAATTGGAAGGGCCTGTGCTGCAGGTGCGTGAAACGCGCGTACTGCCGACCCGCAGGCATGTAATCTAGGCCCATGGACACGTCCAGGTCGGTAAGCTGCCAGAAAGTGCGCAGCTCGCCCTCGCGGACCGCGCCCGCTGTCTGCACCGTGATGGACTGAACCGTGATCCCGGGAAGTGGTGTCATCTGAAATCAAAGCGGTGTGTAAAGGTCTCCCCTGCATGAAAAAGTGATTCCTCCACATAAGAGTCAAGTTGTAGAGGAGCGCGATGGCAACACTGCAAACCGTGTCTGAATTCTCCGCACCATTAATTCCTTTCATTCCATTCGATCCGTTTTGGCACAGCCTCAATTAAGTATCCTTCCAGAATTTTCTCAAATCAAATCGAAAATGCTTGGTACCTTAAATACGGGTTTTGGACAATACTTGCCCCAAGTATCGTCAAGAAAGTATAGTATGTTCCAACCTTACAGTCGCACCAATAAACCTCTCATACCCTCGTCAATCGGTAAACAAGGCTGGCCTATTCATCCGGGGGAGCAAATCTGCCACACGCTACTGTCTCCTCACCAGAACATCCACCGGACAGTACCCCTCTTGCCAATTGTGGCCACATGTGCGCAACTTGCTGAAAAGCCTGTAACGCTGTATCTCTTACGGGTTTTGAGTTATCGGCGTTTAAAGTGCGAAAATCAATCAAAACTCCGTTTTAGGTGTTTTTGCTTATTTTCGCACTTTAAACGCCGATATCTCAAAAACCGTAAGAGTTACAGTGTTTGTTTTGAAATTTTATTCCCAAAGATCCATACTTGGGCCAGATTGACCTTAGGAATTTTTTTTTGAATTTTCAAAAACATTGAGTTTTACTGTTCATAAGGGCACTTCGTGACCTCTGCGCGACCCCTAAATATTGTCTTACAGATTTCCAGATTTTAGATTCATGGTTCGTATGTAAAAATGGAACTTTTGACGAGTCCGCCCCAACCAATTGTACCAACATTGCGCATATGGACCACCCTAATGCTTTGTTCATTGTTAAGTATTTCGGTCAGTGACAACGCGCTTGAAAACAGGGGGATACATCGTTTGTCCAACCTCCATCTGTACGACCTGGAAGTTGCAAACGTATCCCCGACGAGTGGTTCGGTTAGAATAGGTTAGGATAGGGAATGTTAGCCTAGTTTAGGTTTGGTAAGGCTAGAGAAAATGTACAGGTCGGACAAATGGAGGTCGGACAAACGATATAGACCCGAAATCAGTGCCAGTTTTGCCAGAAAAGTAGGCAAAAATCCGCCCAAACACACATGTGTAAAGATTGTGCTTACCTCCGCCTGCCTCCTAGGCAAATTGCTAACAGCCGTGACCACATTTTGCCTAGTGGGCAGGCGCAGGTAGGCACAATCTTTACACCCGTGTGTTTGGGCGGATTTTTGCCTACTTTTCTGGCAACACTGATCAGTGCCTCCACTTGTGGAGAGTTGGCGGTACTTTCCCGACTTACATTTTGCAGTGAGCGCCAACACTTTCACCAGAGACCAATTGACACGGTATAAAAAGGAGATTTGTAGGACAGTTGCTATTGCGTTTCCACTGTGAGAGTTCTGGTTACACTGTTTGCTAAAGACCTTAAGTAACCTCAGCAGAGCACTTCAAGGTACCCAGTATTATTTCAAAGCCTTTTAGAATACCAGCAATGCAGGCAATGGGTGGGGCAAAAACACACGAATATTTGGCTTTAGTCAAGCATATTATCTACTTGTGTTTGCTACTTGAATGCAATTTGTTCCTCAAGTATTATGTGCGTCAAGCGTGAAGTATACGGGTAGTATGTATTATTTAATGATTCAGTAACTAATATCCCAAAAGATTCACATTCCACATAGCTTTGAATCAAACATTAATTTACGAGGGTTTGTGGTCCTGTGCTCGCCTGGAAGGTGGGCAAGCAGCGCCACTGTCTGAGGCAGGACCGTGACCTTGCCTTTGACAATTACTAGATAAGTGCCTGTTTCAGTGGCCTTGTACGCACCGATAAGCAAGCTTCCGGGCGCTCGGCACGTTCAGCATAGATTAGAGACATGCGTAGAGATCAAAACACAGTAAAGGGAAATATAGATCCTCAACGCAGGTGCTCGCTTGGAAATGTCTGTAGTTTTCGCCAATGACAAAAGGTATGCCTATATGCTACGTCACGCTATTATCGTCGTCGATACATTTCCTGCACTTACGAGCAGTGAAGAACTTTTTAGCAGATGATGCCCTACAACACTAACATCAAAGCTTAAAAAAAGCTTACTTAAGTTGAGGTGTCAGCCAGCTTTTGCTCCCGATAAGAAAACCGAAAAGACATGGCGAAGGCGGCAAACCAATGATGTAAGGTGGGCCGGAACTCGTTAGCTTTACCCATGTGAAGCGGTAGACCGCAGAACTGAGAAAACACCGCAAATTGTTTGCGGGCGATCAGGATCTGTTTTACGTCAACCAGATAGATAAAAATGTTCGATTGTTTTTTATTTTCTTTAAAGGGCATTGAGGGGCAATGGAAGTCAAAGCATACACACCTCGGCTTTTGAGTAAAGCGGCAGCAGCTTCTTGTACATTTCGTAAAGGTCGTCCATGAAGCTGTGGATGTTGTAGAAGACGGGGTCTCTTGCCACTGTCGTAATGTACGACATCAGGCTCAGGGGTTCCTGCGAGCAACGAGGACTGACGTAGGAAACGAACCTCACACTCACAGTTCGATCGGATCGGGTGGACGAAATTACGGCTTTTGCTTGACTCACATTGAAGATTCCGAGAGGGTCCTGGGCTCTAGCCAGGTGGGCGTGCAGGTTGTTGTGGACGTTGCCGTAGTAGGAGTAGTTCGGAGATATAACGGTGTTTCCCTCCAGAAGGTTGCTGACTATGTCCAGGCCCTCGATGCCTTCCAGTTGCACCCTGGTACCGTTAGCCTAGAGTCCAGAAATTCCAGATTTAAGTGGACCCAACACCCAGAAGGATCAAAAAATTATTTTCCGCACTTTAAAGGTATTCATTTTATTTGTTTTTCAAAAGTAATATTATAATAAAGTTTATGATTCTACTAGGGTTTAAAGCCGTAAATGTGAAACCAAACCCCAACTCTCCATGACTAATAGTTGGAGAATATCTTTATAGTCAAAATAGAATGGAAACAGCAATCACTGAAGAAAAATAATACATTTCTGGGTTCTAGGTACCCTAACGATTGTCAACGTCATGTTTGCGATCGCCATCGGTTCCGTGAAAAGCAACTTACGTAATTGACGTAACCCAGCTTGAGAACATCTTTGTACAGTGCCACTTGAGCGTCGTGATTCTTGATAAAATTCGTCATTGCCTGTGGAATAAGTACATGTTAAAAAAGCAAATTGCGATAGCGTAAGAACGTTGACGCAGTGTATGTGAAAAGTTCAGTGTAAAAGTTCACTCATTTTAAAAAATAGTTTCTGTACTGATTTAACAGAAGTCCTGCGTTTTTAAACGAAAAATATCCTACACCAGCAGGTCAGTTTCCCAAAATAAAACGTTGTGTTCATGATTGGCTTTGATCTCGTTCGTTGTTTCCCATCGATGAAACAGCATAGCATATTAAGGACGTCTACAAACCAGCTGTCTTACTTGCAAAAATGTTTTTATTTTAAGAAGAGTTCTTCATTTATCCCTTTTAGTGGTTTAAAAAAATTGAGAAAAAACATTTGTTCTTCAGCGAATACTACCATAAAACAGGCGCGGATCCAGGAGCGACTTGTGGGGGGGGGGGGGCAATGTACCACTTTTTGCCTACTTACAGGCGAAAAGTTCGGTGGGTTGCCTAAATTTCAGGCGCCCTTCGGGTGCCTGGATGACATCCTGGGGGGGGCAAAACCCCTTTTGCCCCCCCCCCCCCCCGTGGATCCGCGCCTGCCATAAAAGTAACGAAGCCGGAACAAGTTTTGAAGTGGAAAATCTTGTCTTGACGCCTACCAGCAGCGAAGTGTTGGACTGGCGCCCTATCGTTCCTTTGGCCCCGTGGAGGTGCATCATCTTGGGGAAGTAGCCAGGCAGTGGCCGACGCACGTCTAGCGGTGTTACCGCCGGCAGGCCGTTAACGAATCGCTCAGCATTGTACCTGAAAGGTGAACGAGGAATAATCCTGATGAACGCCTCCCCGCAACGTTCATGAAAGTGTAACCCGCATTTTTGTGAGCTTCGAGTACAATAAGTGATGACCATTCCGTTCGAATGAGATAAATCACTTCTTCGCAATAGAAATTTCTGTGCGCCTTGCTGACGTCACAGGAAAAGCCATGGATATGACAACAATTTTACTCTCTATGTCCATGCATTGCGTAATTTTTGTAATTATTTGATCTTTTTCAAGGAAGCCAATAAATTGAGGGCGCCAATTGTTGTTTTTTTTTTTTTAATAAAGTAAATCAATAAATCTTTTTCGTTCGGTTTAACGTTGTTATCGCATCAAATTAGTGAGCGCCCAAGATAATTACGATTAATTTGAAATACCTGACTATTAAAGTTACGGCATAATTACAAAGTTGGTACAGTATTTAGGGAGGGTTGCAAGAGACCACAACTTAGATCTGGACTTACACCTAAATTCTCACACATATTTGAAGAGGAAAGAGCTGAAACCAAATTTCAAGTCTAAAACATTTGGCATCTTGAACGAAAATACTCAAAGTTGAAATGTTCACAAAAAGTTATGAAAATTCGAATCGAAATGGTTTGAGCTACGTAAAATAAGGGGTGATTTTGGCTGCCTGGGAACAAAAGCAAAAATGTTGAAATTTTGAAATTTAAATTTTGTTTGTTGAGGAAGGCCTGTTTTAACAGCAAAAGACACTACTTCGTAGATTCTCAGATTAGGGGGCACTTTTGACCAAACTGTACTTTTGAAAAATATAAGTTGTCTTTATGCATGAAACCATGAGAAAACGTATTTTGATCTGTTTCAGAGCACCCAATTCGTCTGGACACTCAAAATCCGATTTCCTCACTAATTTGGACAAAAGGGCGATGGAGTTTACAATTTTGAATATCTTCAACTTGGTGTGGCCCAACCATGCGATGAATTATGGTCATGACCAATACTACAGATGTTAAAGGTCCTCTGAGCCATTTTTTTTACGGTGACGTTTTATTTTATTTTTGCAAACGCAGGGAGACACACGCGTTATGAAGTTTACGTCCTATTTTCGTACTCTCCAGATTGAATTGATTCAAGATGCTTTTATTAGCCGTCATGTATCCCTAAGTATTCTGTGACTTTATTCAGAGTTTGTCATTGCTTGGCTAACGAAGGTCAGGTAAAAGATTGGGGTTACGAATCCCCCAGTGGCCACAGTGAAGAGTAAATGTAAACTACGTAGACGTTCGTCGGATATAGTGAGATCGACTTTGGCCATGCTTCACGAGTAGAGGGATGTCATTAGGATGACTTTTTGGATTCCATATGATACTTTGGACTTTAGTCTCCAAAACGATACCGAATATGACATTATGTTGTCCTCACCCATACCCGAGAAATTCATAAGAATTTGGAGGAACTGAGAAGTTTGGTAGGCTACGGAGTTTACATTTTACCCCTTTCCAGAGTCCTGGTCACGCGACAACGCACCCGATATCAAATATTTCAACGTGTCCAAGCATAGGAAACACGTGCTCATCATTTTGTGAAAAATAATGTTTGTTTCGATGCAATGAGTGCGAGTTGGGAGCTGGAGGGCCAAATGTGACGCCTAAACTGAGAATCTGCCTGCTCTTAAGGGTAAAGCGTGCCGTTCCGGAGTTACGAGGCTATTTGTGGACTAACCGTGCGACGAACTGACGATGCAGCTGCACGAACAGCTCTCCCCTGCGTGGCAGGTCCACGTATTGCCGACTTTCCGTTCCCGCCGGGTAAACGACGTGCCACTTCCAATGGAAAACGTGGAAGTGCGGGTCTTCGCGGAAGTACCAGAGCACGTTCTCCTCGTCCCTGCTCTGGTTCCTCAACACAGGCACCGGTACCTGAGCGGGCATTACAGAAAGGTGGTTGAAAGAAGCGCGCGAAAACGAAAAAGCTGTGGTGAAAGTAAAGCGTAACGCCCACGTTAAAGCACACTCAAAGCTACGCTCCAAGTGTAGCGTAGTATGAATGGGAGAACTCCTAAAACTGCAAGAAGAGTAACGCTAGAAGGTCTGCTTCATAACGGGCGCATGATTACGCATTAGCTTTCCCAGGCTTTAGTGGAGGGTTGACTTTCGCAGCTACTCCCAATCGCACAGTCGCAAAATGCTCGTCACTTTCTCCGACACGACTTCGTTATTCCGATATATCTAGAACACTGTTGTAATTGATAACGTAGAATCCATCGCACATGAATAAATTTGATGCATTGCCATCACTTCTCCTGGAAAATGTTCTTTAATTCTGTCCTTACCCGTCTCATTTTAGGAACCATGTGCATCTCCTCACGAGTTTTTGCAAAAAACTCGTCGTCAACGTAGAGCTCCGGAAAGTATTGAGGAATCTCAGGGAGCTGGACGTCCTGCAACATGTCGGCGTCTTTGAGCGGAGCAAATCCCGAACGAAACCACGGAGCCACAAAAAGTATAACTACAGCAGAAACATGAAGGAATGTAGAAAAAAAAAACACGCACTCGCAGTCTGCTCAATTCCTTACCTTGACACCATCGAGGGGAGACCTCAGCATGGCGAGCAGCACGGCGTCGAGGATCATCTCGGGGTTGTAGTGGAGGCGGGCCCAAACCGCCCTCGACAGGAGCTCCGAAACGGACAGACTCTCTGTATATTCAGTTACTTTGGTAAGATGTTAATTATCTTGATGCGATCAAAGTCGCAACCTCCACTCAAATAAAATATGTCCTATGTGAGAGTTGTGACATGTTTTCTTCCAAAAGAAAACATGAGAACACATATTTCATCTGGTAAAGTGTTTTTCAGAGGAACACAATGTGCACGCGTGTCAATGAAAATTCACAAGTTTTTCTTCTGAAGTTTTTTTTTAAAAAAGAAGTCCCGTCTCAGGAAGGCATTGCGTTCCAGTTGAATGGCCATCAAATCCATACATACATTGTACGAATCTTTGACATACTAGAACACACAGGAGTTCAGAGCATTTGTGATGCTGGACGTTGGAACTTTTTAAAAGAATTCCTACAGTGCAGTTGATGTGTTATGCATGAGGCCTGGCTCAGCAGTGTCAAACAAGACGCAGAATGTTGTGTACGCAGTGCACGCCTACCGTGGAAGAAGCGCCAGAAGCGAGCGGTTAGAGCGAGGAAGGGCGGCGACGACCTGGTGTAAGGGCTGCGGAACGGCAACTTGGCGCTAACGTCGGCAAAACGCTCCGGTGGCATGGGCAGGTCATCCACCGGGATGACGCGAGCGCCGGCACATCGCGCTGCCTTGAGCACCTCGGCAGCATCCCGTCTGTAACGTTCCGGCTGTCGGGGAATGCAGCCACCGGCCAAAGTTTAGTATTCTTACCCGGATACGTTCTGAATACTTGCAGAAAATAACGATTCCCTGAGGCCAGCCTGACCGTTGCCGTTGCTGCCGAGCCAAGTAAAAGAGCACGTAGTTGTCAGATATTTTCTGACTCAGTGGCGTTTAAATTAATTTTCACACTGGAGAATCCTAGAGTGAGATTCATGTCGGAAGAGTGGTCTTTCCGAGTCAAATTTTTTCCCTCGAACTCGGAGACTTTGGAGAACGACGTTAAGAAACTTCGCTCTAATTGAGAAAGGTTTCGGCAGAAATCGCCTACATCGAGTTATCTATCTCACTCGTAAACGGCAATGTTAAGCTGCTCACCCTATCTGGGCGATACTACTCGCTCTTATTAGGATATGTTTTAGGAGCGCGGAAACTCGCTCTTCGTTTCACAGTGCATGCAGATAGCTCTTCAGCGAAGAAACTGATTAAGATACGAATTAGTTTTATAGGTATAAAAATAGAAAGGAAATTGTTCATTTGCTTAGTGAAGGTTTCCCATACTTCTTAAATTATCGATATGTGCGAAAGTCCCCCCACCCTTCCCCCACTCCACCGTGTCACGTGTTCAAGACAGTACCAGAAAGCTAAGCGGCACGTCGAAGACAACGTCTCTGTTGATGCCGCGAGGAGAGAAGATGGGTTCGGCTGGTCTGTCAAACAGGAACAGGAGGTCTTCGGAGGAGGCAGTCGCTGACGTAAAAGGTGACGGTTTGGCACTGAAACGTTGACGAAATACGGCAGCTCATGAATTAAACACATCACTAAATTGTTTGGAGTGAATATTCCAGGAAAACCTATTTTCACTCACGCCTCCCGCGTTCTGCTTTCGCTTTTGTGCTTATTTGTGTTATCTTTTTCCGTGTCTGTTTTCCGGAAGCGATTGCCAACACTTCATATCTAAACGGGGTAGTTCTGCAAGTGCTTGGACGACGGCGTACTCTTTCAGCGTCCCTTCACTTAGTGTCTCCCCACCGTAGTTAAAAACTCACCAGTGCAACGGGCGAGACATCGAGTCATACTGTCGCAGCGCAAAGAATACGCCCACGCCCACAGCTGCTCCCGCCAGTAGCGTAGCCACCACGCATATTGTAGCCCCTGGAAAACGTTTGCAAACACAGAGAGGATGAGAAACGTGGGTCCACAATCAAGTTTTAACTAAGAGCAACAAAAAAAACAAGTGCTAGGGGTGTGCGAACGCTCGAACTCTCGAACGAACTGGAACCAAACAATCTTTGATCGGTTTGGATCGGTACGGTTCGGAAGTCGGCCAAAAGTTCAAAACTTTCGTGACAGTGTGCTCGAAAAGGCGACGTATCGAAACTCTATAAAATGAGATGTTTGGACGAGTCACAAACTTTTGAGACAAACTCTTTAAACCGCGTCATGCATATTCTAAAAGGAGAATCCCTGCTTTGAAATGTTAGGAGTCTTATAGTCACCAATATGTGTCCGAAGTTTTCGATAGAAAAAATTGTGACTCCCATGTTCGGTTCGATCGAAAACATCTTGGGTTGTGTTCGTGTTGAAGTTCTGAGGCAAAATGTTCGTCAGAAAAAAACAATTGCCCGTTCGCACAGCCCTATCCAGTACTCTTACAGAACTTAAAACGAGCGGGCACTGTAACTTTCACTCCGCTCGTGCCCTCCCACAGCATTCGACGGGCAGCCGCGTCGTCTTTTGCTCCTCTCATTGCTGACGAGGACCGTTGCCGGCTGAACGATGCAGATCACTGACTTCGCATTGGTTGCTGGCCTTCAATAGTGTCGACTTATCGGCTAATCGCTTACCTCACGCATCTCTAGTCTGGTCCTCGCAGCGAGATAAGATTATCCCAGTGACGTAGTCGCCTAAGATTAGGTGAATGATGTAGTAACATGTAAGGGGGCATCCATATACCACGTGACCCAAAAAAGGGCACTTTTAGACCCCCCCCTCCCCCCGCGTGACCTGGCTAACCTAACCTTCCCATGTATTTCATAGAGGAGCGTGACCTGTGGCTGACCCCCCCTCCCCCAATTCGGTCACGTGGTATATGGATGCCCCCTAACCGGTAGGGCGGCAGGGGCCTTTGTCATGCACATCCCACACGATGCAATCTTTAAGCATGCTGTCTTCTATGGGTCCGTACTCACAGTGTTTGATCAGATTTTTCAAATCAGCTACCCTTATGAACGAAACGGTCCAACTCAGGTCGGACAACTGACTGACTCACTGGTCGGTCGTCGACTCTCACCTGCGCGCAGTCGGCGCTCGGGCACCGCACCGTCTGTGTTGTGGATAAATCGATCCGAACCTGATGCCCCCGGATATGCCGAAGTCCCGACTGAACGCGTCCAGCAAGGTCCATTTCTTGCCATCGTGCCGTCTGTGTTTTGGATCACTCTCACGGTCCGCCTGGCTTTAGACAATTTCCTGTTATCGCACTGCCAAGATTCTGGATTACTCGCGCTGGTTTGAGGACGAATTTCAGCGGTTCCATGGACGATTTTCACTCTCGCCCGCGCATTAATTGCGATTGAAAAAATTCCAGCGAAAGTGCTCCGGGGCGTATACTAAGTATAGCAGAGAGGGGGAAACGGCACCGGCGCCTAAGTCAGATGCCAACCGTAGCATCCCGCGCGAGCTACTAGCTAATTCATAGTCGTACACTCACAACCTGAGACCTTTTCGAATGGCAGTGACTGGATTCGACTATGAATTAGCTCGCCCGGGGTGCTACGGTTGGCATCTGACTTAGGCGCCCGCGCCATTTCCCCTCTCCTGCTGTATACTGTAGCACTTTTGCTGGAATTTTTGAGCCCGAGCCTAGTGAGGTGCTCTCTGCATCGGATCTCTGATTCCGCTTTTCTATTCTTCTTCTACGCACAGCCTGAGCAAGTGTCGTTGCTCTAGGCTAGGTTGAACCGCCTAAATTCGTCCTCAGACTAGTGTGAGTAATCCAGAATCTTGGCAGTGCGATAACAGGAAATTGTCTAAAGCCAGGCGGACCGTGTGGGCTACGTAGGCCTCAAGTCGGTACAAGAGTGATCCCAAACACACATCGATAGCGAGAAATGGACCAAGACCAGTATTTTGCTGGACGCGTTCAGTCGGGACTTTGGTAAATCCGGGGGCATCAGGTTCGGATCGATTTATCCACAACACAGACGGTGCGGTGCCCGAGCGCCGACTGCGCGCAGGTGAGGCTCGTCGAGAAGTCAGCCTCTTGTCAGTCGCCGGAGCGACTGTCTTTTTTCTTAATTTGCTTCTTATTTTCTAGATCTTAAATTAACTGACTAAGCATTGACAATGCCAATTTGAATGCCTGCTTCTGTCTGCTGGTGAACATCACAATTGGGCAGTATGGGTGAGTTTTGAATCATATTTTGTGCTGTTGGTTAATTCTTCTTGACGATTTAAGAAATACTATTCCTTGATCTTTATTCTGATTTCAGATGACCACATTAGTTTCCATTGCAAATTCTGCAATCACAAGGCAGCAAGCATAAGATTACATTTGCACCATTTTCGAGCACATCGTCATGTCACTGCATACTTATACTGTGGGCTGGGGCATTGCCTCAGCTCATTTCGCACTGAGGGTGCTCTACGTCATCATGTCATCCGAAACCACAAGTTGTTTGTTGCTCACTCCAGCAGTGCCATGTTCAAAAAATCGTCAGTTCCCATGAACTCTAGTGCTAAGTACCAATGCCCGATTCAAATATGTGGACAACAGTTTTTCATCTACAAGTTATTCATGAACCACCTCAAAGATCATCTGAAGATCGGAACTGCAACACCTTGTCCATTCATTACTTCAGGCTGTTTGAAAGTTTTTACTTCGTGGAACTCACTGACTGGACACATTTCAAAAAAACATAGAGTTGTTTCTTTAATTCCTGAAGACCAACCTAATCCTGCTCTAAGTTCATTTGAACTGAGCAGGCCTATTGAAGACTCTGAACTATTACTACCTAGTTCTCATGCATTTGTGCAAGATTTACCAGACGGGTGTGTAGACCAGGGGCAATCCAAAGAAGATTGGTTGATTGCGCTTGCCCAGTTTTATCAAAAGTTAGAGTACAAACACATGGTTCCTGGTTCTGTAACACAAGTCATTGCAAAAGAGATTAAGACTCTGTTGATGGATTTGCAGCGGTGCTTTGTACATAATGTCACAGATATCTTACAATGTGAGGGTATTTCCCCAGAAATTGTGTCTGATGTTGCTTCTACCATGTGTCAGAATAGTAAGGTTTTAGAAGTATGCCATGACTTGCGGTCAATACATATGAGAAAGCAGTTCTTTCGAAAACATTTTGATTTTGTTTTGCCTGAAAAGGTCCCTTTAGAAAATGGAAGTTTCTTCTACTATGTTTCTATAGAGGAGACTATAAAAGCAGCTTTTAAAAACAAGTCATGGAGTTTTCGTATTAGACGACCACATTCTGCTCAGTTTGGTCTCCTCAAAGATTTTCATGATGGTGAGGCATTTAAAAATAATGAGTTCTTTCAACTAAACCCAACTGCCATTCCTTTGATCCTGTACCAAGATGGGTTTCAGGTAGTGTGTGCAATTGGACCTGCTAAAAATACAAAATATAAATTCCTTGCCATTTATTTGGCTTTTGGAAATTTGGCTCCTGAAGTGCGTTATCAGAAGGAGTCCATACAGCTGGTTGCTATTGTTAGGGAGTGTGATTTTAATCACAAAGAAATATTTGGCCGGGTGGTTGAAGAACTCATCCAGTTACAGGAATCTGGTGTTAATGTACCTGATGTTGGTGATGTTGAAGTAGGCTTAGCATTTATGGCTGGTGATAATTTAGGAAGTCATTGTCTTGCTGGATTTGTGGAGAACTTTAGTCGTTCAATATGTTTCTGTCGGTACTGTGTAGTCAAGAGACCATTGTTTAAGAACCCTGGGGGTGAGGTGAGAAAATTTCCTTCTAGAACACCCGAGTCATATGACAGTGCTTTAAGAAAAGTACGAGTAAGTGCTACCACGGGTAAAATTAAAAGCTATGAAGGTGTTAAATTTAATTCGGAATTCAATAGAATACAAGGTTTTCATGTTTGTTCTGGATTACCGCCCTGTCTTGGGCATGACTTATTTGAAGGAGTCATTGCATATGATTTGAAATTATTTATACAGCATTTTGTGGCAGAGAATTGGTTTGATTTGGAAGACCTAAACAAAATGATTGAAACTTTTCCCTACTCTGAAGAAGATAGAAGAGACAAACCTGTTATAATTAAGAGTTTAGAAAAAGCAAAGCTTGCAGGAGGTGCATGGCAGCTCTGGCAATTTCTCCGGTTATTCCCATTGATTATACATGGCTATGTAAAAGATTTAAATGACTGTGTGTGGAGATGTCTTTTACAACTCAGAGAAGTTGGTGAGTTTGCAGTGGCACCTGAGATTCACATATCCCATCTGCCTGCTTTCCAAAGTGTTATCAACGAGTATTTGATTTGTAGAAGGGAGCTTTTCCCCGCTGTTTCCTTAAGACCAAAACATCATTACTTATCACATTATCCTGAATTAACTAAGCTCTTTGGCCCCCTCATAAAGTGTTGGACTCTGCGCTTTGAGAGTAAACATACATTTTTTAAGCAATCTTATAAGAGCAGCCAAAATAATATCAATGTTTTGCAAACATTGTCATTCAAACACGAATTTTTACAAAGTTGGGTTCGGAGTGGAGGTGGTGTTAAGTGTGATGTGGAGTGTGGTGAGAGAGTTCCTTTTGCTCAATCTGTGTACTCACAAGCTGTTAATAGTGCTTTGTCAAGCTTTTCTTCAAATTCTGCTTTTGATGAATGCCCCTATGTTAAAATAAAAGGAACTCGGTACAAAAAGGGTTCTGTTGTTGTACTCTCTCAGGTTGACTTTGGTGACAAACTTTGTGTAGGTGTTATTCACCTTGTGTTAATTGACAGTCAAGGAAGAGTAGGGTTCCTTGTGAAAAGAGCAACAGCTTCTTTGCAGCACAGTATTGGTGTTTATAAAATCAAAGTGCTTGATGTAATGGAATGTGTGAGCCCAGATATGCTATTAAGTTATTACCCATTGCACTCTTATATTAGAGATTGTGAGGTGTTTATTTATATGAAGCATGCTCTTTTAAACAAGGCAACAGAATAGTCTTTCTAATGTAATGTACTGGTACGTATGAAATGAAAATGACAATGACAGGGTAATGTGATTACCTGCACCTCCAAATGGTTTCTAATTGTTATAGTTTACAATTTTATTTTTAATTATGTGAATATAAGGTTTGATTTTCATATTGTATTTTGTGAACTCTGTGATGTTTGTAGTTCTCGAAGCCATCTTTGATCTTTATTCACTGACAGTGTAAGTCGACATGCTCTTGTAATAAATTACCGTCCCACAGCCTGTTGATTACATATGCCATGTAACAATTTACCAAAAGATGTCCTTGTGTCCTGTACCGTTTCTCTGCCCTACAAGAATTACAAGAATTAGCTTCTAACTCCCAAAGCCTACAGACTTATTATCCCACTCTTGAGTTATCTATTCGAACTACATATCATTTAAGCAACTGCATGCCTCGGCCTGTGAGCGGACTTGTGCCCCAGCCTTCAGCTCCATTTTATATTCTACATTTGTTTACTGTCTGACTCAATTGCAGATTCCATTAACATTTATTGCACCCAAAATTGAGTTCTTGGCAGCTAGGCCAGCTTTATGTTCAAAATTTGTAAGACCGATATTATTGATGTATCTGAACTGTAGCGCAGTGATATTAATGAGAATGCCTTCATTTTATGGGAAGAAAAACAGGGAGAATAGAATGTAAATGCATTTATTTGCATATTTATTATAATAACAATAAAAGTCCTTCGTAAAAACATCACAGACATATACAGAAATCTGAATATACATATACAGAAATCTACAGAACACAAACTAATGGCAGCAGTTACTGATCTCCAAATAAAATTTCGCTGCCTGCAACGTCATGTCCCAAAAGCATAAATTTGGAAAGGTCTTCTTTGTGTCCATGCCACTTCGCAAGCCTGCGAAAGTAGGTCCTACTATCCTGTACAGCGTCAGCCACACATTCTGAGGGAAAAAATAAACACGAGTTAAATGTGCCAATTGACCACACTAGAAATTGGTTCACAGTAAACACTCACCACCCCATCCCAGAAGAACAGCAGTTTCAGATCTTGAATATACGTCCCCTACGTTAGCCCATCGATCAATTTGTAGAACGTCGCCACTTTCGTGTCTTCGCCCCTTGGAATCGTAATCCGAAATTAGTGCAACGAGTCCATCGTCCAAAAATATGACAACAACATAAATGTTGTCAAGGAACAGATCAGGGGAGTAGTATGACGCCATGGCTGGAAAATAACCGGAGAGACACAAAGTTATTCGAAGACAAAGCAAATAACAGGTGATGATTGACACGACTGAAGAGAAATTTAGTTCTTGTGATTCAAATAGATATCAACATGCAACAGAACGATTTACCGGTGAGTTGTTGTGGAGGCTTCCTAAGATCGTCGAATTTGAATGGTCGAATGAGTCGTCTGGGAGGGTCTGACAGGTCTGACCGGGCCCGCCCCTCTCCCTTCCCCCGCTGCAGACGACGCCAGCAACCAGCAGCTGCCAGCAGCCAACAGCCACAGGCCTAACTCACCCTCAATTCCTTCAAGCGAAAATATGATTTGCGGGACAGTGACGAGACATTTTGTCAAGTTTTCTGTCTCTTTCGCATGCAAAAAAAAGGGTGTAAATTGAATTGGTGGAATTGACTTCATATCTGACCGCCTGACTGACCGAACCGATCGACCGGAAGAGGGAACAGGGAACGGACTTTGGTACGTGACGTCTCAACCCGTTGCCGTTACGTTTAGTTATAAAATGGTTTCAATTCCATATTCTGATCATTCAAGATTTGACGAGAGTTTGCGGAGTTTGTTGGTGAGTAAATTTCGTTTCGGCTCCCTGATGTGCTTGTCATTTCGACTAACCAAGTCGTCTGGGTGTGTGGCCCAAGCCTAGCCTACCATTAACCGGCCAGGAATAGGCCTTCGCTGTTGCACTCCCGTGTGCATTCTTCTCAAAGATTGTTTAGATTTGTATTTGAGATGTTCAGGTAGTTTACTTTTCGTTCTGAGCATCGAATATTTGGCACTCTGTACATTATATTTGTTCGCGGTGGCAAACTTGTGCTGAGTGTGGCGCGTAGGTTATGTTTCACTGGGATCTGCACTCTGCTTTGTACGTTTGTAGACGCTATTTATTCTTGATTCTTCTTTGATAATGCGTATTGAATTGTTCGTTTAACCTGTTTCTTTTCTTTGACGCACCCTCGTCAGGTGTCGATGACCGTTAATTCTGTTTCTGTTTACAGTACCATGCCACTCTTCAAAGTGATGAGGGAGGATCGGAGTGAGAAAGTTACTGTGTGCGCAGCTAACCTAAACCATCTAAAAGAGAATGCCTCCAAGAAACTTAAATTATCAGGAGAGCCAGCAGCATACACAGTAAGTTAAGTCAGTTCACTTCCACACATTGCATTCATGACATGTAGTGAGCTACTCCCAATTCCCGTGAACCATTACTTCTGCAATTTTCATGTTTCCTAATGTTTGTATTCTGTATGGATTGTTGTAGGTTTGTGATTCTGATGGTGCGCTTGTAGAGGATGATGAGTGTTTGATGGAGTTAGTTGATTTTGCTTCAAGAAAAGCTCTTCACTTGACTTTAGTCATTGTGCCTACAAGCCGAGCATCTCAATTGGTCCTCGATTGGTCCTCAACAGGTGAGGTAAATGGGTTGTGTGTTACACAGTGCTACCCTAATTAGTTATTTCTATTAACTGTTTTTTTTGCTTCCATTCAGAATCCATTGTTTGTACACCTCAGGGTGGTATGACTCCTGCTTCAACTCGAACCATCTCATCTGCCCCATCAACGAGTCCCTCGGGAATTCCTGTGTGTGAACTTGAAACTTCAGATTCAATTATTGGTGAACTGCCCATTGATATTTATGCCACAGAGCTGAAAAATGCCTTGAAAACGCCAACCATTATGAGGAACAAAGTACTGCAGAGGGGGAGGAGAGCCGTTGTCAAGGCAATGACCAAACGCCTGGCGAAAGCCAATTACAACAAAGGTGACTTGAAGAAGTTTTGCTTGAGATTGCAGCAGAGAGTCCCTGATGCTTTCAAAATTTCTATTAGAGAGGGTGAAACAGCATCATGCTTCAGTAGTTTTGTGAAATCTGTTTATGATGCTATTGGCTATGCAAGAGAGATTGATTCAGTCATCGCCACTGGAAGGAGTGGAAGACGCTCTTCTAGAGATGACCCTGATGATCCACCAGAAGAGGCATGTTAATGTGTACTTCTTACTTCTGCTCCTTTTTAAGCTACTCTTATTAATATTACTTTACTTTGTTCAGGTTCCTCTTCTGTGTTTGGATTCAAATGGTTGTGCCGAAGGAAAGTGGAGTCCTCCTCTACTAGATGACAACCGAGTCACTTATGAGGATGGGCGAAGAAGTTTATTGGAGTATAGCCGAATGCATGATGCTGCCGAAGATGACAGTGTCAAGAAATTGATTTCAGAAACCTACCCTCTTCAAAGAGAGAACATCAACAAGGCACGAACTGCTGCAGACTGGAGACAGGTTTTTGTGAAGTGGCTAATATTTAAGAATTCTGATCTTTTCTTGCTCCATGCCAACATTCTCATGGGCAAAGATGTACGGGCAGTATGGGATTCAGAAATGACTTGCCAGAGCACCATCTTTGCATTTATGACAGAGTACACAGACAAGCTCAGATTGCTCTCGGGTAGGACAAACAAAGAAAAGTTTGAGACCTACCTGCGAGACGCAAATGAAGCTCAAGAAGCATTAGAATCTAATAAGCCAATTGGAATTGCAATTTTTCCCTTAATCATAAACTACTTTAAGGAAAGTGAGGCCAGTTTCCTCCTTGTTGTTGATGTAAGAGGAAGTGGAACTGATTTTGATCTTATCGTAATTTCTGTGACTAATGCTTTACTGTTTTCTGCAGGCACACATGCAAGATGAAGACATTGCAAAGAAAGCAAAGGAAATTTCAGAATGCCCATTGGTAGTGGTGAAAGGTCAGTTCAGTGCCATCCAGGCAGGATACTTTACATATTTGTTGTCATCAACCGTTTACTGAGTCATATTTTTCTGCCTGCAGGTTCCTCTTTGTTTGACAACTCTGCTAGCTTTTGTGTTTCCATCAGAGGGCAGTTTCTCATTCACTGCATGTCCTTCTCTGAAAGTGTTTTGGTCTTGCTTCTGGCATACTTCGTCTTCAATACTCTCTATCCCAAGAAGCTGTCCAGGACCCTGGAATTCATTCAACGGTGAGCTCTACTTTCCATCTTTCATGTGAATCAATCTGTTATCATTGATGTAATGTAACTAATGACATTTCTCTTTCCAGTTTCATCCTACGTGTTAACCCAGAACTACAAGCAAGGGCTGAAGGCAGGAAAACCAAAACTATGAATGCAAGTGTCTCCTCCTTGGCAGCAGAACTGCGGGACTTTGAGACACGCAGACTTCGATGGTCTCTTTAATCTAATTTGTTTTTTTCCATGTAATAAAGTTAAGAAATTTACATTGGTGTTATTGGTATTCTGCCCTGCAATTTAAATACCCCCTCGCCCAGAACGGTGGAGAAACCTCAGAACATTCATTTGGACCAATCAGATAAAGCATGCTATTGGTCTGAGAAGAGGCTGACTCACTCGGCTTAGGTGGCCGACTGCTGGCCGAGCCGGCACTGACCATCGTCCGATCTCTGCCCGACGACCGACAAGTGAATCAGTCAGTTGTCCGACGTGGGTTGGACCATTTCGCTCATAGGGGTAATGAGCAAAAACCTTCCCCTCCTCGTTCCCCTCCTTTCTGATCACGGGCGTTGAATATTTCACGGGAAACAGCGAGACTTTTCTTTTCCTCCGCATAGGCATCAAAGTCTTGCAGCACTCGCTCATAGTCTTCGGAGTAATCTTGCCTCTCCACCGTCACTGTACCATCGTCAGCCGTCACATCCTTTGTTCCGACCAGCTTGTCTGTCGTACACTTCAAGCGCGTATTTCCAGCCTCTCCCAGCAAGAGAGCCCACTTCACTGCTGACGAAGCGTTTGGTTGCTGTGACGCAAGCAAAAAAGTTTTTCAACTTGTAGGACAAACACGCAGTCGGCGACCTTCGAGGTGCTCATGATGCAGAAGACTGACGGTACCGAGCTCCCAGTCCTGGTTAGGAAACGAAGCCAGATGTAGGCATTATTTGGTAGCCAATATTTTGTATTTCATATTTTTGTGTGCAAAGTTTTAGTAACTTCTGTTTCCTGTGTTGAAACCCTCTTAAATATTTTTGAAGTGCTGTCGTTTTTCAAGAATGAATAAAAATGTTTTTCCTTAATGTTCAAATCCATTGTATTAAATCCAATTACCACATACATTTCCAGTAGGCGAAAGAACACAAGAAGAAAACCCACATAAAAATCAAACACAATGGCAAATTGTAAAGTTTTAATGCCACTGCCGTGAAAAACTTTTTGTGTTCAGAAAGAGAACCATCCTTCTCTCATCATTTTGAAAGTCATGACCCCTCAACTGCATTTCAGTCGGAATCCCTCATTGTCTGGAATTTAAGGGCCTCGAAAAGGGACAGAGTATATATTGTATCATAATTGTAACATTGTACCGGCATGATGGCAATTCCATTTGGGATGTCGTATAACAATTAGTTGAAGTTATTTATTTAATTCCTTTGTTATTTTTCATTTTGAGTTTGAGCGGAGCTAAAAAGAACTTGCCACGATATTGCAATTAATGTGCTTATTGAATCCCATTAGCCCAGCCCCCGTTGCAACCCCAAGAATAGCATCTCCATGGTGAAAATTCAACCCTTGATCGTAATCAAGTTTGAAATTAACTCACCCTTACTACATAGCATTTGAGATCTCTGTACAAAATTTTATCACTGCGACCCATTTTGGTTCGTTCTTACAGAATGGCCCATTTTCGCTCCCAAGGACAGCCCAAGGTTTTCTTTTTAATGCTTGCTTTTAGTACTCACCCCCTGTGGTGTTGTCGGTGGAGTAGCACCGAATAAGAGACCGTAGGTGGCGTTTTCTCGACTGTCCTCAGGAGACGGTTAGGTAGGTTAGGTTTGGAAGAGCAAGAGAATGTAATATGTTTCAAGTAAAGTTAGTTTAAGTTTGCAAATGGCGAAGTGAAAGGAATCGTAAGTTGTGGGCATGAAAGGGAAGGGCGGCACACGAATTCAGGGTGTTTTTTATTGCTGTTTTTTTAAACAGAGAAGATGATGGTCGAAGTTTAAAGGTCGAGTTATATTTCATTTTTGTCATATATGTGCTGCCACCTATCAGGTAAAGCGGTAACTAGCGCTACTGTCTGCTACGATGTCAACTAGAATATGTCAAGCCTCAGTCTGAATTACACCCTGGTCAGCAACACACCTTGGTTATTTCCCAGCCCCACCCACAACATTGGCAACCAAGTCTTGTCTTGTCTTAAAAAAACGAAAACCTGTTTTTTTTTTAAATATACCAAACCAAAAACGAATGAGTTTTTAAATTTACTTGTTTATTTTTTAATCTCGTGTGGCTTCAACGTTCGTCAGAGTCTGACAGGACGGCAGGGACTTTGTTAACGAAACCGCATGGAAACGTTTGAAAGCCCAAATACGGCTGGGTGTCGTTTGAAAATCTGATAACATGGTTTTCGACATTAACGGGATGTTCAACACCATTTGCCAGGGAGTCATCTATCGTACTTAGACCAGACTCCTCGGCGTCCCACCGCATGCCCCAATCATGCGTTACATATGTGCGCTGGATGTCGTTATCGTAGCTAAGCTGACTTGCATCTACGCCGATGACTTCTTCAGCCATAGCAAACTTTTCGTCAATAGAAAACATTTCACTAAGGTCTTGTTGTCGTTCAACTGCTTCGTAGAATACGGCGGCCCCATCCTTTGATAGGAATTTGTGCGCCCACGGAGAAGTTTCAAATGATGAAGCTTCGGTGCACCGTGAGCTCATGAGCTTGTGGTCACACACTGCAGCAATCGTATCCAACGGCTCCGAAACTGTCAACCTGGGAGGATACATAGTCAAGTTGATTTTAAGACAGCTGCAACAGTGCAACATGAAGAAACAGTGTTTATATACCAATTTCATTTTAGAGTTCGGTCTATAAAACAAGAAAAGTAGTCGTAACATAAGCTATAATTCGAGAGCATGGAAAGTGTCCATTCGAGCCAAAACGATTGATTAAATATTCCCCCCCCCCCCCCCCTTCCCGATCGTAGCACCATGTCGCGCCATGTTGGTTGTCGGCCTCTCTTACCGTGTGCTGGCGCTGTTCCGAGCGGGTGACGGCGTACGATTAAGACGAAGAACCGGGTTATCTGCCACGATTCAGGGTTGGATGTGCACGTCCTCAACGATGCGTAGGCACGTGCGGGTGGGTGGCCGATTCCTGCGACACAATAGAAGACAGTTAGACCACTTCCGACACAATTAATCGATTCATTCAACTAGACGGTTTGTCGAAAAGAGGGGAGGATATTGAGGACGTCTTTTCGATGACCAAGAGGAAGTAAACCCCCGCTTCTGGAATTTATAGCTTCAATAGTTTTAAATTACAATAGTGTCTGGCCTTTTTGGGACCGACCGAGAACGCCAACAGGGAGTTTGGAGGCAGAGCTCCCCCAGCTCTGGATACTGCCTTCTGAATCGGAGCTCTACGCGTATGATTATCCGTGCATATATTACGTCATCGATTTTAGGCCACTTTTAGACACCCCCCTTCCACCCTGTCATCAAGTGTCATTTTTCCTTGACACCCCCCCCCCCTCCCCCCCGGGTGATGACATAGGTTTTTTTTTTGCGATATTTTTAAGTTCATGTTTCTGGGACGCAGGAAGCTTTACCAAGCAGTACACACATTGCTCAGGTATTTGAACATTTTAATTTGAGGGCAAATTTAAAACCTTGACACAAATTTAATTGATGTTTAAAAATATTACATTCTTTTACATTATTAAACGAAAACTTTCCAAAATGTTCAAACGTCAGAGAAACCAGCTAGGGAAACCTCTGTGGCTCGGCCGGGCCGGGCGTGCCGTGCCGATGACAAAAACTACGTCATCGCCGGCCAGACCCCCCACCGTCATCGGGTGTCATTTTTGGCTGACCCCCCCCCCCCCTAAAATTGATGACGTAATATATGCACGACGCCTAAACGAATGAGAGTCTCCTGTAAGGCAAGCATGCTTGCCCAAGCGACTTGGGCCCCTGGTGTTTGCGTCCTGTTGCTCACCGGGTGCACCATCGTTGTAAGGACGTTTTGCCGCAAACAGGCCAATTTTGCCAGCTTCTCGTTTACGGGCATTTGTAGTGTCATGAAGCGGCGTAGGGGCATTGGGCACTTCCTGTGGCTTCTCACAGTTACCCAGATACTCGAATCTGTACAAACGAAACGTCAATTAAAGGGGAGAAAATCATAATCGCCGAGGTCAGGATACGTTGAGTCGCAGCCGCGGCCGCACGCCCTTTAGAACTTCTCTCTCTCCCTAAATCTGCCTGGCAAGAAAGAACCGTCGCCATGCATGGCGACGGTATTGGAGGAGCCGGCCCGAGCAGACGGCTGGGACCGTACCAGTGCGGCCCCCCCCCCCCCACGGGGAAGTGTCAAGTGTCGTGTGCAAGTGAAGTGCTCCGCTCCGTCTAGTTGGCTGAGCGAAAGCGAAGCCCTTACCCCACTGGGCCAAAAATGTTTTGTCTGTTTGTCTGCGTGCGTGTCTGTCCGCGCGATTTCTCGAGAACGGTTCATCGTAGAGGGCTCAAATTTGGAACACAATCTCGTTGCATCATACCGGAGTCAACCTCACCTCGGCGGCATCCTACCTCAGGTGCTGCTGCAGGTGCCGGTTGACAAACCAGGGCCTTCTTGTGCAGGAACTGGAACGGGAGGGTTAACTTCTAAATCGAGCCATGTTCCTAACTTGAACATGGCGACCAACCCCTTCTAAAATCACCCCACGACCCTAGTGAAGATGGCGAAATGGACCCCAGGTGCTGCTGCAGGTGCAAGTGGTCAAAACAAGGCCTTCTTGGGCAGGAGCAAAAACAAATAGAAAAACTGCTACAAAAGCAGTTTTTTAAACAAAGAGCGGAACCGACCCTGCTTAAGATACACTCAGGATTTCAATTACAATGCCGAAAAGGACCTCAGGTGCTGCTGCAGGAGCCGGTTGGCAAAACTGGACCTTCTTGTGCAGGAACTGGAACGGGAGGCAAACTTCTAAATCCGTATTTCAAACTTGAACACGGCGATCGACCCCTTCAAAAATCACCCCAAGACCCCAGTCAAAATGCCGTAATCAACTCCAGGTGTTGCTGCTGGTGCTGGAACGAATAGGAAAACTGCTCAGGAGGTAGTAATTCAAACTTAACGATGGGAACCGACCCCGCTAAACATATACTGAAGACCTCAATTACAATGCCGAAGAAGACCCCATAGGTGCCTTGGACGGAAACTGGTTAGGCTCGGGTAGGTTAGGTTAGAGCAGCATTGAATGGTGAAGAGAAGTCTTCAATGAGTAAGTTAGTCTAGGTTAGGTTAGAGTGGGTCAGGTTAGAGTAGGGTAAGTAAGGTTAGATTTGAGCACAATTAAATACGGCAGAGAATCCCCAAATACAGGAGTAGGTACGTCCAGCGGTTAAGTTGGAAGCGCAGCGAACTCCGCGCCCCAAGACCGGCAGGGCGCCGTACAGACTGATTAGCCCCGCAGGGTCCCACCCGCCCGGTGACAGCCGCCGGCAGGCCAAGAGGTAGGTGTACGCCAGGCGTGGAGGGGCGGAAGAGTGGTTCGCGGTGAGCGAAGCCTCTTACGCCCCGACGCGGTCTGGCGTACACCTACCTTGTTATTTTATAAAATCTAAGACCAGTTGTACAAATTATTTTAGAAACTATTTTGTCTACGGTGCCCCCGATGTGAGGTTGACTCCGGTATGATACAAGACACGCAGACAGACAGACAGACAAACAGACAAAACATTTTTGGGCCAGTGGGGTAAGGGCTTCGCTATCGCTCAGCCAATTAACAACGCAATTACGATAGTGACGCACGCATCGATTCCTGTTCATATTTCGATAGGACAGTGCGAGATACGAACTTTTTCATGTGAATGAACCTCTACTTAAATTGCCCAAGCAACCCCTCAGCATGCCAAAACCGACCTCAGGTGCTGCTGATGGTGCCAGTAGTTAAAGCAGGGCCTCCTTGGACCGAAACTGGTTAGGCTAGGGTAGGTTAGGAGTAGGGTAAGTTAGAGTAGGGTTGGTTAGAGTAGGGTAGGTTAGAGTAGGCTACGGTTAGTAACGTAAGAGAAGGGTAGGTTGAGTTAGAGTTGAGCACGATTGAGTACGGTAGAGAAGTACACAATACGGTGGGAGTAGGTGCGTCCAGCGGTTAGGTTAGAAGCGTAGCGACCCTCGCGCCTCAAGACCGGCGCCCGAAGGGACCGGCGCCCGCAGGGTGCCGTACTGACTGATTAGCCCCGCAGGGTCCCACACGCTCGGTGACAGCCGCCGGCAGGCCAAGGTAGGTTTACGCCAGGCGTGGAGGGGCGGAACAGTGGTTCGCGATATGAGCGAAGCTTTGCGTAAAAAGTCGCTGCACCTCAGTCGCGCCTGACTGGTCTGAAATGGCCATCCCTTGCCTGCTACCGCTGGATGGTGTAGGCAGGGTTGGCGTTCTTACGCGTGTGTATTCCAGCGCCAGGAGGCGCACTCGCGACGGAAACGGCCGCTCGGGGCGGATGGTACACGGCTTTACGTAGGCATGGGAAACTACTGGAACGGAATGTCATAGAAGTACTCGGTTACCTCTCTTTATTACTGGGGCTCTGTGCATCACGCCGCAGATATACATGATAGGCAGCTGCAGTGTCCCCCAAATCGGGAATGCTGAAAAAGAGCACAAAATTTGAATTAAAACGTAGCTTCGGACAAAACGTTATCCACAGGAATACCGAAGCCGGATGATTTATTCAGACGACACGAATACTTGACAGTAACGGAACGCGGATCGGCGTAGACTGGCGAGGGTAGAACGATCCAACCCCATTGCCGATAACAGTGCGAGAGACTTGTGACTAACTGGCGCTACGTGGCCAGCGTATGAAGATATAGCGCTGCAATACAATGCCTGCCACCTAGGGGCCCCGTTGCGATTAAAGATGTCGGATTCATGGGAAGAAGGTTTGGAACGATTGTGATCTACGTACGTCAGAAGTGCTGTTCTCGAACTAATCGTGTAGTCCAAGATCATCTTTTCTTGTAGTCCTTCATCACCGATCGGCTCAAAACAGATTTTAATTTCTGTAAACATAAAATACTGTGGCTGGCCAATCAAAATCGTAACCTTTGAAAAAAAAAAAAAAAAGAACAGCAAATACATACCTCTCGTAAAGTCTGCAGACGTCTTCAGGATCACCATACGATCACCGGCCATACCTCTTGAGGGAACGATCTCTTGAAGAACCAAGGGAGCCCAGTGTCGATTAGCTGTGAGAAATTCAAAGCTTGCAATGTTCAATCAGCAGTAAAACAGGATGAGGGCGGTTCCCCCACATTTTGTTTGGTCACATAATCATGCTAGTAATCTACAAGTGTAAATAAATTAATAGGTGGAGTAACAGGACTACTGATGGCCACCCTATTAGGTCTCGCTACCTCGCAGCGCTAAAATTTTGAACTGATCCATTTAGTAGCAGCAGTGTACTCAATCAAATACTTCGAAATAATTTCCGAAACTTCGTATGAATGCAATAAAAAAAAACTCAGGGTGCACGTAGAAAGTAGAGCGTAGGTTTAATCAAAATCAGTGAGGGAAAATGAAAAAGGTTTCGCGAAGAACCGGGAGAAGTGTCAAGGCAAAGAAAATCTGCAACACTGATCCTTGCCAGTTTGGTTAATTTTGTCGGGTTTTAGTCAGGATAAACAGGCCGAATTTTGGCATGCAATAAGCGCTTATCCTTCAGGGGAACGTCAGGGCACAGCCCTAAGGCGTAGGAAAAGCAGAAATGTTCCCCTAAAACCGCCGTGTTCTCATTTCTCACACTTGTTCTCAAAGGCACCACATGCACACCGACAGAAAAGAAGGGCCATCATTGGGACAGCGGTCATTACTTGTCTCCGTACCATAACTTACCTTTATTTCGAATACGTCCAGATGTAAGGACTAGGGTCTGTTGGTCACTGCCGTTAAATAAAATGCAGAAGCGCATGAAAAACTCGTGCCTGAGTCTCTTTTTAGCCTTGCTTAGGCCCACAGCGACTCCTTTTGTTCCCTTCACCGCGATTTTGAAGGCAGTGCCAAAACTTTTGGGATGTATGAATACTAGTAGGTATAGATAACTTCCAGAAACGAGGTCTCGAAGATGGGTACTAGACATCAAACTTCATCAATAACAAAAGACAAAACACAAGGATCCAAATACCCACAGATGACTCATTTGTTAAATCATTTGAAGGGCACACTTTATAGCTAAAATAGTGGTTAGCGCTCGGCTAACTACGGGGTGGCAGAGTGTGGGTAAGTGGTTGACTCTACACGGCAAAAAATTATGACGGCCGTTCCCTTACGGAACGGAACTTCCGTAGTCTGTTTTTAGCATACGGTGCGTAAGACTGTCGGTTACGGAGGAGAAATACACAGAGATGCCTATATGGTACGGAAGCCAGCCATGGTACGGAATCGGGCGGTTTAAATTTCACGGAATGTCCGGACCCCTTTCCGTACCGTATAGGAGGTTGCCATGTTATCGGTTTCCGTACCTTCTAATGTTCCGTACCTCCTTCTGTAGCATACCCGCGTTTTTTGCAGTGTACGCAGCTAGCGTCTATCTGCTTGGCTGGCAGCGCCGCCACCCGCCACCTTACATATTTTCCCCCTTTCCTTTGCTCGACTCTACGACGTGTACTCTTCGACTCCACTGTCCGACTCGTACGACCCTACGACCTGTGTTGCCAGAAAATTAGGTACAAAGTAGCCGAAACGCACAATCTTTACACCTGTATGTGTGGGCTACTTTTTAAATCCTTTTGGCAACACTGCCCACGACATATCACTCGCGCTGTCCGGGCCGGCCGGCCCTTCGTCTGAGTCCCGCAGGCCTCCGGGGGTCACTCGACCATTCGGCTGGTCCTCGGCCCGCCGCCCGGCGCACAGGCGCTGGGAGCGCCACGCTGTGCGCTGTCCCGTCCCTCTCACGCGCACGCACACTGCACACGGCTCGCGAAATCGTAATCAAATTAACAAAACTGATTTTTCATTTACACGGGTTGTTTGTTGTCACCTTGTCTGACACCACCGCCAAGAGTGCTGGCAACTACATGTAGTGTAGCAGGGCGAGCTGAATAGGCAAATAATCTTCATGGTTGCAGGCGCGTCCTTACCCGACGAACAGGTCGCTGTTGTCACGGCGGCCGCGCTCCATGCGACACTCGTGCGCGGGCTGGTTGTTGATGAGCAGGTCTGCGGAGCGGTCCTGGTTCAGCCCATCGAAGAGTCCCACGCGCAGCAGCGCGCTTTCGCACTCAGCGCCCGTCAGCTGGAGACCGCACAGGGCCGGTTAGGGGCCGTACCCATACTACGTGACCGTTTTAGGGGGGAGGGGGTTGACAAAATACTACGGTCGGTCACTAAGGGGGGGGGGGGGGGGGGGGGGCGTGGGGCAAGTCACGTAGTATTCAAAAAACGCTATTTTGTTGCCAATTTTTGGCGAGTCTTGGACGCGCCGCTACGGTGACTTGAGACGAGTTGCGCGTGGCTGCGTGGCTGCCTGGCGCGGCTGCCTGGCGTTTCTTACAGAATTTTTTTCTTTTCAAAAACGCATGCATCTTATGACGAAATACGAGAAATCGGCTTTTATAGAAATACTACGTGAATACAGGGGGGGGGGGGGGGGGGGGAGGGGTCGGAGCAATACCACGGTAGGTCACATGGGGGGAGGGGGGGTCTAGAAGTGGCCTCAAATAGGTCACGTAGTATGGGTACGGCCCCTTAAGAGCAGTTGCCAAAATGGGGCACATTTGGACCCCCGAAAATAAAATTATAAAATTCAACGGAATTGATGTTTTTTGTGTTCACTCTCAAAAGCGAATGCTTCTTTCAAGCATATTTTCTGTGTTTGTTGTAGTTTCTTGAATCAAGCACACGGCCTCTGCACCGAAAAAATAGTATACTTGATTGAAGACTAATAAACTTGGTTCAAGCATAAATTATACCGGATATAGCGCTGACAAGTTATACTTGGTACAACCGTAATTTATGCTTGGTTCAGCTTTAATGAACTGCAACGCAAGTATATTATGTTTGTTTGAAACAGCACCGTTGAGCCCAGTTTTCAAGAAATTGTAGTGAACAATTAAGTAAATGTGCAACATAGTTAAGAAATACTTAAAACGACTCAAGTCAGATTCTAATGCACCTTAGGTAGGAATTCCCTACCTTTAATATTTGAGTGGAGGTTAAGCAAAATAAAAGAAAGTATTGCAAGCTGAAGAAAGCTTTAAACAAAACAGTATTCTACAATACTTATCTAAAACAACAAGCTGGCCCAGCCCACCGTCAAACCTCGGTTCGACGGGGGGACCTGGCCATAGCTTCACCTGCCGGCGGCGTTTGTGGGGGCCTTCCCCCCCCCCCCCCCCTGGACTCAATATTGAGGCTTAGACGTAAGTCTCCCCAGAAGTCCGACAGCACATGTATGCCTTACGATTAAAATCGTTAACCTCAGCCGATAACCTAGGATACTTTGGTTCACATACATAACGTTAGAAGGTAAAACGTTATTGGATACAACGTTATAACACGTTATACGTTAACCGTTTTACATAACAGCTCATTGGCCCACAGGCGCCATCTGAAATGATATCACGGATGCCATTATCGATTCGTCGCCAGAATTGACTCAAATATTGATGCCTTGCTCAAATTTAACATGACGGACTCATTTACGTCTGCCTTGTCTTCGCGATTAACGGTCTCGAGGCTCAACGTTAGAACTGCAACACAATCGGTTGCAGTGCTTAACCGTTAGAATGACCTGTATACCGCAACCCAATAGGTGAAATCCGTAATAGTTAGTATGTTAACTTTCCATCTAAGTTATACGTTGTTAAGGTTAAAAGTCGTTAAGGTTATTCGCTGTGAAGGTCGTTACAGGTTAAACGTTATATTTTTAACGTATACCATAACGTTAAAGCCACCTCTTGTTTGAAGTTATAGATCGCTGCCTACAATGCATGGCATTTGACTAGTAAGAATTAGATATTCCTTCTTTTCCGCTGAGGGGGAAAAGGGGTCACACGTAAGATATAAATGTATATGAGAGAAATGGCAATACAGTGGCTATTGCAAAGAAATAGTGATACGCTCCCTATGGGATGTTTGCCAGGTCACGCGGGAGGATGTGGGGGGGGGGGGGGGGGGGGGATAAAAGTGGCCTATTTTGGGTCACGTGGGATGGATGCCCCCTAACGGGCCCGTGAGGTCTTCTGGAGAGTGGATACTATCCCTTGTAATAGCAAATTGTATTGCAGTTTTAAAATACAGTGAATTTTCCGGATGTTAGACGCACTTACCCACACCGACAGGTGCACTTGGTTGCTGTTGCCCCCCGTTTGGTACCGAACGGCCAAGTCACGCTCGCCGGAGACTCCGTGCTCCCACGGACTGGACGCTAAGGGCTGCCATTCCCATCGCGGCTCGCTGCGGTCCTCAACGACTTCGTAGACAGCCAAGGTCGCTCCCTCGAGATCCAGTGGTGCCCCTGACAATGTCCAACTTGTATTCATGGCATATGAAGCCGCCAAGCTTTAACCAGGCAGCTGGAAAGATCACTCTTTTAATTACAGACACCCGTCTTTAAATCGTTCCGAGCTTACACTCTCAAAAATAAATACTTGAATTAAAGCAAAATGTACGTTAAATAAGGCTACTTGGCGGAATAAGACCCGAATAAGTTGGATCAATCTAAGAAAGCTTTGTATTTAACGGACTTTCTTGATTCAGGCTTAGCCAATTTGTTAGCGAAGAAGCTTGATTGAAGCACATAATGTTTGGCGGACAGTTAGCGGTTTACGCATAAAAAATGTATTGGATCAAGCATATTATGCTTGACTCAAGCTTCTATTTTTGAGAGTGTATTTTACACATTTAGGGCCAGTTTCGTTTGCCGCCCCTTGCTCTTCTTAGCGCTCGCTTCAAAGACGAGAGCGACATCAAGAGCACCTACCTTGTCTGGGATGAGACATTTCCAGATGCGTTCTCTGTTTGCGTCCACAGCTGGTAACTCCTCAAAACAACCGCTACGATCGACCGTGTCGCAAGCTGAGTCGCAGTTCCGTAATCCTCACTTCACTTCGCTCTACGCAACAGGACTTTAAAATGTTGTCACGGCGGTGTACCAGACTCAACTGTCGCTGTTGGCCTGAGAGGTCGAGAGAAAATGCAAATACGTCATGGTGTTTTCTTTTGGCTACGTTCAGCGTCCCAGGCTAGTGACTCATTTGCTGATATCGGTGGACTTTGACCACGACGTCGCTCGCGCCGCACAACTGTATGCTGGATGGTCTGGAGAGCAATGAGGCCATGGCTGATGTAACACAAACCATTGTTCATATGACGAGTAAAACTGACAATTAATTGATCACCATCACCCGAATATGACGTCACTTTACGACGGTGATTGAATCGTTACATCGAAGCAAAATGAAAGAAGGGCAAATTTTCTAAAGATAATTAATGAAGCAAATTTTAGTAGTTTCGCCATGCGTTTGAATACCGATGTCGTAGAAGTGCCTACGTGCCTAGTCAAATAAGGAAGCAAATCACAATACGTGGGAAATCCAACGAATAAGAGAAACCAGCCAGCGTCTGGCCGAGCACTGAGCGCCGGCAGATCGGAGCGTAGGCCGCCCATCCTAATGCACTGTATGCGACTGGGACACCCTGTACACCGGCAAGTCATGAGAAATGGCCTGAACGATCTTATAAATATCCTCGCTCCAGTACCAGTTGTGCCCCTTTCGAACTCTTTGTACTCTACTGATTCTGACGAAAACCCCGACTCTGGTTTCTTCTGTCTTTACCCGCCAAAGAGATTATTAGATTATTATACACTTCAAGGATGCGCTCTGGAGTCACCTCCAAGGGCTTCAGTTTGAAAGACCGATGATACGTGTTACTGTAGGTACTGACAGTGGCGTCCGGTAATGCGTTTACATAACAGTAGTTCCCAGTACCCGGAAATCTTTTAAATAATTAAGTCTTCAAGGTTCGCTGCCAACGTTCGACTACAAAGCATTTCGGTTCAGGATCATAAGTGTGTAAATAATGAATGTCCCGATCCTTTTTATACCTTTGAAATGCCTCGTTCCTGGTCTCTTTTCCACTATCCGAAAACAGACAAGAAGGTTGTCGTGTTGTGGCCTTAAATATTTTTGCGAAACCCCCAAAAATACACTTTGCACATTTGTCTTGTATCGGTACAGCCCATGCGAATTTCGAGAAAACATCTGTGACAGAGATGAACACTTACATAGTAATGGTGATGTCCGATGGTTCAGGTTTGAATAAGAGGTACAATAAGTTGCCTATCTACCGGCGGTGGACTACTCGGGTCAGACACAACAGTAATTTTAAAAGGGCAAAATTTACTGGAAAAGATTGAAGATAAATTAACTTGGGCAAATAAAATTGATATAAATTGTTGTTTTTTGTTGTTGAAGTTTATGCCTGTTTTTGGTGGCTTTCTTTGGTTTCTGTTCGTCAGAGCCTGAGTTTGAGAAAAGGGACGAGGATGAAGGGTGTTGTAAGTAGTTGTTAGTATCGTAAAGGTGGAATGGTTATTTTGAATGAACTTTACTTTCTTCCTGTTGCATGTTTGGTGTTTGGAAATTTGTTCATCTGATTCTGAGTCAGAGCATCCTTTTTGTTTTGCTATTGAATTAAAAGACGTTTGTTAATTTTATTTACAGACTTGATTTTGAAGTTTAATTATTGATTTAGTTTGAGTAATACCTTGTGTTTTTGTGTGCCTGAAGTTGATGGTTGACTTTTTGAAAGAGGTGCACACTTTACTTTTTTTGTGGAATTATTTTTACCTTTACCTTTCAGTGCCTGAGCCAGTTTTTGTTTGTCTTCAGTTTGGATGTTACCAATTTTTCTTTGGTCGAATTTTTCATCTAAAATATCTATAAGATAAATTTACACTTCTGTTTTTAGCAGTCCGTAAAACTATTTCTGACTCACAGTCAAGTCAACGTATGTTGATGCTTCTTGTAGTGGAGGTGAACCTTAGGAATAAGGGGGCCTTCCATGGTAAGTCCCTTGGGACCGGGACATCCCCTAAGGTACTAACATTCGAGGCTGCTCCGGTCTAGCCGCACGCTATCCAAGACTAGCACTGCTTGATCAGCAAAGGCGTTCGCCGAGCCCGAGCGGCGGGGCCGAACCGAGGACGGGCAGTCGCGAACACGCCTCGTCTGAGGGACCTACGCGCACTCGCCGCTAGACCAAAATTGTATCCGAATTGAACATGCTGTGTATCCAGTTAGACCAGTGAAATATAAATCACCAAAGCCGTGGACCTACAGTTCAATTCTTACCCCGTAACAGGCCTTCATCCGCCAGCCTCCGGCAAACGCCGCCGGCAGGCCAAGCTGTGCCGTGTGACTAAGAAATAGTTTCGTAACCGAAATCGATTTAATTCAGACAATAAGTGATAAGGTTTACTTTTTCGATCCCAGGGTGACAGCTTTGTTCTTTAAGTTATGTGGCAGTAAAAATAAATTGTTGGCTGAGCGATAGCGAAGCTCTTACTCGGGTGGGGCCGAAAATGAGTTTCTGTCCGTCCGTCCTAAATGATGTCTCGAGAACGGGTTGGCGCTCAGCGGGGAGATTAACAAGGGTATTTTCTATGGTTATCAGGAAAAGAATCTATTCTGGGATTTTACCTCCAGTGGTTTGGAAATTGGTCAGGGTTCATACCGGTTCCACAGTTTCAATTTCCCTGACTTTTCCCTGATTTCCGGAACCAAAAAAAATCGAGATTTTCCCTGACTTTTTCTACGCTTTACCCTTCAACTTTGCCCCACACAAGGGAACATCTTAGGTGATACTACACCCCGATTTCGACCTGACTTAATTTTTTAACGTTGGCTGTGCAGTGCCATAATACATATTCAAAGCTGCTGGCAATTTTTTGAAATTTTGAAAACGTATTTTTATTTATTTGTAGCTGTGCATGAAAAGTGTATACGAGGCACCCTGTGGCTGCGTCGCCGACTGGTGCAACTCGGGGCAGCCAGAAGAGAACCGAGGAGGCGCGCATCTCCGGACGAGTGTGTTATTTTACATGGACGTTCGTTGTATGTTCTCTTGGCAACATGAAAGCGAGCGAAGCGAGCTTCAAGCCATCGCTGGCGTAAATTAACTGTTCTTAAACTCAGCGAGTCCGTCCACGAGCGTTCTTTGTTGGGTTTTCCCTGGCCATTTTCGAATTTCCCTGACTTTTGTTGGTTTTCGGTGGCCCTTTATCAGCCTTGCGACCTTAGAGACGTCTCTTTGGAGCCGATTCAGTCCATTACTGAGAAGGGGTGTCTTGTTTGCCCCGCAGAGCATTAGAGATCCCAATGACGGCCGCCGGCAGTCCAAGGTAGGGTGCGCGGAGGGGCGGGCCAGTGTTTTGGGATGAACGGAGCCTGTTCCGCCCCGACGTAGTCTTGCGTACTCCTTCCTTGTTGTAGATTACTACTTATTTTCAGGTGTTGTGCAGTTTTCGAGGAGACATGTATAAAGGGTCGTACCCATATTACGTAACCTATTAGGGGGAGAGGGGGGGAGCCAAATACTACGCCCTATCTTAAATACAGGGAAAGGTTAGGTTATCCACGTCACAAAGGGGAGGAGGGGGGGGGGTCAAAAAGCGACCCAAAATCGGTCACGAAATGTGGGTACTGCTCCTAAGCATATTCGACTCTGAAAAATATTTTCAATTATATATGTCAGCTGTCAGTTTATTTGTCAAAAGTGAAATATCCATTGAAATCTTGGTAACATATTGAGGGGAAGTTAATAAGAAAATTACAGTGGAAAAGTCGATGGACTATTCTGCACATCTATAGGCCTATGGACAAAATTGTCACCCCAGCTACGAACAAAAATCTCATTCATGTATAGATGGTTACAATATTGTCCGTCTGCACTGCAAAAAACGCGGGTATGCTACAGAAGGAGGTACGGAACATTAGAAGGTACGGAAACCGATAACATGGCAACCTCCTATACGGTACGGAAAGGGGTACGGACATTCCGTGAAATTTAAACCGCCCGATTCCGTACCATGGCTTCCGTACCATATAGGCATCTCTGTGTATTTCTCCTCCGTAACCGACAGTCTTACGCACCGTATGCTAAAAACAGACTACGGAAGTTCCGTTCCGTAAGGGAGCGGCCGTCATAATTTTTTGCCGTGTGGAGTCCTGAATATTGTCACTGGCCTACGGACATGCATAATCGTCCACAACTCATGGACAAAAAATGTCCATTGATTCTTTTTTTTCGTGTATTTGCAAGCCCTGTGAAACATATCGGCTATCGGAAGTTTCATTGCCGGTGTCAGCGTTAATCTTCGTCGCACGGCCCAACCTCGGGCTTTCTTACGTCAGAAATGTCAAATTTCTCTGCGTTTTCGTCGCAAGCTGGCGCCTGCTTGCTAAATGTGCTTTCTTCCCCGACGTAGGTGTACCGTGACGCCATGAACATGAAGATGACCATGATGACCGTCATGAGTCCAGAGTACACGAAGAATTCCGTGGTCTGCGAACGAAGAGATGAAATGCATGAGCACCAACCGTTAAGTGCACAATTCTACAATGACGTTTCTGTTTGATCTGGTTTAAAAGTTGTACAAGATTATATTTCTTCTGACTCTGGGAAAGGCATTATGGGCGCAACCGGGGCGAAACCTTTCAAGCTTCGGAAAGCGAACAGAATTGATAGGAAGGCCGGATTGTTGCATTCGCTTTCCTTGCAACTAGATAAATTATACCGGATGCTTGAATCAACAAGCTGGCCCGTCTCTTCCGTCAACCTCGGTGCCAGTTCCGCTGCGCTCCACTGGCACCTCGGTTTGACAGGGGGACTTGGCCAGCTTGGCCTGCCGGCGGCGTGTGCGGGGGCCTTCGGCTCCCGCCTCAAGTCTCCCTAGAAGTGCCCGATAGCAGATGAATTTGTTACGATTAAAATCGTAAACACTAGAAGGCCGGGAAAAATCGCATACCTAGAACGACTGGAGGGGCCAAATTGGACCATACCCCAATTTTCGCAAATTCACGCCTCTTTATGCGTTTTTTTCTGTTGATTATGGTGCCTTATGATGTCCTCTTCTCTTTTAAAATGTCACATGACATCCTCGAACCCTTAAAGAGCCTCAGGGTAGGCAACCCGCACTATACATGTCAGTGAAACTCACGGCGTAGTAGATAGGGCAACAAGAAGCAAGCAGAAGGTTCCTGGTTGTAATACTGGAATTTTCTAATTGTGTAATGATTTTTCTTTGATTGTTTTGCGATGTATAATGTTGGAAATTAAAAATTATTGACTTCTGAAGTCAAAATTTTTCTCAACCTAGTATTTAATTTTGCTCCAAATGATCTAGGCTGATGTCTAACCTAAAACCAAAAAATTACCACTTAGGCGTCTAGCAGACAGACTTCAGACGTCTATGAGACCAATTTAAATCCAGGAAAATACGTCTATTAGATAGATTTTCGACATCTTTGTCGTGACTCCAGTGTATTCTTCTGCGTGCCCGCTCTCGCCTCATTCTTGCGTGGACCGAACAGAACTTCGATCTGCATTGCTGGTTGCCTACCTTCCTTGTACTTGCACCGCCATGAACTCACACCTGACCATTCACATGACAGCCATACACCTATCTGTTCAATGTACTTGCAGGACAGTCGCCAGAAATCGAAAAAAACGCGTCTATGCGGTAAAAAGACAGCCAGGGTCCAATTTGGACCCTACCGTCGTTCTAGGTATACACCCTTATAACTTCTAAGAAAAAAAAAACGCAGAACGACGAAACTTTGCAGATATGTTCAGGACGCAAACTTAGGAAAAGTCGAAAAGCGTCGGCCCCCCCCCCCCCCCAAAAAAAAAAAAAAAAAAAAACGGGGGTGGCAGTACTTGCAATGCGAAGAAGGGCCAAATCGGACCCGTCCGGCCTTCTTTAGTGTTAACCTGAGCCCGTCCCTGTGCGCGCCGCGATGGTAATAATGTGCGCGCGGCGGCCAACCCTAACCTCAAAAAACAAAAACACAAATTTTCATTAATCAAAAGTGCGATACAAATCGAAAATTGTTGCCATCGCACGTGATTCTACGTTAGAAAAGTAGTTGATCCTCAAAATTTGAAGTTTTTTTATGAACGATAAGTCGGCGAACACACGTCCGCCCGAACGAACATGCGGCATCAGACTATAAGCACGGCTCCTGCCGTTTCTAAAGAAACGTGTCGGGACGGGCTAAAAACGCCACCGGGCTGTAGTTGGCCAACTAACTTGCAAACTAAGACGAATCATGGCCTGGTAAAAAAAAACACTGGGCTACATTCTAGTAGTAGTAGCTAGGGAGAACTCGGACCCACTTTGGTTTCAATTTTACCAGGACTAAACTCTTCTCCGCAAACTGCCGCCAGAACGACGACAATTCGTTTGTTGCGACGTTATCGCCAACCAGATACGAATCATGGCCTGGTAAAATAGATACCCGGCTAGATTCTAGTAGTCCGAGCTAGGGAGAACTTAAATCGATTCCGGTTGTGATTTTACTAGGCTACATTCGGTAGAAACTCGTAAGTTCTGCGATTTTTGATAATTTCGTTCGCATCTTCTAGGTCTTGGCTGAGAACCGGGTGGTGGTGTCAAAAAAGGAAGCCCCCAATTATTATTTTTTCGCCATTTTTGATATGTTGTCCAGTGACCCATAAAACGTCTCTCCGGCATTTCGTCGTATGGTCGTTACGGTTATGGTCGTGTAGAAAAAAAATAATTTTGCCAACAAATTAGTTGACCAATTTTAGCCCGGTAAGGACGCCTACTGCAATACACACCCGATCCGAGAAAAGACCAGAGCCTGTGATGATCAGGACAATCATGTCCCCCACCGCTGTCGTGAGCTGGAAGATGGCCGTGATCGACGATTTCATGTTCAATGGTGCCTAAGGAAGGGAGGCGTTTTTTATTTATTACGCTCAAAGGTAAAGACGCACATAAATAAAATCATGTAGATAATTACAATATGAAAGCTTAGAAGATTGTCAGTTAGTTTTGATAGTTTCCTGAAAGGTGCGTTCGTTTCTGCATTCGTTTCGAAACAATTTCCAGCACATATCCTGATACGCTTTAACTAACCTCTTTGTAGCCAAACTCGAGGACAGCGATAGCGAACCATATATCGGCTAGCGCAATGAAGAAATACTGCGGCAGCTGCCACAACATGTGGACCTGGTGTGGTTGCAAACAAATCTTACAATTTCGCCCCAATTGCATGTTATGATCGTATTTGAAGTAAGCGGAAAAAGGGTATATTAGTTATACCATAGTGGAGATTGTTTCTGGTATGTCTCTTGAAACAATATTGGGGCCCCTCATTTTTTAGCCCGGTCCGAGCGGAGGGAGGAGCTCTGTGCATCGACTATTGGGCTTTTTTTATTTTTGCAAGCCGCTAGATGGCGGGAAGAGCTATCCTACGGTTCTACTAACTTTTAAACTGTTTATTCATTTAAAAAAAAAAAAAACAAACAGGCGAAGCCCACAACTTATATGCTCAGCCCTGTATCTGAATCAAACAAATGCCCGTACCACTTTCATTTTACCCTTTTTAACTTTATTTTTATTTTGGGGGGTAGTTTTACCTCTGGTGATTAGATCGGATCTTTGTTAACTACTCAACTTCGAACGTCCATCCATAGCCATAGGGTGGATTTTTTTCTGCTTCCATTTCTAACAATTTGTAAAATGTTTGTTTTACTTCATATCAGTAAGTAAGGGTGGTTCAATCATAGTAGGATGAATGAGTTAATTACTTATTCTATCATGTGTTGTGGTCTTGAAGTTGAACAGTTTTTCAAATTATGCACTGGATGCTCAGCTGAAGCCAAAGTGCCTGCTCTAGTCATTGGATAACTTACTTCACTCTCTGATATCTTTAAATAAATTACTTGGATCTTTTGGAAAGATTTGAAATATTATCATGTATATTTTAACCGTAAAAGTGGACCTAACTAAAATCATCCCCCTAGCAAGAGCGACAGCAATGCATACAATCTAGCATCTTATCTACCATGACAAATCAGTGGTGAAAAATATATCCTTTCCAAATTGGGGGAAAAATCTGGCGGGTCTTACCTGATCTGGGGGAGGTATTACACTAAGCTGGGATTAACCCCTGGTCTTTGCATGAACTGCACCTACCATACGTCCCCGCCTCACCTGGCCGTACTGCCCTCCGGCGTCCACGGCGGCCCGCTCGATGTTGAGCTGCAGGATGGCGGTGCAGAGGAAGGCAGCGGCCGCCATGAGCCCGCCGACGCTCATGCGCTGCAGGGAGGTGGTGAGGACGCCGCACCGGGCCAGCAGCGGGTGCAGCCACGCCTCGAAGCCGGGCAGCAGTAGCACTACCATCAGCCCGCCCGACAGACTCATCTGGTCCGGCTTGATGGTCCAGCCACCTACCCTGCCGTCCAGCTGCTTCGCCTGCGCACGGACGGCCGGGGATAAATAAGCACGCCTTGCGGGAACTGTCACTCGGATTTCGAATAGGAAAGTCTTCATAGCTTCACAAATCGTCACATTGTAGCGAACGGCAAAAGGACAGACTTTTATAGGTGTTCCAGGAAAAACATGTTGGATTTCTTGAGTTTTACATTTCGTCAGAGGATTTTCTTTAAAAAGGAACCATAAATAGTGGATAGTCTTAATTGAGTGGCGTCTGAAAATTAGGACAGGGATTTTGAACTACATATCAGACCACTTAGTCTGAATTATACTGGAAGGAAATAAATAAAAATGTGCCTCCAGCCTGACTCGGTCAACCTACAGTCCTGCATTGCTCTCTGGACTACACGAACCGTGGCAATTGATTTAATTGCGAAAATTTGCTATGGGGCCAAATGATCAGATGGAATGCAAAGGGCTGCAGAGGCCGTCCGTAGCTCCTTAGATAGATTTTGAGGTCCTCCACCAAGAAACTACTGTTGGAGGACTAGAAGCTGCTGGCCCTGGGGCTACCGCTTTGCTGGACGTTGCAACGGTATTAGCCCTCATTATCCAAAGTACAGACTTGTATTTGGTCCCAAATTGACGGGAAGAAGTTACTGGTTGCCTTCGTGGCGAGATCTAGGTCAAAACTCAGACCTCGGGTCTGGGCGGCCTCTGTGGGCGGGTTTTGAGGTCTCTTCTAACGATCGCCAGAGCCAAACCATTTAAGATATCGACTTCAGATTTTGTGAGGAAGCAGATAAGGGTACAATCTCAATATCGGTATGCTCAAATAATTTTTTGAACCGCTTCGTTAAAACGACCGCGACTTTGCGCCACAACAGCTTTTTTCTATGGCAACGGAAAAATAATCCCCCATACCGTTCTCTAGATAATTCTTTCTTCTAACCAATGATACTTGTCCGATCTCAGTGCGACAAACGGTTTGGCGTCAAAAGCTGGAACGCCAAACTTCTGCACGGCGCAATTTGAGCGCTTTTGCATACACGCCAAGGGCAGCTTTGGAATAAAGTAACCAAGCCCCCTCTGGCTCACTCCTCCCCCACACTGCCTGCCCTGCCCGGGTGCCCCCCCCCCCCCCTGCTGTTACGGGTCGTCCGGCGGGCATGCGCAATAAAAAGGGACAGCTACTGCAAAGTTAACATTTTGAACGGAAAATCTGACAAGTTCGATCAGTGGTTCATTTTTCTGAGCTTGTTGAAACTAGCAGAGTGGCGTTTAGCAGGTTTTTGTACCTCATTCGGTTCGCTAGTAATTAAATTTTGAAAATATTTGACCGGTACCAAGATTTTTCTAATTTCTGTACGGATTGGGCTAGAAATAACTGCTAAAACGCCATTTTGTTCGTCTCGTTCAGTACCAAAGTATAAGCCAATTGCGAGACATGCCCGTCAAACTGTTCAAAAGTTTAAGATTTGGAGTGGATCTATTGCCCGCAGATACAATGGACGGCCGGGTACGGTCGCAGCGGGGGGCGACTCACACCGCACGGGTCACTGTCCCTCCCTTATTATCCTCCGATGCACAGGGGGGGAGTGCGGGGGCGGCGGATAGTTTGGTCGTTGCAACATTAACCCCTACTTTCCCGCCGATTTGAAAAAGGCTCAAATAGCGCTGTGCAGAGGTTTGGCGTTCCAGCTTTTGACGCCAAACCGTTCGTCGCAATGAGATCGGACAAGTACCACTGGATAGAGGAAAGAATTATCTAGAGAACGGTATGGGGGATTTTTTTTTCGTGGCCGGAGAAGAAAGTTGTTATGGCGCAAAGTCCCGGTCGTTTTTAGGTGTGACAGGTGCTCATAATTTTTTTCAACATACCAATATTGAGATTGAACCTATATCTGCTTCCCCACTAAATTTGAAGTCGTTACCTTGAACGGTTTGGCTGTGGCGATCGTTAGAAGACGACTCATAATCGGTCTGCAGAGGCCGCCCAGACCCGAGGTCCTCTTTCCTCCTAACACGAAACGCCTAAAGTAGATACAGTACCCGAGAGGTCGGGCGACGCGCGGATGGAGCGGCGCCTTATCGAACAGCCGCCAGCGTGCCGGGTGTGTTTTTGTTCTTTTTCCTCCGCGTGCTACGCCCCGCTACCTTGTCCGAGAAGAAGCAAGCAGAAGCAAGGCGAAAGCCAACGGATAACCTCCAGGTTGCGTGATGTAAGCTGGAGTATTTAAGTTTGAAAAAAGTCAACACGTAAGCGTTATTTGTTTTCTGATTGCGCGATATGTGATTGGAAGCTGGGGATGAAACTACGGATAGTATTATTTGGGCTAGAAGTGACGCCTCAGTTCGCCTCAGTCTCTTCCTTACTGGAATCCATTTCTCCTAAGATTTCTTCTAGGCCCCTTCCCGCCGCCTCCCGCACCTCCAGCATTCATGATTCTAAGAAACATCAGTTCAATACATTTTAAAATCAGCAATTCAATGCTCTTAGAAAATATGCATTGTAATTCTCATTACACTGGGGGTCTTTCGCGGCCCACTTTTTGCAGAAGTGAAGAAGCAAGAAAAAAATCGTTAAAAAGTGTATAATTTTTCTTTTTTTTTCGGATTTTTGGCACTTTTAAGGGGTTGATCTGAGTCGCGGCCGTCATTACGAGAAGTCCAGAGTTTATCGCTACCGCTGCCGATCAATTTTTGAACCGTTCCACCCGTAACTTAAAAAATACCCCTCACCCCCTCCAAAATTGAGGGATGGTCGGATAGGGTTGAAATTCGAAACTTGGCATTAAGGTGTTTCGTGTCAAAACCTGGAGTGAGTTTTGACCTACATCTCGCCACGAAGGCAACCAGTAACTTCTTCCCGTCAATTTGAGACCAAACCGAAGACTGTACGTTGGATATTAGGGGCTTAAAAGCGTCGTAACGTCTGGCAAAGCGGCAGCCCCAGGGCCAGGAGCTTCTAGTCCCCTAGCAGTAGTCTCTTGTCTCAACTAAAAAAGTAAAGCTGGGCCTGGGCGAGTGAAGTGAGTGAGTTGAGCATCGAGTAATGATGTTTTTATTTATTTTTTTTGCTAAGAAGGGGAAGTTTGAGAAGTTTGAGGCACCTACGTGGGGCTTAGCTGCCTCACCGGCAGTCAAAATAAATGTCCCCAAAGAATTCACCCTAAAGATAATTCCGAAAAAGTAGAACACTAAAGAACCAGATGAACGATGTAGCTTCGAGACAACCGCATTTTAAGTGCGAAAACGAACCAAATTAGGATTGATAGTAAATAAGAGGGTTACCGACTATTCAGTAGTTTTATCAACATTGCCGATTTAGCGCTGTTCCGCAAATTAAGGACAGGGGGAGGATGTTTTACAATAAGGTTTCTCTCCAGACTAGTGCCTGTAAAGTGACTTCAAAAAAACTGGATTTAAGACTTTCCTCCGGCGTACAGGGACCGTATCGCTTACGATGCGTACCTGGAAAGTCCACCGGGACCCCTGCATGTCAAAAAGCGCCCAGAAGACAGGTAGCGGCACGGCGAGGACGAGGAGGCGCAGCAGAACTTTGACCTCCGTGACCAGCTGGTCTCCGTAGCGCGGAGCCATGGCGTCCAGCCAATGGCTCTTCTTACCGTTGTCATCTTTAGGCCGCCCTTTGTCGTGCCGTATGGAGTGCCACAGCCCGTTCTGTCAACCCAGCGTAAGCCCACACCATAAACCATGTGGCAAGCAAACTCCTTAGAAATTGGCATCCTACTATGGTTGCGAAATCGTGGCACGCAAGTATACCTGAGAAAGCTACCATTTCTGAACGTCAATAAATTTTTGGTGAGCGCCTGTGCTTGCCAATTTTTGTCGTGCTGTAGCTCCATTTCCATTTAGTTGTATCATACAGCTTGAAAACATTTGGTGAGCGAATTCGCAACCAAGTATTGGCGAGCACGGGCGCTCGCCAAAAACTTGCAGTAAAAGTTATAGCCGATTACAAGCGCTCGCCAAAAATTGGTATTCATAGTCCACGCCACCATAGTGCCGCGTTTACTTTGCCACAGGATTTGCATTGCATGTTCCAGGGAAAACACAATGGTACATGCTGGTCCCGGTTCTCGTGTGCCATCAGACCACACTGTCCAGGAGCCAAGCTACAAAGGCACATTCTGTGCGCCTGATGGCAAAGCGCCTCTTGTGGTCTATTTGTCAGCCTTGAAACCCTTCACAATACCCTTCTCCATGCAGCAAATAGGAAAGGGCGCTTGGCAGCTGAACAGAATATTCAGTGGCACCTGATTTCTGAACACCTTTAATTTCATCAACCACGTTTTCAAACGGATCATATTTGTTTTACGACCTGTCTGATGTGTGTTTGCACTACCAACCCCGATGCATTTGGTGACCTGGACTAGCACGTTGCCCTCAGGGTCCTTCATGACGTACAGCGGCCTACCAACGACGAAGACTCCTACGGACAAGGAAACCAATACTGAATCTTAGGGACCGTACATAATCCACGTGGACAGCTGAAAAAAAGGGGGGGGGGTAGACGACTGTCCACGGTGAGAGGGGGTGCATTTGTGGCTAAGTGCGGGAAGTAGGCGGACCCCAAACCATGTCAACACTGCAAAGCCAAGTGTGGACCAGGTCCAGGCAAGGTAGCGTGGACCACTTCGGTCCACATTAGAAAGCGTGGACCACTAGTGGTCTACACAAGGAAGTGTGGACCACTAGTGGTCTACACAAGGAAGCGTGGACCACTAGTGGTCTACACAAGGAAGTGTGGACCACGGTTTAGTCCACACTAGGAAACGTGGACCACCAATAGTATCAGATAGTGATAGTTATGCGCGGCCCGGTTGTGGACCAAGCCGTGGTCCACACTTGGCTTTGCAGTGAAATCTTTAGTAGATCGTAAGTAGAGATAACTATACATATTTTTAACGAACACAACGTATGCAAACCCCGATGTTTAGAAGTGGCTCTGGGGTTTGCCACCTTTACGTACCTTTGGCAAACCCCAACCAGAAAAATACACAAAACGTAACGTCTGTCAACTGCAGGTCCACAATGGCGGTAAGTAGAGATAAGTAGATGACCGTGGGGTGCACTTGCTTACCCTAACCTACAGCAGAAAAACAAAATAATCGCGTATGTGGGGCAGAGCAATTTCTCATCATGAAGATTCCTAAACCCTAAAACTTTCTCACTTTTTAACTCCATGAGCATCGTTAATGGACGTAAGAAGCACTATTCTCAATGCTCTTTCTGTGTAAATAAGCTTCCAGTTAAAAAAAAAAAAAGTGCTAAATAGAGTTCCTACGGAGGCGCGCTTCGCGCTTTCCTTACGGCCTCGCTCTCCTTGAGAAGACCGACCGTCTCGGTCTTAACCGAACTTTACGTGGGGCAAAGGAGCGATTTTATTTTTCACTTGGCCAAATGGTAGTACGGCGGGACAGATCCGCGTGGCCGTAACGTTACCCGTTCACCTGGACCCGTCATAAATCAACGTTCAATCCACGTTATTTACAGCAAAGTACCTCTTTAAGAAATGACACTAGCCGAGATGTTGGACACGAGCTTGGCCAACGGCTAAAACTTGGAAAATACGATTCTTTAGCGTGTACACCGCCTCCGCGCGGCCCTACATGGTGACACCTGAGGACGGGCGGAGGGTATCAGCGTTCTACAGCAACACAAAGTCCTTCAAACCACACTAGGATTCCAATGGCGCCCATTGGCTCCAATGACAATGATCCAACAGGAATAGCATCTCTTCCAATGGAGATTTGGGCATTCCATTAGGTTGACGGAGTGCTTCCTATTGGTCGATTGTTCCCAATTGGATAAAGGACTCTAAGCCATTGGAACTCCATTCCAATGGGCATCTGACCAATGAGAATCTCTTCCCAATCGGTTGCCGTCCAGTGGGACCCGCGTCCCAATTGGAATATAACTAATGGGAATGTATTCCCATCGGAAGCTCATCATTGGGATCCTATTCCAATGAGGACCCGTAAGGGAAGTATTTCCCTCATGGGAAGCTTGGTGGCGAAGTTAGTAGAGTGTCAGAGTTCTAAGTGGAAGGTCGGAAGTTCGAATCTCCAAGCGGTCACATTTTTCCCAATCGAAAATGCATTTCCAATAGGAAGCTATCTCCAATTGGAAATCGTATTCCCAATGGAACCAGGGCGCCATAAATCAATTGGGTGATGATCTTTTAAACCAATAGGGATTTCGGCCCCCAATGGAGACCAATTGGAAAAAAATTCCCACTGATTGTCTCATTGGAATCCTAGTGTGGGAAGTCACAATCAAAGCGGTCTCACTTTCGGTCGACCAAATACTGAGTACCGTACCACAAAAGAAGAGCATGAGGATGGCGGGCGTGCCGAAGGCAAGCGGGTAGCACGTGTCCGAGCCCAGGCAGGGCACGGAGCGCAGCTCGGGCGCCACGAACGTGCCCAGCGTGCCACCTACGTTGATGATGAAGTAAAAAAGGCTGAAGAAACGTTCCAGGTGGCGACGCTGCTGCGGCAAAACGAACTGGTCGCCGCCGAACGACGAGACGCACGGCTTGATGCCGCCCGTGCCAGTGGCGATGAGCAGCAGCCCGACACACGTCACCGGCCTGCGCAGCCACGAGGATTATTGGAACCTCGGAGTCCACGTGGAAGAAGTATGTATGGGACCACCCACCGCGGTTTACCCGACGTTTATTTTACCCCACGACCGTTTATCCACCAACGACTGTCTTAATTTTTAATGTCCAATTTTACTTGAACCACCGCAATTTAGGTCCAAAAGTATTATGTACGGTATATGAACGTTTGAACCACCATTTTTTAATTTTTTTTTTACGTGTGATGTGATTGCACTCTTATAAATGAATGCTTGATTTTAGCGTACTTTGATGCTTCTGGGATTTTCTTGAGTGTATGTCGGTAGACCGACCCTTATTTTGACCGACCCTATATATTTATATTAATATATATCAATATTTTTAATGCAGGTCGTTACACGGGTCGGTCAAATATATTTGAAAGCATATTAAATATATTGTAGCCGACCTGGCATTTAAAAAAAACCTAACCTAACCTACCTAACCTAACCTACCTAACCTAACCTAGCTGACCTATATTTTATTCGGCCGACCTATTAATAATATTGTGATATAATAAATATTAATATAATTAAAAAAAATTAAATGGTCGGCAGAGGGTAGGTGCTTATATTAGGTCGGCGAAAATAAGGGTCGGTCTACCGGGGCGCTCCGATCTTACATCCGTATTTAAGACATTTGTTGATTCTGGCATACTTGTCAATACGTTTCTTGATTCAAAAAAAAAAACATTCATCAAAATATGCTTAAATCAAGCATGCATTTTGGAGAGAGCAGTAAGTCAGGCTAGACACCGCCACCAGCACAAAATGTCGGAATGTTCATGCGCAGTTGCGGAAATTTGTTATACTTTTCATCCCATATCCACAAAAAAAAAAAATACGATTTTTTCGATCATGGGAAAAGGTTGCGCACGGCACCCCGGCACCCGGATGGGGCCTAACTGCCACTTGCCGCAGCAAAAATCAATGTCGCTGAAACATTTTCAAAATATTTACGAAGGTCAATTTGGCTACAGTAGGTCCCCAGAGACCTGAAATTTCAAGGAAAACGCTGTAACTATGACGGTTATTGAGATATCGGCGTTTTAAGTGCGAAAATAAATCAAAATGAGATTGACGCGAATTTTGCACTAAAAATCGCCGATATCTCGAAAACCGTAAAAGTTAGAGCGTCCTAGTTATTCGGTTCGTTTTGTTTTTATTGCAATACATCCTCGACGGAAGTGACCACCTGACCTTTCGAATTTCTCATCATTTCTTTTACACTACGTTTTGCAAAATATTAACAACCCGCCAACATTCGTATCCGGATGGATTCCGAATTCCAGTAATGTAGTTATGCTTGAGGCATCGGATGAACACTGATTTAGAGAGTGATTAACCCCTCGTTACGAACACAAATACTTCGCTATCGTCCAATACCATCGGACAGTATTTGTACGTTCATTTCTCGCATTAATACTCACAGTCCAGGCAATCCTAGTTGTCTCCATGACGCCAGAGACACTACGATGTTCCCTAAGGCGTACACCAGAGACAGGTAGAGGATGGTCCTGCAGCACGGAGAGACTTGTTGTCATGATCCATAAGCAGGGAGGGCATCGGGTACAGTGATTGCTGTTACCTCAGTTGGAACGTAAGCTTCACTGGTTGTTTGAGATGTGCCGGAGGACCCTCCCGGAAAGCGCATCGCGATTTTTTTTTGAAAGGCGCACAATTTTAACGCAATATGCAAGTTACAACCAATGTGCCCACTACCACTGTACCCGATACCCCCTAAAGCACACAAATTGAGAAAAGGACATCGCAACAACTTAACACTCTTTTCCACGCCAACGATTTTGGTGCATGACTAAAAAACAAGGCGATGAAACGTTGACGGTGAACGGTGAAATAGATTCACTTAGATTTAATATCTGCTTTTTGAGTGGAAAAGGGGGGACAAGGGGGGCAAACGCCGCCGAATGTTTCGTTCGCGCTGCACCAGTTGTGTCTGGAATGCTTCCTAGCGTGTGTGTTTGCACGCGCCTAAATTTGCCCAGCCACGAGTCAGAGATGATGCCGCCAATGATGACGACCAGGTAGCACGTCATGTTGAAGGCGTGAAAGACGACGGTGGAGTCGTCTTGACTTAACATGAGCTGTTCATTAAGGAACAACACCAGCACGGCTGGAAAACAAAAGAACGCACACAGTGTCACCAGTCGCAAAATGCCACACAGAGAAATAATGTTTTAACAACGGACATTAACTAACGGCAATCGGTATGCCATTTCAAACATGATCTTGTCTTGAAATGGAAATGAACGCCGGTAAAACTAATGCGGGACGTTACGCTCGTTCTGAAGCGTGTCACTCCTCTTAGAGACTTTCCTTGCTATGCTGAAAGAGGAGCGTAATGCAATCAGTTATGCTTAAAATCGAGCGTAGAGTGACGTCTAAGTTTTACCAGTGATAATCCTTAACCTTTTCCTGTGAACAAGTCTGCAGACGTTAAGAAAATATCTAAAATAATGCAGAACGTTCAACACACAGTGTTCAGACGGTCCCCCCATGGGATGCCGATGCAGCCATAGTCATTTTTCAAGCGCTCAGTAAACACGTTCTAGACAGGTTTTCGTAGATCTGTAAACCAGACGTGGCAATGATTTCGAAAATTATTTAGACTCCCGTGTCTCGCATGTGAAGATGAGTCCGGTATGATAAAAGAAGAATGTAGTTTACAATTTGAATCCTCTACGACAGAAATCACGCGGGCACACTCACCCATCGACAGAACACATTCAGGATAGCGAATTACCTGGCTTCGCTATCGCCCAGCCAATCAATTACAATTCCCTGTGCTGTCCAAGATTTACTTACTACGTAAAGAGTAGAAGGAAAATCGTTCACAGAACTCATTAACGATAACCAGGAACACTGCTCTTGGATACTTCAGCTCCTGGGTGACAAAAATAGAAACGAAATTTGTTTAAGATGTTGATGATGGTGGACACTGTTATTTTTTAGGCTTTGAATTTCAACCTTCAGCCGCGTGACACAAATTAGACGTTAAGGGTTGAATGCATTCAACCTTAAAATGGGGTTGGATTATTTAAAACCCTGCACGAGGGTTGAAATCCAAACCTTAATGGAGGGGCAAAAATGGAAAGTCGTGAGTATAAATTAATACTGATAAAAAAAGCCAAAATATTTCACTTACGTACAGCATTTATGTACGTGTATGCATGCCCTTTAGCTGGGGCTCGAACCCAGGACCTCCCGCCCACAGGTCCGTGCCTTTACCCACACGGCTAAACTGACAGTTAAGAACCTGAGACCCCGATCAGACCTCTTTTATATATCGTACCATCTTAGGGTTTAAAATTCAACCCAGTCAGATGACAATTATTACCATTTCAAATGGCGCTGCATTTTATCATCCACGAGGGCTGAAATTCCACTGTTGCAAGTACAGTTTTGAACCAAATTGATAAAATGTAAAAGAGGGGAACTTAGATATGTGATATTTCAACCATAAGTCAGAGGTTTCAGACCTAGCACTGCAAATTTTCAGCCTTGGATGTAATTTGTGCCCTTAAGGTTGAAATGTCAGCCCTTTCTGAGAATTCGGCCTTAAGGGTTGATCGTTTTCAACCCTTGAGAGTTCAGCCTTAAGTGTTGATCGTTTTCAACCCTTTTCTGCGAAGGAATAAAAATTTAAGCCAGAAAATAACAGTAGAGGGGACCTTCCAAACTCGCTTACTTGCCCCGTCCGTAAGAGTGTCAAAGTTTATAGAACCTTTTCAGGCGTGCCACGCCCAAATCGTTCCTTTCATGCATGGGATGAATGGAATTTGTTTTGGGACCTCTTCAGGAGTTACGTAATAACCCTAAAGTTCCACTGACTCCGTGTTCAGAACAATTTTTCGAAATTGTTATTTGGGATCATATTGGGATAGGGGGAGAAGGTGGGAGAGGGTTCAAAGTAGGCACCTATTTTCAGTATATTTCCCTTTATTTTTCATCCGTCAATTTTAGTGAAGATGCATTTCAAATGTGTTCATACCAATTAGTATTTAGTCGAGTGCACGCCATCGAGTGCATTTCTATTGCCCCCCCCCCCCCCCCCCCCTCCTCCCTTTCTATCGGCCCTCGCTGTTTGGAGTACGCCTCGGATGCGATGTGAACTTCCAACAACGTTTTTAACGCGGTTTGCACGAGTTCAACCAAAAAAAAAAAGAAACACACACAAAAAAAAAACACATTTCGTACCTGTAATTGCTGGCGTTCGCCTTTTTCCTCGGCCATCTTCGTAGGTCTTGGAAATTCTTCTGAGGCAGATCAGACAAGTGACGGACAACACAGCGTCCACGTCCCGGCGTGTATGCTCTACACTGAGGCAGACATTCTCGTCGGTACCTCTCCCTGAAATACTCAGGCAATCCGGCGTTGACTTTGTTTCCTGATACCACCCTAAAACAAAAGATTTTGTCATTTGTACAACGCAAGTTTTGTCTTGCCTTCCCATACAATGTCAAAAGACATTAACGTAAACAATCAAGAAAAACCGTTGGACATTTTTGCATTACACTATGCACGTAAAAGAGGGGTTGAAATGAACACCCCACAATTTTGACTGAAACTTTGAGGGTTCGATCAGATTCAGCCTACTAAATATAATTCCGGCGTCCCCGACTCGGCATCTCGGAATTATTTTTGCATCTGTCGAACGTATGGTTATGAATGATTTGGCGTGAAACAAAGGCAACTGAAAAAGGTCGTGCACGGTACACACATGAACCATTTTCTTGTGACACTACATGGTTGAACAGAGCCTCCGACCACACGAGGACTAACATTTCCGCACAAGGATATAAACCATAGGGACAGCAATGTCCATTGTATTTTGAAGACACGTATTCTGGCTGTCCTATGACGTCAATCTTGGTACCGTCTATACTCTCCGTGGCCGTCTTACAGGGTTGCGTTTTTATCAACTTTCCAGGCGTTGTCCGTTTTCCTGGGCGGACCGGTGAGGGGGGGGGGGGGGTACTAAGAATTATTTTCGAAATACGTCAGTGTACAGCAAAAAAAGCGGTCATAACACCCTACATAGTGCTAAAGTTATGAGATTGTGGATTCTGTAGAAACCCGTGGCTGAGTGATAGTGAAGCCCTTAACTCGGGTGGCGGTCAAAACTTTGGTTTTGAGTGCGCAAGGTATCTCGAGAACGGTTTGACACACGGGTGGGTGGGGGGGGGGGGGTTTCCCTATGATTGGGAGGAAGAAAACCACCCCTTCTGTGATTTATTTAGGGTACAAATTATTGTTAATTATTTAATTTCAGATCCAGAATTCCGCAAGTTGGGCGGATTCAGTCCAGTAACAAGAAGGGATAAGTGATATGTTGCCCCGCATGGCCTTACACAGCCTGCACAGCCTAATGCCTGCCGCCGGCAGGCCAAGGTGTCGGTGCGCGGAGGGGCGGTACAGTGCTTTGCGAGGAACGAAGCCTGCTGCGCCCCTACGAGGCCTGGCCGACTGTATGTGGGGTAGTAAGAGCAATTTAAAAATAAAATCACGCTGAAAAAAATCATAGGCTAAAAGACGACAATGGCAATTCGTTTACAGTTTTTAGGTTTGATCTGCACAGTTTAAGCGATAGCGGATAGCGAACTTATCCTTAGAGAGATTACTGCACATACACATACCCGCTTTGGCTGTGCCCTCGTGGTACAGAATGATGTTGCGCGCGCTTCGTTGATCTCCAGGGATGCTCTCTGCCGGTCAGATTCGACTTTTTGCTGCCCTCATTTTCCCCACGAAACCATCCCTAGCGCTGTGCATACGGTCCTCATTGACGGCAAATGCGGCTCTGATACCTGCCTTGACGCCGCGGCATCGCCGCCTATCCCGCCTACTATCGGAAAATGAGAGAGAGAGAGAGCGCGGCGCAGCGGGTTCTGGTCGCGTGCCGCTCTGTAGACACGTAACTCGTGCAGGGGGGCGCGCAAATTATAGGAGACACTCAGAAGGACAGCGGGCACCGGACGTTATCGTGAACAGATGAATGATGATGCCTCGAGACCCCTCAGCGCTATCATCGGCTAATCCGCGTACAGACGACGGTGCCATCCGTGTGCCACGTGCACGCAAGGTTGGAGACGTTCCACAGTTCTGTGCGACGATATGCGCCCTGGACTGGATGGACTCTCTGCACTCCTAGGACTTGTACCTCATTCAGTGCTTGACAGAAACGTTTTTGTGGCAATCAGTGTACACTTTTGGACAGAGTTGTGGACCCCTCGGACATAACCTCTTCTTTAGAGCCTCCACTGAACAAAACTGTGGACAACCTGGTCTCAAACTTGGTACAGACACGTACAGGATGCGCAAGGCGGTAATTTTCGAGTAAAATCCGACGAATACACTCCTTAAAATATCCAAAATACAACTAGCAAAGAGGGCGTCAACGGTGGACATAGACCGGCTTCCCATGAAAGTATTAAGCTCACTTTTTCGCTTGAACCGGCGTTGAACCGGCGGCAGCCCGGTCACGCCAGCGGAGGCAATGCAGCGCAGACGATCGCGTATGTCAACAGCCCGAGTCAGACCAAGTGCTACAGTTGTGGAGGCGCACATGCAGGCGCGGATCCAGGGGCGGCTCTGTAGGGGGGGCCCGATGAACCGCTTTCTGCCTACTTTCAGGCGGATTGTAACGCGAATTGCCTACCTTTCGGGCGCCCTAGGGGGGGGGGGGATCGCCCCGTCCCCCCCCCCCCCTGGATCCGCGCCTGCGCACATGCTCCGGACACTTTCTGGGCGAAAGATGTCGACTGCCGCGGCTGCGGCAAGAAAGGTCACATCAAACGCGAGTGCAGGAGCAAGGGCAAAGCCACCAATGGTAGCGGGAACAACAACAGCAACAACAAGGGTAACGCGAACGGTAGCAAGGGAAGCTCGAAGCAGCAGCCGAAGGAATCGGTAAACATGCTGCATGGGGCGGGCGAGGCGTCAAAGCCAGCCCAAACCGCCGCCGGCGTTTCGAACGCAGACGTTGCCAGTGCAAACGCAGCCGAGCCAGCCATGGCAGACGGGTCGGCGTGTGGCGCGGTCCGAGCGGGGCTGCGTGCGCTCCGGGTGCCAGTGGGGCAGCCTGGGAGTACTGGCTGGCTCAGGTGAGCCACGCCAACGACTTCCCTGGACCTGATCAGGTGCTGCTTCGCGTGGATGGCATTCCCTTTCGCTGTATGTTGGACAACGGCGCGCCTTGTGGCATGATGTCCCTGGATGAGTTCCGGCGGCACTGGCCCGAGTCGCACCTTGAGTCTAAAAGCCTAGCGTTGTCGATGTGGTCGGGTGTCCCCGTGCAGGGCCTAAGGCACTGTCAGGTGACAGTCCAGGCGGGCGACAGCGAGGCAGTGACGCTTCCGCTGCTCGTCGCCGAGGGCCGGGGACCCTTCCTCATTGGGCGCATGTGGCTGGACAGTCTGGGTTTTCGCGTGTTGGGACCGACACCGATCACGAGACCCGTAGAGACCCGAAACCCGGTTGGCGTCGTGGAGAGGCAGAGTGGAGGACCAGTGCCATTTCAAACCGAGTTTGAGTGCTTTCGGCCAGGACTTGGAACGTACCGAGGCCCGAAACTGCACATCAGCCCGGGGAGCAAGCTCATGAAAGGAAGGCGAAAAAGCAGAAGAAAAGAAGAAACCTGATGAAAAGGATAGTGAATCTATCTATATCTACATCGAATGATAGTTTAGTTTGTGAGGTGATCTTATTAAGTTTCCTATATCTACTTTCAGGCAAGTTCCAGCGATGAGGACGTGAATGAATTGAATAAAAAGTCAGAAGTCAATGACTTCAGGTCAATCAAGGATTTGGTGGTAAATAGGTTCTACAAAGTTCTGCTGATAGAAGTTGTAATAAAACCAATGGTAAGGCTATCAGAGTTCAACTGGAAGCCACAAAAGCTGAGGAAGAGGACTTCTATGTGCACTTGCCAAAGCGTTTCACCCCAGTTATTGAGGAAAATATGAAAAAATATCAAGATATCTGTGATACAAGCCTTTTTATTTGGCTTTCACTGGCTTCAAGGGCAGGAGCTTCAAAATTGTATTTACTCGCAACCCCAGCAAGACAATAGTCCACTAATCTGCTTTTGGTTTGTGTTTGAATCATCTGTATTTTCTAGTTTTGGGGTTGTTTAAATCTGCATGTGCATGAAAACTGTGTTTTGCTGGGCTTTTTCTAAATTTGTCTCTTAACAAGAGTTACATTCTTGTTTTGAACTAATAAATGATTTACTAGTAACTTCATCAATTACCTTTACATGCCTTTAATTTTTGGGCTTCCTCTTCATTGTGTTATGGTATTCATGGTATCTTCTAGTTTTAGGTTTGTTTCAATCTGTACGCTGAGTCTCAGAGTGAATCGCCCCTTGGTGAAGGACCACACTTCCAATAAAGCATTTTCAGCCCGGTGATGGTGCCGTGACTTTTGGCATCGCACCACTGTAAATACGGCAATTTTTCATACTAGAAACGATGCATAAATTCTAAGAATGTGCCAGATGGGTCGCTCGAATTGCGCTAAAATTGCTGGTAGACTGCGTTAAAATTGTGCGTTATTTGGTGATGCTATCGTGATTTTGGCATCACCGGTTTGAAACGCTGCTTCTGACCTTGTATAATGAGCACAAATTCTAAAATTTGCAGCAGAAAGATTGCTCAAATTATGCTCCAATTAGTGAGCTATGGATTGTAATTTGTGCATACATGGGTGATGCCAAGTATCACGGAGGTTACGATGATTTATCCTTTATGAAAAAAACTTCAAATTTTGAGGATCAACTCCTTCTTAAACGTAGAATATCAGGAGCGGTGGCAACAATTTGCGGTTTGAATCGCATTTTTTGAGTAATTATTGTGTGTCGGACGTGGGAGAAGTACAATAAAGAGATCTTAACACTATGAATGCTGGACAAGAAGTGAGCTTTATTGCAGTTCTCATGAGCAGCAATCGACATTTGGTATAGTCTGTTTATAATTCATTTTGGGATTAGTGTTGAGATCTTCTCAGCCCGGCCTCGCCTTGCAGTGGCACTACTCACTACAACAGTAATGAAAATATTACTGTTTTTGTGGGGTTAGTGGTGGCCACCGCCGCAGCGGCCTTATGAAAGCGGCGCGCACAGTAACACGGGACGGGTTCAGGTTGACGATTTTTATCGTAACGAATACATCTGCTGTCCAGCACTTCTAGGGAGACTTTACAAACGCCACTGGCAGGCCAGGCCAAGCCGGCCAAGTTCCCCTGGCTATCTATCTTTCCCAGCTCTACGCATTTTCCACAAGGGTGATTCTTGGTGACTCAAGATATGTTGTCGAGCAGTATCCGGAGGGCCGAAAACCACTGTACAAAGTATTCAATTTTTTTTTAGATTCAGGACGCATTTTTGCTATAACTCCTGGACTATGGGCGGAGCTTGTTTGTATTGAACTGAAGGTCAATACCAACTGTGCAGAAACCTATAGGCGCATGCCTAGTCTCATTACTAAGCCCTTTAAAAATTACATTAATCGTGTCTTTTGCAGCTCGGCCTACACCGGAGGAACGTTTCCACAGAGTAAAATGATGATTACCCCGTAATCAGTAATATCGACCCCGATCCTAGACCACCTTTTCCCGAACGGCGTAAAATCCGCATCGGCCGGGCCATTACCATCACCCTCTTAGGGACGACCTCCTCCCCTCCCCTAGCTCAACTATCCCGGCCAGGGCAAAATCATCGTCCGACTTGTCCATATCACTCCTGAGCCGTTTCACGCCGCGACTCCTCGACGAACCCGGGTCAGCGTCACTGATGGGGGCAGGCGCCGTCCCAGCTCAAGGTGCGGGGGCGGCCAGCAGCCACAGAGCCGCAGCCACGGGGGCCACGGGGGTGATAAGATTACCACCCCCAACTTGCACAATGCACAGGCAGGGGGTTCGGCATAGAGTCGAAGAGACTCATAAAATCTCAGTCCCTTTAAAGGTTGTAAATCAGAGGCCACCGGGCTCTGCAGTGTTTGAAAAATAAAATCGTTTCGACTGAAATTCTGGGTTTTAGCCGATACCAAGGATGTCTCATACGTCCAACCGACGTCTTACGCCTTTGCTTACCATGTCTGAACCAGACGACGCAGGCTTGTAGTACGTCGTACTTACCGGCAAAAGGTTTAAGAACTCTAAATATGTGGAGCCTTAAGATTTTACCAAGGGAGTACACTGCAGAGATAAATGATAGAAGAGAACGAGCCCGAAACGCAACGCTTCACTGGTCATCACATTTCTGCCAGCTCCATGGTAAGAACCTGAGACGTGACAGCCACGATGACCAAGTTTTTATCTTTGTTCTCACAGATGGGGTTAAGAGGGTTCTCCAGTACGTAGCCCAATTTGCAGAAAGGTTGAAATTGTGATCGGCGTTTCGGTTCCATTTCCAGAGAAAAAAAATTATACGGGATTGATCAAACAAGGTTACGAGGAGCATGCTGACATGCCGCAACGACTTTGAAGTTTAAATGGTAACATTGCCATGAAGTTTGATGTACAGAATATTTTGCTACCGACTCGAAAACGGCAGGAGATAAAGGAAAACAGACGAAATATACGCCCTCCGCATGTAAATTAGGGGTCCTTCACTACGAGAATACTTTTTTGGTGGAGGTAGGACGTTTAAACCGTTGCGGCGGCATCTCTAAACGCTGTCCGACCAATTCTGGGCAGTTTGTTTTCATTTCCTTTCTCCGGAAATATAACCAGAAAATGCCGATCAAAATTTCATTCAGTAAGCAAATGGGGCCACCCTGCTGCTGCGGTACGAATTAAGAGAATCTGCACATATTCGAATATAATTAGCTTATAATTTGGTCGAACTTCCAAGCATAGTGCTAATGTCGACGGACAAAGTGGCAGCAGGATTTGAAATGAAGCTTACATAACAAAATCAATAAATAAAACAAATAAAACAAAAACAAACAAATAAGTTGGATAGGTCGAAGTGTGACAAAAAAAAAAAAAAGATTCCCAGTAAATGAAGAACGCGGGTCAGAAGGCATGCGGTTGCACAGTAGGAGCCTGGAATCCCAACAAAGGTCCAAAATAATAACTTTAAAAAACTTACGCAACGCTGACAGCAGACCATACATCCTCAACGACATAGCACATGCGCCAGCCTCACGTGCGCCCACAAGGCCGCCGAGTTGGCGAAGCGCTGAGAACACTGCGGGCACTTCAACGGAAGGGTGCGAGCTGACAACAAAAGCAAGACGGGTTACGTCACATTTTACAGAAGAGCAACGGTACACGAAATCGAGTCAAGCTATGAAGGCCTACCATAATTGACCAAACGCAACTTCAAAAGCGAGAAGCCGCAATAGTAAATAATTACCAGGGGGAGACGATACATTGCAAATGCCGATTCAAAGTGTCGTGAGAAATTGCTGTAGAGGGCATTCCTGTTTCGCAATTTCACAGAATTATATACGGATTCCAACGTATAAATCCGTGATCCGAATAGAAAGGGCTTTCTCAAGAAAACAAGCGTCCCTGGATAGATCACTCTAAGGTTGGTTTAGAGTGTGACGCTTGACGCTGACGCCCCTTGGATTCTTTCATTTCTGCTTCAAATTGGTTTGGAATCTGAAAGAATTCAAGGGGCGTATCAACGTCAACGTCACACTCAAAACCAACCTTAACGCCACTGTAAAAAAGTGACGCAAGTAAACGCGCCACTGCAGCGGCGTGCACTTCGGCTGCTAACTTATGACGAGCGCCACATTTAGGGAATGGAGATACGACGAGCCAAAATTTGACAAGCACGGGCACTCGCTCACATGTGCACGCCACAATTTGGCAGTAGAATGACAATTCTTGGCGAGTTTGCTTGCCACAGGATTTACAGTGATCAACTGCGATATCAATAGTTACCAATGTTCTCGATCGTGTCTGCCTGATGGACATTCCGTCTTCTGGAATCAGCATCCTACGGAAAGACGAAGTACAGAGTTAGACATACAGAGTTCAAAGTTTCCTATTAACCCCCAAAATAATAAGACTGAGTAAAGTGCTACCGAACGTAAATGGAGTAGAGGAGGCTGTTTTACGTCAAAAAACGGTAATTTTAAAGTGCTGTGCGCTGTGCCTGATGATATTGAACTTTTGCATCTCAACAACGTTTTGCAACGAAATTGTGTTTTGACCTGACTTAATATACAAAGTACTTTATTACCCTCATTAGAAATATGCAGAACATTTGTGCCGCGTTCCGGCCGTGCATTGTGTATATTGATGATACAAGCGTTACTTTTCAATCATACTTCTATTAACCCTCGCCGGCGAAAACAGTTTTTTCTGGCCAGGAAAGATAGGGAGGTCCACAAACGGCAAAAATTGAAATAATTAAAAAAAAAAAAAACAAAAAAAACTCCTATCTTCTTAACGTCAAAAGCAAACACGGGTTCAAAACACACCTAGAAAAGATACAGCAAACAGCGTATCCCAGTTCAAACCTGGATTAAATAAACACTTCTCCGACGGTGCCAAAAAAAATAAAAGGCACACCTAAGCTGTGATTGGAACACTCTCTGGGGTTTGAAGTCGCCTCACTGCAAATCTGGATGAAATTAAAACCTCGACGATGCGAAATGTTACCAGGTACACACGAGCTGCGATTTTATGTATAGGGTTTTAAGCTCGCCCCTCTCCAAACTTGCATCGAATTAATACGAGTGTCATATAACTTTTCGCACCGTTAGAGGGGTTTTAACTTGGTCCAGAACTGTCCTGGGAGTTCATAGTCCATACGCACTTTATAAATCGCAGGTCGTGTGCGCCCAGGAACACTTCGCACAGTCGGAGGGGTTGTTATTCTTTCTAAGGTTGAACCAGGGCGAGTTAAAACCGAAGACACAGTTTAATCGCAGATTGGGTGTGCCTTGTCTCATTTGCCACCGTCGGAGATGTTATAGCTCGAATCTGGATTTGAACTCTGGCGACCTAAGACTCCAGAAACCTTGTAGATCACAGTAGGGATGTGCCTTGGCACTTTACACATCTTTGAATAGGTTTTGATTCCATCCACAGTCGAACTAGGTCGAGTTGACAACCTCCAAACCCCCTTTTCTCGGCTCCAAAGGAACGATATATCTCTGCTTGGTCTGTAAAACTCGTGTTTGCCTTGGCTGCTTCAGAAAGGGAGTTGTTTTTAACTGTACATCGCAAACCTGCCCTCTCTTTTCTGTCCAGAGAGAATAGAAAAATTAAATGCCTATTTGAATAGGAAGCAGATGATACCAACTCTAAATGTCTTCCAGTCTCTTAGGGGTTTAGGAAGTTATGAAAATAAAGGCTTATGTGTGTGTCTGTGTAAGCAGAACTTATCTTTTGCTGTGCTTTTATGAAGTTTGTGAACATCATAAGGGGGAGCCCGGGAGCAAGGAAAGAACATCTCTCTTGGGCAGCGAAAACGGCAGTGCGTAGTGCTTCAGGAAGGCGGAGGCTAGCCTAACCGTGCCGAGCGGCGGCGGCGGGGCAACAATGCGACCCGAGCAGTGCGCAACGACCCAGCCAGCAAGGGGCTGTTCACATATTACGTCACACTTACAGGGGGAGGGGGCCGTGTCAAGCGTGATACCCCTTCTTAAATGCATGGATAGGGTAAGTTAGCCCCGTGACAATAGGGTGTGTGGGGTAAAAATATTGGCTAAAAATGCGTGACGTAATATGTAAACAGCCCCCAACGGCGGCCGCACGGGTTCCTCCCGCGCCGGCCCACCTTATATACTGTTAGTTCACCGCACTCGCTACGTCTTTCCGGCTTTCTTATCGGGAGTAAAAGCTAGCCGACACCTCAAACTAATTTAGTTTTGATTTTAAGCTTTCATGTCATTGTTTTGAGGTATCATCTGATAAAAACGGTTTTTGCCGGCGAACGCTCCTGCTTTGATGTTTGTTAGCCAAAAGAATGGTGCGATAAGTAACTATAGTCGATGGTCTGCCTCTCTGTTCTGCCACCAGGGTCATTAAAAAACTTTCAACCAGTACAGTCACCTCTAACATGAAGAAGTGTTTTAGCACAGCGCCGTCCCGCCGCTAGGGGCAGCACACCCGCCCAAACCCGCCGCCGCCTCTTTCAGCCCAAAACCGCCCGCATTTTGGCGATTCCGCCCACTTTTCCCGCGAGAAAAAGGGAAATCCAAAAGTTCCAACACGATTATACTACTGCAATGGCACATGTTTGGTACGTATTGTTTGGCACGTTTAGTTCACGGAGAGCTCGCGAGAGGGAGTAGGAGGCGGAGTTCTCCACTTTTGCCCACATCTCGACACGAAACCCGCGTCTTTTTGAAATAAGAATCATGTTTAAATGGTAAATGCCGTTCCCGGATGGTTCCAGCCCACCGCCTGAAATTTTTGCCTTTCCAGCCCAATTTGCGGTTTCCCGCGGTGGTCAAAATTTACCCGTCATCTAGCACCTCTCTCAGCCCAATGTGCGGGAAACCACCCAATCTGGCAACACTGTTTTAGCATGATCCACGTCATGACCAAAAACATTAAAAAAAAAAGTTTCTCTACATATGTTTTTGTTTCTCTCTGTCATCCAAGGCGCCTTCCTAAAGCATGAAAACAAAGTCGGCTACCATCACTCCCTCTTCTCTACGCTACTTGGATCCCCCCCCCCTTTTTTTTTTACCTTAAGTTGACTTGGGCTAGGCATATGGCTTCCGGTGTCGGGGGGCAAACAACGGGGTGTCTCCCGGCAAAACTTCTTTCTCTCGAAAGCCACGACCCACTTGTGCACCAACACCTTGTGCCGCTCCAGGTTCCAGCAGCGTGTGAAGACTCGTCCGCAATCTACGCACGCGTAGTAGTCGGAGCGCTCCCGCTGAACAGAGAAAGAAACCCGTTAAGAACTGGTTCGGAAATGGGACACTGACGGGGAAGACATGATATTCCACAGAATGGGAGAAAGGGGGGGGGGGGCAGTTTAAGCTGGCCTAGTCCCCCTGTCAAACCGAGGTGACGGTGGAACGCGGCGCAACTGGCACCTTGGGATTGACAAAGGGACAAGGCTACATTGTTTACTACGTAAATTTCGTTTGGAGAAAGAGTATTCCGGAAAAGCCTGAAACGGAAGTAAGAAATCGTAACGCAGAAGAAGAACGCTGCACAAAGTATGAGAAATCGAGTGATTTTTTAAGATCAGGGTTCCGAAACGTGATTTCTTATACTTTGTGCAGCGTTCTTCTTCTTCCTCCTTACGACTTCATACTTCCGTTTCGGGCTTCTCCGGAGTACGCTATTCTCAGAAATGCTCCTCATACGCGGACCTATAACAGTAATCTGGCTTCACCTTCCTACCACCATCTGCACCCACCTGACTGTTCACCGATCCTTGTGAGCTGCTGACGCTGTGGGCGACAATTAAGTGCAGCCGCATTTCCTCGGGGCTGTTGGACTCAAACTCCTGCTGCGGTTCCAATGCGCAGACGGGGCATCTCCTCACGGTATCCATGATGCTGGGCGAGTCGAAAAAATCCTGCAGCGAATTATAAGGCCAATTTTACGCTAACCACACTATTCCGATTTTATCTCACTTATTTCGTTGTTTTTCTTTTTCGTGCATAATTAAAAGGGTGGATTTACACTGTGAAGCCGCGAAAGCCCTTCTATATTCTTTTGAGTTTGTCGACAAAATCGAATAGGAAACGTTAAAATCTAGTAAGTGTCAGCCTTCACGGCTTCACAGTCTAAATCCACCCTACGGTACCGGGTACATAACACGTGAAATGATACCGCTCAATACCAATAAGGAACACCCTACGGGGTTTCAACAAATATTGCAGCTGTTCTTCTTTCTTTGTCAAATCTGAACTCATGTCATTAGTCAATAACTTCACGGCTCTCTCAGCGCAATCATTAGCCTCAGGTACACTCGGAAGCATCCTGAAACTCGACAGAATCACACCAAACAGCTGGGTCTTCTCGAAAGCCGCACGGAATCTCCAGAATTTTGAAGAAATCTCTGGAGTATGTGGTGAAGAAATTCAGACTGGACGCTCCGCCATGGCGAAATGCGAGATACTAGCACTGGCTTCACCTACTGCTAACCTGTGCCGTGGATCCTTTCCTTGGAACCAGCCTAAGTAAGAACGATGAACGAAATCAGTGATAGGCCTACTTGAATATCGCTCGATTACGAAATCATTTACCGCACCCTCCAGAGATTTATTCAATACACTGAAGATTTCGGCTTTTGTGCTGAACATTCCGTACGGCTTTCTATAAGACCTTGCTGTTTTGAGTGAATCTGCCGAGTTTCAGGATGCTGAGAACCGAGTGAAGAAATTACCTGTGGCTAATGACTGCGCTGAGAGAGCCGTGAAATTAGTGACTGATTACACAAGTTTCGGTTTGACAAAGAGGAACAGCTGCAATATATTTGACAAAAGTAAAATAATAGAGAAAAAACGCCAAAGTTGACCAAAGAAGTTATGAACGGTGGGAAGTACATTTTAAATTATCGCTTAAGTTTTAAATGTATGAATTGTTAATTGCCCTGTTGATAATAGTTATGTGTTACGGGCCAGGGCCGAAGTACTGTCCCACCTAGGACGGCCCGGTCCAAGTTAGGTTGACCCCAGCTGGGCCAAGCTGCTCTGTGCTAGCTTGGCCCGACTGGCTCTTGGGACAGGTCCGAAGGCAAGATGGTATGATATTAGCGCGGGAGGGGTGGGGTCGTTCAATTATTTATTGATGCATGCAAGTCCTGGATGGCACCTACAGGTGCATTTCCAATAGCTGACGTAGACAGGGCGCGCGGCGATCCACGGAACGTATAGGGTATTCCGGAGAAGTGGTGAGCCGGAAGTGAGAAGAAGGTACGAATCAAAAAGAGCGGAAACGGAACCAGGTGGTATGAAAAATCGCGCGCGCGGATGAGCTAGTTTCCGGTCGGCGCGTGTTCTGATTCGTGCTATGTTCACTAGTGCAGACTGAACTGAAACTAATAATCACATTTCGCCAAATATTTGTTGAGCAGGACAGCGAGATTTTATCAGGCTGCTGCTAAGGGGTCGTCTATAAAGGATGTCCGGGTTTTAAGGGGGGAGGGGTGCTCCCACATGGGTGGACGTGGAGAGGAGGGGGGTGGTACAAAAATGGACGTCCACGTAAATACCGCCAAAATAATGCTATTTCCACCCAGTGCGTCCCCCACATGCTTAAGCATCTTTGAACAATGCACACAGCCACTCTGAACACACCCTCTTTCGGAAAATTAACCCTATTTAAAAGCAAGATACTAAATATTTACACAAATGGCACTTTTTGAAAACCGGACGTCCAGGGGGGTGGGGGATCTCTAAAACTGGACATGGGTAGACGTGAGGGGGGAGAGGGTTAAAATTGTCTGATAATACCCGGACATACTTTATGGACGACCCCTAATCATATTTCTGCATGTTCTCGTGAAAGAAAGATACAGTCTCTTCCAGAATATCCAGATAGGCTGGAGCGGTGGTCGGAAGAGGTTAGCAGAAACGTGTCATATTTGTTTGCCAACAACATGAAAAGGTTCTCTAATACAAAGCGTTAACAGAGGTAGAACATACCGAAGTACAGTCGCGTCGAGGAACAAATGAACTTATATTTGAGTCACATATTTATATCCGTCTGAAAACATCACAGCCACATGTCCGACGGCGATTCTCACGGACCCAAACAGGTAATGGCGGCAACCAAAAACAAGCACATCCACGGGCGCAGATTTTCATACCTCCAAGTTCCGTTTCCGCTCTATATGATTCATACCTTCTCACTTCCGGCACAGTTTTTCTCCGGAATACCCTATTGGGTGTGAACCTGGCGGTTCGTGACAACGGACTATTCCAAGCTGGGAATGAGCACGGAGTACTAGAGCGGCTGCTGTCCCGTAACCAGTTCTCAATTTCCAAGGAGGCGTTTGCCAGGGTGGAGGATGGCCCTCGTGACTGGACCCTGACTCCAGGTCCTATCTACGACATCAAGTCTTTCAGGAGGGCAGGGATATCGTAGATGCAACTGTAGGACTGGGTGCAAAGGTGTCTTGTTGCCCCGCAGGTCCCTGCAGTGCTCTATGCCTGCACCGGCAGGCCAAGGTAGGGGTGCGCCCGCCGCCCGAACACTGCTTTGTAATGAGCGAAGCGTGTACGCCTAATTTGCGGGCCACTGGCTGTCAAAGATAAATGTAGCTGCAAGGCAGCAAGTACTTACTATATGGTTGTGGATTCGACCTGTTCTACGAGGTGTAAATGTATGATCTAGCTCATGCTCTTGATTTCGTTGGTAATGAAGGAAGTGCACTACAATTTAGGCGGAATTCCATATCTTCCCTGTTTAATAGCCATGCAAAATAACACAAATAACAAAAACAAAACGAGGAATTCGATAGTGACCAAACCGATTCCTTGGATCATGAAACGTCAAGAAATTTTCGGTTTCGACGATATAAATCTACGTTTCTCGCAAATCTGACCCAGGACTTGCAAATTTTTTAAAGTATCCATTTAGACCAACAAGTTGCGCCTGGTGGCACAGTCCTTTCCCCGTTCAAAAGACATACCTCAACGAATGGCAAAGGTTGCGGTTTTACAACATCTTTGTTGCGACGGTATGCCAAGGTAAGTACGCTTCCGTAGAGGATTCTGAAGTGGAATCTGAGGAAGGAACACACTTCTAGACACTCTCAGGTATGAGAAATCCGGAGAAATCTTGGGGCAAATGCGCCGCGTCAACTACGCTACATTAGAGAGGGGAAAAAAAAAGCGAAGTCAAAAATGTCAGTGAGCGAGATTCGGATGCTATAACAAAATACAAGATCTTTGCGACTTTCGAAAAAAAATTTCGATCACCGGAAGGGGTCGCGCAGGGCACCCGAATGGGGCATAACTGCCCCTTACAGCTGTCAAAATCAATGTTGCAGAAAAATTTTGAAAATATTTTCTTAGGTCAATTTGACTAAAATAGGGCCCTAAAGGGCTTAAATTTCAAGGAAAACGCTGTAACTTTTAAGGTTTTTGAGATACCCGTGTTTTAAGTGCGAAAATAAATCAAAAATTAGATTTCTGCAAATTTAGGACTAAAAACGCGGTATGAGGGTTCAGACGTTACTGACACTGCGCAGCGCAATCCCGCGGTGTAAGGGTGCGATTAGGCCTGGGCGGTATTTCAATATATTGGTTTCAATATCAATATTTTTAAATATTGGAATTTCAATATAGAGATATTGAAATTTCCAATATCAATATTCAATATTGAATATTGGTGTTCAATATTCAATATTGAATATTGGTGTTCAATATTCAATATTGAATATTGGTGTTCAATATTCAATATTGAATATTGGTGTTCAATATTCAATATTGAATATTGGTGTTCAATATTCAATATTGAATATTGGTGTTCAATATTCAATATTGAATATTGGTGTTCAATATTGAATATTGGTGTTCAATATTCAATATTGAATATTGGTGTTCAATATTCAATATTGAATATTGGTGTTCAATATTCAATGTTGGATATTGGTTCTCAGTATCCAATACTCGATATTGAGCACCGACTGTGTAGTGCCAACGTCCAGGCAACTCGATCTACGGAAATCTGGTGTTCTGTCGAAACGGTACCGGACAGGGGCGTCTGCATCGTGAGCAACGAGACACCATCCCCCTCTCCTCCGGCTCCGACGTCCGACTCAGACCGGGCCAACCTAAGCGTAAACTCGTGTTTTGAACTGCGATCTGTGATCACTGCACAGCCGTCTGATTTCGAGCAATACTGTTGATATTGGATATTGATATTGAAATCGTTATGACGGAACAGCAGCACGTTTGCGTAGTGTCACTGTTCCAGCTGTTTGCCTCAGCACTTGAGGGTGACGTTCAGAGCGTCCTGGAGGACCTCAAAGAGAACCGCACGTTTGCGTCCCTGCATGCCGCCCTGCAAGTTGCGTACAGCAGGCCGATCCACGCGTGGTCAGAGCTCCGCTCCCAGGCGCATGCGCCTGTGCGAATCCGAGACCGTGGAGCACGCGCGTCAGTCGTGCTGCACCGCCTGCCTGCTTACCCCGATACGGCGTCGCACCGCGTCGAGAGTACGCCGAGCGCCACTTATTGTCGGGCATTTTTAGCAGATGATACCTCAAAACACTAACATTAAAGCTAAAAATCAAAACTTAATTAGTTTGAGGTGTCAGCTTTTACTCCCGATAAGTCGAAAAGGCGTAGCGAGTGCGGCGAACTAATATAATGTGGGCCGGCACCAGGAAGGACCGTGGGGCCGCCGCTGGCCGCGAGATTGTTGCGCACTGCTTGGGTCGCATTGTTGTCCAGAACGATACCGGCTCGGCTCCGCCTGCACTCGGCTGGCCTCGCCTTCGCTCGCTTAGGGAAGGGTCTTGGCGAAACCGAAAATAAACATTCCGGTAACCAAATTTGCCTGAGAAGATGTTCTTCCCTTTCAAATATTTTCGGCTCTCTCATAATACAACAAAAGATAAGTTCTGCTTTCACAGACACACACAAAACTATATGTTCAAAACATCCTAATCCTTGAAGAAACTGGACGACATCTAGAGTTGGGCATTCCGCTGAACCCCAGAACGGAAGTAAGAAGAAGGCAAGAAGTAGAAAAGGATTGGCGAGGGGGGACGTGTTGGACGGAAACGGACACAGTCCCACCTCCCCCTCACCCATCTCTTAGTACTCCTTGCCTTGTTCCTACTTCCGTCTGGGATTCAGCGGAATACCCTATTTAAATAGGGATTTAGATTTTTAACCCGACGCCGCAAACCGCGGTGTCCGGTACTCCGCCCCCGCACCATGATCGAGGCCCAGATCACCGAGCGAATGGCCCGCCCTGCGTGCATATGCAAGGCATTGGTGGTGGACCGGAAAAATCAAGAGCATTTACATTGAATCTAGAAAAATGTTCCCAAGTGCATGATTACTAGATTGAATGCAAATGCTCTTGATTTTTCCGGGATCGAGAACATAATTTTCTGGATGCATGCGGGCGAGACCATCGTTGAGCCCGACAGCCCGGTCGCCACCGCGGCCGCTACCGCACCCGCCGCGCCAGCCGCCGGCGCACCTAACCTGGCCGCCCTGGCTGCTGTTGTCAAGTAGAGCGCCGTCAGTGAGGCCGCTGCGCCCTACGACCAGAGTGGCAGTGGCCAAGCAGTCATTGAAGGGACGGATATGTTTCCAGTAATATTCGAAATTTTTACGCTGCCTTTCCGCAATATTTCCGACTTGGAAACATTGGTTCGGAGCTGCGTGTGGGATCGATTGTTGAACGCTCTCAACTTGCCCGAGGTGTAAACGAAGAGTACTTTATGGTATTTTGGCTAACACTCAGTATTAGGTGTGCGACACCAGAAATACTGAGAATTTCGAAAAAGCCAGAATTTCGATCGTATTTCTTAGTATTAGAGAGCATCCATAAGTATTCCTATTGTATTTATGGGTATTCCGGTAAAACAATCTGTTCATCAGAACTCGTGGAGCGCTCTGATACCAGTTCTTTAGAACATTCTCCAGCACCTGCCACTCCTATCATTGCCAGTTTATAAGACATGAAAAAAATATAGTTCTATTATAATTCGTTGAACTATGTTCGTTATTTCGTTACATGGGTACGAAATAACGTTTCGCGGGTTAGTACACTGCCGTCTGTGGCCTTCTTGTTTCGCGTCGTAACAAGTGAAGTTCGCCCTACCCTCACACCCCCCTGGCCGTCATTCGTTATCCCGTCAAAAAGTGTCGCAGGGTGAAGTAAGAAGTGGTGAGAAGTATAATGTGGGTTTGAAAGAACTGAGCAGGAACTTGCCGTTGACGTGTGGTCCTGATGGTAAGTGTTGTTTATTCGGAAGATTAATATTGAAGACGAAGTCAGAGAGGGTGAGTAATCCTCTAAGGACAGATGAAGTTTTGTAACCCCTTCGCGCTGGTCTAGCTGCTACTCTTCCTCCGTCGATTTGTCTTCTTTTTAACTGTGTTTGAAATGAGACATTCGTTCTCATTCATTTAGGAGACTCGTGAAGACTTTTTGGTGGGCGAAACATTCGCCACTTCAAAGGACTTAGATGTAAAGCTTCGAGAATAGCAGTCAAGGAACTTATGCTTCTTCACTGTGTTGAAGAGCCAATGCGTGAAAGGTAACGACCAGGAATATGGAAACCTTAGGCTTCAGTGCAAGCATTATGGCAACCGAAAGCCAACCCGAAACTCACAGGAGAACGACCTGTCCCAAAGTAAGTATATTTACATTCACTCTGTCCATTTTGATGTTTTAGGAGAACTTTCGAACTAGCACTGTTTTCATTCTAGATCCTATTAAGTTAGCTTCGGACCCTGCTTTATTTGTCCCGGAATAATGGTTATGAACCACTGTCAAAGTCCAATGAAGGGACGAAGAAAATCATGCTGAGCAGGGATATTCACAATGCACTGTGAGTACAGTCGTGTTACATATTCCACCTTTTCTGAATTGCCTATCGTCTGTACGTTTTAGCTTGTATTTTTTTTAGTGCCAAAGATGCAAGAGATTTGAAACAAGGGAGAACAGAGGAAGAAATGTTGCTGAGTAAATTGAATTTAAATTAAGTCTCAAGATTCGACTGCATATGTCCACATTCAGTTTTTCAGTACTGAGAATACCGAGATTCTTGAAAATAGTAATGTGAAAACATTAAATACACCAAGTGAAGATGCAGGGGATGATGGAAGTGAGTCATTTTCCTCAATATTATGAGTGATTTGCCAAATCTACGGTCCTATGGTATAATCGTAGAGTTGCTGAAAGAGGTGTTTTGCTATTATTTATGACTAAAAAAAAAAACTGGAATTATTAAAGTTGTATGAAAATATCAGCTTCTGATTTAGAAAAAAACTGTACGATCAGGAAATATTAAGGTGGCAGATGTATTAGATAGTACTTTCGTGAATTGGTTGGTACAGCATAATGAACGATACAAAATACTTAAAGGAATAAAAAATAGTCCAGCGAATTGGCAGCAAGAGAAAGTAAAATTGATGGCAATGCAAAGGCAATATACAATACTGCAATATACTGTCAGCTGATATAGAATAGCCTGAACTGTTGGTGTGCATGAAGGAAACTGAGGACAAAGAAATAATTTCAGAAGGTGAAGCAGAATCTCCATCATGTATAATGAAAGAGCCAGGTTGGTAGAAAAAGACCCAATTTCTTGTGGTCTACATTTTGACATGAGATTTAGAGAGTTAAAAAAACCTTTTTTAAAGACACAAAATTACTCATTCAGATCACAGAATTGAATTTTAGCAAATAGGGTATGTGCAGTGTTAATTTCTGTTTGAATATGGGGCCGTCCATAATTAACGTTTGCATATTTTCCGAAATTTTAAACCCCCTCCCCCCTCTTCCCTAGTTTACACGCGTTAGTTTTCTCCGACCCCCCCCCCCCAATAAACGTTAACGTATTGTGAAATCTGAAGACCAGCTTGAATACTTCCCAGATAATTGATCACTGCTCAACAAAATTAGCGCCCCACATTTTTCGGCTTCCGCTGCGCATAAATTTTTCAAGGTAGAATCTTCAAATTTGGCACGAAGTTGCCCCAATGTGTGTACTTAAAGGTCACAAAGTGCCATTTTACCATATCAACCCCTTCGGCGTAGGCCGTCGTTTCAGTGCTGAAGGGTAGAAATTACACTCAAAACGGTCCACTAAAACACATTGCAAGATGTCCGATTCAGACAATTTTAGGCGTGTAGGTCCCTACGGTCACCCCTTGACTAGCTGACGGCAAAAAAAATAATTCCGACAAACCCACCCCTACCCTAATCACACCCACTCCTTAGGGGTAGTGGGTGTCTGGGGTTGAAATTTTTTGCTGGAGTGCACGAGCCCTTACCCTGGGTACCTGGCCTGAGTACCTGCACGCAAAATTTCACGTTCCTGGCATCAACCCCCTCTCTGCTACCCCTAAGAAACAAGAAGTCATTTTTGAGAAATGGCCAATTTCAACCCTTCCCGGTGCACTAGGGGTGGACTACCAGTTTCCCGTTGAGAAAAATGACGCCCCGTCCACCCGTAGGTGCCTTCTGAGGGGTTGTAACGGAACTCTTGTTACGGATGGCTTAGGAAATGTCTAATGCGTCTCCTATCAAAATCAATCGGATCACCCGTTTGCTTTCCAGGCGCTAAAAACTACTGAAAACCGTAAAAAGTCTGTGAAACCAACCCTAACTTCAACCCCCGTAACGCCGAACTGGGTGGGGGGGGGGGGGGGTAATCAGTTCCACTCGGCTAGGGATAGACCGACCCTTCATCTCGAAGGTCCTAAGCGTAAAAGGCGCTCCGATTAACGATGCGCCCTTCGTGAGCTTCCCGGTGAGGGTCTGCGATGACACGCTTGAAGCCAGAGGCAAAGCAGGCCTTGCGCAGCGCCGAGTTGGCAGGCAACCCAACCAGCACCCGAAATGGGATGACGCTCGGCCGGGAAGCGCCCCGGAAGTGCGCTGGCACGCGCGCGGTAAAATTCAAACTCGCGTTTAACACGTGGTCACGTCACGTTAGGTGCCCCGCCACCCTTGGCCCCTGCGCCTGTGACGTCAAGATTTTCTATTTCCGAAAAGATCGCGGAAATTTGCGGGTGAGTTCGAAAAACCCTAGCCGTGCTGGCGTTTGTGCCCGAGGCCGTCGCGTGTTTTCTCCGTGCTAATGCAGCGCCGACAGTCCATTCGGACAACGATCTTCGTTATGAAGTGCACTTTGAAGATAAGCATCAGTGTCTCCATCCGGTTTGAGGTGAGTTACCCTTTTCCTTTCTGACACTCTGCGCGGCCCATTCATTTCGTTTCTGAGGAGATCTGGTTTCATTATCAACAATCACACTGAGAAATTCTGATGTTTTGGTTGCTGCCGAGTTAGGCCAGTGGGGTAAAGGCTTCGCTTTCGCTCAGCCAAAAATATGGTTACAGTTTTACCACGGATGGACTCCGAAGATGATACATTTCTTGTACAACTCAAAAGAAGGATAGCAGATGTAAGGCCTCCTGCTTATGAGAATGTACGTCCAGAAATGGCATTCAAAGCAGCCATTTATCTGATTCAACAAGATCTTTGCAAACTGCATAATATTTAGCTTAATGAAAATTTTCTACAACAATTTCAACAAAGTAATTGCTTCATACCAGCAGCCAAATGAAGTAAACATTGAAAACACAGATTTACCAGCAGATCACCACATTGATAAAGATGATAATCTACATCAACAAGATACATGGTTCACTGCAGGTTTTCTTCCTGAAACTGGAATAATACTTGCACCAGGTGAAGGTAAAACTCCTATTTCACTCCTCAATGATAATGACTTAGATGCTTTAGCGTTTCCAACAGTTTATGGAGGATATCAAAGGCAATTTAAAATCCCATACACTGAATCAGAAATAGCAAAGGCAAAAGCAAGAATGCATGATCGAAGGGTTGCTACCAATATCCCAAAATTGAAGATGAGTTTCTGTAAGGCTCGGCTTTAAAAGTTAAGAAGCAGAGTTAGTATAGGGATAAGGAAGAAAATTAAACCAAATAAAATTACGGTATCAGATTTATTAAATGAAAACACTGTCAAAACCTTGGTACAACATAATGATGCTCTCAAAGTTCTATCAGCAGACAGAGCTTCACCATCATACTGGCAATCAAAACAAAAGAAATGTTTAGCAATGGTCAGACAGAAAGGCCCTGCAACACTATTTTTATCTTTGTCAGCAGCAGAGAGCCATTGGGGACCTCTACTTTCTTGTCTCTACAAAAATATACATAATATGCAACTAACAGAAGAAGATGCAGTACCTCCTCCAACATGAATGAAATATGAGCTGATAAGAAAAGATCCCATAGCGGCGATGTCATTTGTGTTGTTTGATGCATTAAGTAGTTCAATTTGCTTGTGTTGTGAGACGTATGTAGGGTTTTCAAGTATGTTAGGAATGTTTGAGATGTAAAATCACATATTGGGTTTTCTCAAATTTTGTTTGAGTCTAATTGATCTGTTAAAATTGCCTTTTACCAGAGAAGGGTTAAATTGATGCACATGTCACTTAACAGAATTTTGTTTCACTTATAAATGTGTTTGTAAAACATGTTTAGTTCACAATCTAATGGTAATTAAATTTGTGTTCATTTTAGAACGCTGTGGGGACGCTGTGGTTGTGCCATTTTGTGCTTTAGTTGCGGATTTTGTAGACAGATTGGAGGTGTTGTTCATGTAGTGAAGGTAAGGCCATTTGTAATATTTTTATTGAATCAAGTTTATTCGCACTGATTTCGTTGTCTGCATAGTTGATTTTCTATCTCAATTCATAAACGAAATTCTGCAATTCCATTACGTGAAAAAATATTGTGGCGGGCATGTGTTATCGGCTGTCATTTGCATTTGCTTGTATTGTGAGGCATGTGGGGTTTTCAAGTATATTATGAATTTGTTTGGAGGTGTAAAATGACATATTGTTATAGTCTAATTGATCTGTTAAAACTGCCTCATACCAGAGGTTTTGTTTTATGTGGAAGATTACTTAATATATTATGGCTGACCATACATTACTGAATCTTTACTTGTTTGGCTGTTTCAGATGTCATACAAGGACAAGTGCAAAAAGCTCCAACAGAAGAAGGTATACTGAATGTCGTAATTAATCGGTGGGTAAAGCCTTCAAGGTTAGGAACCTTTCCTTGGCTTCCAATAAATTTGATGATAATGAGGGGGACGCTTTAGCTGAGCGCCACGGAAACTAAGCGCCACTGAATCCGAGCGCCGTGTGCGGGATGTATTGCTACTGAAATTGAGCGCCGGTGAATTAAGCGCCAGTTGTGGCAGGGAACTGAGCGTCACTGAAACTGCGCACCGATCAGGATAGGTTAGGATAGGCTAGGTTAGGCAGGTTAGGTTAGGTTCGGTAGGTTAGGTTAGCCTGCTACGACCAGGCGCAGCGTGCAGTGTCAACGGCGCTCAGATTTCAGTGACGCTCAGTTTCTGTGGCGCTCACTTTCATTCCGACACTACTCATGCGGCATGCGCTGCTGGCGGCGCTCAGTTTTAGCAGCGCTCAGTTTGAGTGGCGCTCACTTGCCGTAGCGCTCAGTTTCAGTAGCAATACATCCCCGCACACGGCGCTCAGATTCAGTGACGCTCAGTTTCCTTTAATTGAAGTCACTTTCAAATTTTTGAATAATCAAGAGGGTTGGTGCTATTTGCCTCACATATATGTATCTGATCCTGAGAATTAATTTTATGCGTCTGAGATAGATGCCGTGCAGAAAGGAAAGGAGAGGCAGTTTCTTTAGCTAAAGATCAGAGTACCATTAATGTCTTTGTTGAGGATCAAGGAAGTCAACGTGATAATTGTATTCAACGTATTCACAACGTAATAATTGTTTCAGGTCCTGCCACACCCATGGTGTCACCAGCAAAGCGTCAAAAGTTGGAATGATTCTGCCAAGATTCTGATTTTGTTCAAGTTTTTGGTTTAAGTTTATGTCTCATGAAGTAAGTTTTGGTCATAAGTTTCGATCTCACTAAGTAAGATTTGATCATAAGTTGTGATCTCATTAAGTGAGTGCTGTTCATATTGTTAGGGAGCGCTCTTAGGGTTATTCGTGCCTCACGGTTGGCACTGCCGAGCTGTATTGTCGCCCCTGGCTACGGTCCCGATAAACTGGCCACTCTGTGTCTGATTCCCGAACTGTGCGGATTATTCCTAAACTCGGCTCTTAACATTTGGTGTCAGAAGCGAGATACGAATCCACGTGTCCAAATTTTTCCCTTGGGAGGGGAGGAGAAGAGAGTGTGGGGTTATGCTCCTATCATCGTCGTTTTTGACGTTTGTGACCGGCTGATCATCATCGGGTCCTCTTCAACATCCTGCACGTCCCGGCGCCTCGGCCACCTCTGGCTGGCGAGCCCCTGCTTCCTTGTCCTGCCCCTGACGTGTCCGCTGTGCGTATGGACTTCCCTGCCCTGACAGCCCTGCGGCGCCCGTCGCTGGCGGTAACGTCTAACCTCCCCCGGTAAGAACTTCCCGTGTCTGTGCCTGTGCCCCTTTGCCCTGCCCGCAGTGTGTCCTGGACTTGTGTCGCCGTCCGTACGGCGTGCGTGCGTGTTGCGGTCCGTCATGCTGCCGCCACCGAGACGCGGCCCGTGTCTCAGCGTGTCGTGTACCCTGCCCTGGCGACAACCCTATGGCCGAGGACGCCGACGACGGCGCGGCGGACGCTGTGTCCGTCAACAATGGCCCTTGTGCCCGCCGCGGTCCCCGCCAATGTCAGCGGCTTCGACTACGTGGCCAGCGAGATGGTCCTGTACAGCGGCCCCCGTGTGCGGCTGACGCGCGTCCTGACGCCGCCCCACGAGTCCGAGGCCGAGCTGCCTCTGCGGGTGGTGACTGTCAACGGCTGCGACCCAATCCTGCCAGCGAGGGAATCAGGTGGACGGATGTTGGATCGTGGACTCGATCGCATCCGCCCCAATGTGAATGGCCTGGCCAGCCATTCGCATTGGGAGGGGCGCGAGCGACGCTACATTCCGCTCGAGCCCTCGAGCTGGACATCGTTGGGCACCGTGGGAGCGCAGATGACATCAGGTAGCGGAGGAGATTTCGCAGACACCGCGGAGGACATCGTGGAAGACGAGACGCCGCCCGGCACACGGACTTTCGTGTCGCACCACAGGCGCCAGGTAGTGTGTACCCCGAGCTTGTTGCAGCTGGACGAAAAGGGCAGCGGGAACTGTGGGTCCGCGTGGCCAAACAACATCCAGTTGGCGATCACCCTCCTCAGCGCGCGGTGCGTTGCCCTGGTGCTGTGCAGCCCCGCGTCCCAAACCAACGTCGCGCAGGCCCTCCCGGAGTCGCCGCCCTGCCCGGAACTTTCTGACCAGCTCCCGCTGCTGCTCTGTGCTCTGCTGCATTCGCCTGCGAAATGTGACCCTGTGGCCTGCGATCCCTGCATGTTGCGTGTTTTTGACCCTTGTTGTGCTCTGTGACAACTGACGAGGCGCCTCGGACTTGACTGCAAACGATTGGGCCCTGACTGACTTGGACACCACTGCATTGCCCTGCCCTTTGTGAGCCCGTTTCTAGTACAGAACCGTGGTGGTCCAGACCCTACCGCGGCTTTCGCGGTGGGGCGGGACGCGCCTGGAGCACCGTGGACGTGAGCCCGATGCTGTGGTGTGCAGTGTGCAGCCGGAGTTGCTGGCTCGGTGGCATGCTCTGCGCCGTCCTGCATTTGCCGGAGGGAGGAGGATTGGAGTGACCTGTGACTTTCGTGTTCGTGGCGGTTGACATCCGCCATGGAAGGTTGAACGCCGCTGCACGGACGACTTGCATGGTTTGGTGTAGAGATTCCGTGTGATCCTTCGTTCCAAAGCTGAACTAAACTTAAACAATCCATTACATTGCTCTTGAGAAACGGGTGCCCCATTGCGTGGTGCGTTCGAATAAAATTGCATAGACGTCCGGTTCCCTGGACAAATCTGGTCAGTTCGTTTCTCTTTACGGCTGTCCGCTGTATCCGACAGAAGTCAGACCCACTCTGGTTTGCAGGTGCCGCAATGCCCCCGACGTCACCGATCCCTGCGACGCCGTGCTGCTCACAGTCTGCTCCCTGCCCTGCTCCCGTATCCTGCCCCGTTGACCTTCCCGTCGTCCTCACCTCGACGTCCCCAAGGCGCTCCACTTCTGCTACATCGTGACGCCGTGCATCGCGGTGATCCCGCGACGCTGGCCCGCAGCATCCCTCATGCCCAAGCCCACAGCCCAGTCCCGCCACCGGCGCGACCTGCGTCGTCTACTTAGCTCGTCGAACACCGACTCATGTCATTGACTAACTAGCGCTCAGTCCCGTTGTTTAACGTGGGGGAGAATGTTAGGGAGCGCTCTTAGGGTTATTCGTGCCTCACGGTAGGGTGTGCCATACTTCATTTTTTTCGAAATTCGGTGTACGCGTTACCTCAATCGAGGCCATAATTCATGCTGATTCCGAGGTCAGCATGAAAAATAGCCTCGATTGAGATAACGCGTTCACCGAATTTCGAAAAAAATGAAGTATGGCACACCCTACCTCACGGTTGGCACTGCCGAGCTGTATTGTCGCCCCTGGCTACGGTCCCGATAAACTGGCCACTCTGTGTCTGATTCCCGAACTGTGCGGATTATTCCTAAACTCGGCTCTTAACAATATGTCATTTTTGATATGTAAGTTTTTGTGCCATGTATTTGTTGAATGATTTTTGTATTAAAGCAATGGTCACCAGTTTTCCAGATCTTTATTAAATTACCTTAATTCATTATGCAATGATTTAGATATTTACTACGTCATTGTTGATTTTCTTTTAGTCTGGTAAAATTAAAACTAGTTCCTGATTCAAATCAGCCATTTAGTTTTCATGCATGACAATGATTATTAGCGGGTTGGGTAGGTTAGGTCAGTTCTAGGCATAACTTTAGAATTGTTCAAGACACGATTTACACTAAGGGTGAGATAAGATGGAAACAATTGTTTTGCAGTGTACGTTTTGAAACTGAAACATAAAAATTGATCTCACCTCAATATTGTTAATCATTGCATTTCGGCTTCAGAATAGCTGGGACTCGAAATGTTGGCTGCTTTGGGTGTGATGAACATCATTCATGTGGCTAGCGGAGAATTTCTTAATATTCAGCCTGTTATCAATTTTTAAATCAACTGCCGATAGGCATGGAGCTTAGCCCTAAAACATTTGCATTTCACTAGTTATTCTTCTATGCTTTCTGAGGTGCTCTGTGCATCGACTGTCGTACTTTATGAGCCCGAGCGAAGCGAGGTGCTCTGCATCGACTATTCTACTTTTCAGTCTCCTCACTACGAGCAAGTGTCGTTGCTATAGGTAACTGTTGTTGTTCATTTGAGTTCCTTCATATGCCGCTAGATGGAGCCACAGAAATGTGCGGAGCTATGCTGCGGTTCTACCAACTTTTAAAATCTATGTTTATTTCAAAAATATTAATTGTTGTTGTTCCTGCATTATATTTCGCATCTTCCGAACCCCGTTTGGGGGCCTAACTGCCCGTTGTAGCAGTAACAACTTATGTTGCAGAATTTCTTTTAAATGTATTTTTTAAGGTCAATCTGGTGAAAGTAGAACCCAAAGGGCCCGAATTTTAGAAAAACGCTGTAACTTTTACGGTTTTTGAGAGGAGGCATATTGTCGCCAACTTGGCTGCATATTGGTATTGTTCTGCGCTTTGGTTGACGCCTCGCAAGGCGGCCGTGGCTTGTGGTGGTCCGCCACGCGAAGCCTCGTAACAATGTCGGCTTGGTCGCGGGGTCTAATTGGCCAGTTCACCATGTGGCGGGTCGCCGGTTCGAATGGCAGAGCTTTCCGTTTTTCCCTTTAATTTTCTTTGTCTAAAATCAAATTTCCAAGTTGTGATTCAAAATTTATTATTAACACTCATCGTTCTGTTAACGAGGGCCACTCAGCAGGAATATTTTTTCTTCTTCGCCTAACAGCAAGTTTCGTTGTTGCATTCACTACATTCACTATCGCGCCACAGAAATGGGTGGAGTAACATACCAAACATATGCCAAAGCACTATGATAAAGTAGTTAATTTATTGCGGCCACGCACAGATCACTGACTCGGATCACGGACGAGAGTAGGGTGCGGTTCGGAAGCGGTCAAATGTATCTATGTAGAGTTTGCACACCATTTCCCATGCTCTAGCCGAGCTTCCAACCACACTTTTTCCTTAGCCTCAACCGTAATAGCACCCCCCCCCCCTCCTCTTCCGGCGCCGCAATGCAGCAATCGAAGATAATTCAGGTAGGGTGTTCCGAAATACCGAGTAGGCTAGAATTATCCACCTCTAACCTAACCGTTGTACAGCGATCACAAGATTCGATACAATCTTGGGTTACATTTTTAGATAACATGTACCGTCGGGAAGAATATCCATGACTCCCCTAGAATTCCTCACCCAAAGTTCTCTACCGATAGGTTGATATTCGCGGTTTGGTTGCATAGTGAGCATGGTGTCAAGGTTGTAGATGCCCCGACATCTGAAATAGAACCAGACCATCAACCGAGGAAGTAATCATTGCGCGGCCCCTTTCCCGTATGAACACTTTTGTCTAAATTATCGTTAGACTTGGTGCGCATCCCAAATCGAAGACAGCTATCCCGCAGAAAAAGACGACTTCGTTTTCTAGTGGCCAGCCGAGGGGGTAGCCACTCGTGTATTAGTCGGGTAACCTAGACGTGTCATTACGCGTAATAGTAATAGAATTTGGGCGAATTTGGCGCAAAACCGTCCCAACAACTGATATTTTCTGACTAATAACTTTTTAGTAATAGCGCGTAATAGGGAGTAGTCGGGTCACATATTTCGAGAGTGGACACCCCCTCGTGGCCAACAATATTGTGAACTGCTTGGGCTGTGCACATAATTATACGAGAATTCGGACGAAAAGTGTGTGAATACCGAACGATTTGTAACATTTGACTTGTTTTTCACACACTTTCACTCACAAACACATTTTACTTTGCAGACCTGAGAGATGCTCTAAGTGCCACCGGTGCACTTAGCTGAAAATTGGTGGAGACAGGCGGAACACTAGCGAGAGCGGCCCCCTGTTCAAGGTAGGCGGCGGCACCGGGCGAGGAGAACGGGCGGAAGAGCGTGTGTGGATCTAGACACCGTATATTTGACGTATGCAAGAAATATTTCAGACACCATATTTTCGTCAAAACTACGTCAATCGAACGTTATCCACTTACGTCAAAGTAACGTCAGATATACGGCAAACACGTTTGGCGTTAATATGACGGAAGTTTTTTTTTTTATTTTTCTAAATTAATTATCGTCTAAGAGTCTTCAAATGTACTTCAAACGCACGTCGCCGCGATTCGTCCCAACGCCGCAGCGCGCTCGGCCAAAGCGACCCTTGTAAAGGGAGGGGAAGGCGGTCACCTTTCTCGAGCGCACGCGATATTAGACCCTTCCTTATTTTGCCGATTTGAGAAATCTAAAGTGTCCCACCCGAGAAAATATCCCTTTTGGTGTCCATTTTTCGAAACAAAACTTTGTCCGGTCTCGATATGACGTTATTGAGTGCTGCCGCGGAGGGTCTAAATGCCCCTCAACAGGGCAAAAAATAAAGTTTCTCAAACAAATTTAGAAAAATCTCCGTTCTCGATCCAATGAAAGTAGCGCCCAAAGGGCTAAAATTTCAAGTAAAACGTCGTATCTCTTACGGTTTCGGAGATATCGGCATTGAAAGTGCAAAAACCGCGTAAACCGCGGTTTTGCTCGGTTTTGCTTGATTTTTGCACTTTCAATGCCGATATCTCAGAAACCGTAAGAGATACGACGTTTTACTTGAAAATTAAGCCCTTCCGAGCGGTACTTACATCGAATTGAGAATGGAAATTTTTTCCAATTTTTTTTTTAGAAACTATTTTTTGCCCTGTAGAGGGGCCTTTAGGCACACCAAAAGGGATATTTTCTAGGGTGGAACACTTTAGATTTCTCAAATCGGCAAAATAAGGAAGGGTCTAACGCGATATCGTCTGCTTGGCGTCTCCCTGCAGCGACTGCAAAAGGTGGGCCATTTGTGTAGATATCATCGCTGACTACAAGACCGATAGCACGAGATCTACTTTTCGAACGTCGGCAGAGAAGAAGTAAGGCCTGTTGAAATTCGAAATCAGGCTTTTTCGAACTACTTGGCACTAGAACCTGGGTTCCTACTAGTCACACGAATTTTAACAGGCCGATTTGTGTAGACATTGAACTCCAAACATCGCTGACCACGAGACTGATGGCACGGAAACGGTTTTTCGAACGTCGGCAGAGAAGAAGTATGGCCTGTTAAAAATTCGAAATCAGTAATAGCTAGCAGACGCCTCAACCTTGAATTTAACTTCAGTAATGGTGATTCTTTTGTTGAGCTTCAGTGTCAGTGCGCCGTCAGGCACCGCTCCGCTAACGCGCGGTGCGGTCGCCTCGCGTGAGGCAGGATGAACTAAGGGCTGTGCGGTTATTGATAAAATAACCGGACCTTCGGTTACAGGGATAACCGGAAGTTCTTCCGGAATTAATCGGTTATTTTGCAATAACCGGTTGTTTTTAGTAACCGGACCGTTTTTATCCTTTTCATTAGGAATAACCGGGAAATCTAAGTAATAATTGTTCCTTTCGAAGCCCCCTTCGCAAGCTAGTAGGAATGAAAAGACAACCAAAATGCTTAGAAAATCACGCATATATATCTCAATGTACGCCTTACGATGATGGCTTTGGCACGAAGTCCTTGTTTAATCCTAGACACGTGAGCGATTCGGCATGTTCGCCTGTGAGGCAGGTTCGGAGTGCACTCACGATCAAACCGTCAAAAATACCCGTCCGAGTCTGTCCTAGAACGGCCGTTCGGTTCTTGACATCGCTTCGGTTTGTCGGTTAACCGGTTCCTTACGGTTAACCGGTTAACTGATGAACAGTTAGCGAGCGTTACGCGAAATCTGACCTGGAACAGCGTAGCGCTGGCTGAATAGTCATCCTCCCGTACTCGAACGGGCTCCTGGTTCCTCCTTTTCAAAAAGGCAGACTATTCGCGTAACCAGTCTCGTGGCTAAGCCTCTTGCTACGCGCTTTATGGTCGCTTAAAAATCGCGTACGACGTACGACTTCGTCTTTTTTTAGCCACCAATACGCGAATCTGTTGTGTCCGGGATCCTCCGGTGGCGCGGCTGGGATTGTGTGCTCTGTCCGCCTTTTACCTTCACTCGATCACCGTTAAGGGGGACCAAACTTTCTTTATACGAAACGGTAGTTAGCGTCAGTTTGGTGTGACACATTTCCCTGTGCAGTACGGACAAGGCCGATTCACTGACTAATCAAGTGCTTACTAATCACACGATATTTTTACCTGCTCTTACGGTACAAGATTTGACACAATACGCGGAACTGTCACGCGTATACCTACCTAATCGTTTAAACTCAAGCCCCGTTTTCAAACCCCAGACCAGCCATTATAGAATATACCTACGATTTGTCCACAAGGGGCCCAACGTACGTCGTACTGCCGCTGGGGCAGTACGTCGAACAGTCTGCTAGCGTGCAGGCGTGCGGGAGCGGCGGCAGCAGCGGCGGCGCGCACTTTCTGGCCACAAGCGCTTTGTTGTTCTGGATTGCGTACACGTACAAGTCTAGGACATAAGAGTGCGCGCATGCACCTGCAGAAGGGAGGGGTCAAGAAACGCAATATGTCATGATCACGTTTTTGCATTTACATTTTGCGTACAAATGAAAAACATTCCCCCCCCCCCCCCCAAAAAAAAAAAAAAAAAAAAAATCCCTAGCCGCCCCCTTATTTTAGAAACAGACGTCACGCCTCCTCTCCCTAACGTTAATGCAGGGTTCATACGAGGGGCGAATCACTAGCGTAATCAGGTGTACAAAATTCTAGAAATTTTTAAAAAGAAATTGATAAAAATTGCGAATTTGAAATCGGACTTGGACTTTATGCCGAGAAATAATACCTACACGCGCTGAAATGGCCGGAAAAGCAATAACATTCTGAAATTAACGAAAGCAACGGGGTGTAATCCGACGAAATCCTGAAATCTGTGTACACATTTTTAATGAGTGGTTGTCCCCTCGGGTTCATACTCATACAGGCCCAAATTATTGGTGCGAATTGGCGGCAACGGGTGGTCGGGTGGTCTCCTCGCAAGGATTCTGGTCACGGCGCAGTTCCGGTTGGAAAGGAACCCATTTGGGCGGGAAATTTTAAAAAAAGACAAATACGATTTGGAGCGTTTTTCACAATTAAGTATTAAAATTATTCAGAGAGATGTTGCGCCGCTATCAACTTATTTCACCATTTAAAGGCATTTTATATTATCGCTGCAAACGATATTGTTTGCACAGTTCGTGCGAGGTTGCGCGGATAGCCACGCCGAAGCAATTCGTATAACTTGTGCTCCAACTTGTGCAAAGTTGTGCGAAAAGCCGTGCCGACACAATTCGCACAACTTGTGCGAATTGCGTCCGTAGGGCTATTTGCACAATCTTAGGTGTCCACTTGTGCGAATAGCTAGTCCGATCTGGGGCGCACAACTTGTGGGAATATAACTAACCTACTTCCATTACCGGTTTTGAAGTCCATAACTTTTTCATGACTTCCCTGACCTGTATGAACCCTGTAATAGCCCCTAGATTAGCGATTAATTTTAACGCGTTAACCACGGAGGTTAACGTACACAACCCTCATTGCATCTGAGCACTATCATTTGCCGGTTGCACAGCCCTAAAATGTTTGCAATATAATAGTAACGATGAAAAGTGGGCATAAGACATAGAACCAGAAACACAGCGAGGTCGGTATTGCCCAAATTAGACTTTACTGTCGTCGAGGTCAGGTGGATGCCTCCCGCTGTGCCGTTGCCAGCACCTGCGTGTACGCACCGAGTATGTCGTCAACACATCCGGGTTGGGGTCTTGAGAAAGGCTGGCGACCGTGGTTCACCAACAAGTCACACTTTGCCACAGCCTGTAAGGTGCCATACGTCATCGACGTGTGTATTGCTTCGCTGAAAACGCCGTCCGAAGCACTGAAGCGGCAATGTGCGTTGGAGCACGTATACATGGGGTTGGCTGGGTCGAGCCCTTCAACAAAAAAAGGGACCAAAAAGTTACCCACATAACAGAAAGGAATCAAATTCTTCAATATCATACTGGCAAGATCTGATGTGACAAATTTCGATGACTTTTGGCATCTAGATGGGTGTAGATGACACCTGTAAAAATATTTTGTTCCAGCACCTAATAGTTTTTCAAATAAGAAAAAGAAAAAGAAAATAGTTAACATTTCTTTTTCTAATCTTGCAAACTTAAGTTTCCTGTGGGGAAATGCTTCACATGTGTGATGTGCACCTCATGTTTTAACATCCCACTCTCCAAGAATCATCGAAACCGGTGGCATCGAAAATTGGAGAGTGTTGTGAGATTTTAAAAAGTGACGCAAAGAAGTCGTGACAAACCGGATATTGTGACAAGAATTACATATTCAAAATATATTCTGCGGATGGTATCTCAGACTAATAGGCTTCATTTGGCTGACAAGGGAATACCATTCGCAGTTCCTTATTAGCCTACTACCAGTTTTAAATTGATGTATTTGATACAGGGTGTCCCAAAACTCACACCTGAACGATTTTGGCTACAAAGACCACAGGCCCCATCGGCCCATCGGGGTACCAGTCGATGCGTAACTGTCCCCCCATTCAGAACGATTTACTGCATCCCTGGCGATCCCTGGGCTCCATGGAAGATACGGCATGAAAGCGTCATTCGTTTTCTTAGCATATAATCAATACTAGAGGTCGTTAAAAAAAAAGACGATATGGAACGGTACGGTATGAAAAGTTACGCAGCACGTGCGGCGCCGTCAGCCAGGAGCCGCCGCCAAAACTTCGGAGAAAGATTTCGAACAAACACGACGAGACAAGTTTCTACTTGTCCTTCCTCATTTACTGAAAAACAAGGCAGTTTCACTTACCCCCCTATGCTTACAGCCACCTCACTAGTAAAATGAAGGCGTAACCGGATGTTCTTATTCACGCGTAAAATACATTTCGCAAAAAAATTTATCAGTTAAGCCCATCCTGACACGTTCCTTTAGAAACGGAGAGGAGCCAGGCTAACAGTCTGATGCCGACTATTCGTTCGGGCGGACGTGTGTTCGCTGACTTGTTCACAGAAAACTTCAAATTTGGAATATGACTGCTTTTTAGCAGGTGATACCTCAAAACACTATCACTAAAGCTCAAAAATATAAAAACTGACACTAAAGCTAAATTAAAGTTTGAGGTGCCACCTAGCTTCTACTCCCAAGAAGAAAGCAGGAAAGACGTAGCGAGTGCGTAGTGCGGCAAACTAATAATATAATGTGGGCCGGCACTAAGGGGGACCCGTGAGGCCGCCTTGCCTGGCTGGGAGATCGTCGCACCATGGACGAAGACTAGGGTGGGTAGTCGCAGAGTTGTCTTCCAACACGAATAGCGGCCTTAGTTTTAAAAGTTTCGCAACAATCTTCTCATACCGCATTGTGTAAGGTTCATCCAGTGAACGGTTTAATCTTGGCTTTCGGATATTTTAAGCAACAGAGTCACAATAGTAATCTAAGAATATTTCTCTATTTAAATCTAGGAATGGCTTGATTGAAGAAAATATTCTTGAATGCTTTTAACATAAGAATCTGTTTCTCTGGGTGTAGGGACCGTCCCCGCTGCCCCCCGCCCGTTGCCTCACCGCCTCTGCAGCCTAGCACGCTACCGCTGAGGAGCGCCGGGTGGGCAGACAGCCCATCCGACTGCCCTGTATGTAGATGAAACACCCGGTGCGTAGTGCCTTGCAAGATCATCTTTATAACTCACCTGTGAGCCAGCCGCAAAGTTTTTCAGCTCTCCGACAAGCAAATGCAGCAATGTGCGCCCCAAGGCTGTGGCCGATCACATGGATGCAGGACGGATTTGCTCCCATCGACAGCACCAAGTTTATCATCTTAGCCACTGTTTTTGAAACTTCGTGAGCCGTGACCAACACGTCCTCGACGTAGTTCCCCGAATCCAGTTGAGACCAGTCCGACGTGATGACGTTACAAGACGACTGCCCCAAGAAGGCTGCCAGGAACAAGTGGTAGGTAATTAATATGTGCCAATAGCACATATTGGTCTGCTCCGTAGCCGTACAGTTAATACCACTGAGTCTGCTGACGTCACAGGAAAGAGCAATAATATGGAATGAACCTACAGCAACCTGCACTACGCACACGCGCACTGAGATTACGCTTTAAATCATGTAGTGAGAAGCCGCCATAAATAAATATGTCTCAATACAAATACACCCAGAGAAACGAATTCTTGACCTAAGAATATTTCTTGATTTGACTCTAAAATTGTCTTTTTCCAAGAAAATATTCTGGAATGCTTTTAGCCTAAGAATCTGTTTCTCTGGGTGTAGTAATATTCACGTCTTACCTACCTTGACTTATATTGTAGCAGCCCGAGTTAACGGCTGCATTTGCGGTAAAGCCATGGATGCAAAACACAACACAACATAGAGAGACGTCGAAAGACGAAGTCGTCAAAGTAGTTGGACAATCCGGATCCACCAAGACAGGGTCGGTGTTCGGGCTACAATAAAACATGAAAGCACACAAAAATTTACAACATTTATAACAATTTTCAGCGAGGAATGTTTACCTAACCGCTGTTTGGTCAAAGTATGGCACCAACACACTCCACCCCCTGAGGAGCCGCAAGGCTGAGCACGGGCTGGTAATAGAGAGACTCTCTAGCTGGTACTCTTCGGAGTCAGCCAGCAACAGCGCAAAAACGGTCAAACTAACAGTGCGTCCAATATGAAATTCAACATGAGATTATGGTAACCGCTTGGGAAAGGGGGGGGGGGGTAGAGCGGCTGCAGAGAGATAGCCATAATGGGCTAGCGTACCGACTAGACGGCAATGTCTAGTCTGGTCCCTCCGCACTTCCCAGACCCCCTCCCCGTTTGTCCCGCGCCGGACTGTCCCGCTACGTTCTCGAGACCACTATCTCTTTAACTTTAGAATACAAATAATGTGGACTATGCGCAGGGCCGGACTGGCCCCCTAGGGACCTCGGCGGGGGTAGAGGACCAGGGGCCACATTAACAAGCAAAAAAAAAAAAAAAAAAGGCCTGAGCGCGGGCACACATTGCACTTCTTGATACTTGTGTGTTAGTGTACATGGCAATGTCTTGAACGTGTTCAGAAATGTCGGTGGCTACGAATCGCTTGCGACACGGGTCGGGTGAGGTACCAGGAGGCACCGGTCTGCCCCAAACGAGGGGTCCACAACGCTGCTCCAAAGTGTACACTGATTGTGTTGATTGTGTCGATTTTTCTATCTAATATTCAGAAAATTTGAAATTTGAGACTGGTTAGAGCCCTGGCCCCGCGGCCGCAGGGCCTCGGGGGCCTCGGGGGCCTTCGCCGGCCCGGGGCCTCGGCGGGAATCCCCGCCCTCCCGCCCGGGCCAGACTATGCGTACACGTTGCGTTGCCAAGTAGCAATAAAAGTATAACATGTGAGCGAGTATTTTCTAAACAGACCGGTTTGAATTCGACAATCTCCGATTTCTCTGAAATTTTAACAGTTGGTGTAATTCATCGATACAAAATGACGATTTTGCTCGAAAAAATGTTTTGTCAAGTGTTTTCCAATTGGAGTCTGACATCGTGAATTTTCGTCGAAAAATTAGTGAGGGATTTTGGCGTTGCAGAGGTTTTGGGGGTGTCTGGGATTCCGGAGCCAAGCCGTTAAAAAAGTATCCAAAGGGGAATTTTAGATTTAAAAAGGCCCAATCTATCCATTTCTGACCCGAAATTATTTTTCAGACCAACCGCTTGGGCTCCAGAGACTTTCGAAGTAGGTTAATTTTTTTTTAAACAAAAATTCTGGAGACCATATTTTTTGACTCAGGGCATCTCAAAACGCATCTTGATAAACCCTTCAAAGACACTTTTTTTAAATCCAAAACTCGCAACTTAGCCGCAAAACACAAAGCAAAAAAACGCAACAAAAAAAATTTCCAACAATATTTTTTTGGGACACACATCTAGAAATGCGTTTATCGAGGACGTGATTCAGAAAATTTGGTCACTTAGATAACCTTTTTCTGGCCCACATCCTCCGGACTCGACAAATATAGGTCCGAAGGCCGAGTTGGGTTTTCGCTTTGTTTTGCAGCTAAGTCCCGAGTTTTGGGTCCAAAAAAAAAGTGTCTCTGAGGGGTGTATCAAAATGCGTTTTGAGATGCCCTGAATCGAAAAATATGGTCTCCAGATTTTTTTTTTGAAAAAATTAACCTACTTTGGAAGTCTCCGGAGCCCAAACGGTTGGTCCAAATTATAATTTCGGGTCAGAAATGGATAGATTGGACCTTTTGTAGTCTAAAACTCCCCTTTGAGTACTTTTTTAACGGCATTGCTCCGAAATCCCAGAAACCCCTCAAACCTCTGCAACGCCAATATCCCTCAATAATTTTTCGACGAAAATTCAGGATGTCAGACTCCAATTGGAAAACACTTGACAAAAACAAATTTCGAGCAAAATCGTCATTTTGTATCGATAAATTACACCAACTGTTACAATTTCAGCGAAATCGGAGATGATCGAATTCAAACGGGCCTCTTTAGAAAAGACTCAGTCATGTGGTATTACTTTGTACCAGTCCTGTGGGTGCATTGCCGAACGACCTTCAGAACTCCTCCCGCGCTTCTGTTCGAGCCGAAAGCAAAGTAAAGAACGTACACAAAACCAAGGATGAGCGCCGTCACGTCAGCATAACACGCGTAATCCCCCTGTACTTATCTTTGCTGACGCCCAACCAGTACAGAATTGGTTGGACGTCGTGGTAAAAATACTTATGACAATTATTCTGAAGGACGTCCAATTTCACTTTTAAGGCAGCCATATGGTGAAAAAGTTGCAATGGGTCACCTGTACTAATTAATTGTCCATCATCACGTCTACTATCGAGTAAACTCTCTCGAGAGAATCAACTACAATTGATCTATGCGACACTGTAGAAATTGTATGTCAACGAGAAAAGCTTTGACGATAGACCGATCTATGTTGACACTTCGTTCCTCGTCGTATATTTACAGCGCGTGAATGTCTTCCTTCGGAACATTTGGGAAGTTGAAACTTTACCTTGTGTAGAGTCGAAAAACCACCTTCGGTGAGCCACTCTGGTCTTGCTTGCTTCCAGCATGCCGCACGCTGTTCGACGGGGAGGCCAGGCATCCTGCTGCAGTCGCACAACAAAATATGTAATAAGATGCCCACGATAACATCGTGACCCGGTTCAGATCAACAGTCTACCGTACCGTACGCCTTGATTTTGCTTTTAATTCCTCTTTCCTTTGGTCCATCTACACTCTCTCGGACGACGCCATAATTATTTAACTATCGTTCTTTGAGAGGGCAATTATAGGCGATCATATTCAGTAGGGTCGTAGTGTACCGACGCATTATGAACGATGGCAAGAAGTAGTTTATGCATTTCTGGCATGTTTCCGAAATTATGCTCAAAACGCCAGAAACAGACTCACGACAGCCATCCCCGAATTACGACCGTATGGATCGCAAACAACTTAATGCAGCTTCCAAACGAATTAGTTCATAATACAAAGCGAGATTCTTTGCAACAAATAGCTATAGCTTCAAAAGCTACAATGCTGTGAAATTAATCGCGATACGAACATCGTGCTTTGCTAAGATGCAACATCGTCGTTAGGTTTGCAGGCGTAAACGTTTTTATACTGTGCGATACAAACACTCTTTTAAACAGATTGGTCAACAGTTCAGGGGGTTATCACAGGGTAGTCTGTTGTAATCGGAAATAAGTGCTCACAGTAATCCCACCCCGAACAGTGCTGCAAACCCCATACATGCCTGTGGGGACCTAGAAAGGTTTCAGTGAGTCGGCAGCAAATTATAGTTGCCCACGACCCGCTTTCTCCGATGCGTAACACTTTAATTTAAAAGTAAGCTGATTCGAGTTTTGGGGCTTTGTTCTTCATGCCTGGTACTCACCTAGAAGTACAACAAAGAACTTGACGACCATCATCTGTTCTGCCAGCATGTGCGTTATGCATGGAAAGTAATAATGCTCAAGCTGCGCAAGAGCTAATGAATGCTTCGTCTTCGAGAGTCTCACAGCTGCGGCAATTTGTAGGTGGTGCTCAGGCAATGCTGCGATGTTTCAGGCCGACGCCGACAAAGCTCATTTCGAACCCTTGTTGACAAAACGATAAGACTGTACGGAGGAAAAAAGTGTGTGCAACTATCTTTTCACTTGATTTTCAGACAAGCCGTGAATTTGGTTCTGAGACCTCAACTTTCGCTAGGGAACTATGCCAGTTGCACTTACGAAAACTTAAGTTCCCACAATGTAATCAGAGTAATTAGCTAATTATCATACTGCACTTGTCATTCCAGCCAACTGTATCCTGTCCAGAATAAATCAGACTACTGTCCAGACCTAGCTCTGTGTATCTCGTTATTTTTTTACCTGCTCCAGTATCGATTCTCATCGTATTAATCAACTAGTTTGCACTTTCACCGTCATATATTTACAACGGAATGTCTGATTTATAATAAAGTGGTCATATTTCTAGTATTAATATGTTGAAATAATGAATAATCTTCGAGAGTAAGAGTATGAGTGACAGGAAATCCATTTTATAAATAATTGTTTAAAAAATATAATTAAATAATAAAAAAGTAGTATGTGAGGCTAATTTATGGGTGTCAGGGTTATGAGTGTAAAAAGTTATGAACTGCCGGGAGCGACTCGAATTAAATTACTGTATGAACACTATGAGCTACCGAGTTAAATTTAGTTTGTAGAACGCATGGGTAGGTAACTTTAAATTTTGCTGCAACGGAACCCTGCTCCAGGAATCGTGTTCGTCAGTGCTGTTCAGTACACTGTTTTCCCCCCAAACTGTACTTTAAGCACTGTTTCCCAGACAGTTCAGTGCTATTTAGAAAAGCACTGTACTTTATACTGTTTTCAAAAAAGATCAGTGCTTTTCCAAAAGCAGTGAAAGGGAGTCTGTCTGTTTTCTCAAAAAACAAAGTGAAAACAGGGGCACAGTGTCACTGCTTTTCCAAAAGCAGTAAAGAATGTTCAGTTTGTGTAACTGCTTTCTCCAAGAGCAGTAAAACACAGTAACACTTTCAAGAAAGATGTGAAAGTGAAAAACAGTGGCGCGGTTTCACTGCTTTCTCTGAAGCAGAAGAAAAAGGAGGCGGTTGCTTTATGTAAAGCAGACCTAGACCTTAAGGTTTGGGTAGTCTCTAGTTTCTGTAAGAACTTTTTTGAAGTGTATTGCGTGTCTCGTAAATTAGGCTCTGATTTTAAGAAATAGCAACAGCTTGTGGATATTTCCGAATAAGATGAACAAATGGGATATAGTTGTTGGTTAAGACAAAATTAAGTAAGCAAGTTTATTATGTGTACACGCTGACCGTGCTTAATAACATCACCAGGTCACATTGTAAAGGAACACATGTGGTGCTGCGTCACACCCCAACCGGAGCGGAGCAAGGAAATAACTGCGACATCCACGTGCAAAGAATTGGAGGTTATGGTCCCCAGTAGCCACATCATCACACCCACGTGAGAGACACTTTCAATAATTGTAGAATGATCACAATAGCACTGGTCGGTACGCTGACACTCAAATGTAAAATCCTTGCGATTTCTCGAATCTTAAAATAATGAAACGGCGCGGATCCGACACCGAGCCGCAGGCACTGTTCTCTTAAAGTAAACATCTCTTTCCAACATTCGCACACAACTTTTGCCACTACGCATGGACTCCTCATTATGAAACTAATAATCGCAAATAAACACCAGGAGCACAGATGTGCTAGGAAATAAATAGTAAGAAGTTTAATATTTCGTGCGCACGACCGAACGATTCTTTTGCGAAGACCAAAACAACTGACTGCCGACTATCAAGATGGCGACGATGGCGACGGCGGTATGGAGGGAGAGGAGGAACGGCGAGAGGATTCCCGAGGATTCCAACTGTACTCCGCAGTATTCCGGAATACAAGTAACCATTATTGGAATCGTCTGGAATCGTCGGCAGCGGAGGGAAGAGAGGCTAGAGTGTTTCAGAGCATTCCGATTGTATTCCTTGTATTTTGGAATACTGGGGAATCCTGGCGGAATCCTTCCACATGCCGAATTGTATTCCGGCGGAAGGCGAAGGAATACTGTAGGAATCCTTTGGAACATTGTGAATCCAAAAAACCACTCCTGGAATACTCATAAATACTCGAGGAATCCTCTTCGTTTTTACCTCGGGGAAAAATTCCTGGTGGTGGTCAATAGAGATGCCACAAGCAAGCCATGCCGGCTGAAGCTCCAGCATACTGTATTTTGTGTCAGGTACCTGCATTCTGTTACACAATACTCATAACTAGACATCATTGGGCTCTAATGTAAGTACGTACTCATGTTTCAGGAATGTTGAAGCTGAGTGCTATCATATTGCACTGGCCGCCACGAAAATGGGAAGGAATTTTGCTCCTGAGATTCCCCAGGGTAGGCAAGGTGGTGAGACCCTCATGAGAAGTATTATGAATGGTATAATTATTGAAAGCGCGAGGAAGATGAAGCACTGCTTGTTGTGTGCAATGAGAGGGCCTAGGAAATTTTGTTTTCACGGAGGAGGGCACACTCTGGCGTGTGAGTAAAATTAAGAAGCTCTCATTTATAATGGGCTTTTTGGGGATATTTATTTAATTCATGTTAAACTTCGTGGAATAGCTGCTCCAGAGGCTTCATTTTCTTGCTCAATCCCACCTTCATTATTCTATGGTCCTGACACCTATGTCTCCGAAGAACTTGTTCACTGGAAAGATATGTCCTATGAGAAGGGTAGGCCAGCATGAGAGATTTTACACTAAGTACCAGAGAGGTTTCAGGCTTAAACATTTATGTATAATTACATTTGTGTTGGTATTTGTTGCAGGTGGTCAAAAAAATTGACCTCAGGGCTCATCCCTGGAGAGGCCTCCTGGAGAGGTGTAAGGTTCTCTCCAACATGTATGGGGTCTTGGAAAAGAATGTGCCTAGTGAGCTCTCAGCAAAAATTTCTGCTAAACTGAAATTTTTTGAAGTGGAGGATGTGTTGGGGAAGAAATACAAGGATATGCAAAACAGGATATGTAGGGGCTCCCAAATTGCAGCGCTCCGCCCTCCGCCCCTACTGCGTTCTTCATAGCAGTCTACACCAATGTGCGAAGTCTCAATGGCACCTCCAGTGGCGCTTCAATTGTTCAAGTGAGTTTAAAAACAAGTTATTTGTCACTTCTGCATATCTTTGTCCTACAATTTAAAAAAAAATCGCTCTCTACAATAAATTACCATGAAGGCGATGAGGGCACATGGCAGTACCTTTTCAGACCGTTGCAAAAGATCCACTTGGTGACAAAAGATGTGGTTTATGGGGAATACAGACCTAAGCCTAGGGGCTTAGCGTGCAATCATAGCGCGCAATCATTTCTTCCGAACGTTCGACTCGACCTCCTTAGATTGTTCGAAATTTCAAACACGATGGTGAAGAAATGTAGAATCATCTACTTAGTACGGCCAGGTCCACGATATTGATAATGTCGCAAGCGGAAACATAATTTTTGGCCGGCCGGTCTTAGCGGCTTAGCGGCAGGCGCCTGCTGGGTAGGCTACCAGGACTTCCAAACTGTAATCAAGGATCACAAGGAGAAGGCAAGCACTTAAAAATACATGTATATATATGTTCGTGGTGTTCGTTCGAATAATTATTGGTCTCGTTCGGTTCGGTTCGTTCGATATAATCCAAGTGTCTGTTCGGTTCGTTTCGAATTTTTCCCTAAAATGTTCGTTCGTGTTTGTACGAGAAAAAAAAATTGCTGATCGCACACCCTTACATAAGCCCCCCGTCCAAGAGATGAAAGTAGGATTTTTATCACTAGGAACACAAAAGTCTACTTTGGTTTAAAAAGTCACTGGGAATCTCAAATAAAAACACGTGCAATAACATTGTTTGAAATAATTCCAGGACAATCTGCCACTAACCATAGAACGTGCTGTGCTGATGAAGACTTCTTTGCTGCCACGTCCCTAAAACTTTCAACACTATTCACAAAAAAAAGGATGCAACACAAAGCGCCCCAGGGAAGAGACGGTAGCCAGAAAAATCTGATGGTGGGTTATCTAAAAGTTTTTCATCTTAATAATCTTGTAACTGTGAATACGTTGTTTTTCTCTTTTAACAGTGACCCCAACAAAGAGCCTTGATTGAGTGGGATTATGGGTGTGTATTTATGTTTGTACCTTGTAATTTTTCTTAAATGTCATGAAAACACCACATGTTATAGTTGCAATTATCTTTTATATTGCATGGCATGAAAATGCAAACTATGTCTATAATGGCTAGTCCGTCAGTCCAATGTTTCAATTTATGTAAATTGTCAAATATTAGGTATAGTATAAAAGTAATTATTCTTGGGAAAAAAATGGCTCTTAGGAACTTTGATTGGATGTATGTTTATAATAGTTTGCAGGTACTGAGATCACTACAACGTACCTTCATGTCACTACCTCTGACAATAAAATTTGAGTTTCCTCACATGCTAAGTTGTTTTTCTTAAGGCCTTCCCTCACGAGACTCTACAGCATTCTGTACATGTGCAATGCCTCCTAAGAAGTATAAAACGGGTGCGGTCGCGTCTGGCGGTTGTAAACGTAAACACGCGGCTTCACCGAGTCCGTCGCCGTCGTCCGCAGGGTCCGTACGCGCACCGGCGGCATCAACATCAAATGCGACGCCGTCAACATCCGGCTCTCCCCACGCCCGCAAGTCCGCCTCCTGTCAACTCGGGGACGCCGCCTCCCGCATCGCCGCCTCCTACGTCTACCCCGTCGTCGAAGTCCAAGCCCGCCAAGAAGAACGTCAATCTGCGTGAGGTCAATGCCAACTTGGTGTCTGGTCGCTATCGGGCCATCTCGCGGGTGCCGACGAATGGGGGTAAACGTAGTGCAGTATGGGACGAGTTCCTTCTTGTTGTGGAAGCCAATTCACCCAAGAATGTTGTCATTGAGGTAGGGGCCACGCAGTGCAAGCGCTGCTCGAAGTGCTTTGTCTACGATTCTGCACAAGGTACCTCGTCCATGAGGTACCATATCCATAAGCACTGTCCGATTCGTGGTCCCCTACCCGGAGAGGCACCTAAGTCTGTGCCGGTGCCGCCGCGTCTCCGGGACATGTTCCTCACCAAGCTTGCCGAGAAAGTGGCGAGGGACTTGTCCGTGCAGGGCAGTGTCAGTGAGGGCATGAAGGGGGTCGTGCAGGCCGCAGTAAATATTGGTGCCGCGTGTGGCAATGTAGATGCTGGGGATCTACTTCGGCGGACCCCACCACTGTCCGGAGGCGGCTAGTGGACAAAGTCGACAAGGCCAGGAAGGCACTCATGACCAGGCTCCGGCAGGCGATTCGGGAGAAGAGGGCGGCCGCCACAAATGACATGTGGACGGGCCGTTTCCGAAAAAAAACATTATCTGACAATCACATTTCATATTTCAAATCAGACATGGGATTTGGAATCGTGGATGTTGGCCACTGTCAAATTTCCACGGGCCAGAGGCCAACCGCGCCTAATATCCGAAATGCCCTATTCCATGAACTAAGCAAGTACGGGATGACGGCCGCGGAGTTCAGTGACATTGAGTGGGTTATGGACCAGGGTGCGAACATCGTGAAAGCAATCGATCAACACGTCCGATCGAACTGTATGGCCCACCTGTTCAACACCGTTCTGAAAAATACACTACATATCCCCTACGAGGGAATTCGAGAAAAAGTAGTAAGAGGGTCACCGGAGGCAAGGAACATCCTGGAGCAATAAGCCGAAGTCGCAGAATGCGTGAAATCAATAAAGGGAAGGGATGATCTGGCTGAGCTCGTGCTCGGGGACCAGCACGGTGATTTTATTTACTTTTGGATGCCACTTGAAAACAACGGGGATATGGCAGCCAAGGACCTCACCTCCGTGCTGAACAGATGGGTCCCCCATGAAGACGATTCAGCGCTATTGATGGACGTGAAAGGGTGAAAGGGCTTGTGAAGGACCTGGTCCTTATTTTTGCTCTTTTGTTCCTTATTGAAAAGTGTAAAGAGTTGGTGACATACCTTAAAACATCTGCTTTGTATCATTCCATACCAAAGCAGACAATTTCAACTAATCTACATCCCAAAGCGTTCACTTATTGTTTCATAGTTTAAGACGTTTTCATATTTCAAACATATTTTACTCGTCTGACGGTGTCTGCCAAGCAAGAGTGTGAGACCCGCTGGAATTCACTATGTGGCATGTTTAAATCCCTTCGCACACATAAGGCACAAATTTCCTCCTTCTGGGCCGCGAAACTTGAGGTTTCAGTCCAGCTGGTTGCGTGACTGTGACTGGCTTAGATACAGCGCTCTTAAAGATGGCGCATACTGTATTTGGTGCGCGTTCATCTCAGCGACGGTCGGATGTGAAAAGGGTAGTCACGAGCAGCCAGGTCAGCTGGTAATCTCCAAGTTCTGCAAATGGAAGGACGCAGAAGGGACATTTTATAGACATCAAAATAGTCAATTTCACAGTAGTTCACGGGCCTCTGCTGCAAATTTCTTGGCTTATGCCAGAGGGAACAAAGACCCAATTAATGCACAAACTGACTCAGCACTTCGGCGTGAGGTAACTTTTTACTTACATCTGTTAGCCGACAGCGGATGCCAGGTGTGAGCCAGGTGGTTGTTTCTTGCCTCTACCTAAGATATGTTTTATTTTTTCACCAGGTAAATAGTAATAGGAGAAAAAGATAAAGCCTATAATTGAAACAGTGCTCTTTTGTGGTCGTGAGGGTTTGCCTTTGAAGGGGAAAAGAGGCAAGTGAAATTCGCCCCTCAGAATCAGAGAAAAACATGGTAACTGCTGATAGAGAAGGAAAATTTTCACCAATCCTTTCTATTCTTTCCCCAAGGATCTGATTCGAACTGCACTATGGCTGCAACGCTGCAACGTAGTGGGATTAAGCACCTAACGCCCAAAAAAGTGACAGCACACAACTGCTATATTTGCTCATGTCACTTCCGTGCGGGAAGGAACGGCATGCCTCAGGATTTCATTGAAGAGTATGATGTGAGTATGGAGTGAAGAGTATGTGGTGTTCCTATTATTTCACTTATACTGGTAGTTTCCTATCTCCCCTCTAGAGTGACAGTCCTGATGCAGATGACCCTGTGAGCCGCAAAAGAAGTGGTGGTGTGAAGTGTCCTCGGGTGAGAAGCCAAAAAGTAGCCTCGCTCACTCCATCGACAAAGGGGGCAGTTGAAGCTTTATGAGCCCTAGTATTTTCTCTGCCTCTGCTAAATTTTTTAGTTCAGATGGCAAGCATTTTTTACGGAAACTCACTGTGTAAGCTTACTCCGAATAATTATAGAAAGCACAAATACCGGCAGCGATGCTGAGGCTACGTGGGTATCGCTACTTAATTTGGTTGACCTGGTAGGGTCCGAAAAAGCATCAGACACAGGGGCCACAGGCCCCCGCCTGAAAGAAGCGTGCAAGAGAAACACCTCGCTTTCCACTATGATGAAAGTGATGGGCTAGCGAGGCCAAAGACATGCCTTTGTTAACTTTAGAGAGAGAGAAAACTGACTAGAGTACTCCAGTCAGCCCTGAAGGGGCAGGGCAAAACATGTATGATTTGTAATATCACGCCAGCTGTGGTGGACGAAACAATCTATTCCCTGTGTTTTGTTTCTGGAGTGAGGTCGTTAACATGCCTGACAAACGTGCAAACTCAGCACAAAACACCCAACATCCAGGCACTTGTGAAAGAATATGCTGCCCTTAGGGCAGAGAACTCAGCTTTGAAAGACCGCGTGGCGGTCCTTGAGGGCGTTCTTCATACCTTGCAGAAAGAAGACCTTAAACAACAACCCAAGGAACCTGAAGCAGTTGCTGAGACCTTACAGAAAGAAGACCTGACAGAACAATCGGAACCATGTTGTGGGGATTCTATACTTGTGGTCTAGCGTGGTGGATTGGAGCTTATCAAGGAACGAGCTGTGATTGTGATATTTAGGGATTTGCCCTGCATCTAACTACCCTATCTTACAGAGTGCAGCCACACGTGTCACCAGGCCGGAGCCGCGAGCACTCACCGTAGGGCGGCACTAGCCAGGTGTTTTCCGTCTCGGGATTGTTGAATGGCTTGATGGCACTTTTCTCACTCGTGGCACTTTTCTCACTTTCACTCGCGCTCTCCTCCTCCCTCCCACTTCCCTACACGGACACCGACTGACTACCTTCCGGTCATCACCTTCATTCTTTTTAGGCACGGAGTGACCTTATAGTTTTACCCAAGATCGGACTATTTTTTTTAATTTCCAACATTGCCCCTTACGCCAAAACCGAAAGTCTCTGTGAGAAGTTTTTCAGACCTTCCTGACTTTCGCATAGTACCCATACAAAGGCGTCGGACGTTATTTTACACTCCAGAAATGCAGCAGACAGTCTCAAAACCGAGTTCAAATTCAGCTTTCTCACTCCATCCAATAGCGAAAGAAAAAGACAGAGCTAGCGTGCTCGGCTCGTCAACTGGCTGCGTCAGTATCATCCATCCTTTTCCTGCCACGCTAAAAATCGGACCTCTCCCTTTCTTGTGAAACAGCCCTTATTGTTGATGTGCCGAGCCGAGTCGAGCCGTGGTTTAAAGGGAGGCAACTCAAGAGTCGTGACCGCTTCGGACCCTAGAGTATGCAACGAGAGGCACAAGCCTCAGAGCGGAACATTGTCGATGTGCCGACCGGTCAGTGCCAGTGAGAACTAGGGGCCGCGGGCCGCGCCGCGACCAGCCAACCTATCGACAATGAAGTCTCGCCACAAATTCCCCTCACATTTCCCGTTTTACAAAATGTGTTCAGTCGCTGTACACTATGACATTTCCCGTATAACGCGGTGTCTTCCCGTCTGTATCACCTGCATGTTGAAGTCTCGGTTGAAGTGAAAACTTGTTAAAAAAAAAAAAAAAAAAAAACTTCGAAACTTTAAATCACCTACGTTTCCTCCGTTATTGAAAATTAAGTAAGAGCTAACCAAATAAAAGTTCCGAATAACTAATTAAAGAAATATAATAATTGAATCTAAATCCATTTTTGTGACACTTCGGGCCTACCAGTATTTCACGAAGTGTAATAGTATTTTTTTCTTTCCCTAGCCTCGCGGTCTCTCGCCTAGCCTCGCACAGTCTTGCCTGTAAGGTGCCGCCCCCTCTCGGGCCTGCCGGGACCTACACTTCTGATTTCTGCTGATGTTGTCATTTGAGCCCGGCCGGCCATCCGTCGAGTCGTGGGCACCGCGGCTCCCGGGGTGCCAACACTATTATGTTTTATCATAGTAACGTAATTTTTCGTGTTCTTCTGATTTTAGGAAGACACCTTGGTGTACGTCCCGGTGACAGCAAGTACCCCACAGCATGACTCAGGTGCAAGTCTGAGTGGAAATTACTCCCCAGTTGTAGTAAGTATAATTTTTTTGAAACCCACCAGCACCCTTTCTTGTTGAACTCATGTAATTTAATGACTGTTTTATTTCTTTTGTTGTCTTAGGCTCCATCAGTTTGGGGCAGACTAAGCCCCCAGCTCCCATCCCCAACTTGGTAGGAGGATGACGACAGTGCTAATATAAGTGTTCACTCTCCTTTTTTCTCAACTTTCATCGCTTGGAAAACGATAAATGTCTGACAATTGTCCTTTTCTGTTGCAGATTTCAATCGTCCAAAATTCTTATAAGCTTTTTCTATTTCAGAAGCTTTTTAATATTTTTTATCTTTAAATGCATTTTGTATTTAAAAAAAAGAATTTATCTCTTTTCTTCTGTCTATCTCTCTGTGTTGCTTCTCCTCTCTGTCTCCTTTCTTTCTTTTTTAATTAGATTATTTAGAATCATTATCTGTTTCAGTGCATAACAAATCCTACCTCCATTTTAACAGCCTATATGACTGCTATGACAGTCTATTTTTCTCTATGAATGATAATTAAGTTCAATTTTATCTGAGACTGTCCACTAGTAATTAGAGTTCACATTTTCAAAGCACCACAGTTCAGAATGTAATTTCAACCATACATTCTATTTTATCTGAGACTATTCACGAGTGATCAGAGTTCACATTTTGGAAGCAAGCTTTCGCTGCTTATTTAGCATCACAGTTCTCGTAAAAAGTTCCAGTTCACGATGCAAGCTATACATTTTTATATGACGTGAAATTTTTAATACAGTCTTGCGAGAAAGTTGTCAGACAAAAGTTTTACACTTACATGTGAATTTACCACATGATGTAACTACAATGAAAGAAGACATGCTACCCGAGGTGACTTTAGAAAATGAACACTGCACTAGTCAAGGGTATAGCAAACAAATATAGGTTTTAAAAACGACTCGTTCTCTCTAACAAAAAAAAAGCACCCACAACTCTGCACTTCTCATTTGAAAGAGAGGTCAGAGGAGGGGAGAAGGAAGGGAGTGAGAGAGAGAGAGCGCGCTGCGCTGTGCTGCTGCGCGGTGCGAGGGGAGAAGGGAATGCGAGAGGAAGAGTGCGCGCACTGCGCTGTGCTGCGGCCGGTGCGCTTCAAGTTCACCCGCCTGCGCCGACTCGGCAAGCGCGTCTCCATAGTGACATGGCCGCGAGTGAGTGGCGCGCGCGCTGCACGGGCCGGGGTTCAAGACCTGGTCCGGAGCCATATTTTTTCTTAAGTCATTTCCACCTGCGCCAAAGAGGCATGACCAATAAAGACGTAAAGGAATTTTTGGGGCGGAAATCCTTCTCCGGTGGACTTATTATACAACCGCTTTCAAAAAAAATTAATCTGATGTGTGACTTTACATTAACTCAAACACTTTGTTGCGAACAAATTCAAAGTGATAGCGAAGCAATTCATTTCTCAACATTACAGGATAATTATCCGTAGCAGTGCTCAGACCATTAGCAATGAGATTTTCCGCATGATCAGGTGCAAGTGAAAGCAAGGAGCTTTTGGCCTTGTAACGTTTCTGTACAAGATAGTATTTGCAGTTATGAAGGCTACTTGTCCAGGTGATATTAGCCTCCAGACTCAAAGCATGAATTTCTTGTAGTTTCTGCATCATAAGTTTCTTGGCTCGCATAATATTTTCCCATGAACTGAGAGCCATCGTGATACATCGTTCCGCACATTTGCCTTCCGTTCTGGGCCACGCTGGAATCCCCAAACCTGCTCCGTACCATTTAGTCTGCTAACTGCCCACTTCACTTCTGAGTCCACAAAGGTAGACGGTTCCGTACCGTGCTCCGTGGCAAATTACGGACAGCCAAAGTTACTCAATATCAGAAATTTCCGTAGTTTTTTTTTTTTTTACAGTGAAGCTTATTTCGCGCCTAACAGGCATATTACGTGTAAAACACGAGAAAATCCATATCCGGAACGATGTGGGTAAAAGTTTGTCGAATATCGAAGTCGCGCGGTGACAACGCTAAGCAGATAGGCAGCCATCAAGCGTATTACGCGTATTTAGTCCATTATGTTTTAATACGACTATAACGCACCCACTACAGCTATTACACGTCTATTGCGGAAGTATTACTGCTATTACGCGACCATTACGCGACTATTACAAGCGTATTGCGCGGCTATTACGTCTATTACGAGGCTATTACTCAGTAATACCGGGTGTCCAGGCTAATACACTGCAGTCGGATGGGTGGCCTACCCTTGACTCTACAGGGGCGACGATGCAGGCAGCTCCCGGCGGGAGACAGCGGGAGACAACATTTGCGTATCGAAACCGAAACGCTAAAGAGGTAGCAGACATCAGTGTTAACCGTCAACCTCAACCATGGCGGAGGAAGCGCAGCCGCACGTGTTGACAAACGGAGAAATGGCAGAAATGGTTATGATTTAAGGCGAGGCGCGAGGGGATGGGCGTCAGGCTAGCAGAATTTATGCCGAGCGCTTTCCGGACCGACATCACCCTAATTACGACAAGTTCGTTGAGATATTTGAAGATTTGAGACGGACAGGCCAATTTCAGCCCCCGTTCGGCAGCCGTAGCCAGGCGCCAGGAGCAGACGACGCAAAGCGGCGCTGGCAGAGGAGTTGGATGGTGTGAGGAGGGGAGGCTGTGCCCACTTTCAGCCGCTCGGCTCGCCCGGCTCTCCTGCTGGTCTCGGCTGGCCGTAGCTCGACTCGTCACGGCCGCTGTCTCCCGCCGGGAGCCGCCTGCATCGTTGCGCCTGCAGAGCCAAGGGTAGGCCACCCATCCGACTGCAGTGTATTAGCCTGGACACCCGGTACTACAACTTTTACGCGCTTATTACACAACCATTACTAGGCAAGTGGCCCGACTATTACGCGAGTGGATACCCCCTCGGTATTGATGAACATCCGGTTTAGGAGTGAATTTACTCAAATTATTATTTCCATACATAAGCATTTCCAATATATAGATACAGAGGAGGGTCATAATTTTAGAGCCTTTAAAAATATCTCTACAGCTATAAGTTTGTGGTAAGTTAAAAATGGCTCGGACTGCCTTTTTTTGAAGTTTGAATACGTCTGCTGCCAGAGTGGAGTTTCCCCAAATCAGAGTTCCATAAGTTTATAAGTGAATGAAACCGACCTAAGTATGTCAACTTAGCTGTGTTTTCATCAGTTATAGCTCTTATTCATTTGATGCCATACACTGCTTTCCTTGCATTTGTAATAATTTCTTCACAATGTACATTCCAACGGAGAAACTAGTTGATATAAACTCCCAAGAATTTTGTGTTTTGGACACAAAGTTTGAAAATCTGAATTATTTATAATTTCGACATTGCTTCTAAATTGTGTAAGATTAGTTTTTGTTTCATTAAGGACCAATTTGTTTTGTAGGCACCAGGTTTTCATTCCTGAGTTAGCTTTTCTCATTTTTGATTCCATTCCGTCAATAGTTTTATCTTCAACAACCAAATTAACATCATCTGCAAAATCCACTGTATGTGCAACTGTCGCCCAAGAGAAAGTATCACCCAGTCTCGTCGCGTTTACGGGCAACAGCGGAAAATCATTTTCAAAACTAGGAATATTACATTCGAGTCTGCCCAGGCCTAACCTAACAGCCATGACGACATGTTGCCTAGTACGCAGGCGCAGGTATGCACAATCTTAACACCTGTGTGTTTGGTCTACTTTTTGCCTACTTCTCTGGCAACACTGATGATAAGTTATGGCCAATCCAATGTCCAATCTTACGAGATATTCGACGTGAAGGTTTAGAGACAGAAATCTAGATAGGGCTATAGCTGTGGATGCTGGCATTTTATTTCAACTAGAACTGGAATGCAAGCATATTAATATTGCATTCTGTGCATGTGTGTGCTATGAATGCGCCAAAAATAACTATAAAATTTGCTTACTCTAGCCTAACTGCTAGACCTTATGCTTCAATTTAAAGCCGACGCCCTTCGAAATTTGAAGCTCGGCTGGACGCGTCAAATTGAAGCACGAAAGCTTCAAAGCGCGCGCCCCACCGCTGCCAGCGTTTCCCCCACCACGGCCAGCCGGCGTGGTGGGGGCGCGCGCTTTGAAGCCTTGCTGCTTCAATATCACGCGTCCAGCCGTGCTTCAAAGGAAGCTCAGGGTCTAGCAGTGCTGTCGGGAGAGCCCCGAACGGATTTGAATTCCCGCGGGCTTACAGTAGGAACGACCGACCGGATACCGCGATGCACAGCATTCGATTATCTGCTCTGCATCGCAGGTATCGGCCCCGCGCGAGGGGACGGAGCCGCCGGCGGAGCGGCAGACGTGTCTTGGCCCCGCTCCAATCAACACCTCAGGACGGACCGTCGAGAACAAGTAGGTGGTGGCACATTGTAACCTAGTTTCCTTATTCCGAGTATTCCCCCATCTGAGTGACATTCAGCCGCTTCGGCGTTTCGCTCAATTGTAGGACTAATTAGTCATAATCACTCTAGGGAAGCGCTTGTTTGCGACTTAGCCTATGTTTGGGTTAGGAAGATAGCTGAGACTGAAAGACAATGTTCCATCGACACATTACACATGCAAAGAAAATATGCTGCCATATGAAAAAGGTGCGTGCCTGAGATGGGGATGATTTTAAAAGACCAAAATACACTTGTTATTTTTTTTTTTTTTAATAATTTTTGAAGGTGACCTAAAAAAGTTTTGGCTGAAAGGAAAGTTGGCACGGCCAGTTACAAGAGTTCGAGGAGTCCAAAAATTCACCAATAATTTTCGCTTGTAAGCATTTTCTCTAGCTGACCCCAAAGCTCAACCCTCTAGGACACCAGATGGGTTCACAAAGGATTCCTAAAGTTGACAAAAAAAAAAAAAAAAAAAAGGTCGCATGACGAAAACAGAAGAAATTTGTCACGAACGGGTGGACCAAAAACATCTGAAAACAATCATGGAAGGGTTCATCCTAGATATAATCCACGGTAAAATTGGAGGCTGAGTTGGAGTGGGATACGGAGTCCCGGCAGGCCCTGCTGGGGCGGTGGTGCCCCGCCTTTGCCAGTGGGATGCCGGTTGCTGAGTGCAGCTTATCTAAATTGTATTGCATTGTGCAAAGCGACCGCCGGCGGCGGCAACACGGTGCAATCTTCGTGGCTGTAGGCCTGAATAATACCGCCACTCTGTATTATCTTGAGTTGATGCCGCTTCGTCGACGCATGATACGGCTGTATCAAACGCACTGTCACTGTCACTTCAGAGCCGACCGAGAAGCTAGTTGTCCGAAGTGGTGAGTGTCGTAGGTGGGTGATTTCCAGAATACGGGTCACTTTAGACCACCTTTAAAAAAAAGTAAAAGTTGTCTTTAGTCATGAAACGCCGAGAAATCACCTTTTTGGTCGATTCCGGACGCTCTACTCGCCTGGCTAGGCTCAAATGTTATTCCCCAACTCATTTTACCTAGAGTTCACAATTTTTAAAAATTATTTTCCGCTGTTGCCCGTTAACGCGACGCGATTGGGTGGTACTTACTCCTCGGCGACAGTCGGGCATCGTTAAGACAACTTTTGCGCCAGTAGCGCCTTTTTTTATTTTTCATTTTTATTTTTGGGAACGCCTGCTAACGGTGCAGGCGCGACGGTGTTCACAAGCAATTTGCGTACTCTCTAGTTTTAAACTGTAAGGGGTATTGTGTGACCCTATGCTTAATATTCCTAATAATGTTCGAATTGCTAACATTTACGTACTAATGGGTCGTAAAAATAGGCTGAACTCGAATTTTCCATACGCAGTCATTCCAGGCATTGAGGACCGATAGTGAACTCCGGAGATAATCACAAAAAGTGGTGATGCCGACTTCGCGCGCGTGCCAACACGACTGTGGTATATCCGAGCTGGTCTTAGGGTGTACCCAAACGTACCTACGACTTGTATGTATCAAATGACACCACACTTAGTTGAGTTGGGAGCCGTAGACCCGAAAGTTACGCCTATTCTGGGAATCACCCAGGTACTTATGAAACAGGGAAGAGCTTTCAACCCATTGGCTCGAGTTTCGTTGGAGGTGTCTCGCAAAGAATTGTAGAGACCATAATTTTAACCAAAATTCAAACTTAAAATGTTTGTATCTGGGCACAAGTTTTTAATTTTTATTAGAAAAGCATCAAACCCATTTCATCCAGCTGTTCTTACAATGGAATCACTTTTGCCTGTCAAACAAATTCATCAAGTCGAATGCTAAAGCTAGTGGGTCTTTTTGAATAGAGCAAATACTTCTATAAGTGTTGTATTAAAAAAGACTCATGACCCCCATTTCTTGAATCATTCCATTCCGCTCAATTGAATGAGGAAATTTACAATGTTTTTTTTTCTTTTAAAGGGGGACATTTACTGGAATGCAGGGAAAGTGTTGGGAAAATGTCAGTTGCGCCTGAGTTAAGGTCGCCTTCGTACCAGAGTTGTGTGACTGCCTCATAAGGGTTTCGTTTTCGTGCGTTTCTGAAATGTGACTGGACCTCGGGTAGTTCGGAAATAGAACCGCGTGCGAGGAGAGGGTCAGGTGAATTCAACCTATGACAACAATTTAAGTTCAGCATGTACGAGAGCAGCAAAGAAGTGGCGCAGTGGTGTAGCTAGTTTTGGCAAGCGCGTCTATACGACTGCGACTACGGCTAAAAATCTTTCAGAACGCTCCACTGTTCGCCCAAAACTGACGAGCTTGCCAAGTCCTGTCAAGCTGTCCACCTCAACATATGAGCCATGCATGACTGCATACCATATAATGCCTAATTTGCGCACGAAGCAGGAAGGCTCGTCAAAATGTACACTCTCAAAAAATATGCTGGAATCAAGCATAATATGCGTGCACAAAGCATAACTATGCAAGATTTAAGAATATTATGCTTGACGCAAGTACGTCCACACTGGCGCCAAGCTTCGCTGTACCTGGAACAAGCTCCATATGGTTGCAACAAGCATCATGTACTTTGATTTAATAAACTCCTCCAAGACTCTTCATATAACGTACATTTTGAGTTAGTTCAAGCATTCATTTTCGAGAGTGTAGCATTCAAAAACAGTGCTCCGCTAGTTGGCTATCCAAAATTTCTGAAGGCTGCAAATTCTTGGGGAATTTGCTTGCTGTATATATTCAGAGTTCTGCATGAACTGATAAACTGATATGTAGGCCCGATAGGTCGTGGTGGCGGGAGGCCTACCACTTACACCCAGCGTAGCGTGGCGCGCTCCCGCACGCCTCTCCTTCTGGTGCACTGGATAAAATGCGATGATGTGTCCGTGTCTCTTTAAGTCAGGGAATGGTGTTCCGATGTATGTCTTGAAATTGGTGGCGCCTCTGTAATTGTGTGGAGAGGTTGAGGTAGCTGTCGTGATTTTCAGGCGGTGCGGTACGCATAAAGACGTTGCAAATTGTGTGAAATTTTGTGGAGTGACTCCTAAGACCCTTTAGGAAAAAAAATGGCCCGCAGCCCATTTTCGAGTCTTTGTGTGGAGTCGAGATATTGAACACCCCAATATTCACCTCCGAAATAGCCGATACTTCTCTACCAGATAAGTTCCTGTGTGCGTAACATCGTTAGAAACAAGTGTTGTTTTGATCAGAAATAGCCTCAAGGAGTCACCGGTTTCGAACACCCTGTGGTCAATTTAGACAATATGGCAAAATGGATATCGTGTCCACGTGATTCCGACCATCCGAGATAGAATAACGCATGGCCGTGAAGACCAACCATCAAATTGATACCATACAATTCTCCATTTTTATATGTATATTATTCTCAAAGGGAAACTGACCGAACTTGGTCAACTTAAGAGAACCCCCCGTCCCGGCACCCAACCGTACGTTGGCCACCCAGTGTATTTTTACTAGGCAACTTGAACAGATTTACAGATGTAATTGTTTTGCAATGACAGGGATAGTGTCATTGAAATTCATTTTGGACGCTCACACTGGCGAATACGTTTGAACTGTGCAGATCCAACCCCACAACAGCGCATCTTAAGCAATGAAGTGGGAATGAATTATTAAGATTTAAAGAGACGGCATTAACGTTTTTTTTCAGACATTTTTGAGAGACACGTTTAACGTCAACACCCTTTTTTTTCTTTATTTTATTGTATCCCCCTGGTGTCACCACGTCCTACAACAATGCGTACAAAGTGCTTGCCGAACCTAACGCAGTGATGTCTACTTCACTTCCCAAGCATTTGCAAGTCCGTGTTGTTGCTCTACTCGTCAGGCAGCTTTGCCAATGAGGTTGTCCTGGGCGGAGGTCGTGCTGCTGGCGGTAGCCGCGTGCGCCATACCGGACCAACCGGCTATCAAACACGATGGCGGCGTCATCATCGGGGAACGGCGTAGAAGCGCTGGCCTGACGGGGCCGGCACGGGACTACGCTGTGTTCTTGGGAGTTCCTTTCGCTAAGCCGCCGACTGGAAAACTTCGTTTCAAAGTACGACCTTCTGATATTAAGTGTTCCTCGAGGCGCGGTTCACCCCCACGTTCTCTCACTCCTAGGAAGACGAGGCCACCATCACTCTATGACACCATTGCAAATGTGTTTGCAGCCTCCCGAACCGGCCTCGTTGCCCAGCGGTACTTGGAAGGGTGTTAAACGCACCTGCTTGCAGATTGATCGAGAACCGCCAATCCACATCTCGGGTGAAGAAGACTGTCTTGACGTGAACGTCTTTACACCTAACGTAAGTGTCGGTGCTTTTCAGACTCCAGTAGTACCCAGCGTCAGATCCCCCATTAGAAATCTTCCCACAATACATGCGGCCAATTAGTGATTTGGTTCCTTTGGGTTTTGCGGGAGTTTTTCCACGAAAAATGCATCTTCATCACAGGGATAGCATCAAACCCGGAGTGTTTCAAAACCGCAGTGTCCTCAGACAGCAGGGTCTGTGGTGGGTGTGAGTCGGTGTGAGTCGTCGTAGTGGCCCAAGTGAACCGTGGACAAAAAATAATCTGAGTCACTTCATGACGTCGGAGTGACTTAAAATTTTGGCAGTCTTCCCTTTTAAAAAGCATCGATCTCGTGGAGCCAAGGAGAGGAGAAGTCGGTCAACTTTGAACACTTCCCTTTCAAAAAAATGAGTTTTGCCATGTCTCAGATCAAAATTTAAATTTCGAGCGCAGATAGGTCGTTAAAATTCCCTCCCGCCAGAGCGGATTGGGCCTCTGTTATTCTCCTACCTGGCACCTGGGCGCCGGGTCCCGCACTGGTGTAAATTCTATCAGGAAATCATACATTCTATCAGAAATTTCTGATATGAATTCTGATTACCTGATAGTTTTCCTAGTTGCCTGATAGCTCTTCTGATTACCTGGTTGCTTTCCTGATTGTATGATAGCTTTTCTGAGTTTCTGATAGCTTTTCTGAGTTTCTGATAGGTTTTCTGAGTTTCTGAAAGCATTTTCTGATGGCTTTTCTGATTTCTGAAAGCTATTCTGATCTCTGATAGCTTATGCTGATAGCTCTCCTGATAGCCTGAAAGCAGTTTGCTTTTAGTGTAATCTGTCAGAAGTCTGCTTTCAGAGACAACGCTATCAGGATGTTCTGAAAACTTTGATTTTGAAAGGGCCATAAAACCGAAACCTCTCGGAATTTCTGCTTGAAATTTGGTATGCAACATCAGCTTGATAATTTACTAGGGCCATTTTAGTTTTATCAAAATCCGACACTTTTTTCCTGGCATCTCGAGAACGGTGCGCGCTTGCTCAAATCTGACTGCAGATTTGGATCAGACTCGGTTTTCACTTCCTAATGGTAATTTTAGCACGACTCATAAGTAATCGTGTCACTGATAAAATGCTCTAAAACGTTTTGAACTACAGACGATACTACCAGCAGCATATTGCTTTGAGAGATTCAACTACAGCTCGATGCTATCAGCAGCATATTGCTTTGAGAGATTCAACTACAGCTATCAAAACTTTTCTATCAGGGCAATGCTATCAGAAATTCGCTATCAGAGGTGCGCGAGAATTTATCAGAAGTCAGAAATATTCTGATAGCTCAGGTCTGATGGCAAAACTATGATAGCTTTTCCTGATACAGTTACACCAGTGCGGTAGGTCAGCTCTGTCCGATATTTGTTTCTGTCTCTCTCTCTCTCTCCGAGGTGGAAAAAATATCGGCGTTTGACTGTAGGCGACGAAGTAAGTCCCCGTAAAAGTCAGCGTCATGCTCTGTAATGCGAGGCTGTTGTATTCATTGTAGACGATGAGTTTGTACTCCGTAGGAATGGCGAGAAAGTCAATGAAGTCTATAGTCTTCTAGTTCCCATGGTATGCAAGTTATAGCATCTGCACCTAAGAGGATTTTTACTTTTGGGAAAGGATAATTTAAGAGGGTAGTGTAAAAACACTAACTATTCTTCCTCGTATTGTCCGACCATATCACAGCTGGATAACACTTTTCTAGTAGCTATGATTGAAACTTGCTTTGGAACTCCTCCCAGTACGACAGCGCCAACCTGGACGTGCTGGTGTACATCCATGGCGGAGCCTTCATGGTCGGTACGGCCCCATCAAGTGGTATGCAGCACCTCATGGACCACGATGTGGTGGTGGTTACCATTAACTACCGGCTCGGCGTCCTTGGTGAGTGCGTAAATAACTAGCTCTCCTCCAGGACGCCTCTAAAAATATAAAAATAAGAAAACGCGTATTGCTTCTTTTTTGGTCTGGCAATATTTTATTTTGACGCTTAGGTTGGGTAAGGCTTGGTTAGGTTAGGTAGGAATGCGTTTTATTCTCCCCTCTTTTTAAGTAAAATGAACTTGATCTTTTCAGTTTTAAAGTCTTTGAAATTGTTGGAATCTTCGGAACTTTTTGTGAAAGTTTAGAGGACGGATTGCATATGAAACCTCAGTTTTCAGATAATGTTGAAATCTTTTAGAAATGTTCCGCTTAAATGATTGGGAAATTTAAACCCTGAGCTTTTCGGGATGCCCTAAAAACATTTTGGTGTTGAAGGTTTGCTTTGACTTCTGTCCGTAATTCTGAAAAAGATTTTTTATTTAGAAATGGCATCTGTTGACGAGGTGTTCTGTTTTACTTTCGCTTCAAGGGAGAGCGAGAAATCTGATTTATAATCTCGATTGTAAACCGTCTCATATTTATCAACACGTCAGTGTGTCGTCTACGACTGAACTCCATTGATCTCCAGGATTTGAAAAACTTCTGTCAGAGCAACATCTGAGGCTATGCTTCCAAGAGAAAACAAAATGTCCTCTCTGGTCAAACTATAAAGGCTTCTCCATTATTCTGTGCTTTAGAAAGCTAGGTGCCAACACAACAGCCTAACCACCGATTTCTGCACGTCAGAGGCGTGTGCGGAGCTAAGGCTAATACAATTTTTAAATGTTACGGCGCGTCGCGATGTAGGGGTACAGTGGATAGCTCGGTACACCACGTCACATAAAATATAAGGGGGAAGTTCTCTCAACTCTCTAGAAAAACGCGCAACAACGCCCAATTAAGGGAACCTTCATGAGCTCCAGTACTTTAGACGCGTCGCCGGGTTCATCACAGGCTTTCTTCTCGCCCGAAGAGTACACGCCCAAAACTCACAGTAACCCCGTCGGGAGCCGAGCCACCCAAGAGGTAGGCCACCCAACCGACTCCTGTCAAGATGGGTGGTCTACCTGCCAGGCGCTATAGGCGAAAAGCACTGCTGTGGGGCCTCACCAGCGAGAACCGAACCTAGAGACGTTCCATGACGGATTTCCCGTTGTATACTTTGCATTGTGCCTATCGTAGTTTTGCCTCTGTGCAGGGTTTATGACGTCAGGTGACGACCAGTTACCTGCAAATGTCGGCCTGCTGGATCAAACAGCCGCTCTGAAGTGGGTGCGCGACAACATTGGGCTGTTCGGTGGCAACAGCAGTAGCGTCACCATTGCGGGCAACTCAGCGGGCGCGGCCAGTTGCCTGTACCACACCCTGTCCCCCCATTCGAAAGGTGAGAAAACAGTTTCTTGTCATCTTTCGTCTATCATTTCAAAGCTCCCCTTTAATACTTCCATGGCCAGGGGAATTGCCATATTTTCCATGGGAGCATACTACATTTGCGCTCATAACAGATCATCCAGATGGGTTGCCTGCCCACCTGAGACGGTCGTTCTGTGCAGTTATATATATATATATATCAAAAACCTATCACTCTGGTTTATGAGATTGGAACTTACAACAGCCAAAATGCGCACCATCAGTGATTTGGGGAGTGTAAAGTCTGAACACGCGTTTTTTTTCAGTTTTTGCTCGTTCTTTACCAAAGTTCAACTACATTGATACACATGTGGGTAAGGTGAACGAGCAATGTACATGGTAGGTATGCAATGTAGTCGGCCACCTTTAGCTGTTACAGGACAACAGTTGCTTATGAGTGTGGGGTATCATTTTGAAGGTCGTGATTCGATTACAAAAGAATGATAACGGTTTTTTTCTTTTTTTGTTGTTGTGTATACATTCTTGAAAAACATTAGTAATAGGTTTTTAATAATTTTGGATAGGTTATGAAATGCGAACGGAGACCATAAACCTTAACATAAATTGTGGAATTAAGAGAGAGATTAAGTATTTATCGAATGTCAATGGTGATAGGTTTTTGATAAATTTTGATAGGTTATGAAATGCGAACGGAGACCACAAACCTCAAGATAAATTGTGGAATTAAGAGAGAGATTAAGCATCTATCGAATGTCAATGGTGATGCTGAAAAGTTTCATACTTTTGTTTGGAGATTTAAAAAAAAAGTTCCTAAACCTTGGAAGGAGGCTAGTTAGGTGGCACCTAATAACTAAGATGATGTAAGGGAGGCGCTATATAGCGGTTGAATGATGGCAATGACTAAAACAAGGCCCTGTTGCGATGCACTTTTGGAATGCGAGCTACGAATCTAAGAAAGTGGCATTCTACATCAATAACTCATGGTTCGAAATCCGATCGAAAAAAACAAAAAAATCATTTGAATGAATAAAGATGTGTATACACAATTTTTAATAGTTCATTGTCTTCTTGTTTTTGACTTTGTTTCTATTTTTTAACCCCTGTGTAGGCCTTTTCCACAAAGTCATAGGCACAAGCGGTACGCCGCTTAACCCCTGGGCGCTGCGACATTCGGGGAAAGAAAGCTCTCGTCGAATAGCTTATCTGCTGGGCTGCAGCAACGATACCACAGCCGCTACTGTTGAATGTCTCCAAGGAAAAGATGCCACACACATCGTAGATGCAACTCGAGATTTCATGGTAGGATGCAGTGACGTTCAGTGGAAGCCGTTCGAAGCGGATTGTTGGGGAAAGAGGGCAACGTACTGACTTCACCTACTGCCAAGCAGACATGTAGTGAGACGTTCCAAATACCTGGAGACAGCCGCCCTCTTAGAAGTATAATGGGGAGGGGGGGGGGGGGGGGGGTTGGAAGGTGCCCATGCAACGTAAGCTAAATTGATCCGGCAAGTTAAAGAGAATAACTTGAAAAAAAAAAACGAGTTTCAGGAAACTTTTACAATGTGTCGCACATTTGACGACTTCATTTAATTGAGATCTAATATGAAAGACAACGTGGATAAAATGAAGATATTTCTAATGACGTCACCAGTTCAGCGATTGTGGAGTTATCCGCTTTGAAAAGAGAACACAGCACCGAGAAAACGAGTGTCCTATGCAGTACATCAACTGATGCACTCACCGGTGGAAACGTTTTTAGTGGACACGATATCTATTCCAATTTCGAGATCGATTCCATACCATCAGTTTTCCTAAGTCCTTAACTCACGGATTATTATAGCTCAATTATTTCATGCATTCGATCCCAGTTTAATACAAGGATGGCAAATTTAAACCTTACTACCAACCGCGTAGGGTGGGTGAGGGGGGGAAGACTTCCAAAGTTACCCTTCTGTACATTTCGCAATACTGCTGATATCAGATCATGATTGACAGGACTGGCTGGGCAATCCGTTCGCACCGTTCGGCCCCGTCGTTGACGCCTGGGCCAAGAAACCATTTCTCCCCGCCCACCCCGAGACGCTGCTAAAGGAAGGCACACGCGTCACAGACGTCCCTGTCCTACTCAGCCGCGTCAGCCACGAGGGCCTCTACACTGCAGCTGGTAAGGCAAGACCAGTGGCGGATCCAGGAGCGGCTTCATGGGGGGGGGGGGGGCAATGTCCTGCTTTTTGCTTACTTACAGGCGGTTACGCCGGTTGCCTACATTTCCGGCGCCCTCCTGGCGCAGGAGATTATTCGGGGGGGGGGGGGGGGGGGGGGGACTCGAAATGATCTGTGCGCTCTGTGTTGGCTAAAGAATCGTCGGAACGAATTCTTGGCGAACCATTGGCGTTGTTTTAAGTAGCTGGCTGTTCATGCGCTCCGTGTTCGCTAGGCCGAATCGCTTTTAGTTTGTCAAGTGCGCAGATGTAACACTTCGCGCATCGATGGCGAACCTTCTTCATCGCTTCCTGCAGTGCGCTTTCGATACGCTCCGATTCACTCGGTGCGGTGGACGGGGAAAAAAATAATATGCATGGATGCGATCCCTAGACCTTCCTCTTCGCTTTCTGTTGCCTTATCCACCAGGCTAACTCGCCACTTGGGAGGCAGGGGTTCCAGTCGTCTACTGCATCGGAGCGGCGCGCGGCGCGCCGGTCGGTCTTTCTCGTTGTTTGCGTTAAACTCTTAACATATTATTTAATTGCTTAGTATTGTACGCTTAGTAGTAGTACAATTTTTTACACATGAACTGTTCTTAAATTATTTCCGTTGAGTACGTGGCCCCTTTTGAATTGAGACTTTAATTTAATTGATATTCTTTTTTTTACATCGACATATTTTGAAATGATAAAAAGTCGCCACTCCGTCCTGCCCTCCTACGCCCTTCCGCCTTCTTGCTTCTGCGCTCCGTTTAAACGTAACCAGGCAATTGTATTGATGTATTTTGTAGTAGTTATTCAACCAGCACAAATTCACTGAGAAAGTGGAAGCGCCGTGGAAGTTTGTCAATAGGCTAACAGAAGACGAGCGTTCGCCAAATCTGACCTTTTGACGGACCTCAAACTAATGTGAGCGAACCTGGAGCGAACTGCGCAACCAAGCGTACCATGGAGCGCACCTAAAGCGAACTGCATGGGACCACATGACGAACTACGAGCCAAACTGAGTGATCCGAGCAGCCCAGTAGCGCATAAGTGTCAAGACGAGGCGAATTATGAGCACTCGGCCATTGACGACGCAAAACTGCGGTGGCGAACCGAGACGTATCTTTCGCGAGCTCATGGCGTACCTCCGCAAACTAAAACCGAAGCGATTGCGACCTTGTGGCGCACAAATTATTTTGAGTCGGGACAATAGGCGCCTAGCTCATGTGGTGCCCGGTCCACAGCGTTCGGCAACTTCAGCCAGCCGGCACACCGCGCCCCCGGCGGGGGAAACGGAGGGAATTTTCAGATATAATTTTGTATGGGCAAGCATGAAATTTTGTGCAGAGTCCAAAATGGATCTTTATTTGATGGAAAATTATGCTCGAATGCGAACGCATTAAAAATTTAAAGGGCCTGAGTTGGCTCCCATTAAAGCGTGAAGGCGGGGTCTGCCGGAGCCGGTCCGGAGCGCACTCCCGCTCCTCCTTCCCCTACGCAACTGCCACCGCAGCAACAGGACTGCCCCCCCCCCCCCCCAGCTACTCCAGGAGGGAGGTAATTTAAAAAAAAAAATAAAAAAAACAAGCTACCGGTGGGAGGGCGGTTACTGGGTTCCTAGTGTCTAGTTAACCGGGCCTGGCCTCGCTATCGCGCTGAGCGCTCGCTACTACAACAGATAAGCTGTAGTTATAGTCAACTATAAGTCCAAAACCGGAACGCGCCCTTACATACTTATCTTTTCTAGAATTTGTATTGAAGCCAACGGTTCTGCAGAAGCTTGACGAGCAGTGGACGGCGGCCGCCCCTGCTCTGCTCCACTTTCACGACAGCGATCTGACCGAAAAGGAGCGTAGCGAAAGAGCGCTCAGGATTCGCCAGCACTACCTCGGCCCAGACAAGACACTAGCAGCCGGACGGGCAGAGCTCGTACAGGTAAGGAGTCCGCGACGAGGCGGCAACCACTCATTTAAACTGTAGGTGCTATTAATCGGCATGTAGTCCAAGTCCACTTTAAATTAGCATTTTTTTTCTCAATTTGTTTTTAAAAATTTCTAGAATTGTGTCCACATGATTACGCAAGTGATTCGCCTCTCGGTCCGCTACGTAGAGTTACATACAGCCGGTTAGCAGCAGCTTGCACTGTTTTTGTTAGCATCTTGCTACCAATTTGTCGTTCATTACTTCCGTCAAATATTTATGTCATATTGCTATATCTTAACATTTCTTGAATGAACCAATACGCAATGAGACGATTAAACTACATGTGATTTAATTCTTATTTTTAGCTCATGGGTGACTGCAATTTCGGGTACGGGGTCAGTGAGCATGCACGGCTACTGGCAGCAGTTCACTCTTCCCCGGTGTACTTTTACACCTTTTCGTACCGCGGCAATTACAGCTACAGCGAGGAATATAGCGGTGGCGACACGACAGATTTAGGTAAAATTGGCGTCAAATATTATTCCCACTTAAAAAACAACAAAAAGCCTAGTAAACTTTGTGAAATACCACAAGGCCCGATGTACCACTTGCTGAATTCTGAAATACTGTGAGATTTACTTTTTTTTTCGATAACGAAGTATCACTTGGTCCAAATTTATCGTTTTCCACACCTTAGTTCAAGAGCTGTCTTCATACAAATATTTGAGGATCGGCTATATTTTCCCAACCACTGGAGAAACGACAAACTCTCGTTGGGTTGACCACCAACTGAACTGTGGTTGCTAAGAAGTCATCGTGCAATACTGCATCCTTCTCTGACGAACTAAATCTACTATTTTTTGAAGATGGAGATCATAACACCGGAAACAACTAGATACTTATGCATAGATTCTCGAGAGTGGTAGATAACTAGTTCTGCTACTGAAGTGTCGCAAAGGGACAATTTTATATCGCTCTACCCGCTACGCGCTGCGCATTCCAATGGAGCAAATTTTATTTTGCACAAGTTAAAGCGCATGTTAGGTGTTCTACATGCGCGCACAAGCGGTACATCACATCCGTTGGGCCCGGTACGTCACAAAGCAGTACAGGCGGGTGTCCCGTCCCAGTCACATACAGTGCAGTAGGTTGGGCTGCCTACGCTCCGATCTGCAGGCGCAACACTGACTGCTCAGCGCTCGGCCGGACGCTGGCTGGCGGCGTGGCGGCTGCGGGGAGGTGGAAGGGAGAGGGCTGTGGCCTTCTCCGACCGGCGGAGTCAAGAGGGAGAGAGACGAACGGGTCTGGCCAGGGCGAGTTGGAGAAGGGGGTGCGCCGCCTCCACCTCCCTGCAGCCGCCAGCCAGCGTCTGGCCTAGCGCTGAGCGGTGTTGCGCTCAGGGGGCATCCACACCATGTAGCCCAAAATAGGCCTTGTAGCACTTTTAGACCCCCGCCCCCTCCCCCCGCGTGACCTGGCTAACCTAACCTTCACATGTATTCAATATAGTCACGTGGTATGTGGATGGCCCCTTACAGATCGGAGCGTAGGCAGCCTAACCTGCTGCACTGTGTGTGACTGGGACACCGTGGGTTTCCCTCACGCCTATACTCCTGCCCTTGTTAGGAGAGAGTTTGCATGAAACTAAGGCAGACCTCTGAAGGGTCTGTTCACATATTACGTCACACTTACAGGGGGAGGGGGGGGGGTCCGTGTCAAGCGTGACAGCCCAATTTTAAATGCATGGAAAGGGTAGGTTAGCCCCGTGACAATAGGGTGGGTGGGGTAAAAATATTAGCCAAAAATGCGTGACGTAATATGAGAACAGCCCCGAACTGCAGAGCCCGCATCCCTTGGCTGATGCTGGGGGACTATTGGTCGGAGCCTTGCGCGGCGCTCGGGGGGTACCGGAGCTCCCCGGAATTACCGAGTATTAGTTGGGAAAATTAAACCGGAGACAATCGAAATTTTCGGAAATTAATCGGGACCCATAACTGCCAGCCGGGCAATTGGTCGCAAATCAAATCCCACGGCCATTCTTATTTTATCAGCGTTTTTGTGCTTTGGCAATCCAGCTTTAATTTGCCGTCAAAACTAACTGAACTTAAAATTACTGCATTCAGGCGTGGGTCACGGTGACGACGACATGTATATCCACGGTAAAACACTTACCACGGAAAGCGACATAGCAATGAGGAAGCAATTCGTACGCATGTGGATCACATTTGTCACCACGTCGTAAGTAAAATTACTTTGAGTGTTTCACATCATTCTAAACAGGATTCGAACGGCAACAGTGAAAATGCGTTCTTCTAGGGTCCCTGTTTTTGATGGAGTGACATGGGAGCCGGTTACAAAGGGCCAAAACGGGAACGGCTTGCGCTCTCTTAATATCTCCGGGCCGTCCAGCATGGAGATGGTTGAGGATGTTAACATCGCTGAGAGCTCATTTTGGAGAACTTTGTAAGTATTCAACATAAATGTGCTCCGACAGCTTACGAGGACGGTTCTAAAGATGCCGTTGAGGGTAATTCCCGAGTTTTGGATTTAAATTGTGTGCGTGTGTGTTTGTAGAGGTGTGTGTGTGGGAGGGGGGAATGCTTTTCGCGATGCTCTGATTCAAAACAAGCTGGCCCGTCCCTTCCGTCAACCTCGGTGCCAGTTCCGCTGCGCTCCAACGGCACCTCGGTTCGACAGGGGGACTTGGCCAGCTTGGCCTGCCGGCGGCGTTTGCGGGGGCCTTCGGCCCCCTCCTCAAGTCTCCCTAGAAGTGCCCGATAGCAGATATATTTGTTACGATTAAAATCGTTAACCTGAGCCCGTCCCTGTGCGCGCCGCGATGGTAATAGTGTGCGCGCGGCGGCCAACCCTAACCTCAAAAAACAAACACAGACATATTTTCATTAATCAAAAATGCGATATAAATCGAAAATAGTTGCCACCGTACGTGGTTCTACGTTAAGAAAGGAGTTTATCCTCCAAACTTGAAGTTTTTCTGTGAACGATAAGTCGGCGTACACACGTCCGCCCGAACGAACAAAAAGTCGGCATCAGACTATAAGCCCGGCTCCTGCCGTTTCTAGAGAAACGTGTCGGGACGGGCTAAAAATCTGATAATGTTTGACAGTTTTATTTCAAAAATTCGTAATTATTCAATATCGAAGGAAATGTTATAACAACAGTTTGAAAATGGTTAGAATTTTATTTTCTTAAGCGACTTGGCAGTTCCTAATCATGTTTTGAGCCCCGTGCCGAAATCCAAGATTTTCGTTTTATCTTCCAGCCGTTTTACCTACACAAGAATGACTGTTTGGCAGCTTCTGATCCCATCTCGCCTTTTCATTTACAGGGACGATCCATCAAGTAGTGGAGTCGCACCGTTAGTATCGGCGCCAGCACTGTGTATCGTTGTTATGGCAACCTTTGTTGCCCTGTAGTTGAGCTCGTGCAATATCTGTTCAGTCTCACTCTTGAATAGTCCCATTTTATCTAAGTTCTGACTACACTGGACCTGATACCCCAACTGCATCTCATGAGTTAGAACTCTGATCCTTCCACATACAGAAGACCCCAGGCGTCCTCCACATGGCGAGGCCACCGTCAAACGGTAACGGTTTATCTAGTAGAGCGGTGGCAAGAGATTAACTTTAACGTACATTGTTTTAAACGCGGTTTAACCAACATAACTCTGTTAAACCTGCGGCAAGTAAACGGGTTACGACAGAGCCATGCCCTGAACGCCAACTTTTCGCAAGCACCTCCAATCGACTCCGGCTAAGACTCCGAAATATTGGCAAGCGCCCCTGTACGCTAAATAGCGAGCTCACTTGCCAGGTTTTGGTAGCCTGTGAAAGCTGTGTAACAGATATGGCGAACGAAGGAACAACATGGCAAAAATTGGTAAGAAGGAAGGCATTATAAAAAGTTGTAGCACTTCCTGAAACAAATTCTCAGAATAAGTGGCGCCACCAAACTGACATCACTTAAACACAGCTAAAAAAAACTCTCACTGAAACCCCTGCGTAATACTAGGTAGCAGGGAGTGAAAACTTACGAAACGTTCCGTTAAGTTCAGAAACTTAAACGAAATCCGTTCTTTAGATTCGTTATATTCCAGAACAAAACGAAAATCCGCTATTGACTTTCGTATAGAGGTTTCCAACAAGGCTCCGAATCGGTAGCTGAAGAACAAAAACCCTTCCAGACCGGAAAGAAAATCGGGTGTGAGAAGTATCGACGCACCAGGGCCTCGCCAAATATGGGAAGTAACCTCCAAATTCACTCAAAACGATATTCAAGTTTTTCATACCTGCCCTTGAGAGTTTCCGGTCTGGAAGAGTTTTTGTTCTTCAGCTTCCGTTTTCAAAGTATCAATGGAAATTTCGTTGTTTTTAGGTAGACGAAAGCGTTGTGATCACACCGCGGGGCGAGCACTGGGGCGAAAAGGGGACCGGAGTTGAGAACGCAGATATTTTTAGCCTGATTGTGTTGATATGACATCACAAGCCAGGGGAAAAAACTCAGTATGACACGAAGTTGGAGAGATCACGATTAGAGAAAAAAATCCACCGTTCCAGAGAAATTCGAGTCTGTCGTGCCGCAAATGATTTGAAGCAAAATGTATTAAGTTCTTTGATTACAATACAGGGTCACTGCGCCGCCTAGTCCTGCCAAAGGACAGTGGGTGACGTCACACTGCACTGTTCAGATGCCCGTATCTCCGACACTGTTCATAACACGGAATCATTTTTGTGGTTCATTTCTACCTTTATGTGACTTGTTGTGCACTGCAGTGTTTTTTGTTTCTTTTGATCGATTTTAAATCGAAATTTTTACTTTGATGTCGAACCAATAATTTGTTTTCGTTTCCACCATATCCATTTTGCGATTTTGTAATGTCCTTTATCACATTAAAAGGAATTAACACCCTGACATGAATATTTATACTTTCGTACACAATCCTATTCTATTGCAAATAGTGCACGGTAAAAGAAGCAAAATTCAGACCAAGGAGGGAGGAGGAGGAAGAGGGGAGTAAGGAATAAGGGCGGGGCATGCGTTCGCCAGAAGGATCACGATGCACCTAATACAACCTGGCCGATTAACTGAACATTTTAATCCAATGTTTACGACAGACACTGCCTCATGATACTGCATCCCAAATTTCACTGCACTCAGAAATACAGGGAGGATGTAAATAGGAATTTGACGATCATAAACTACGAGACCAATTTAGAGGGGGGGGGGGGGGGTCAGTCGATGATCACGACCCTTAAGAGGGAACGATACACCCGGCCGCGGAGCCTCGCTGGCCGCTCCGCGCGCCGCCTCGAGAGGCGATTCCGTGTCACTTTAGAACATAGCTACTCGTTTCGTGTCTGAAACTTTGTGACTGAGTGTGAGTAGTTGAAGCTTCCATCTATCCAATGATAACTTTCTCCTTCCTGGAAAATTCCGTAGTTTCCCGGAAAACTCGTCTAAGTTTGCCTTTCGATTCCTCGGCTGTTGGGAGAAATATTGAAAATGGGAGCCTATACAGCACTCGGCACACTCTTCATCTGTCCATGTTTGTTATTAGTTTCACGATACGTTGAACGGTGCGCCTAGAATCCTGTTTCGAACGGAGCGTGTCGCGTGTCGCGTCGTGGGCGTAGCACTTGTTGATGTAGATAACAGCGGCCCAAAAAAACAGTTGATACATTGAATCTATAATTGTAATATGCGCTGATACCTGCTCTTATCTGACTATTTTATGTATACTCTAATGTTAAATTTATGTAATGTATTATCAAGGTAATTATTGCGTTGTGTACGGACTACTACGCGAGTCAACCGCTCTTTGTCGAAAACTTGAATTCTTTAAAATGAGCACCCAGGGCCTAGATGCAAACAAGCGCCTTCCTTTGCTGTACTGGATGTTATTTTAAGTCTCAGTATCTCATTCCGTGTTTTGGAAACGTTATGAAGTTGTATTACACCAGAAGAATAGTTCTATAATAAAGCTATCTGAGATGGGTGCCGAATTTCCATCAGCGGCGGTGTTTCGGCGCGCCGCCGTTGGCAATGATCGGCGGCGGCGCGGTGGCGTAAGCGGCGTGACTATGCCAATTTCACTCGTATTTGTTAGACAGGACAGACACGATAATAATGTACTTCCCCTAAAATTGCAAAAAGCCGGCCGCCGGCCGGCCGATCCATTTACAGCAGAAGGCGGTCTGCAATAGAGTTTTCCAAGAAGGCTCACAAATCGGAAGCTAAAGAACGAAAACCCTTCCAGACCGGAAATTCTCGACAGGAGGTATGAGAAATATCGACGGACAAGGGCCTCGCCAAATATGGGACCTAACCTCCATATTCACTCAAACCGCCATTCAAGTTTCTCATACCTTCCCTTGAGAGGTTCCGGTCTGGAAGAGTTTTTGTTCTTCAACTTCCGCCTCCAACTTATATTGGAAACCTCTATAGTCAGCTGTCAGCTGGTGCGAGCTGACTGCGCGGAGGACGAGAGGGGAAAGAATGAATAGGGTACGGAGACAGAGTGTCATATCCCAGTCCACGCCGCGCCGCCGCCGCAAAGTATGCGCATGTTTCTCTTGAATTGTTTATTTCGCAAGTTGCGTGACCCTTGAGTAATGTGTGTTTTCTGGCGCTTGCATCTTCGTGCGGGTTTCGCAGTACAGAAACTCTCCGAAGCATGGGGTCTGGTCCTGCTCATGACAATCACTCAGGTTTTCATCACCGTCTGGGTGGAAGCATCATGGAACGTGGCCCTTACGCTGCGAGGGCTGGCGCAAGAGACATTCGTTCGGCCGTTCTTGGCATTAGCGAAGTCGTTGAGCGTTCTTGCACTTCTCCTGCACGCGGGGCGCGCTTGTGATCACCTTAGGGAAGCAGCGTTGGGCCTAATGACGGCCACCAGACAGTTAACACTTTTGGCTTCCTGTATTTGGGAGACGTGGAGAGCGCATTCCAGCTGCTCCAAGTACGCGTCGATGTCTTCCCGGCGTGGGTCGAAGACCCGAAAATTTAAAGAGGCCATGTTCGCGACTGCTTGGACGCAGTGAGTTCGAAAACAAAATCCTCGTCGCCAGTTGTTATATCGAGCACTCTTCAAGTTTGGAGACGACCGCTGCTCGCTCGTTCGCGGCGCCACTCGCCGGAGTCCCAGCTTTCGCTTCCCGCCGATGGCGGCGCTCCGCGCGCTAGGCGCATCGTCTGCTGTAGAACACCGCAGTCTTGAGGGATGTGGAGTCAGAAGGGCGCTGTACAATAGGCCCTGTACAGGACTGTGGTCCGTTCCAGGTTCGGCACGTACAGCTCCCGGGATATTGGATATTTGGCCGTAGGAGGCTGGTCACAGCTGCTCCATCTTGATATCTTCGCGTTTTCAATGCGATTGATTGCAGAAGATGACAAATTTTGCGATTTCTCTACTTTTTATGCACTAAGGAAACGTTTCCTTAAAAACCACAAAAAAACCTATTTAAGAAAATGAGTTTTGAGGCCCCATGAAACTTTGTAAAAAAAGAACAAATTCAGACTTTTTTTGTGTTTTTTTTTTTGGGGGGGGGGGAAGAATCCATTCATTCCTTCGATAGTACTATGGAATCTAAAAGTTTCAGCCACATTGCTGATTTAAACTTGTAGCCACTCCCTTGTGAGGGTGTTCCTACCTTTCTGGGGAAAAGCGTTGCTGAAAGCACTTCGTTTCGCTCCACGCTAAAAGCACGTCGTAATCTTTGCTTTTACAGACCGTGAGCACCATTGCCACCTACATTTTCATCCAGATAACGATAGTCATCGCGGAACTAAGTCGCAGCAAGTGCTATCTGATCAGTTAGGACCGCAGCCATCAACGCCACGTTTCTTAAATATGACGAATAAAATAATTATTTTAAAACAGTGTACGAAGCGCAGCAGTCTTTTCTAACGGCAAAAACTAATTCTTTAAATCAAAGGACAACTTTCTCTATTAAAGGATTTCTGAACAAACTAAGGATTTTCCTTCCTCCTTGATCATAGGATTCCACAGCCTAAAGAGAAGGAATCCGCAGATAAGCGAAGGGTTTGAAGGCCGCCGCCGGTCCAAGCCGGTCCCAGTCGGTACCGGCCGGTCCTGAAGGGTCCTTTGAGGTCCCCGACCGGTCCTCATGGGTCCTCCTGGTAGGCCCATTGAGGTCCCCGACCAATCCTCGTGGGTCCTGATGGTTCCAGGTCGGTCCTGCGTGAGATCCCCGACTAGTACTCGTGGGTCCTTTGAGGTGCCTGGCCGGTCCTCGTGGGTCCTGATAAGGAAGGGCGCGTTTTTGCTTTCTCCCCCCGTTTCGACGCCACTGGATGAGAGGGTGGAGGGGTAAGCGAGCGTACCCCGTACCCCTACCCGCCGCTGCTCCGACGGCACCGAGCCCGGGCTCCGGGCGGCGGCCGACGCCGAGCCGACCTTCGCGCACGGAAAAAGTTCGTTACCTAGCCCAGCAAAAAGTTAGCTGGAACAGCTAACACATCGGCTCCCAGGCGGACAGACAACGCCATTAGCTGTCACAGCTAACGTGCAAGCTGTTGTAAATATTGCTTTATCGACGATAAATTCCTAACCATCACTCGAACGAACGGCGTTTAGTAAAGTCATGGTTGGGGGAGCCTTTGCTGGTGTCGCGTAGCCGATCTCATTCGTAATTGTCGCCAAATTGACTTGGCTGCACCGCCCTCTCAAACTTCGATGTGTCAGCCCGTGACGTAGTTGGAGCAGACATTTTTGTTGCTCTTCGTAACTTATTAACGATGGCTCTTTCTGCTGTAAATTTTCGACCCTTTCAACGGATTCTTTTAATGGCAACACGAATCGAACATGGCCGAAGATTTGGGCGACATTCTCCAAGGCTGGGGCCTGCCGCCATCGTACGTCACAGGTTTTTAGGTGAGTCAATGTGTTATGCCGGTCTGGCCTGGCCTGTGAAGCTGTGGTGCTGGTCTTGTGTTGTCGTTGAGCCTTTTATAGGAGAAGGTACTAATTAAATAACAGATTGTCATGAACTTTAAGTATGCCAAAAGGATTAAGTTATTGTAATTGAGTGTTAAATATTATGGGATATGGCATGTCAGCGTTTGTCATAGTGGTAAGTGAACTGCGTACTAGGCTTCGTGGTTACTGACTAGAGGGAGTTGGGAACTCTTTTTATTTATTTTTGAAGTATTGTCAATTTTTGAGCAAATACTTGTAACTTGAATGTTTCCTTGGTATGTGCTTTTATTCCTGTTTGATTCGGATCGATGTCAACGTCTCTTACAAAAGGGAACGCTGCTTGAATTGAATGCACAGCGTCGTGACTCTTGAAATGGGGTTACGTTGCCCAGTGGACCAACCATGGCCGTGTGATGGATATCAATTTTCCCAGTCATTTGTGTTCGGCTTGAAATATTTTTGGTTCCCTCTTTGGTTAGCTGGGTTTCGTGGCAAACCTACTGCCCTGCTTCTACAAGTTCATAGCTGTTGACATGAATGTTAAGTTATGGTTTCTGATGTCATGTTCCTGTTTAGATGAAGACTGGACTGTACAATCACTTCATCTAATCCCGGATGATTTTAAGGTCAATTTGAGCAAAGTAGGGTCCCAAGGGGCCTAAATTTCAAGGAAAACGCTGTAACTTCTACGTTTTTTGAGATATCGGCGTTTTTAGTCCTAAATTCGCAGAAATCTGATTTTGATTTATTTTTCGCACTTAAAACGCCGATATTTCGAAAACCGTAAAAGTTACAGCGTTTTCCTTGAAATTAAGGTTCTCACGTACCTAAAATAGGCCACTTTTTGACCCCCTCCCCCGCTACCCGCGTGACCTGGCTAACCTAACCTTCCCATGTATTTAATATAGGAGCGGGACCTGTGGCTGACCCTCCCCCCCCCCTCCCCCAAATCGGTCACGTGGTATGTGAATGGTCCCTTACAAAAATTGTGGTTGAGGCACTGGGGACCAGTGACAAGTAGACACCAGCCAAAATCCCCGTACCTAGGCAATCCGCATAGCTCGTGATCGGCCAACCTTTGAATCGCCGCGCCTGGTCTCTGCGCGAACTTCCAGCCACGGTTCCAGCCGGATGGCCCTGTGCTGAGTGCGGAGGCCAGGTGTGGGAGGTGAGTGAGCCGGCGAACAGGTCTTCTTTTATGTCTTCTGCCGGCGGCGTGTCTGCGAAAACAAGTGAAGGTCGTGTTGTCTCCGGCCTACACCCCGGAGCCGCTGCTGGAGACAACCAAAGGTTGTGCTGCAAACTGGTCTCGTGCTGCGTAAATGGGCAGCAGTCGTGTGATGGCGTGTGTGCGTGCGTGTGTGTGTGTGTGTGTGTGTGTGTGTGTACGCACACGCGCGCGCACACTGAACGTCATGATTTGCAAGGCAGCAGCCTCGTCGGTACAGATAAGCGAGGGAAGTAAAGCAATAACTCGGCAACAATTTGGGCGCAACATAATAAAATCTGTGCTTAGAATGGTTGGGTTAGGTTGCTTCGAACTAAATATGTTTTTATTGAGTGCTCTCGCCGACGGGGCATACTGTACTTAAGAAGGATTCAATGGAAAATCATCACTTTTATTGGATCACTCACATGTGCTATTATACCAATAATCGACACGAGGAGTGTTGATCATCATATAAAACGAACGATAAATCATAGTTTGAACAATGATAGTCATCATTGTTTCATTAACAGTGGCATGCACGCTGAGCTGGCATAGTGTCTGCGCGAGTCCGGCGCAGGGTGTATCCGTGGCCGTCCGCAGGGGTGATCGGCGAGGGCGCTTGTGTCCCATCAACCGACCAGGGTCGCGATCAGCGCCCCCGACACTCCCGAGATGCAGCCAGCGCACTCGTTCTCGCTGTCCGGCCCGAAGCAGGACAAGGTTCCCGATTTGGCGAAAATCTGGCAGTGCGCACGCAGCACCTCAGCGACGAACCCGCCCTCGTCCAGGCGGTACTTGGCGTGCCGCAGCGCGCCGCACACGTCCGTCGGTGTCCACCAGACCTCCCCGCGCACGTCCAGCTGCCCCTGACGCCGGACCAGAGCGTGCTCCAGGCGGACGTACGTTGTCCAGTCGGTTGACCTGCACTGACAAAACGCAGGTTCAAATACCGGTGTCTCCAACTCCAACTTATCTCACTAGTAATTTTTTGAATCGCATTGGAAGGAACTACCCGGCACAAAGGAAACACGTAAAAATATGCACCGACATTCAGATACTGAATCAAAAGTCGGCCAAATCGCAAGCAGAACTACATTTACTCGTAACATCACGCATAATTTTTCACAATGTTCTAGAATTTATCAATTTCAAGTTTTCCTTCTGAAAATCAAATAAATATTTAAATGTTTTTTTTTTACTCAAATTTCACACCACTTTCCCCTGGCATCGGTGTGCATTCACTCACCGGTAGTCGTACAGCCAGAACGTTTGGTTGTCCGTGTCCGGCAGGGGCGCGTCGCGGGCGACCTCACCAGCCACGTCCAACTCGGGAACGTCCGTGGCCAAAGTCGCGTTCACTCTGCCCGGACCGCCGCCCAACTCCTCAAGCACCTGCGCACCAAATTGAGAGGCGATTTTCATGACTATCGATATCTGGAGGTCCCCGCTCTGGTTTCGATACCTAAATCGACAATCCCGGGGAACTACTGACTACTGTTTTGGCAGTGCAGACATACAACTGGCAACATTTTCTAAGTTGTATATTTTACGGAGACCAATTCCTCCTGCTCTAAAACGCCGTTAAAAAAAAAAGAGCCACTAAAGTGGCTGCTGCGTGACAGGCCTAAATTTGAAACGCTAGCCCATGTTAACGGCTTTTGCATAAATATTTGAGTTTATTTGCAACTGCTATTGAAACATGTTTTAATTTTAAACCTTATAAAATAAAAAATGACCAAAATCAATTTTGGAATTGCAAGCACCAATTAAACGACACGAAATTGTTTTTTAAAATAACTTAACTTCTTTTCTGTATTTAAAACCGGGAAACTAAACTACGCGATTTGTGTCCTTTCCCTACCTGAGAACTGAGCAAGGGCCGGCGAGGGCACGGCAGGAGCGGGAGGCTGGCTGGGCGTGGAGAGCCCTACGCACATGCGGGCGAGAGCGGGGGGAGCGGGAACAGGGGGAGGGGGGGAGGGGGGGTCTAGTAGCGAAGCAAGCCACGCTACGCCACACCGCGCCACTCCGCTCCACGCCACGCCTCGAGTGCATGCCAGCTCCAGCGCCACCTCGCCACGCAACGCCACGCCACAGATCTAAAACTGAGACCGAAACAAAAGCTCAGTCATCGCCGCCCGGCCGCAGGGCCGTAAGTGCATAGACAAGGGCCTACTAACAGCAGCCGGCCAAGGCACACGAACTCTAGCCTCAGCTTGATGCGCCGCCACTACTTATGCACAAGCAGAAAACGAGCCCCCTGCGTATGTGGTCGCTAGCCAGGGCTGCGAAGGAAGTGGCTAGGGGTGTGAAGAAGCCGAGAAAGCTGCGAACTAGGGGAACGGTAATGCCAGCCCCTCTAACAGGGTCTGTCAAAAAATACGACTATGATGAGCGGCACAGCTTTACAAAGGTAGCCTTCCCTGCACTGATAAAAAGATAGCCAGTTGTTCCGGGGGAGGGTCGAAATTAATCACGGAGTGTCCCATGTTGGACTGCGCAGGCAGCGTCGAACATGATTCAGTACTCCCAGAGAAACGAACTCTTGATTCAAGGCCCGAATAGGATAACACGCATTCACAAGTATAATTCTGGGCCAAAAAGTATTTCTTGTTTTTCCCCTAAAATTTCCTTGATCGGAGAAAATATTCTTCAATGGGTTTAGTCCAAGAATCTATCTGTGCCTCTGGCACTGCTCGTACCTTGGCCACGTCGTACTTCTTGAGCCTCTCCAGCAGCTCCGGGTTGTTTGCATACTCGATCTCATCACTGCAGTCGTCGTCATCCTCGGTTGCAGCGGTTGTGGTCGCGTCCGCGGCGAGAGCCAGTGACCCCGATACTGTAGGTGCTGATGCAGGCGCTGCTGTAGGTGCTGCTGCAGATGTCGCCAGACCGAGGCCGGTGGTGCTGGTGACGGAGGCGGTCGCTCCACTGGGCGACACCAAAAGAACGCCGACGATGAAGACGAGCAGCGGCGCACGGCGGCACTATCAAATCCAGGAAGTTACGGTTAAAAACAGCATCTTGCCAGGGCTAGTATGCAAACCCAAGAAAATGTTTCCGGTCTTATGGACCCGAGCCGGACCGCACGCCTACCTTCATGTTGGCCACTCCGGGGCGATCTGAGCTGCCTTCGCAGGTCTGCCGGTCCCAGTCCCGGGCAGAGGAGCTGCGGTCGCAAGTGTCACGGCACGGCTCTCTGCTCGGCCTCACTCACTAAGCCTTGCCCCGCCCCGCACCGCCGCGGACGCCGTAGGGGTATGCAACCAACATCGCCCCGGCGCTGCCTGAGCTGCCTGCGCCTCCGGAGCCCCGACCCGGCCGGTTGGCCATTCTACACTTTTGGTTCAAGCTATGTTACTGCGATACATCGGTAGTATAGATCCAAATAGGGATATAAAGGCCGGTAATATTACCGGTAAGATTCGGTAAGTTACCGTTACTTACGGTAATATTACCCGACCTCGAAAAAAGTGGTATTTTTCGGTAATATTCAGACTTGCAAAACTCTCAAAATTAGCTGTGCTTGCTGTTACAAGTAGTGAAAAGTGTATCTTTTTGGTTCTTACCATCACTGCAAAGCTTGAACCTACTCTAAAACACATCCTTCAAGATTATTTTTGCATGTTCAAGCAATTAGCTAACTTCTCGCTGGAAGACAGCCGTGGCCATATACAATCCGTAATTCTGACACAAACTCATATTTCGAGTGATGAAAGGTATGAAGTGTTATAGCACATCAAGCATTGCAAGGATTGACTACTGTTACGGGGGAAACGTAGAAAAAACACACTATTTTAACTAATACCTGCTGTAAATCAATCTTTCTCATTATTACCAAAAATACCCGTAACTTACCAATCTTTCCGTAACTTACCGTAAGATTGAATCTTACCGGTATTTTTAAATCCCTAGATTCAAAGGAAGGGTTTGACCCGCAGAGGCATTTGAAATTTCCCTTAGGAAAATTTTTACATGCACTTAAAATTTCCATTGCGCCTTACGGGAGGTCCGGGTAAGCAACCCGCAGCACACGGTGACATTTTCTCGCAGTGTCTGTCTGAAAAACGCTTTACACCGGGTTCGAAAGCAACCTGCAGTGACGGAATTTTTGCTGCACCGTTTCTAGGGCCCTGCAGAAGGGTCCTAGGGCAGAGGCAATGTATTTAAGTCCTGGAGAGCCGCTATGGGTGCGCAGAAAAAGCACTTAAGTTGAATTTTTTAGGTGCTCGGTATATATTGTAAAAACGGGGCTTAGCTTCGAACTATACACCTTATATTGTGCAAATATGCAGGAGAGGGTCTCGTCGAAGCATCCTATCCTGCATTTTTTTTCTAGAGCTACAATCAAGGCGTCGTTTACGGACATGAAGTAATGCTTCAAATTGGCATTGCGCCTTAGGGGAGGTCTGGGTAAGCAACCCACAGCACGCCGGGTGCCTCTGTTTTCATAGTTTCTATTGAAATGCGCTATGAACCAGGTTAAACATAATTTAGAGTGAGGGACTTTTCCTGATTTGTTCCTAGGGCCCTATAGGCCGAATTTAGATGGGATTAAAACTGAAAAACTGCAGTTTGATCACTTCAATTCCAACTGGAGGTCCAATGGAGATCCTTCCACACGGGTAGTAAAATTTAACGTTCTTTTAGGACGCCTTTACCGTGACCCTAGAAAAAAAGCGCGGGCTAGGATGCAACGACTAGACCCTCTTCTGCATATTCGCACAATATAAGGTGTATAGTTCGAAGCTAAGCCCCGTTTTTACAATATATACCGGGCAACTACAAAAAAATTTCTGGGCACCCTCAGCGGCTCTCTACGGCTTAAATATTCTGCCTCCACGACTAGGACCCTTCTGCAATGCCCTAGGAACAGTTCAGAAAAAAATCCCGTCACTCCCGGTTATTTTTTGAACCCGGTTTAAAGAGCTTTTTTCCACCGTGTCCTCGCCTCACGGTCCGGCTCGGCTCGGTTGTCGGCTGTGCGCGCACTGGAGCCCTATTCACGAAGCCTCCGCGGGCTCGGATCGGGCTCGGTTCGGGTCCCCCACAACCGCCTCTCTCGGATTCGACGCCTCGGTTCCATTTCAAGCGATTCACGAAGCACCCGGGAGTCGATTCCGAGCCCGAATCCTCGGTTTGCATTCCCAGACACATTTCCGTCTCGGAATGCTCCCCGAAAGTCTCGGTTGCAGACACGAGTGAATTTAAGTCTGCGTATCTTGCGATGTCCTAAAAGCTTTTGACTAATTTTGCGTCAGGCAGTCTTCTTTGTTAAAATAACTGCTTAGAGGTAGTTGACATCAAATTGACCAAAACGCGCGCTCTACCCAACCGGCAAAAAGTTAACATCAGTTAAACGCCACGCTAATACCTCTGTTATCGTTTCAATTCCGAGAGTTGAAGTGTTATTAAAAAAAGCGCGACTCGCTCATTGGCGCCACATCAATATTCTCTGTTAACGTTTAACACCGGCTATTGATTTTGATGTTGGGTCAACGCCAATGCTACCCTAACACCAGAATCAATACCTGGTATTGATTCTGGTGTTAGTTCCCGGCATCCCCCTCCAATCGCTCCTCACACGCTCACACGCCAACGCCAGAATCAAAACCTCATATTGATTCCGGTGTTCAGGTCCCGGCATCCCCCTCCCATCGTTCCCCACATAGTATTGGTACGACAGCAACACGCGTCAAACCTGCCTCCACACTGCGAAATGTCGCATGGTCAATACTCTGTACCTCCGTGTTGTCCGTACACCACGCTAGGGTGACATCATAAGTGTACGTTCATAAAAGGCGGACAGTCTGTTTTCTGTTGTTGGGGAAACCCAGTGTTCCCTCTGAGTTAGGGGTAGGAACGCTTTCGTCGTCCGTACCCCGCGTCTGCATTCTGCTAATAATCGGTCCTGCCATCGTGCTCGTTGGGGGGTGTATGTTGTGCTCCTGTCGTCATCTAGTCCTCATTTCAATAAAGAGCATGAAATATTTTCTTACTTTGGCATTCATTTATTTATTCCGTAAAATTCAACCATGAAGCATATCACACTTTACAAAAGGGGAAAGGTACATGTATTGTAGCGACTGCATTGACAAAACCCTTCAAAAAGCATGTCATACGATTATACTACGTGAAACTATGTGCCACAGACTGCAAGAGCCCAATGGGACACATTTACATGCAATTAACTGCTGTTACGACTGCTCTGGAAATACTTAATTAGGAAACACAAAATATACAGAATGAAATGGTGAGCGTCAAAAAACAAGACTCGAATGGGACACATTATATATATATATATACAATACATCTCAGCTATGACTATTAAGGAAACACTACAATATTGACAAAATATAAATATTTTAATTCACAAGTAGCATTTCACGTGGTACTATTTACAACTATCAATTACAGAATATAATGACATGTGGTTGAACTATGTACAAATATAATAATACAAATACAAATATAATACAACACCTCAGACTTTACAGACGACAAGACCCGAATGGGACACATGATATATACAATACAGCTCAGCTATGACTGCCATGGAAATACTACAATTTTGCAATCACAAAGATAAAGGGTCAAAACATGAAGAACAACTAAGATGATGCTTGAGGCGAACCCAGCAACATTGACTAGTGGAGGAATTGGCTGCATTAAATTTAAATTACTTTCGTGAGACCAAAATAATAAAAATATCAAATTTCAGAAACAAATAGAAATAGAAACACATTAAATTTCAAATGAAAATGAATTTCAAAAAGCAGTAATGCGTGGGAGTGGGAGAGAAATGCGGCTCAGATATTGAGAAGGTAGTGGCATTCGACAAGGCCTCACTCTATACACAACTATATACACAAAAATCTATCTACACACCGAAAGTGAACTCAACCAGCCAGCGCAAACGAATACACCTACAACACCTCAGCTTCCTCCAATGACCTATTGGACACATTGCTATACTTTTTCCTAGTTATCCGGGTAGGGGACGGCGGCCTGCCGGAATCCCTACGCGCCTTCCCCTCCTTAAGGCGCATCTTTTCCTTGTACCGCTGCGCTGCCCGGTTGAATACCACGTTCCTGGCCATTGTTACTTCTCGGGATGAGAATCCCTTACTACAACGGACCTTGTTAAAGCCCACTGCCTTCTCGAATATCATCATCACCTCAGGGAGTTCCTGCAACTTGGTCTTATTTAATACTCTCATGCTGGTGTCAGGGTCTACTTCCGGAATCCCCAAATCTCTCTCCTCCTCCGTGTATGCCGACCCGGTAGCGTTCATACGACGCTGCTGGGTGGGCGTGAACAAAAGATCAGCCACCCTTTCACAAAGAAGAGTCAATGTTGCTGAACCATGAGAGCCCGCCAAAGCTATGTCGTCAGCCAAGTGAAGGCCTACAAATTCATGAATGGGCAAAGGCAGTTCGAACTCATGGAAAACCCTGTCCTTTAGGTATTGGAAGTACTCTTCGCTGTGGGCAGATGTCCCTCTCTGATATGGTGATTTGAAATGTTTCACCATGACACTTGACCATAGCACGAAGTTCCCGCACTTCTTCAATACCTTCTCTGCAAACTTCGGGCAGAAGTACGGGTTCACACGTTCGCCCTCTTCCTCAGCATGCTTTTCAGAGGATGAATTCAATTCCGAAAGAAAATCGAGGATGGTGCACTCTTTCGTTTCCTTCTCTTCATTTTCTTCCTCTTCACTGTCCTCGCACCCTTCACACACCGGGTCATCCGAGTCTTCATCATCTTTGTTTAGCATTTGGTCAACGACATCAGCTTCGTCTATAGGCATCACTTGTTCTAGGAGGTATGTCTTTAGACACCTTTTTTTTACACCAAGGTTCGAAATGTTGATGGGCTGAACCGGCAATCGGGTCCACTTCATGAAAAAAACATTTTGAGAATTTTTTCAGATTTTTCGGATCACCGGAAGCGGTCCCGCACAGCCCCTGAAGTTAGGCAACTTGTAGCGTACCTTACTTAATTAAAACCATGGTAAATATTCGTTTTACGGCTAAGATGCATAGAACAAAAAGTGTCAGAAATGTTCGAATTACTGTTGGAAAAAAACGTCGCTTTCGAAAATCCAAATTTTGAAAAATGTTGCCTAGCTTCCAGGGGCGAAAAATGGGAAGAGGTAGGTAGAACACTTTGAAGTAATGTAGGATTACATGTATTGTCTCAGTTGAAAAAGTAGGTATAAAATGGTTTCTTGTTTTGTCAAATTGACTGATTTTCTAGTGATAAACTGTTTTTTTTTTTTTTTTTTTTTTTAATTCGTAGTTAGTGCCTGAACTTATTAAAGCAGTAGGGTACATTGCTATAAATTACAGGTAAGGAAACGGCTCCAGTTACAGTAATTCTATTGCAATTTTGTTTTGTTTTCGGTCTTCGGCGACAACTAACAAAAGCATTTGTCGCTGTTCTTCGTCATGAGTATGTTCGTCATGTGATTTCCTTTTAGATAACTATTGATAAGTCATTTACAGTTTTAAGATGAGTGACAATGGTAAGTCCCTTTATATAATTTTCATCACTTTTCCACAGCTCGGGGTCCTTTTAAAGGAATGCTCTGGAGATCCCCGGAGCATTGAAGAACCGGAGCGACCGACCTGAGAAAAAAAAATCACTCAGTTCCAAAATCAAGTACACTGTCATCAAAACTACTTCGGCCTTGATCGGGGGAGAGCTGCCATTTTCCTCCCCATGCAAGAGAGAGGCGCGCGCGCGCGCTTGGTTTGTCGCACCCCTTTCTGCCCAAGCGCCACGCAATGACCTCCAGTACCTCCAAGTGCTTTACAGGAAGAAACGACCAGGGCAGCCATTGGATGGCGGCCCTCGAGAAGTTCAATAATCACCTGTGGTATTTGTCACCAACATCATGGCGCTGTTTAAAGACAGCGCCTCTCTAGATGAGAAGAAACTAATGATGCGTGCTGTTTTGCATGAGAAAGAAGATGACAGCTCTCCACCGATCCGATGATGACAGTGGGGGAGGCTTCGTTTGTCCTACTATTCATTTGTCCTAATCCTTAAAATAGAATATTTCTGGACCTCTAAAAATAGAAGCATATTTTTATGAATGTTTTCCTAAGATATTCTAAATTTAGAACCTTTAAATAGGTTTCAAAAATAGATTCTAAAAATAGGTTCCAAAAATAGATTCTAAAAATAGGTTCCAAAAATAGATTCTAAAAATAGGTTCCAAAAATAGATTCTAAAAATAGGTTCCAAAAATAGATTCTAAAAGTAGGTTTCAAAAATAGATTCTAAAAATAGGATCTGAAGGGTAGAATGCTTACCCTGTTTCGAAGGCAAGCGCCTCCCCCCCCCCCCCTCTCTTCTCTCTTGTCCCCGGTCACTCCACCCCTGGCAGACAGTACTCCTAAGTCCAGGTGCCTGCGAGCCGGCGGGTAGGCAGCAGGGGCGGATCTAGGATCGGCTGGAGGGGGGGGGAAATGTCCCGCTTTTTGCCAACTTACAGGACAGGCGGAAAAGTTATGCCGGTTGCCTACGTTTTCGACGCCCTTCGGGCGCCAGGGGGGGCAGGGGGGGATAAGGCCTGTTGCCCCCCCCCCCTCCCCTAAAATCCGCCCTTGGTAGGCAGTCCCGTCGAACGCACGTGTCGGGCGGGTCGGCGCCCACCCAGCCAGGCACCTGCAGCCCGTTGTGAGACCTTTCGTCAGAATACTACGTGCTCAGGCGTGGGTAACAGTTACCGGTACTTTGGGATCTTCTCTCTGAACAAACTTTCTGAAACATCTGTCCTTAACCCATCCCCTCCTACACTACGCCCACGCAAGAAGTGTTGTGACCGTAGCCTGCGTGCACCAGGCGCCTACAGCCTGGAGGGTGGGTAGGCATCCTATCGAACGCACATGCCAAGCGGGTCGGCCTACCCGGTCAGGCGCCTGCGACCTGGAGGGCAGGCGCGTAGCCAGACTTTGCTTATGGGGGGGATATGTCGCACGTATTGCCTACATTTAGGGGTTTTGTCATGCGGGATGGCTACCCTATCTACCGGTCATTCGGGGGGGGGGGGGGGGGGCCCCCCCCCCCCCCCCCGTGGCTACGCGCCTGCTGGAGGGTGGGTAGGCAGTCTCATCGAACGCTCGTGCCAAGCGGGTCGGCCTACCCGGTCAGGCGCCACGGCGCAAATAACCATGTCTGCCAATAACCATTACTGCATATATACTATACCAAAATAAATACACTATACCAAATATCAAGACAAAGAAAACTTTGTTGTGTTCTTCAGTGATCGTTTAAATAGTTGAAAATACAAATTGAATTATTTTTGTAAATTGATTTCACGTGCGTTTGTACGAAATATTTCCTGCGCACCACTCGAAAACGGCGCCGTATCATCTGCATTAGCCGTCAGCGCCCTCTCGTGGCGGATTCCGTTACCGTACGAGTTTCTTCTGTTCACGGCACAAGTGGTTTGTAAACAGGTGGTAATGTAATTTTACATGGAACACTTGTTGCTGTTCGCTGTCACAGAAGCCGTCTCGTAATTCAAAGAGGGAAAAAGTGATTTCCAATTATCCAAAGCAGGCATGGCCTGGATAGACCAAAATTTGAAAGTTACGTTCGGATCAGAGAGTTCAGGTAGGTTAGGGAGCTACTGTTTACAAGTTAAAATTCGTTTGATATAGTGGTCATCATTAAACGTGGTCTTGTCATATGTAAGGTTTGCTCTGTACCTCACTGTGAGTATAATTAACTGCTCCATTGCGACATTGCAGGTTAACTCATTTCCCCTCCTTATGTCACCAAAGGTGACTGTTGAGCTGGGCTTCAAAAAAGGCTCCAGATTGTTTCATGTCGGAGATGGGTATTATTACCATGTCAACCGGCGGTACTCCAGCGGTTTCTCGCTCCGCTGCAAAAATTTTTACAGGCTTGGTTGCTACGGGCGGGCAACTTGCAGCCATGATCTGGAAGAATTTCAGCAAACGAAGCCCCACAGGGAATCCTGCTTGCCTGACAGATCTGTTCCAAGGAGCAGGAGGCTGCGAAGAAATATCTTGGACCGCTGCCTCACCAGAGATCCCACAAAACTTTCATTAATTGTGGAGCAGGAAAGTGAAGGGTAATACTGATGTCTGAACTGTTTTTTATGGCGCAGATTCCACTGAATGTCTGCATTTTTACAAACTTCATTTTCCCAGGTATTCAAGGAGGGAGAGGTCAAGCAACATGGCCAACCGACTCCGATCGTCCATGTGGCGTGCTCGGACAAAGTACCTTCCACAGGTGCCAAAAACCCTTTCGGAATTTGACCAGATGCTGAGGAGTGATACTTGGAGGAACCTAAGTCAAACGAAAGATGGAAGTGGGATCATGTATAGGGGCAGGTGTGGCTCCTCCTCCATGAAAACTCGATGCTGTGTCCGGCTCCCGCCAGAGGGCGACACCGGCACAGCAGGCCTGCGGTCGGCCGTTCGCCACCGCACCGGACTCAGTTCAGTTCAGTGTTAGTTCTAGTCTTGTCCGGTCTCTGGTTGCCGCTGTCAGTGAGCCGTCCGCCGCTACAGCGCCCGAGACCCGGACTTCCGTTCTGTGCTATTGTGTTACCTGTGCTTTTGTGTTATCTGTGCTATTTGTGGAATAAACGGTTCATCACCAAACGGCGTCTCTTCGTTCGTCCGACCCAGACACAATAAACGTGCATCATCACCAACGGCGTCTCTTCGTTCTTCCCGGACCCAGACACAAAACTCGATGCCTCATATTTATGTCAGCAAGTATGAAGAAATGTTTAAAGAGAGCCAAAAATGTCTTTTGTGACAGCACTTGGGATGGCATGCCGAGCCAACCCAAGTGTAGCCAAATGTTTAGCATGACCACCACATGGGACTACCAGGTAAATTTGTAGCTTTAATTTTGTTTTTCTGCTGTGTCAGAAGATATTTAATGAATGGTATGCAATTTCTCCATAGGTTGTGCCTCTAGTCATTGTTCTTATGGAAAGCAAGAAAAAGATTACTTACAAGAAGCTTTTCGAAACCATAAATGTTATTGTCCCAGAATTTGACCCCGACATCATCCATACTGATAATGAAATAGCTGAGTACGAAGCAGCTCTAGAAGTTTATCCTCGTTCCCGAGTTGCATCTTGTTTGTACCACTATTCTTGTGTGAGTATTGTGATTTTGTGAATTGGTGTTGAGCTATACAGAAATTACGTTAGATCTAATGATTGCATACCCTTTGTCAGAGAGTTACAGAACGAGCTCGCAAATTGCATTTGACAAATCTTATCAACGGCAGCAGAATATTCAGGTCTATAACCCGCAGCTGCCTAGCTATCCCTCTAGTCCCTCGAGAATCTCTTCAGCATGCGCTAGAGAGTTTGATGAGCAGAGCGAACAGAGTTCTATTCTATGGTGCTCTTCAACCCATGTTTGAGTATTTGTGGGATGAATGGATCGCAAAGAGAAATCATGTGTTGTCAGTTTGTGGGGCCGAGGATAGAACCACCAATGTGTCTGAATCGTTCAATAACACTCTGCAAGTGTGTGGTGTCGAGAAACATCCTAATCCCTTCCAGTTCATAGGTAAATAAATTATCACCTGACTTTAGGATTTTTCTTTTGCCATGTATGTGGGGGAATGTGTTTCAGACACAGCTTATAAATGTTATTTTCTGTGGTTATTGTAACTGGTGAATTGCATTTAGTCACTTTTAACTATTGTTTTCTTCTTTCAGATGGCCTTGTGAGGATTGAGGATCGATTGCAGCAAAACATGTACTGCATGCGGAGAGGGATTTCCTGTGGAAGATCACGGAAAGTCTCTGCAATTAATAATGACAAGTGTATCATTAAACTTACTAGGCTGTGGACTCAAGGACACATTTCCACTTCAACATTTCTCCGCAGAGCATCATACAGACTGCAAGCTCCATTTAAGAAAAAGTTTCCTGAGCTGGAAGATTCTGATGATTCTGTCGATTTAGACTCATCTGACGATGAATGAGTCTGAAGTGTCATGTCAAGTCTGTCGATAAATTATGATCTAATTTGAGTCTTATCCTACTGGCATTGGTTGCTCATAATTTAATTTTTTGTTGTCATTGTCACTGGTCATATGCAGCAGGTGTGTTTATCATTCAGGTGAAAAGACAAAAGAATATATTTCCTCTTTCGTCTACTTATAGTCAAATGAAATTAGCATGGATAAATTTGAAAATCCCCCCTTGGGGGATTGTGTGGCAGTGTAAGGAAGTTTGAGTCAAAAAGTATGTAACAATTTTTGCATCTTCTGTGACTTTGTAATGAAGGCAGGTGAAGTGCATTCAAAATTTTATGGATGAGTGTAGAGTGATTATTTTTATTTATTTAGTGGTAGAAATACATAACTAGAATGTATGTAGCATTGTTATTTTTTTAATGTTTATTTTATGATGTACAGTAATTTCATGTAATAGTGCATGTAGCAAATGAAAGACACAAATGCACTCAAAGATTGTGATTCAGTCATGTTATATATAGCATGTATGTTTAAAACATTGCAAAGAAATGCGATGTATACGTTACACTCTGTATAAAGCCAAGGCAGACCTACCCTGTAGAAACTGTAGATTGTTCTATCAATCATGGTAGCCTACATTTTTAGTTTTTTCAAGTGACTGAAGCTATGAAATCGGTAATGCATTCTCAGATAGTTTATCTATTCAGACTGCTATGGGAAATTGCTTACTCTTGAAGTATGTCTTAACAATACCCCCGCCCCTATTGAGTATTTTGTTATTCCTTGTTTGCCTGTGAATTATGTATTAAATCAATGAACTAGTTTGCTTTACTTAACAGCAGACAAGTGCTCTTACATTTGTGATCAGCTGTATGTGTTAAAGAAGAGAGATGTAAATAAACAGTGCAAATATCCAGACTGTTCCCTCCTAATCTGATCCTGAGTACCTTAACATTGAACAAGTATACATTCTGTGCTTATGTCCTGCTCAAAAATTTGTCAAGTCTGTTAGCATTCTAATAATTCTTTTATTGACTTCTTATGGTAGCAGTTAGCAAAAGGTAAAACAAAACCCATTACATCACAAAATTGTTGAGATCATCGGCGTTCTCCAGAAGCTTACAAAAATGGAATTAAACAGTATTGACAAAGATAAACTTATGAAACATATTACATAATTTTACATTCACACTACTTGGCTGCCATGAATTTCTTATATTTATTTAGCTCTGAACTCCTAACAGACCGTGAAATAGTGTTGAATGCCGCTTCGACATCTTCAAATGTCATACAACGGAGCTGTAAACAAAAACAGCTTCAGAACCTATACTTCCTCAGTCCCTTACAAGATATGGAAAAAGATATATACATCAAACTACCTCATATGCAGGATCTTCAAAAGACTCCTCAGGCACTTCTGCAATTGGCCTGCCTGCAGCTAGACTGACAATTGATTCTAAATCGGAGCATGTATATCCATCGGATAACTTTTCTAATTTTAAGTAGTCTTGGTCTGTGAGATTGTTATCAATGGTGTCAAATTTTGTTTTCAAATAGTGGACACGAGCCTGCAATACAGAAAGGAAACATAGCAATACGAGTTATTAGACATACTTTCAGGGAACACATGTATTCCAGCAATAAACGGGATTTAAAAATAACTTACAACATGATCGGGGAGAGGCACATGTATCCTCACTGCCAGCCTTCTCCGAGCTGCCTCATCGATTTCCTCAGGATGGTTACTAGCAGCGATGAAGTACACATCATCCTGGCCTGAAGAGCCACACCCTTGCTGAAATATGGAACAATTTCAGATAAGTTTGTTAGCGATGAACCCCAAAACAGATTACACAATAATGGTAGAGAGGACATGATACTGACCATCTGTGTCAGAAATTCATTTTTGACCCTTCTATTCACATCCATTTCGCCTGGTTTTCTGACCCCCAACAGACCATCCGCCTCATCCAAAAATATTATAGAGGGCTGCAGAGCTCTGGAAGCACAAACATGGGAGATAAAAAGACGTATGCATAAAATCTTTGCCGCTAAGAGGCAAGATAAGAATGAGAAAAGCATATTTTTCACGTTCCAGTTTCAATGAAATACTAACTCTCAAACTACTATCACTCCCATTTCTTACCTTGCAACCTGAAATAGAGTTTTCACTAGCTGCTCTGATTCAGCATGCCACTTGCTCAATACATCCGAGGCACTTACATTAAAAAAAGTACAATTGCACTCAGATGCTAGAACAGATGCTGTGAAAAGGCAAGATTATCAGACAATTTCGATGTGCACTAATGTTTCTGTAAAAGTGGGAAAATCATTACCAATCAATGTCTTTCCAGTGCCAGGTGGCCCAAACAATAAAATTCCCTTCGATGGGGCCCTTACTCCGGTGAACCAATCTGGCCTCAATCTGGGTCTCACAACAAGGTTCTGCAAAATTCAAAGAAATAGAAGGATGGCACAGAATTAAATCACAGTTTCAGTCTCATTATGTTACCTTGATGGTGTTTTTGACATCGTCAAGTCCCACAATTGAATCCCACGACTTCCCCTTACAATCCAGAATGGTATTCAAGATAACTTTGGCCTTTTTGGGATCATATTTTCCAGCCAACTTATATTCAACGAGTTCCTCTTGAATTTTCTAAAATTGAAAAGTAAGACCAAATTATATCTAGAAACACAATTCAACAAATTATTAACTTAAGTGTAAATCAATACCCTCTTCAGAGATGCCATCTCAGCGGGTGACGATTTGGGTGCCTTTTCCTTCTCATCCTCACTGTTCTCACTGTCGAGGTCAATTACTTCCTGTGCCAAAAAGAAAAGGGAAGCTGAGTAAGAGGGCAAAGAATCTAACATTCCAGGAAAATTAACAACTCACTGATTGTACTGTAGCATTGCTTTCTGAATCTGCAATCACACAAAGGACATAATAAGAGGTGAAGTGGTTTCCCATGGTGCGGAATCCCTAAGCTACAATACTTATTGTGCCAATTTGCATTGACTTAGAATATGAGATGGTACTAGGCAAAATGTATATTTAACAACAGAGAAACTGAAGCAGAGAGAAAATTGACTGAATAGCTGAGCAAATGTCATAAGAACCTGAGACCAGCAAATAATTTTGAATTAATTCTCTGTCACCCTTTTCTGAGGTGATATTGCAGAGTAGTTTGTGAAAACATAGAATTGTAAGCAAGGGAAAAATAATAAACTGAAATTGATATATTTTTTGAATTAATTTTTAATTAACTTAATTAATTCCTCATTTCTTTTTTGGAGCTTGTCTATCAGGTCTTCCTGCTGCTCAACTTTCTCTCTCAGAACTTCATTGTCTTTTTCAAGCTGATCATTAGCAGCAATGATGTCCGCTTTAGTCATCAAAGCGCCCTTCTTCCGCCCACCTTTGGCTTTTTTCTGCGTTTCACTCCTAAGCACTCTTCCCTGCAAGGAAAAATATGCATCTTAGAAACGGGTGAAAATATTAGCATATTGCCAAACGCTCGTACTTAAAACATGCCAAGAATGAACAAGTTAGGAGAGCAATAATTCAATCACAGTCCTACTCTTCTTCCCAAATCTTAAAAAGTGTAGCACCCTCAACAAGTTTCATGATAGTTTTAAGTGAGAATAAGTACCTCAATTTTCTTGAAAGTTGCCCTGCTCCGCTTCGTGCTAGGCAGGAAATCTGAGTCCGAGTCAGAGAGGTCCACCTCAATACCCTTCCCGTCATCCAACTTATCCTACAATAAATATAAAGAATTATTTCGAAGAATGTGTAACAGGGCAATAAAATAGTAAGATCAGCCCATGACGTTAGTATACGTCAAGAGCGTAAATACAATACTTTCACCAGAAAATAATTGTTTTGGATTTACCTTTGAAGTACCCGCGGCCGGTTCACCTCCGGCGTCGTCACGTCGGCTCCGTGGGCTGGACGCCGCGCGTTCAGCAGCACGACCTACATGGCCGTCTTCACGTCGGCGGGATCCGGACCGACGGCTGAGGCTGCGGCTCCGTGGGCGGGACGCCACGCGTTCAGCAGCACGACCTACATGGCCGTCTTCACGTCGGCGGGATCCGGACCGACGGCTGAGGCTGCGGCTCCGTGGGCGGGACGCCACGCGTTCAGCAGCACGACCTACATGGCCGTCTTCACGTCGGCGGGATCCAGACCGACGCCAGGGGCTGCGGCTACGTGGGCGGGACGCCACGCGTTCAGCAGCACGACCTACATGGCCGTCTTCACGTCGGCGGGATCCAGACCGACGCCAGGGGCTGCGGCTACGTGGGCGGGACGCCACGCGTTCAGCAGCACGACCTACATGGCCGTCTTCACGTCGGTGGGATCCAGACCGACGCCTGGGGCTGCGGCTACGTGGGCGGGACGCCACGCGTTCAGCAGCACGACCTACATGGCCGTCTTCACGTCGGCGGGATCCAGAACGACGCCTGGGGCTGTGGCTCCGTGGGCGGGACGCCACGCGTTCAGCAGCACGACCTACATGGCCGTCTTCACGTCGGCGGGATCCAGACCGACGGCTGGGGCTGCGGCTCCGTGGGCGGGACGCCATGCGTTCAGCAGCACGACCTACATGGCCGTCTTCACGTCGGCGGGATCCAGACCGACGCCTGGGGCTGCGGCTCCGTGGGCGGGACGCCACGCGTTCAGCAGCACGACCTACATGGCCGTCTTCACGTCGGCGGGATCCAGACCGACGCCTGGGGCTGCAGCTCCGTGGGCGGGACGCCACGCGTTCAGCAGCACGACCTACATGGCCGTCTTCACGTCGGCGGGATCCAGACCGATGCCTGGGGCTGCGGCTCCGTAGGCGAGAATTAGCGCCTCCAGCACGACCTACATGGCCGTCGTCGCGACGTGGTACGGACCTTCTCGTCATGATATCGGTGGACCTGTAAGAGTATCATTTATTGTAATTTGGGAAGAGCGATGCGCGCGTTATGTTCTTGACATCCTCTTTTATCAATGCATTTCAAAAATAGCATAACGTAGGGGGCCTCCTTCATAATTCCAGGGCGCACGGAGTCGCGAGTACTTGAAGGAAAGGACGAATAAGGCAAGAAGTACTGACAGATGGGCGAGTTGGAGCAGTTCCCGATACCCCCCCCCCCCCCCCTCCGCCTTCCCTCGTATCTTGTAGTACTTATTACCTTCTGCTTACTTCCGTACACGGATCCAGCGAAATACCCTATTGCCGTGGTCTCGTCGCCGTGTGCCTCACTGCGCCCCTCTGATGTGCAAAACCGGTGGGATGCGGGGAATACCTCCCCTTGTCTCCCCCCCCCCCCCCACGAGCCTACCGGTCGCTTTAGCGGCGGAGCCGAGGCGAGGGGTAAGGGGGTGGCGGCGTGCTGGTACCGGACACCCTGTGTTGCCATGGGCCAGCAGACCACTTCTGGGAAAGTGACGCGACGCGGGGCGAGTCACAAAGCGGTGCTTCCTTAGTTTGCTATTGCGCAATATTTTTACGGACACATAAATGATACACTCCGACCTCCATGAACGCCTGCGAACCAGGACCAGGGCAGTTTTAAAACACAATTGGGGGTTGATGGACGTAAACGTCGGCGCCGACACACCAGAGACCCGTGGGTGCAACCCAGCCTAACGCACCGTAATGCTGGTAGTAACTTAAGTTACTTCAATTGAATAGCAGAGGGAGCCAAAACCTACCGGCTGTCATTACGATTCGTAGTGACTCCCACGCGCAAGGACGCCCACATTTGAATCGAACCTCCGGCCAGCTACGTGCCGATCCGAATGCCACTGAGACCATGGCAGGTATGCCACTGGCTACCGACGCCCCGCTTAGGATAACTTTTCACCCTCCGCATGGAGACCATCTATGAACAGGAGGGCACAGTGAAACTTATCTCAGTACAGTAAACACGGACACGTTCGGCTTCCTCTTGAGCTAGGCTTCCTCTCAATGTTGCTGCTGCTCGCCACGCCGGGTACCGTCCAACGCCTACTGACGGAGGGGGAGGAGGCTCGCTCCGCTTCAGGCACCCAGTGTCCTGGTGTCCTGGCCACCGCCAGAGAGCGCGGCGCACCGGTTGTGTTTCATCCCCTCGCACAGGGCCGCAAGGTCGCGGGAAATCACCGCGCGAATGTTTGATTCAAATTCAATACGTAAAATATGTTGTGCAGACGCAATGGCGGGTGAGAATTATATTGTAAGTAGCTGATTGATAAGGGCACAGGCCAACCTAATATTACCTGTTGTAAGTTATTCCGAAGTAGGATAGAACGCAGGCGCTCATGTAATTCACTGTTTCCGCTGGGGGGGGGGGGGTAATCACGTTTTTTTTTGCCATTCTTGCCGTTTTCCCATCGTGCCATCCGGTGTGAAACTCAAAACGGCAAACCTTGGAGAAAATTACGCCTTGACGAACCCGACAGCTGCCGGCTTCGGCGGTGGTTGAAAGCCTTCCCCCTGCTCGCCTACGGGGCGGGGCCGGTGATCAGTGGTCGAGGGGAGGAGGAGGCATGCATGGGCGTCATGCAACAAACCATGGCGACCGAAGGGCGCTGCCTGGAAGGTAGACAACTTAGACGACCCTCGGCCCGCAGGTAGGCAAAAGCCCGGCAATGCCCCCCCCCCTCTCAAAAGGAAATCCTAGATACACACCTCGGACCAGAGCCGAAGGCTCTTATGAACAACAAACACACTCAGCTGGCTAGAGCAGGGGCAACTTTCCCACTCACTGGGTTGGAATATAAGTGTGGGCCGAATAAGGGAATGCGGACATGGCACCGGAGCGGCTGCCGCGGATAGTGACGAGCACGTATATATAGCACGTTCGAATTTTCTCCAATCTTAAACCGCACACGACACCGAGCGCCTGCGAACAAGAGGGTAGGCCAGCCCGCAATACACGCGTGCTTTAAAAAGTCTCGGTTGCCTACCCTGCAGGCGCCATTGCCACGTGTGCGAAGACTTGTGACACGGACCGGGGTCCACAACTCGAGACAATCATCGGCCGCACCCTCGCGCCGTGGTCCCGGCGTGAGAGAAGGGCGGCCCTTCTCTCATGGTCCCGGACACGACCGAGGCCAGGACCAGGATGGTGTTGACGAGGAGGTGCGCGGGGACCGGGGGGGGGGGGGGGGGGGGGCAGCGGCGTGGTCCCGGACACCGAGGGGGTGCGGAGACCGTCCAGTTGTCTGTGAACACTCCCTGGATGGCCCGGGGCCGGCACGGGGGACAACTGCTGGCGTGACGACCTGGTTTTCGTTTTACATATTTCTTATAAATGTGACACGTCACGGTCGTGTCAAAGTGCTCATCGTGACGAACAAACCCACTGCTAGATCATGTTCGGAATTTCGATATCGGCTCTGAATATATCGAGATTGATCGGGATACACGGCGTCACACCTTCCTCGTTGGCGTGACGGCCACTAGGGGGACGTCACTAGGAAACCATCAAAAAAATTATCCGATTGGTCGCCGTGGAAGGGGCTCGTGTCCCGTGCCGAACCGTACCTAGAAACCGCGAATGCGACTTCAGGACGTACCCGCCGCGAGTTTTGGAGTGAAATGGACATCGCTTAGGGACGGGCCCCCTAAAATTTGAAGCACTCCCGTTCGGCACCCCGAGGTCCGTTCGGGCTGAAATTTTGTAGGCGAGCTGCCCTCGACCCCATTGAAAGACTACTAGAATTTCAGCTCAGTCCGATGAGCTGTTTGGGAGGACGGGCGTAAGTGGCTTTTTGGACTTTGGTCTGATCTTGGGTCTGGACTTGTGTAGGGTACCCGGGCCTTGCTTGCGGATCCGTGGCAGAATTTCATCTCGTGGTGGCTTGGCCCCTGCATCACCGGCGTCGTCGCGGTTGGTCTCGTGGGGTCCGTTATGGAACTATCTACCGGCTCCGTACTGGTTTCCAAGCCGCCGTGTCCATTTCCCTAGTGAAAATCATGAAATTGTCGAGTACAGCCTGGGGGCTCTCTCCCGCGCCTTCCCGCCTCTCTGATTGGGCGGCGACGCGACTGTCAGATGTCGCCACCAGTTCTGCTGCGGGAATTCAAAACGGTGGTGTTGCTTTCGATCTTCCTATCAGTACATATTATTCTTGCTTGTTAGTTGGTCATGACCTACAGTTCATTGTTTCCCGTGTTCGAATTTCACGGAACCAAAGTATTTCAATACGCACCCCAACTATATGTGGAGTGAGGTTACAGTTTGATAGGCTGATGTTATGTTGCTTCTGTGTTAAAAATATTTCTTTCCGCTCGCAGGCCGTGTGATGAATTAACATATCCCAAAAATAGCAGGCCTTTTCAAATCATTTTATTACTTGTCACTTTAGTAAAGAAGGTGTTGGGGCACTACTACCAGGTTTATCATAAAAAGAAGTGTTTTGCAGAGGGAAACAGTGTGCTTGCTGTCTTGACCATCTGATTGTCACTTTCACATTTTTCCATAATTTTTGGTCTGGCCGAGGATATGGGGAAGAAACAGAAGGAATAACAGTAACACATATTATTCATAGACAAAAGATTAAATATTCATTTTTATTTACAGGACCACTACTTTCTCACATAAAGGTATAATCAGGAACCAGTATCCTTTATTTTTAAAAAAGAGTCTCAACCACACAGCATTATCACACAAAAAAAAAATGGATGAAAAATAATAGGTTTATTCAAATACAATATCACAACACACTTATCACTGATTTGAAATGGAATTGGTTTTGCAGCAATTATTAAATAAATTTATTACTTGCCCAATTTTAGTGTCAAACTAGGTGCTTCACTATATTTAACAGTTGCAGTGCTCCAGAAGCTTCTCAAACATTAAGTAATAAAACAAACAAGTTTGTTTTGCAAACACAAAGGACTTGTAAAGAAATTTACAGTATAAAGACAAACATACATAGCAGCTTCAATCTTCCATACATACAAAAGAAGTCAAAGTAATGCAACCGAAGTTTGTCTTAAAAGGAACACAAGAACACTTTTCCAGAAATTTTCAATCTAGAGACACAAGCTTTTACAGTTACTTTCCATTTCACTGTCTTTAAGGATAGTATACAAAAATTTACACTCTTAAGGCAAATGAGTGGCTCTGAAATCAATAACGAATATTAATCAAATATTACAAAAAGAAACCAAAAACCAATACTTAAACACTTCACAACACATAGCACTGAGTGAGGAATGAACAAGAAATATGCACACTGCTTGTGATAAAAAGTTGTTGTCCATTGAATGCTGGGTCCGTCTACCTGGACTTTGTCCTCTTGTGGGCAGAGCCACTGCTCAGGCAGGACCACTTGAAACAGCATCACTTGGTGCTTGCTTACGCCAAGGACCATCCTTCAGACATTTCCTTAGAGTACCTTCTGCTATTTGAGTCGCTATTTGGAAAAGCAGTCCAAAGAGTTCCTGAAAAGATAGGAAAAGTAATGATAAGCTTCAAGTTCCATAACATACAATTTAGAGTGCAGGAGCATTCACTGATAAATATCATAAAATTACCATAACATTCCAACAGAAATACTTTATCCAGATTTGGTTTTCTAAAACTCAGTTTGTCATTTCCTCCAGCCAAATCAATTTTGGCAGCTAAATTGTTGGTGAGCACATGCTTCACAATATTTGTGGCACTCGATCTCTGGTTCCAGCAAATTCATCCTAATGTTGGATGACATACAGTCACACTGAAAATAGTGGAAAAATAATTCAGCAAATGAGGTGAATGATTGGGTTATATGTGAAATCTGTTGTATGATACTTACAACTGCAGGCAAGTTGAAGTGATGCTCAAGAAATTTCTCATAATGATCAATGAGTCATGGGGTGAAAGCACCCTCTGAACTCTTCCTAGGTTCATCAACAGGCCACTTTCAGAAGAGAGCTCGTAGATTAAAACATGTAGTCTGGTGATCGCATTCTCTATGGCATCTTTTCTGGCTGAGAGAGATAAAAATGGAGTGTCAAAGAGGTAGTAAATTAATCACCACTGCATGCAGTCAGAGAAAAATCTCAGCTACCCATAATTTCTCAATAGTTTGACTTCAAACTTCTCGACAATAACATAATCTTTTGCTTCATCAAGGACAGACAAAATACTTACGTAAAAGAACAAAATTATCAGCAGCGTTCCTCACACAGGCTGCAGCAAGATGGTTATTGTAAGCATGCACGATAGTTTCCATACAGGCCATTGCAGGTGCTACTACAGATCTGAAACATGAATGAATAACTATTTCAAAGATTGCCAATAGAAAAAATTTGCTTTGCTTGAATATGCTCCAACATTTCATCAGCACATCAATCCTGTTAACAGGTAATACAACAAACCCCCTTTTAAATCCTCAACACAGCAAAACTCATTTCTAAGAGCAACAATTTCCAAAATGGAAACTGCAGAAAGGCCGAAAAGGATGAAAAATAAGAACCGATTTTACCGTTTGTTAAGCAGCACTGTAGCCTGCATCGCCCTTTGGTAAGGAAGTGCTGTCCTCTCAGCACTCAAGTTCCTAGCTGTGACCGTATTGTTGCATAATCAGTTGTGCCATTCTCAAAGTTTCCAACAACGATGCATTGGCAGTCAAAAACATTCCTGAAACTGAAGAGAATGAATTGTAAATTTTGGTGGTCATTGCTGGTTTACATGTTCCCTCACAGAAGGATCCCCAATAAATGCAGATGTGATTTCCATTAAACAACCAGGAAATCAATGCTAGAAATCAAAAGTCATATGTCAATGAACACCATAATGTAACAATCAGGAAAGGCAGAGAACCAGAACATTAATCAATACTTTTCTTGCACATCTGAGGAAACTTTTTGCTCAAAATAAACTTGCAGCAGGCACAGGGGAAGAAGTAAATAACTTAAAATCATGTAAACGGAAGCCAAAACTGAGCTCTTCCTAACCTTGCAGCATTAACAACAACATAATTTAATGGAGTGCTAAGCAGATACAATACATGCAATGATGAGTGCGAATAGGTTATACTTCCCTGCACACACAAACAATTACGGAAATATCGCAGAATGCCGCGCGTCGGGATGCAAAATTGACCAACCAAATAAAATGTTTCCTTTCTCTTCACATGGACGTGCATTACCTGCGGGCTCAAAGGGTTATCCGCAACAGGTGTCTTTATTTACACCTGAAGCATCGATGATTTGGGATTGGACGCAGCGCCAAACAGCTGAGCAGCCACGACGCGAACGCAGGCCCTGCACTAGCGCTCCCGGCGGTTACCGCTCACGGAGACGGCGGTGAAGAACAGTGGTGGCCGTTGGAACTTTCGCTTTCGCTATCGTTTACGTTCGTTTACGTTACCCTGCCAAGTTATTTGTGGGGCAGTTCAGTAACAATTGTGTGATTAAACGCATCCAAAGTAATTCTTGTGAATGTTTATGCGTTCGTAGACAGTGCCAGGTGTCTTTGGGGTTCGTTTTGTATGGTTAGTTTGCGCGTTCATATCGCTGGTGAAAATCACTAACCGATTGAAATTTTTTATCTGCATCACTGTTGGTGATTCGAAGTACCAAGCAGCCGTGGACCCAATACGCTGATGGTGGGTAAGTATGTATGTGCCGAATGTTAGGTGCACAGGGCTTGAAAAGGTGCGGTGGTCGGTACGCTGACATAACCTCTCATGTTTTGGAATTGAGGTGGTTCCTTTTGAGACGTTTGCCGGCAATGATGTACCGTGGTAAATCCGATACATTTTCTGAGCTTGTGCAGGCCAACTTTTTCACTTGACCAATGAAATGTGTTGATGGATCTTGTAAATTATTGTAATGTACACCCTATTTAAAAGGGTGTGTCAGCTCTTAACAGTGCAATTAATTTCAACACCTTATTATCATGTTGAGCTTCTCTTAGTCATCATAAACTACCCTGAGCTGATAATGTTAGTTGCTGCTATGCTTACAGTTTTTAATTTTATCAACAGGTTTATGGGGTACCTTGTGCGGGATTCATGAACTGTTGCCTCCCGTTGACAGCTGTACTCAAGACGATTCAGATGCAACTTAGTAAGTCTAGTCTGTTGTTGTATTCATCTAAAGTGAAGGTGGCTTCGCTCTCTGTGGATGTTGTGTTCTCTAATTTTATTGCATTTTATTTCTCGGTATGTTGGCCTCTGACAGTAAATCTCAAAGATTAAAAGAAAAGTTATCTCCAATAGCCTCCTTGGTGTAGTGTAAGTCAGGATTAAAACTTCACGATGATGTTTCATGCCATTTGTTTTGTTTAACAACATGAACCTCAGATTCATTTGATGATAATTTAATGGACAGAATTGAGTAACACCAAGTGTCCTGGCCTTTACATTAACTTGCGTTGCAATATGCATTAAGTAACTTTAACATGTTCATATGCAACGGGAAAGTTTCATCATGTACAGTCATCTCATCTTGACTTAAGTTACAGTACTATATTTGAATTCTTGCAGCATTGTTTTTCTATGGTAGGCAAGAGGAAAAGACATTCTTATCTTCCATTCCATGTAGATACTTTTTATTTAAACTTTTCATTTCAGCAATTTGACCACTGGGAATTTTTTCTTAGTGAAGCAGGTATGAATGTGAGAGGGCTGTGCTCCAACCCAGACGACATGGACCGGTGTGGACGTCACGGTGACACCCTTGATGTGGAGGGCGGCGGTCATGAGCGCGACGCGACGGAGGTGTTCTCCGTGCCAGAGGTAAAGCAGCGCAGCGTCGTTTGTCTGCATGGCGACACACGTCAGGTCTGTCGTGATTCCAGGGGTGACCACGGCTAAGACAACGACGAGGTGGCCTCAGGTGGGCGACAACGGTAGCGGTGATGGTGGCCTCCCAGGGGGCGCAGTGACAGCGGCACCACCAAGGCATGGGAGTCTACCTTTCCGAGGACTTCGGTGAAAGCGGAGCCTCCCCCTTCTCCGTAGAGGCGGCCTTCATCTCCCGGCTCTAGACGGAGTGACAGAGGACCTGCGGAGGCCCACGACCACGTCCTGCTCGTTTGTGACAACACCAGGAGGACACCGTTTCGGCGGCGCGTTGCTCGTGTCGCCAACACTGTCATCGGCGCGGTGGCAGCCTTCATCGTGCCGACGGCGCTGAGTTGGTGTCGCCGGCGCTGCCTTCGTCGGCGCAGCCTTCATCGTGTCGACGGCGCTGTGTTGGTGTCGCCGGCGCTGCCTTCGTCGGCGCAGCCTTCATCGTGTCGACGGCGCTGTGTTGGTGTCGCCGGCGCTGCCTTCGTCGGCGCAGCCTTCATCGTGTCGACGGCGCTGTGGTCGTGTCGCCGGCGCTGCCTTCGTCGGCGCAGCCTTCATCGTGTCGACGGCGCTGTGTTGGTGTCGCCGGCGCTGCCTTCGTCGGCGCAGCCTTCATCGTGTCGACGGCGCTGCCTTCGTCGGCGCTGCCTTCGTCGGCGCAGCCTTCATCGTGTCGACGGCGCTGTGTTGGTGTCGCCGGCGCTGCCTTCGTCGGCGCAGCCTTCATCGTGTCGACGGCGCTGTGTTGGTGTCGCCGGCGCTGCCTTCGTCGGCGCAGCCTTCATCGTGTCGACGGCGCTGCCTTCGTCGGCGCTGCCTTCGTCGGCGCAGCCTTCATCGTGTCGACGGCGCTGTGTTGGTGTCGCCGGCGCTGCCTTCGTCGGCGCAGCCTTCATCGTGTCGACGGCGCTGCCTTCGTCGGCGCTGCCTTCGTCGGCGCAGCCTTCATCGTGTCGACGGCGCTGTGTTGGTGTCGCCGGCGCTGCCTTCGTCGGCGCAGCCTTCATCGTGTCGACGGCGCTGCCTTCGTCGGCGCAGCCTTCATCGTGTCGACGGCGCTGTGTTGGTGTCGCCGGCGCTGCCTTCGTCGGCGCAGCCTTCATCGTGTCGACGGCGCTGTGGTCGTGTCGCCGGCGCTGGCTTCGTCGGCGCATCCTTCATCGTGCCGACGGCGCTGAGTTGGTGTCGCCGGCGCTGCCTTTGTCGGCGCAGCCTTCATCGTGTCGACGGCGCTGTGGTCGTGTCGACGGCGCTGCCTTCGTCGGCGCAGCCTTCATCGTGTCGACGGTGCTGTGGTCGTGTCGCTGGCGCTGCCTTCGTCGGCGCAGCCTTCATCGTGTCGACGGCGCTGTGGTCGTGTCGCCGGCGCTGCCTTCGTCGGCGCAGCCTTCATCGTGTCGACGGCGCTGTGTTGGTGTCGCCGGCGCTGCCTTCGTCGGCGCAGCCTTCATCGTGTCGACGGCGCTGCCTTCGTCGGCGCAGCCTTCATCGTGTCGACGGCGCTGTGTTGGTGTCGCCGGCGCTGCCTTCGTCGGCGCAGCCTTCATCGTGTCGACGGCGCTGTGGTCGTGTCGCCGGCGCTGGCTTCGTCGGCGCAGCCTTCATCGTGTCGACGGCGCTGCCTTCGTCGGCGCAGCCTTCATCGTGTCGACGGCGCTGTGTTGGTGTCGCCGGCGCTGCCTTCGTCGGCGCAGCCTTCATCGTGTCGACGGCGCTGTGGTCGTGTCGCCGGCGCTGGCTTCGTCGGCGCATCCTTCATCGTGCCGACGGCGCTGAGTTGGTGTCGCCGGCGCTGCCTTTGTCGGCGCAGCCTTCATCGTGTCGACGGCGCTGTGTTGGTGTCGCCGGCGCTGCCTTCGTCGGCGCAGCCTTCATCGTGTCGACAGCGCTGCCATCGTCGGCGCTGCCTTCGTCGGCGCAGCCTTCATCGTGTCGACGGCGCTGTGGTCGTGTCGCCGGCGCTGCCTTCGTCGGCGCAGCCTTCATCGTGTCGACGGCGCTGTGTTGGTGTCGCCGGCGCTGCCTTCGTCGGCGCAGCCTTCATCGTGTCGACGGCGCTGCCTTCGTCGGCGCAGCCTTCATCGTGTCGACGGCGCTGTGTTGGTGTCGCCGGCGCTGCCTTCGTCGGCGCAGCCTTCATCGTGTCGACGGCGCTGTGGTCGTGTCGCCGGCGCTGGCTTCGTCGGCGCATCCTTCATCGTGCCGACGGCGCTGAGTTGGTGTCGCCGGCGCTGCCTTTGTCGGCGCAGCCTTCATCGTGTCGACGGCGCTGTGGTCGTGTCGACGGCGCTGCCTTCGTCGGCGCAGCCTTCATCGTGTCGACGGTGCTGTGGTCGTGTCGCTGGCGCTGCCTTCGTCGGCGCAGCCTTCATCGTGTCGACGGCGCTGTGGTCGTGTCGCCGGCGCTGCCTTCGTCGGCGCATCCTTCATCGTGCCGACGGCGCTGAGTTGGTGTCGCCGGCGCTGCCTTCGTCGGCGCATCCTTCATCGTGCCGACGGCGCTGAGTTGGTGTCGCCGGCGCTGCCTTCGTCGGCGCAGCCTTCATCGTGTCGACGGCGCTGTGGTCGTGTCGACGGCGCTGCCTTCGTCGGCGCAGCCTTCATCGTGTCGACGGCGCTGCCTTCGTCGGCGCTGCCTTCGTCGGCGCAGCCTTCATCGTGTCGACGGCGCTGTGTTGGTGTCGCCGGCGCTGCCTTCGTCGGCGCAGCCTTCATCGTGTCGACGGCGCTGTGGTCGTGTCGCCGGCGCTGGCTTCGTCGGCGCATCCTTCATCGTGCCGACGGCGCTGAGTTGGTGTCGCCGGCGCTGCCTTTGTCGGCGCAGCCTTCATCGTGTCGACGGCGCTGTGGTCGTGTCGACGGCGCTGCCTTCGTCGGCGCAGCCTTCATCGTGTCGACGGTGCTGTGGTCGTGTCGCTGGCGCTGCCTTCGTCGGCGCAGCCTTCATCGTGTCGACGGCGCTGTGGTCGTGTCGCCGGCGCTGCCTTCGTCGGCGCATCCTTCATCGTGCCGACGGCGCTGAGTTGGTGTCGCCGGCGCTGCCTTCGTCGGCGCAGCCTTCATCGTGTCGACGGCGCTGTGGTCGTGTCGCCGGCGCTGGCTTCGTCGGCGCATCCTTCATCGTGCCGACGGCGCTGAGTTGGTGTCGCCGGCGCTGCCTTCGTCGGCGCAGCCTTCATCGTGTCGACGGCGCTGTGGTCGTGTCGACGGCGCTGCCTTCGTCGGCGCAGCCTTCATCGTGTCGACGGTGCTGTGGTCGTGTCGCTGGCGCTGCCTTCGTCGGCGCAGCCTTCATCGTGTCGACGGCGCTGTGGTCGTGTCGCCGGCGCTGCCTTCGTCGGCGCAGCCTTCATCGTGTCGACGGCGCTGTGGTCGTGTCGCCGGCGCTGGCTTCGTCGGCGCAGCCTTCATCGTGTTGACGGCGCTGTGGTCGTGTCGCTGGCGCTGGCTTCGTCGGCGCAGCTTTTATCGTGTCGACGGTGCCGTGTTCGTGTTGCCAGCGCAGCTGTCGTCGGCGTGGACTTCATCGTCTCGGCGGCGCAGCTGTCGTTGGCGTCGTGTTCACTACTATCCTGTCTTTTGATGGCGTCGGTATCAGACGCGGCGTTTCTCGGTTGGTTGTGTGGATTCAGTGCTCTATGCCAGCTTGCTGGGCTTCTCGCGTGATAGCACATTTTTTGATTCGCTCTACGCGGAGTGTATGGGAAGTGAGGGAGCTGTGTGTTCGCTTTTTAAAAATATGTAACTATGTCAATGCATCCTGTATGTACCTTGTTCAAGGTTATTAGAGTCATGACACTCTTGATGGAGCACTTCAGGCATGGGTGGGATACACTGGCAGTCAAGATTGATTTGACTTCCAGTATTCATTTCTCAGAATTCCTTTGAGGTAAGAACCTCGCACTTGAATCGAGTTAGCATATTCGGTTCCCCGCTTGTAAACAAGACGATAAACCACTTTACAGGATACCAGGTGACACAGGACCTATGAAGCAGTACAGGATGTCTAGCTGGACAGCGGATGAGCACGCGAGGATCCGTGACAGACAGTTCGGCGTACATTGATTAATGCCGATGCGAGGTTTGGCGGCGACTGGCGGCTGTGGACGAGTTGGCATCACCCCCGGAGGACTGCGTGGACGTCGTCGTGGGAGTTAGAAGTGGACGCAGTTTCAGGGTTTCGTACGCCGGACGGCACGGCGGGTCTTCCTAGTCTATCTCGTTAGTACAGTTCTTTTCTTTTGCAATCCTGGATACTTATTTAAGTATGCTAGTGTGGTTTTGACCGGTTTCCTCTAACATGTTGGATATGATTGGATTTCAGCAGGAAACAAGACGATCGAACACCAAAGAGAGATTTCCTGTCTGCCTGACTTGTGCGGGAAAAGTGCATTACACCAATCGTGTTGACAACTTAATACGTAGGTTAGTGTTTTGCATAGTGCACTTATCTGTGAATTAAATATTTTCGTGAAGCGCAGTCTCAGTGTTGACCTATGAATCTTTGCTTGTCAGGTAGGGGCCAATAGTTCCAAGGGAATTCCAATTCTCTTCATATGGACCAGCTGACTCCATCAAAGTTCTTCGGTCTCGCTCAGGCCCATGTTTTCTACACTTAATGGGCCTAGATATGCATGTGATTGTGTAGTTGCAATGGATTCACCAGTTTCTTAATGTTCATGGTTTTTGTATTGTGACACTGTCGTTATTCATTTTGCTGGAAGAAAATGCTGATATGTACTACTTTATCATTATTGTTATGACACATTTCTGCTTGTTACGAAAAGCCATTTTAGATGTCAATATTTGTAGTTTGATGTTGCAGCCGCTGAAGATGTCCCGCTGTGGTATAGATAGCACTTCCTTTTTTTCGGTAAATCAAGTAGAAGAAACACTGTTTCTGATTTTGGAATAATGAAACTACATCAAGCACATTAGAGCATGAACTTGTTTGTTCAATTTGTTTGGTGGCAAATAATACTGTTGTGATGTTATAGTTCCTATACCAGTAATTTATTTTAGATGTACGACCTAACATAAACCAGTATATCATTATGTGGCTATCTGCCAATGCCAATGTGTTAGGCAGTGCCTCTGTCTCCTGTATTTAGACTCTACTGGAGTAAAGCTGTAAATGTTCTGATCACAGAAAATAAATGAAGTTTTGCTGTGAATCCAAATATTCCTTATTTCACTAAAACTCCCTGAAACCTGAATTTTCAATGAATACTACTGACAGGGTTTCATTTTACTTCTCCATCATTCCGATTAATTTCAATTTGAGAGGAGAAATAAAGATTGCTTGCCTTCTTGCAATGCCATAATTTTTGAATGGGGGATGGTATGCGTGGTGTTCGAACCAGCGGCCTAAGCCTCTATGTACTGAGCGCACAAACTAAGAACTGGCATGACCGTGGGTCACCGTGAGGCTGCAGCTCGCGACGAGTTAAGGAGGACGCGAACACGTAGGCCTTGGCGAGCACCAGGCATTGAAGGTGACCATGTCCTCGATGAGGGGCGCCAGGTTGACAACTAACAGCAGTGTGCTCACAGGTCCATGGAACATATGGACCTATCGTCTCGACCCAGGCCCGGTGCATACCGTATCACACCGGACATGTCCTCAGCGCCGGACCTGGGGCCGTGACCACCGATCGGTTCATGCCGAACTGTCCGTCACGGATCCCCGCTTGCTCATATGTTGTCGAGCTGGTTTGGCCAGGGAGCAGTGAGTGGGCGCGGGGTTCGTACCGACGCCGCCCGCATTGAGCACGTTGGGTTTATCTACCCCATCCTACGCAGAGGTGAGGCCAGGTTCCCCCCAGCCACTGACGGCCTCATCGTGATCCCTCCTGGCCAGCTAGCCGGCGTCCCAGCCGACGCGACGTCTGCCGGAGCGTAGAGAGAGACCCCCGCGTTTTCGCCGCTCCCCGGTGGGGTCGAGGTGGGGTAACTTGTTCGCCGGGGCCCTGAGCCGCCACCCCATATACTCGGACAATTAGCTTCGCTTCGACGTCGAACAGGGTGATAGGCCAGTGGTCCCTGACGCGGGTGGACTGCTTGCCCTCTGGGCTGCAGGCGCCTGGCTGGGTAGGCCTACCCGCTCGGCACGTGCGTTCGACGGGACTGCCTACCCTCCGGGCTGCAGGCGCCTGACCGGGTAGACCGACCCGCTCGGCACGCGTGTTCGACGGGACTGCCTACCTGCCTACCCACTGGGCTGCTGGCGCCTGTCCTAGCCAGTGGCGGTTTAACTGCTCCATCACAGGGGGGCGATTCTGAAAAAATTCAGGTGTTTGCCTACCTTTTAGGCGGAGCGCCGGCCAGCTGCTGATCTCACAGGGGGGCGATCGCCCCCCCTGCCCCCCCCCCCCCTTAAACCGCCACTGGTCCTAGCGCACGCACGCTCTATCGCGCGTTGCCGGATTTACAGACCTACTGCCAGGGGCCTAGCGAGAGGGGGAGGGGGGGATGACTTGGAGGTCCCCCCCCCCCCCCCAATTTCTCAAGACCGGCAGGCGGAGTGTGTTGTATCCGCAGAGTGGTTAGCGCGTTCATGCCATAATTCTACAGCTGCCTGGACGTCGTAACGCATCACAGAAAAGGGATTTGGAACTGAGTCTAAAAATGGGACTTTTTTTTCTCAAGTCGGTCGCTATTTTTAGGTTCTATTTTTAGATGCTATTTTTAGGTTTCTTCAATGCTACATTTTTAGGGGATCTCCAGAGCATTGCCCCTTTAAAAGGACCCCGAGCTGTAAAAGGACCCCGAAAAGTGATGAAAATTATATAAAGGGACTTACCATTGTCACTTATCTTAAAACTGTAAATGACTTATCAATAGTTATCTGAAATGAAATCACATGACGAACATACTCATGACGAAGAACAGCGACAAATGCTTTTGTTAGTTGTCGCCGAAGGCCGAAAACAAAACAAAATTGCAATAGAATTACTGTAACTGGAGCCGTTTCCTTACCTGTAATTTATAGCAATGTACCCTACTGCTTTAATAAGTTCAGGCACTAACTACGACCCTGGCGAAAAGTACAACCGTGAGCATGTTCAAAGTCTGTTTTGAAGTATGTTTTAAGGCTGTGACAAGTCTGTTTTTACAACAGGCAAAGCTTGTTGAAGGTAGGAAGTTTCGGACGCTTGAGAATTGACTACAAACGTACTTTCAGAGGATGTTCTGTTTCTGATTTGAGAACAGGCTGTAAACATGCATTGCCTTCAGAGCACGTTCGGAGTCTGCTCGGAGTCGGTGCAGTGCCGGTTCGCCCCCCCCCCCCCTCCCTTCCTTTGTTTGCGGACCGCTCCGGAGCCTGCTCACACCCCGCTGCGTGCCGGTTCGTCCCTTTGTTCTCAAACGCACTTTTACGGTTCCTTCCCGGTTCTCGATATCCGTGTTTGAACCTGCCCTTGGCCAGTGCGTGCTCGGTTCATTCTCGGTTGTAAGTCTGTTTGTCGCTTTGTTCGTAAACGCACTTTCCCTGTTCTTTCGCTGTTCTCAACTTTGGTGTTTCAACCTGCTTTTGGCGTGTGCGTGCTCTGTTCATTCTCGATTGTGGATACGTTTTCAAAAAGACTTTCCCGGTTTGATGTCTGCTCTTGGCGTGTTCACTAGCGCCCGTAGTAGGGGTCGTCCCTAAATTACGACCAGAGGCCGTTCATAAATAACGTATGGGCGAGGCACAGGGATAGGAAAAAAATATGCGTGAACACAAATAAATGGAAAGAAGTCATGTATATTATATTTTAAAACAGTATGGTACATACAGAATAAAAACAAAAACTGAGAATAAATAATTAATCGAAAAATTACGGGGAATTGACGGTTACGAAGGAATCTGGAAGGGTTGACGATGAAGACGATGATGAAGTAGAAGAATTCCGTCGGGTCCGACTCCGCCCGCTGCGGCTGCGGCTGCGGCTCCGGTCTGCCTCCTGTGCCCGCGAGTGGGACGGGACGGGGCTGGACAGGTGCGCGGGCGGCGCGGGCGGTGTCCAGCGCGGTCCGCTGCTGGCCCAGGGCCCTCCGGGGTGGTGCTGGGTCCAGGGTCCTCCGGCGTGCTCAGGCACCGGCCAGGGCCCGCCGGAATGACGCGGCAGCGGCACCTGGGGGTACTGCTGCGCCCAGGGCCCTTCAGGTTGCTGGTGTGGCCAGGCCCCTCCGTTGCGCTGCTCTGGCACTCGGCCTTCAGGATGGTGCTGGGGCCAGGGCCAGGGCGCTCCGGGGTGCTGCTGAGGCCAGGGCCCTCCAGGGTGCTGGTGGACCCACGGCGCTTCGGGCAGGTGGTGGCCGTGGGCAGCGTTCGAGGCGGCTGGAGCGTGGACGCCCCGGAACGGCCCGGCGGGGACATTGACGGCAGGGGCACCGAGGCCAGGAGCGCCGAGGGCAGAGGCGCCGGGGGCAGAGAGCGCCGGGGGCAGGGCGCCGGGGGCAGGAGCGCCGGGGGCAGGAGCGCCGGGGGCAGAGGTGCCGGGGGCAGGGGCGCCGGGGGCAGGGGCGCCGATGACGGGGGCCTCGGCGGGGGCCGGCTGCTTCTTGCGCCGGCGGCGCACGACGTCCCCCTCGCCGTATTTGACGTACGCCCGCTTCACCCCGGTGTCAGCTGCGGCCCTGGCCCTCTCTGCCTTCTTCTCCGCCTCCCGGTCCAGGTGCGCCTGCCTGGAGGCCGGCGACATGCTCCGGAGATCCCTCGAAGACTTCGGGGTCCGGTTTAAGGTCCCCGACCTCTCCGAAAGGTACCGGGGCATGTCCCGGATCATGGCCTCCACCTTGGCCGGCGTTGGGCGAGGCTCCTGCCCCTCCCACCATCTTCTTGCTTCAACTGGAAACAGAAAAGAGACAATAAACAATAAGCATAATGATGTCCAAGCATGAGAAAGGCCTTAAAATTTTTCTCTCAAAGTTACACTCACACAACACTGAATTAAGGTTATTGCACACACAACTTACTTTTAGCAGCAGCCAGGAACTGCTCGGGAAACCTCTCTTTGCCTCCTGTGGCATTGACACGCATGATCTCTGGCTTGTCGAAGCTCCCAACAAGCATGTCCTTGCAGAAAGACGCATAGTCCTTCCGCCTGAACATACTTGCATGGAGCTCCGGCAAGATTCGCAGCCCAGACTCAACAGTGACCTAAAATAAAAATAAAGCACATACATGAGATTGAAACAACACAATATAGCATAAAAAATATTGATGTTAAATACTGATGCTCACTCTTCGAGAATCTGAGTTAACACTCGAGCACTCTATTGACGAGGGAGATCTGATGGAGTTAGAACCTGCAAAGATACAGAAAAAAAAATTACTATGAGATGGATGACAGCAAGAAAAACCTACAGCACACAACACATGTCAGCTGTTCTTTATAACATTCTATAGTTCACTCTTATACTGATTAGAATGCAGAATAAAGGAGACATTTCACAAAGTCAACAGATGCAAAGTGGTCAATTTGATTAAAAAAGCAATCTACTAAGAGGTAACAGAGATTAGAGAAGTCACAGCTCTTTGCTAAACCTAGTCTGTAAGTGTGCTCTACTTTCAGCTAAAACTAACCAACTTTTACAATTACTGACTTTATACTATATTAAAAGCAGAGAATGAGGTAGTCAAGCAATAAATGCAGCTCGCAAATGAAACGATACAGGTTTAAATAGCAGATCGGTGATAACGAAGCAAAATGAAAGTGAAGCCAAGCAATAAAGGGATTGGGAAATAGCAAGCAGGCAAAGTGAACCAAAATGTTCCACACAATTATTAATTCAAAAAACAGTCTCACCTTTGACACTGATTTTTCATCAAGTTGCCCGATGGTGGTCAGTGCTTTTGCTTTTCCAAGCCATAGAGACCAAGACTTTCACAGCAGCAACTGAAGACTTATTACATCACAGATTTGTCCAAATTATCACAGCATTTCTCAATCGTATTCTTTGGCTTTATTCCATATCCCGTGATGACCACTTGATTACATGACTTCTCTTCCAATTTTTTATAAAATATTTTATCGTTTAAGGGGAAGGAAAGTAGGCATTCTAAGGAGCTTTCAAAGTGCAAGAAGAGTATTTGAACTAATCTTCTCCAAAACAGACAATGCCACAATTCAAGAAACAAGTAGCACACACAGTGATACTTTGCCTTCACTGTTTTACAGTTGACAAAACTTATTTGTGGAAAAGCTGCTATCTGGCAGTGAACTTCATTAAGTACGAAACATTAACAGGTACCTTTTTAAAAACTCTTACTGTGTAAGACTGGTTAGATCATAAATAAATAAAGAAAGAAAGAAATAAATAAGCTTAAAGTTTGCAAAGAAGCAAATAAAAATATTTAAAAAATTTGCAATAAACTATGAAAATGATTAACATCTACTAATTAACAATATCACTGGTAGCACTTGGTGTGAATATAGGCATTTTCCTATACTATTCATTGCACAATGCCCCTACCTACTGTTATTATTTAGTTTAAGGAAGACTGTTCACCCACTCCTGCACATGAGATAATGCAAGGTCAGATAAACAACTATACTTACTTAGCCACTGAGTCATGCTTGCTTGAACAGCAGGCAATATCTTATCCATCACACTTTGTTGTATTAAGTAATCTTCACATTCTTAAGTTGTTGTAAATATTGTGAATAAACTGTCCTCTGTACTGTGTATATTTGAATATACCGCCATATGTATATTTTTCATACTCTGCTAATTGAGTAACTAGCTAACTATCATAGTCACTGCCTGTACATAATTGCACATGTATCTGTGCACTCCCACAATGCACTTCGACTCCAGCTGCAGCCATGTTGGTCCAAAAATAAAACTTCACTTCCTGTCCAGACCCAGCTCTGTGTACATCGCTTGTTATTACCTGCTCCTTATATCTCCTTACATCTTTAGAATCAGTGAAAAAGCACATTCCATAACTTATAAATACAACAGGTTATGGTACCCAGTTTACGCTAGCCACTGCGCCAGTGAAATTAAGTGTTTAAAAAGACTTATTTTTGTGCTTGTGACTTGTGCTTGTGATAACCATGCCGGAGACAAGAAGACAGCAGAGCCAGCAGTCCGCTGATGGCTCACAGGAGACCACCACCACTATGATCCAAAGTGGCCTCCCACCGATTCCCATGCTACAAGGAGAAAAAAACTGGTCCAATTGGAAGTTCCGCGTCGAGATGCATCTCGGCGTGGAAGGTCTGTCGGATTGCCTAGTGACAGCACCCGACTCCACCGACGCCGCAGCCGTCCAGCGTGATTTTCGGGCAAGATCACGAATTTGCCTGAGTGTAGGAGACTCTATTCTAAAATACGTGAAGACGGCAGTGAACGCGTATGAGGCCTGGAAGGCCTTGTGCGATGTGTTTGAAGGGTCGGGCATCCACCAGCAGCTAGCCTTACTCTACAGGCTGCTGGAAACCCGCCAGGACAAGTTCTCGGATCTGGATAAATACATATATGCGGTAAAGGAACTGTTGGAGAAGATGGAGGCGGCCGAAATTGGTCTACCCGAAAACGTGGCGTCGGGTATACTTCTGAAGGGGTTGAAGAATGATGACCAGCATCAAATGATAAGAACCGTCATCGAGCGCACCTGCGCCACTACATTGGCAGATGGCAAACCGCTCCTTAAGTTTGCCACCGTCATGGAGCAGCTCATGCGTGAGCATATCAAGGAGAAGTCCGAGAGGGTCAACAAGGCGGCCCTCACAACGACCCCCAAGGCGGCCAAGACAGCAGGACCGAGTTCGAGAGGTGGCGCCAATCCAAGATGGCAGCCATATCCGGCGGGACCAGGAGGCGGCCAGCGAGGTGGACACCGCGGTGGACATCGGGGCGGCCGTGGAGGCCGTGGCGGCCATCATACCAGCAGGCCGTGGAACCAGCAGACGACGCAGCAGCCGCATCAAAACATCAGCGGCGGCCAGCAGCAGCAGGGTCAGGCAGGCGGACCCTCCACCTGCCGATTCTGCAAGAAAGACAATCACCCGGAGAAGGTTTGTTGGTGGAATCCTGACAATCCTAAAAACAGGCTGAATAAAAATCAAAGCGCCAATGAGCAAGTAAGTGTATCTGTCTCGGGGCCCCCCAAGTGGAAGGTGGCCATTGCAAAAAGAGTAAATTGTGATAATGTGCAGACTGATGTGGCAGCAAAAGTGTTGAGGGCTGAAAATGTAAATGACAACATTAAATCTCATACATTCTATCTTGATAGTGGTTCTTTTGACAATTTGCTGAGTGACCCAACATGCATACAAAATTACAAAACATGCCCTAAAGAGTCCATTGAATGTGCGGGAGATCAAATTCTTCACACTGAAGGTGCAGGTGCCATCCAACTAGACCCAGAATATCACAAAAATCTTTCTGAAATACAGGTTAAATATGTCCCAGGACTAAGCAGTAATTTACTGTCAGTTAGCACCATCTCCAAAAGCAATTTAGTTAACGTTTTCATGGATAATTATGGTGGAGTTTTCAGAAAGGAAGACGTTGTAATCAAAGGCAAGCCAATCTTAAAAGCAATAGAAAGTAACGGGACCTACAAAGTAAATCTTAACATAAGCAAAAGTAGTGTGGCCTTGAAGGCAAGCTTATCCAATAAAATATACTCACTGTGGCATAAAAGATTCGGTCAAGTAGGCATAAATCGTCTAACTAGTCTCAAGAATGGTCTAGTGGATGGGATCGCACAGAACTTTACATCTGGAACAGACCCGTGCCAGATATGCTTGGACTCGAAACAAACAAGAACCCCACTGCCAACTGGCAGAGTTAAACGAGCAGTCAAACTGCTTGAGATAATCCACTCAGATGTATGCGAGGTAACGGACACTCTCTCATGGGAAGGTTACAGATACTTTATAACTTTTATAGATGACAAAAGTAGATATACAATGATTGCTTTCCTGAGAAAGAAGAGTGAGGTGTTTGAAAAATTCAAATCTTATCAAACTATGGTTGAAAGATATACAGAAAATAAAATTAAAATTCTTAGGTCTGACAACGGGACAGAATACTGTAATCAACAGTTCACTGAATATTTCAAAAATGAAGGAATTATCAGGCAATTTTCTGTGGTTGACACTCCTGAACAAAATGGTGTTGCGGAGAGGGCTAATCGTACATTATTAGAAACAGTTAGAGCTTTACTCAACCAAGCAGGTCTTGATGAGAGATACTGGGCTGTCGCACTTGAGATGGCTGTGTACCTGAAGAATCTAAGCCCTACTAAATCAGTGGATAGTAAAGTTCCCTTTCATGCTTGGACAGGCACCAAACCTAATGTGGAGGGTCTTAGAATTTTTGGGTGCCAGGCCTCTGTCCATATTAGCAAAAAGAAAAGTAAGAAATTAAAAAGGAGAGCCAGAATTTGTGTTTTCATGGGTTACGACGAGGAAAAGAAGGGTTTCAAATTAATGGATCTCAGTGGACCACATAAGTATTTTGTGGAGAGGAGTGTAACTTTTGATGAAGGAAGGTTTCCTGCTAGAGATCAACAATTAGAAAAAACTGATATTAAAATTAATGAGATAGGAGAAAGCTCAGTAACAATTCCCTCATTTTTAGAAGTAACTGTGACTAGACCTAATACATCATGCTCAGATGAAGATTTAGAGGAATACTCTACTACCAGTATTTCCCGGCTATCAAATGATCAATACAGTGAAAGCAGTCAAACTGATGATTCCTCCATGGTCGACATAGAAACTGTAAGTTCAATTACCAACGACCATGAGTTTGAGAACATTGGTAAGAGAATCAGAATCCCAAAGAAATTCCCAGACTTCATCACTCATGGTAAACTGAGGAAAGTCTTGTTCTCAGCTCTAAACAAAATTCAAGCCCAGATTGAGGGTGAGAATAAAACCATAAACATAAATAAAAATAAATATGCATTAAATCAGAACACAAGTAAAAACAATTATGCCTCAGACCAAGACATAGAACCTACTAGTTGTAGGTTAAACCTTAACTTGGATCTTCCAAAAACTGCCCAGGAAGCACTAAATGGTCCTGAACAAAGGCATTGGCTTGAGGCCATGATGGATGAATTAAATTCATTCAATACTTGTGAGGCTTGGTCTCTACAAAAACCCAGACCAGATGCAAAAATTGTGGGAAACAGGTGGGTTTTCAAACGAAAGAACAATCCTGATGGTACAATACTGTACAGGGCAAGACTTGTAGCAAAGGGTTACACTCAAACATATGGAATAGATTATTATGAGACCTATGCCCCTGTAGTGCGGAGAACTACTCTCCGACTTCTTTTCTCTGTGGCAGTAAACCATGACCTAAAAATTGCCCACTTAGACGTAAAGACTGCTTTCCTAAATGGAGAGTTATCTGAGACTGTATACATGGCACAACCTGAAGGTTTCGTGGCAGAGGGTTGTGAAGATATGATATGTAAATTGAATCGAGCCGTTTACGGCTTAAAACAGGCTGCGAGATCGTGGAATCAGAAGGCAGATAGAGTACTGAAACAACAAGGGTTTGTAAATTTTTCTGATGAGCCATGTGTGTATATTAAGGAAACGGAAAAATCAATTGTAATCATTGCTTTGTACGTTGACGACTTTTATCTACTTTATAAGAATGACTATGATAAGTATGAAACTTTAAGCGTGCTGCAATCTCACTTCAAGGTGAAAGATTTAGGTGAAGCCAAGGACTGTTTAGGCATGAAAATAGTTAGAAATTGGAAGGAGGGCACGTTGATGCTCCACCAGGAGGATTATGTAAAGACTGTATTATCAAAGTTTGGTATGGAGGGATGTAACGGTACAGATACGCCAATGGAGGAAAGGTTGGGACTTAAAGATGTCAAATCTACAGCGAAGGGGAATGAGCCCTACCAGGAACTAATTGGATGTTTACTGTATCTAAGTGTCTGTACTCGACCAGATATCTCTTATGCTGTTAGCTTCTTGAGCCAATACAATGCATGTCACACTAGAACTCACTGGAAATTAACAAAAAGGGTCTTGTCTTACCTACGCAAATTCCCAAAACTGGGTTTAAATTATAAAAGGTCTATTAATCCGTCCTTCTGTTTAATAGGGTATGCCGACGCAAGTTGGGCTGGAGATCCTAAAGATTACCGATCATGCTACTGTTTCACCCTGGATAATAATTTAATATCCTGGGAAAGCAAGAAACAGAAATTAACCGCTCAGTCTTCAACCGAGGCGGAATATAGTGCTATCACAGAGGCAACAAAAGAGTCAATTTATTTAAATGAATTAATTAAAAGTTTGTTCAAGTGTGGTGACCAAAGGGTCACGTTATTCAATGATAATACTAGCTCAATCAAACAAGCCTATTCCAGTGGGTTCAGTGCCCGGACAAAGCATTTTGGATGCAGAATGCAGCTAGTTAGAGACTGCATTGAGGGTGGTCAGATCTGGCTGGAGCATATGTCAACTGACATTATGCCAGCTGACATCCTTACCAAACCATTGGGAAAGGAGAAACACCACAACGGTGTTAGAAACTTAAGAATGTTATCAGATTAAAGGAGGGTGTTCTATTAAGTAATCTTCACATTCTTAAGTTGTTGTAAATATTGTGAATAAACTGTCCTCTGTACTGTGTATATTTGAATATACCGCCATATGTATATTTTTCATACTCTGCTAATTGAGTAACTAGCTAACTATCATAGTCACTGCCTGTACATAATTGCACATGTATCTGTGCACTCCCACAATGCATTTCGACTCCAGCTGCAGCCATGTTGGTCCAAAAATAAAACTTCACTTCCTGTCCAGACCCAGCTCTGTGTACATCGCTTGTTATTACCTGCTCCGTATATCTCCTTACATCTTTAGAATCAGTGAAAAAGCACATTCCATAACTTATAAATACAACACACTTCTTTCCATCTTATCCATCACTCTTCTTTCCACCTCGTTCGCAATCGCAATAGCACAACCAGTTTCTTTCTCAGCACAGCCAGTTCCATTCTCCTTCTGCTTTCTCAGCAGCTCGTCCTTTTCTTTCAGCTGGGCTTCCAATAATCTGACTTTGTTTTCAAGTTGTGCCAGAACTTCTCTGTTGTCCACATCAGGTCCAGGACGGGTGTTCTGGACACCAACGTTGGTTCTGTCAGGAGCTGCATTCTCGTCAACTATCTTTGGGGTCTTGGCCTGGATTATTTGTAGCAGAACACCGTCATGTGCTTTTTTCTTCAGAGTGGTAACTCCTTTCTAGAAACAAAAGAAAGCAATAAACACACACAGTATAACACAAAATAACTGAAGTTATATGTCAAGAAGACGATACTCACAGTGTGTTCTCTTGATGTAACCAGTGCACCTGGCCCACTGGCTGGCTGTTCCTCTCCAGCAGACGTTGTCGGTTCCTGCACATTTTTCAGTGGATTGTTATCTAAACTTCCCCACTGAATCCTTTTCCTATTGACAGCCTCCCTGCAGCCTTGTTCTGTGTCTGTATAACAGGTAAAATCATGGAACCATTGATATTAATGCTCTTGGTCAAGATGTTGGTATAAAGGAATCATATGAGCCCTAGGTTAGAGGCACAGCATTGACTGATCCAAACAAATGGTACATGCTAAGACATTTTAAAAAATTCGGCTACAGTAACTTAGTAAACATGTTAACGATGGTCTCAAAATTAGAACAGTCCACAACTGGGTTCTTCCTCTGAACATTGGATGCCAATAAAATTAAGTACTTCTGTGCAATTTACTGAAGTAGGGATCAGAAAATGATGCAGAGGGCACTTCTAACCTATACATACAGTGGTGTACTTACAAGCCATCACTCCAATCTGCGCAAAATAACGATATGGGGCACCGTCAGCAGAATCTGATTTGGTTCTAACCCAGTATAATTTATCGGATTTAAAATCCTTGCGGCTTGTTGGGTTGTAAGGCAACTTGGCGTAACCTGGGGCTGGGCCTATCTCAAAAATGTTGCTTACTGACGTGAATTCCTCTTTCCTATCTTCCTTAAACCTAACATACGCAACCAAATCCTCCAAATTCCCTTCGACACTCGCCATTTTACACAAAATACAGAAATTCTCAAGAAATCTTGACCCACAACACAACACAACCTCGGCTTGGCTTGGCTTGAAACAAAAAGAGAGCGTCACCGGCCGGCGTCGGCGTCACCTAGTGTGGCTAGCTCCGTGGGTTATTCCTCTGTGGCGGTGCATGATGGGAGCTATGGTGCCTTCTTGGATTGGTTGTCTGGGGCGATTGAGCAGCCAACACCAAAGAAGCTGTGACCATGCTGTGCGTTGTCTCCTACAAACCGACGAGCTCTGACTCTGACCACAATTTTGCGAGAGACGTGACGTACAGACGTACAAGACGTACACAGCAAGCGAAATAACCATACGAGTTTCACTAAATTTTGGTAAGTATCACAATATCCATCTTATTATACGTTTTAATTTTTTTGCGATGCCTGCCAGGCCCCGTACGTACAAGACCTATGAGGTAAGCGGAGGAAGAACACCCAGATCCACGGTCCACTCGCGTAAAATTCGAGAACGCAAACGACAAAACGAATGTCAAAAGGGAAGTCTTTGCATGATCGCTTGTTGATTTCTTATGCAACAACTGGAAACTTCTGTCTCTCTCTCTCTCTCTCTCTCTCTCTCTCTCTCTCTCTCTCTCTCTCTCTCTCTCTCTCTCTCTCTCTCTCTCTCTCTCTCTCGATTTGTCTGCCCGTCCGCTTAAAATTTTTGTGCTGTTTGACATCTGCAGGAACAAGAGCAAATTCAAAAAGAAGATGTTGTAAATGAGGTGGCCGCTGGATGGTGTTGTAAGTGTAAACTTTGCCAGACAATATTATCTTATAGCATGAGCCAGCAAAAAGTTATCTATTTGGATTTTCCAGGTGGATTCCCAGAACCAATCTGAACCAGGACCCAGCACGTACCCATCTACAGACAAGCAAAGTGTAAGCTTTCATGAAGATGTGATATCAGATTCATCAGATTCTGATTCCTTGCCTCATGTTTCAACTGTTAAGGTACGTTCATATCTTGTAAGTTATACAACTCAATTCAGTTCGTAGTATACCATTGTCTGATAGACTTAAAAAAATTTTCAGACCAAGAAAAGACAACGTCGCCAATCAAAGAGAGAGCATGGTAGGGAAGATATTTTTGTTGACGATTCTTCTGAGAGTCTATCAGATTTTTCTACTCAATCAGAAGAGAGCACTGAAGAGACTCCAGTTGTAATGCCGGAGAATCACCACACTACCAGCAATCAATGTGGTGATAATGGTCTTGCTGAATCTGATGAAATTATCCATAAATTTGAAACACTTTGTCCTTGTACTCAAGCAACGGCAGGAGATGTTATTTTCATGACATTATCATTAGGTTTTAAACATGGTCTTTCATGGAATGCTTAAACAGACATTCTTAAAATGGTGTCATCTATCTTCCCCAATAGCAATATTCCTTTGACAAAGCATCTGTATTTAAAAGATCTGTTAGAATGTGATAAGGATTTGACCCATCATATCTTTTGTAATGTTTGTGAATCATATTTAGGGAACAAGGATGATTTCACAACTCAGACAACTGGTGAAAATAGTGATGGTAATGCTGTAAATAATATATGTTTAAATGAGGAGTGTAAAACTGAAATTAATGTAAATAACACATTAAATTACTTCTTGTCCTTGTCAGTTGAATCCCAACTTAAAACATTTTTGAAAGATGAGAACTTTGTAAGAAATATTCTTAACTACAGGTTTAAGAGGTCAAGTGAAAATGGAACATTAAGTGATATCTATGATGGAAGTGTTTACAAGAAATTGTTTGAAAATAATGGCATACTGTCATCCCCTCATAATATGTCATATTCTTATTTTGTTGATGGGATGGTTTACGGTAATACCTCAAATAAGTCAATATGGCCTATTTACTTGACTATCAATGAACTGCCATATGAAGAGCGTTATAAGTATCTAATTATAGCTGGTATTTATGTTGGAGCAAAAGCACCTAATCTTCAGATCCTTCTAAAGCCATTTGTTGATGAGGCCAATAACTTAAGTAGAAATGGGTTCTCTTGGGAATGTAATGGTGAAATTGTAAATAGTTTAGTAATACCACTATGTTGTATAGCAGATTCAGGAGCCCGGTTCAAAATTCTTAATTTACAATCGTATACTGCTGAGCATGGGTGTACATTTTGTTATGTCCGTTCTCAGAGAACAAGGTGTGGCAGACGTTATCTTTTAAATGAGGCAGCGCCTCTCCGTACTAATGATACTATATTAACAGACTATTGTGAAGTTTATGAAAGAAGAAACATGATTAAGGAATCAGATAGATGTTACAGGGGTGTGAAAGGCCACACACCTCTCATGATGCTTGACCACTTCAATTTTGACTCTTCTGTGGTTGTGGACTACATGCATAATTTATTATTAGGTTGTACAAAACATTATTTGGAATTAAGTCTAGAGTCTATTAGAAAAAAGATGTGGATTGGTATGGAAGATAGTAATATAGGCCTTGAGCATTTGATAAATGTGATTGATGAACGACTTAAATTAATACAATCAAACTCATCAATTTTTAGGGTTCTAAGTCCTCTCAAGAACAGAGCATTGTGGAGAGCCAGTGAATACAGATCCTGGCTTGTGTTTTATAGTATACCCTGTATGAAAGGTCTTCTTAAAGATAAATATTTAAGACATTTTGCTCTCTTAAGTAAAGCTGCTTACATTCTTTTAAAGAAGTCAATTACTCATGATGAAGTAGAGGAATGTCATAGATTACTTGGTTTGTATACTTTTTATTTTCAAAAGTACTTTGGTGATGTACAGATGAGTTAAATTATATGGCCCGATCTGGACTCACAATGCATTCCTGTATGAAGCCCAAAACAGGTATGTTCGTAAGATTAGCAAGAACCCTAATACTGTGATACTAGAAATAGGAAGAAAATTTTTAATTAACAGGTCCCTGCCGTTACTGTGTTCCCAAATGGTAACGTCAGAAAGCTCTCTTCAGTTTTGTGATATTGTAAATAAACCAGATAGGTTGAAGAGGTATTTTCGTTCCGTCCAAGGGTGTACTCTCCTTGGACGTGGACAGGTATGTTATTTAAATCCTGTAGAACAGGCAGGTATTGGTAGGTTATTGAACATGGATTGTGTAACTGCTCTTTGCTATCAAAGAATGATTTTTAACAAAAGAAGGTACTGCACAGTTTCATACTGTGAAAATTTGAGAAAAAATGATTCGTGTGTATTATTGTCTAATGGAAATTTTGTACTAATACGTAAAATTGTATGGTCAGTAAGAGACAGTGTGTTACTAGTGGTGCAGACATTAGATGTGTCGAGGCAGCCCACTGTAGCAAGTAGAGATACAAAAATTGATCATGTTTTAAAAGTTAAGGAATGTAATGAGTTAGGCAATACAATGTGCATTGAGGTTGAGAATATAAGCCAGCCCTGTATTTTAATGAGAAGTGGAGGAGAAGTTTATGTATCTGCTATACCGTATGGATGCTGTGTTGAATAAAGACTGTACAAAATATTTTACACTCGTTACCTTCATGTTTTTTCAAAAACTTCATTTGCATGTCTGACCTGCAGGAGAGCTGTGAACAAACATTTTGATACCACCAATTACTAACCAGCTTCCATCTGCCACGTGGCTGATAATAGTACGCACCAGCCATAATGGCTAACAACAACCATTAATTTTAAAGGGCTATAACCTGAGCCCAGATTTTGAGGCCGGGGGGGGGGGGGGGGGGGAGGAGGAGCTGATAACGAATGGTTTAAAGAAATGCATCAGCTTTCCAGATATCTCACATGGGGGAGGACATTGCGAAATTTTCACAGCGATGTCGTTTCGAAAATAATTTTAATGTCGAAATGGACAAGTTTAAAGTCTCAAAACCAACATCACTCCAAAAATATCGCACGTTTTTTTTTCAAATTGCCAATGTCTTAAGAAGAGGACGGCACCATCCGAAATGTACAAAATTTAGCGAGTCATCTCCTCTATGGTTCGATCAGGTGGGGGGGGGGGGGGGGGAACCTTCGACGGTCCCTTCGAAATTCGACAAAATCAGCACAAGAGTTCACGCAGAGAGAGTCACCATGGTGCCCGTTCGACAGGGGCGGACTGGCCCAGGAGGGCGGAGGGCCCCGGCCGAGGGCCGCGGACAGTCGGGAACCGAGAGGGCCCTATCTTACGTAAGATTTCCGAAATACCCCCCCCCCCCCCCCCGATGTCACGTAAGATTTGCGAAATATCCCTCCCGGGGGGGGGGGGTCTGATGATTTTTCCGCTCGGGCCGTCAGGGTCCCAGTCCGCCCCTGCCGTTCGACGCGTGCAGACGTACGATATCGAGTTCAAAAATTTGTGTGCGATTGTGGGGGGGGGGGGGGGGCGAGATCGACACTTGTCGTTTGTAAGCTTGATTGTGGACTGTTGACGATGTCCGTTCGTATTGGGTGTGTAAGAACATGCTTCGACACGAATAAGTTGGTTTGAAGATTGTTTGATGCACGCTACGACGACGGACCCAGAGCATGTTCATTCCAGTGGATTGAGAACAGGCAATGAACAGGGAATAATATGTTGAAAGTCGGTTTGGTCACTGTTCTTGCGCGCGGCTGGCCCGGGCGGGTCCTGCAGCGAGGGAGGAGGGGTGAGTGACCCGTCACGGAGGGGGACCCTCGTCCCGGCAGCAGGTAGGCGGCGGCCGACCCTGCGCTACAGCCACACCCACGCAACTGCGCGGCTTTGTGCGGCAGTTGAGCGGTCCCTGTCTCCACCCGCAACGAAAGTGCGCTGGGACTCCGTTTTGTGTCTGTTTCATCCTTGGGAACAGAGCATGTTTATTGCTGATTCTGAGAACCGACCATGATCCGAGCAGAGTAGGTTTGAAGTACGTTTGACTCACGATGTTCCGAAGCGGCCCTGGTCTGTTCAATCACGGTTGTTGAGAACCAACAGTGAACATAGAAAACCCATTTACATCACGCTGAAAGCTCGTTTTGGGCGATCCCGTTTCAAGCACGTTTTGAAAAACCACCAATGAACCTACTGTGGCCTGTTTCAACTCTGTTTTATGCTGGTTTGCGAGAAACCCTGTTTTACAGAATGTCGACCGAACAGGCTTTAAACTGTTTTTGGCAGAAGAATGTGCTTTGAACACATACCAAACCTGCAGAGTCTGTTCTCGTTTTCGCCAGGGGAATTAAAAAAAAATAAAAAAAAAAAAACAGTTTATCACTATGTCTTGCCTCTGTCAGCATAATTTCCTCCTAAAGTGGCTGCTTTCGACACAACTAGCAAATGCTCCAATATGACACGAAAAGTCTCGAAGTCGTCAGCTTTAATGAGATGTTGTTTGACGAGGTTGTTTGGCACTGCTTGCCACAACTTCCACTTCGTTGCGTTCTTCACAACGTGGGCAACATCGATGCGCAGGTAGCATTGCGGCAGATCATGCGCCTTTCCGCTAAGGACGTCAAAGCACTTCTGAAAAGGTACCACATCCAGCGGCTGATCTCGCAAGAGCACAAAGGAGTGCGTCAGAGTGATCACACACAAACTCATCTGGAGTATTGAACTTTACTCTGATGGCTTCGTTCAGCCAATACTGTACAGTATTGGCATCCTGCTTTTCTGATACCAATTTGTTTCAGGTCCATCTTTGTCGTCATCAACTCCCAGGGCATCATGATGGTGCCATGGGCGTGGATAGATTGCGAGCTGAAAGGCGAAGCCACCATCACTGTCGACCCAGGGAACCCAACTCCCAAATACAAGGGGATGTACAGGTGCTGGATCCCGAAGAGGACTGGAGGCCAAGGCACCATTCGGGATCTGGCGATGCAGGCGGCACCTCCAGTGAAGGACTCCGTTGACTGGGAGGTGTACAACGTGAAAATGCTCGTTGAGCGATCTTGTAAGTTGTTTGTAGATTCGCTGTGAGTATTTTAAGGACGGTTGTCTTAGTGGCACAAGTGTGGGAAGTGCGTGGTTGCACGAGGGCAGCCATGGAAACGTCGATAGAGCTCACGCCAACAGGTAGGCAACCCATCGGGCATGGTTGCCGGGTGGGTTGGCTACCTTCCGGCGCCAGTACCCCTCGCACTAAGCATTCCTGGACGTGGTGCTCTGCTGTGATTTTGTGGCGTTACCGAGCCGAAAGATATTTGTAGTAAATTAGCGTGTGTGTGTTTCGTGATTGATAACTGGTTCTTCGCACCCACAGATGTGTATGCTGAGGCTGAGAAGGTGGCTGAGAGGTGTCTGACGGTGGCAACCAGCAGCAACGAATCAGATGGCAGGGGAACGCCCGACACCGACGATGTAAGTAATGTAGCACGACACGCGCGTATGGTTGCCTACCCAGCAGGCGTCACCACACACACGGCCATGTGCTGCTGTACTGACTGCGTCTAATTTGTGTTGCAGAGCAATGAGGGGGACGACGTAGCGGACGCCTGGACCGCTGGGCGGCATGTCCCCGCCCCTCCCCCAGCGAGGTGTCACCCCTCTGCCACTGTCGCCGCGCCCGGTCAACGCAAGCGCACCCACCCCCGCGCCCATCCCCGCAGACGCTGTAGAGAGGCTGACGGTCCTCGTCGAGGACATGAAGAGGCAGCTGGAGAGCCTGTCCGAGAAGGTGGACGAGGGTAAGTGCCTTGGCTGTTTCTGCGAATTTGTTTGTGTCTTTTCTGCCATATTCGTTCCAATGCATCAATATTGACACTCCACTTGTATTGATTTCAGAGATCAGTGAGAGACGGAATGCAGCGTCTGCGCGGGTGGGCGGGGACGACGGGGAGCCGGCGACGGTGGCAGGGTGGATGACGAGACTCGATCGGACGCTGGAGTCGCAGACGGCGACGTTCAAGACCCTGATGGGACAATTCAAGCGTGTGTCTGCCCGGGAGGAAACCCAGCACGAGGAGCTGGCCAATCTCCTGGGCATGGCCATGCCAGTGGACTCCACGGTATGCTCATTCACGTTGGATGAATTGTTGACAGCCAAGCCTCACTTGGCTGACGACGTAGCTTCGGCGGGCTCTCATGGTTCAGCAACATTGACTCTTCTTTGTGAAAGGGTGGCTGATCTTTTGTTCACGCCCACCCACCAGCGTCGTATGAACGCTACCGGGTCGGCATACACGGAGGAGGAGAGAGATTTGGGGATTCCGGAAGTAGACCCTGACACCAGCATGAGAGTATTAAATAAGACCAAGTTGCAGGAACTCCCTGAGGTGATGATGATATTCGAGAAGGCAGTGGGCTTTAACAAGGTCCGTTGTAGTAAGGGATTCTCATCCCGAGAAGTAACAATGGCCAGGAACGTGGTATTCAACCGGGCAGCGCAGCGGTACAAGGAAAAGATGCGCCTTAAGGAGGGGAAGGCGCGTAGGGATTCCGGCAGGCCGCCGTCCCCTACCCGGATAACTAGGAAAAAGTATAGCAATGTGTCCAATAGGTCATTGGAGGAAGCTGAGGTGTTGTAGGTGTATTCGTTTGCGATGCCTGGTTGAGTACACTTTCGGTGTGTAGATAGATTTTTGTGTATATATAACCCTTATTATCTCTCTAGAAGTTGGCCGCGCCCGCAGGCAGTACACAGCTCGCAATGTGAAGTTTACACTACTCTTGCACTTGGAACAAACTCTGAACAATATGGAACAGTTCAAATTTGGTAGAGAACTGTAGTCAAAAAAATTTTCTAACCCTTATTAACTCTTTTGAAGTTGGCCGTGCCCGCAGGCAGTACACAGCGCGCAATGTGAGGTTTACACGACGGTTTAGACAACGGCATGGCTCTCGTTGATTTACAAAAACTTTAAATTCGACACTGATGTTACCAAAATACTGAGACTGCCGGCAACTGGTGGCAGAGCTCGACACGAAATAGCGGCTGAGACGATACTGCCATTACGTAACGTGGCGACAGTGACGTCACATTCGTGCTGCCAACCTACAAAGGTAAATGCATGTAAGTGACAGACATGCAGTACTGATCAACAATACAAACAAATGTGATGCTTAACATTTCCGTGGGAAAATATTAATTAACGCAATGGCTGAATAGTTTATTGAGAAGCCGATAAGGAGAAATTAATTTATAACATGGAGCCATGGTGTATTACCTGCCTGCGTATGAGAAATTTAATGGATTTTTCATCTCACTACTAGGGTCGTCTGCTGCAAGAGCAGCCATTGTTTATTCTTCTTGTCTGCTGCCGGTTTCGTCTCACTTGTAAGGTTCGAAAACGATAGTAAAGTAACAAATAAGAATTCCAGATTGCAATGAACACACATCGCAAGCAATATCTGTATTCTGCAGTGCCTGTTCCTCGCCGAACTCGTTACCGTCAACGCCGACGCGATGAAATTGCAAGAAGGCGAATGGTAAGAAAGCTCCAGCCTATTTTTTTCCCCCTTTCTCTTCTGTGTATTGAAGCATTAATTTATCTAAATTTTTAATTCAGGCAATGTTAGGAAACAGTGACAGTGAGACAGATGCTGCTCGCCAAGACCAACGAGCAGGACAGCCTCATGTAAGTGATCTTAGTGGCACAAACCTGTAAACATTGCTTTGTAGCATTTAGAAAATAAAGTGTATGTTCTGGGTTGCAGGCCAATGATTGTGATGCACTGCTTCGGGGGAACGCAGTTTTGCCCGATGCAGAAGTCAGCATATTCACCTCTTCTGTGCCGAGTGATGATGATGACACTGATTTGGTAAGATATCAATGTTTTAATCTTTTCATGTATGTGTTTCATGTATTTCCTAAAGCTGAGGTATTTTTGCAGCTTAGTGCAGCAGATGATGCAGACAATTCTGATGCTGAATCTGCAGGTGAACAACGTGCCACAAGAAATGGAGCTCCAATGCTGGGAGAAATGCAGGATGGATTGCATCATGACGCTGCTACTTCTGAACCTGATGGAGATGTTGCTGCTCAAAGTGATGAAGGTAGTAGTGGTTTTAGAGCTGGTGACACAGACAGTGAAATTTCATTTGGTTTCAGGGAAAATGATGGTGAGCCAGATAGCCAGTCTTCAGGAAATGAAAATAGAGATATCCCTTCTCCACTTCCACCTCAACATGAAGACCGAGGAGGTGGTGAAGAAAATAATGGACCTCTACTCAATAATCGTCTTTGCCCTTGTACTGAAACTACAGAAGGTGATGTGTTCCTTATGTGCTTGGCTCTGGGTATTCGCCATGGTCTATCTTGGGTAGGAATAGTAGATATTTTAAAATTAATTAACAAAATTTATGGGAAAGAAGTAGTTCGTGCATCTAAAAACTTTCTTTTAAACATTTAGATGTTGGTAAAGAATCCACAGTTGTTGAAATGTATTGCAACAAATGTGAAAGTGCACTTGGTACTAAAGATCATGTAATAGATGAACACATTGTTGAATGTCCGCATTGCCAAGAAATAGTGAAACCGTTTGCAAAGAATGCTTCATACTTTGTATCTGTTGATACGAATCATCAGTTCAAGGAAATAATGCAGAATCCCAGTGGCCGAGGAGAATCCATCCAAGAAGCGAAGAGGACCTCCAGTTGCTGGCAGAGCGGCGGAAAAAATTTATGGACATAATGGACTCTTGTGAATGTGAATTTTGCAAGAGATAGCAATAAATTATCAGAAAGCGATTTCTTTTCTCTTTGGCCCGGGCCGGGCGGGGCCGGGCGGGGCAGGGCATGAGAGAGGGGCCGGGGTAAGCAGGCGCCAGCGAAAGGCCCGGAAAATCCGCGCACGCGCGCGCGAGAAAGAGATAGAGAGAGAGAGAGAGATAGAGAGAGAGCGCGTCGCCTCCACCGCGGCCTGCCTACCGCCACGCCGCGCCGCGCCACACCACGACGCACCGCCGGGGAGACTGCACTGAGGTTGGCTTCACTTAGATTGCACCCATTTCCACTCCAGTCGCTTGCCCCTGTAACTGGGCGCCCTCAGACCGCCGTCGGCCCCACTGCCGCCCTTGGAAGTCGTGGAGGAAGAGGGAGGGGGGGGGGGGATGGAGCACGGCCGTGCACCGCGGACACGGGTTACAATTATTGAAGGGCACTCGTTCGAAAAACCGCGACTTGTCTTCATTTACGCGGTCGCCGTCTCACAGACATAACTGAGAGGGAGGGTACAGATCGGCGGTCGGCGATGGATCGACACGTTCGGACGCAGCGGCGACGGAAGTGTTGGCCGGAAAATCTGACCACTACCGTTGTCGCTCTGTCTCTGTCGCACCCGGAAACGATTTCGGCGGGTGCCCGACGTGACCGAGCGGCAGTCAACTAGGAACAATAGTAGACCTCGGACGACCTCGAACGACAACATGCACCCAGCAGAGCAGCGCACGAGGAGTGAGTATTTTCCCGGATATTTGCACTGTTTTCACTGTGACAACCGAGCCGTCGGCGGGGAAGTGCTCGTGCCATGCATCGCGATGCAGGGAGTTCGGCCGCTTCCGGGCACAGCGGGCGGCACAAGAGGCTTCGTTTTTCGGAATTTGCACAGCGGGCGTGTCTATAAGCTCTATCGAATTCCATTCCGTTAAAGGGTCTACGGTTCATGGTTTGGGCACCAGAGCCACGCAAACTTTCACCAAATTAAACATTTTAGTTATTTTTTTTATATTTTTTTTTAAAATATTTTCCAAAGGTTAACACATCGAAATAGAGCCCTATGGGCGAAAATTTTAAGGAAAATGTATCTCCAACCGTTTAGCCGCTATACTTTAAAAATAACCAACAGTTTTTCTTTTCTTAGTGAATAAATAATGAAAGATTTTAAGGTATAGCGGCTAAACGGTGGGAGATACGACATTTTCCTTAAAAGTTTCGCCCATAGGGCTCTATTTCGATGTGTTTACCTTTGGAAAATATTTTAAAAAAAATTATAAAAAAAATAACTAAAATGTTTAATTTGGTGAAAGTTTGCGTGGCTCTGGTGCCCAAACCATGAACCGTAGACCCTTTAACGGAATGGAATTCGATAGAGCGTACTTTTGTGGTCTGACGACACTCATTCAAAGGGAGAAAGTTTCAATGTTGTCGTTTTTGCCGTTTTGCAGTACTATGGTTTCAAATTTTGAGGCCGGCCCGGCCGGTGCAGGGGATGTACGCGGGACAAGCGGCCCCCCGCCGCGGAGACCGCCGCCGCCCAGCCTATAGGCAACTTAGAGATGACTCCAATCCGTTTGATATCCCGAAAATACTTTCAAACGTCGATACCGTCTCACCAAGGAAATGGCACGGGCACTTACAGATGAGTTGCTCTCTCACCTCCAGGAGGGCACAAGAACAACATCCATCCCAGCCGAGCTCAAAGTGCTGGTGACTCTACATATCCTGGGGCAGGGGGGGTATCAAAGAGGTGCTGAAGCTGATAATTCTTCTGTCATGAGCCAAGCATCAGTGAACAGGTATTTTAATGAAGTGGTGACAGCTATGAACCACCCAGACGTACTCAGGAACCACATTAAATTCTCTGATACACCTGAGAAACGAAGGGCACACAAAGTAAGAAATTTCAAACGTTATCCGTACATTCCTGGTGTTCTTGGCATGGTAGATGGCACTCATGTGGCTATTGTTGCCCCAGCAAAACATGAGTTGTATTTAAACAGGAAAAGGTATCATTCGTGAAATGTTCAGATATTTTGTGATGTAAACTATACCATCATGAATGTGGTTGCCATATATTCTGGAGCTACACATGACTCGTTCATTTGGTCAAATTGTGCTGCGAGAAGAAAAATGGTAGAAATGTACCCAGGAGGTGAACAGTGCTGGTTGCAAGCTGACTCTGGATATCCCAACGAGCCTTGCTGCAACTTCCGATTCTGCATGCTGAAGAGGGCTCCAGGGAAGCTAATTACACTAGGGCACACATGATCTCAAGAAGTAGTGAGGAAAGAGCTATTGATCATCTTAAGTGCAGATTCAGGTGCCTTCTTAGACACCGTGTCCTCCACTACACCTCGGAGAAAGCTGGAAAAGTTGTGAATTCCTATGTTGCTCTCCACAATATTTGCGTTGCAGGTAATCTCAGCTCAGAAGAATCAACTTCAGAGTTGGAAGGAGAGGAACAGGGTCCGAGACAACAAAGAAGACGGAGACGTAATTAGAATGAAGGAGAGGATAGAGAGCCTCCTGTGCCGCCTGTTGTCCAGCACGGTCCGATCTTGTAGCAAGCACGGGCTTTACAGCAGAGTATAGTAGCCCGCACTACTCCTGTACCAAGAGCAGCACGACCTGAAGCCTCCCGGTGGTTAGCTATGGTCGGCGAAACTTCGTCAGGCTGACCACAGGATCGAGACGCTGCGCTATGGTTTGCCCCGAGCTAACGCTTGACGCTCAGGCGCGGATCCAGGATGATGGTGGTGCCTCCGAAGCTATACAAGCGCAGTGAATTGTGGCATCGTTTCAGAACGGAGAGTACGAGAAACCGCCCACTCGCGCTTCAGTCACGATGAACATGAATCTTCCGAAGCTGCGCTTGACTGATTTTGGATGCAAAGTCTCTCCGAATTCTCAGTGCCACTGGGATATCGCGTGTTTTCCTGGACGTCGATCCATCAGACATGGAAAACAACACTGATTTTCAGGCAGGCCAGCAACTTATCTGTAACAGGCACGTAGCTGGCCAGGTTAGAGAGACTCAGAGGGAGAGAGGCGATGGGACCGCGATGTGGGAGCTGAGCTGGGATTGGCGGGTCCCTCCGGCTGAATCTCGCGCTCGCTGATAAGCTGTCAGACGTCACGTTAAGACCCCCCCCCCCTCCATAAGGGAAATCCGAGAGGTTGTTTTCCATTACCTATGTGTTTTAGGGCATTCTATTGCATCGCATCATCGCATCCTTAGGTACGCGTCTCCAGCGTCAAAGAAAATTATGTGCCTGTTAACAACGCAGTATCAGCATTACTGCCACGGACTTGTCCAGATAAGTTGTAGGTGGATTACAAAATGCAGGGTCATGTGCTTTATCGGATATGTGGCTACCTATTGCATTCTCTGCGCAAAAGTGGTCAGAACAAGTGCGATTCCTGTTTTAGTCAGCCGCAACATCATGGTGATGTTCCGCATCCCAAGGCCACTTGAACCATCAAAACAGCCTTCAGAGAAGGTGCCCAAGTTCAAGTTAGCGCTGAAGTCTATAACTATAACCTCTTTATGCTATTGATCACAATCGGAAGAAGTGGCACTGAACTAATGAAGTTGCAAGACGTGCAAAATATAGTTAAGATCAATTGTTTGTGGGCTACAAATTTTTAACTTACCAACTTGCATCTCATGCCCTAATCTGAAAGAAACTAACCACCAGGTTTGTGACCATGAGACAAACGAATGTCAACCCATGTGCCTGCCTCTAACGAAGGGAAAGGGTATCAATTAGGAAGTAAAAGTATGGGGTACCGCTTGCTTGCCTCAGAATACACACCCAACAAGAGACCCCATGAGAAGTGACTTTTCCTTTCCGATGATAAGATTCCCTGCAGAATCTCTCACATTTTATCATTCTGAAAATCTGAGCAAAACAGACTGGGGTAGACCGGAGCTGAATCCAGAGGCCGTAGAGAATGAGCGCTGGCAACAATTTGTTGATTTGTATCGCAGTTTTGAGTATAGAGTACTCCTGTGCTGTGTCTGTGATTCTGTAGCAAGGTATCAAATGCTCAACTGCCAATCTTCTGATGCTGTGTTTGGCTGCACTTATTGTTACAAGAAGTCTGTTGCTGTAAAGGGAGGCCAGCGATACCTTCTTGCTGATAATGATCCCGCTCAGTTAAGGACAGATGAGACCTTGAAGCTTGATTTAGTTGAAGTAATTGCTAAGCATGATCAAGTCCAAGAAAAAAAAAGTGTTACAGAGGAGTGAAAGGCCCGTGCAATGTCATGTTGTTAAATTATTTTAGTGTGTCTCAGTGTCCAGTTGACTGCAGTGAAATATTTGAAAGTCGACTAGGTATGGAACATGTTATTGATTCAATTAGTTCCAAAATATTGGCAATACAGTCAAACTCTGCTATTACTCGAGAACTGAGACCACTAGAAGACTTTAGTCTATGGAGAGCAAGTGGGTAGAGAGCATGACTTCGCTTCTATGCTATTCCGTGCCTGAGAGGATCTTTGAAAGACAAGCATGTATTTCGTTTTGGCCTGTTAAGTAATGCAGCTTCCATCCTGCTTCAAAAATCAATAACTCATAGTGAATTACAAAGATGCCATGAACTCATGTACTACACTTTTTCTTTTCAGAGATATTTTAAAGAAAGTATGATGCTTTATATTGTGCACCTCCTCTCTCTCTTGTAGCAGAAGGTATTTTGGACTTTATGCCAATAATGGGTCATAATAGCTTTATTTAAGAGTCAGAGAACAGGTCTCTGTTAGCTTTATGCAAAAGCCCTTTCTCAGTTCCTCTTTAGGTTTGTAGAAAGTTTGCAATATTTAGAAGTCTTCAACTTCTCACTGCTGCCATGGCCCACTCAGTAAGAACAGTTCACTTTGCTGAAAATGTATTAAACTACAAGTGACTTGTCAGGTTTGACGAAGCAAATAACACGACCTGTTTGCTTTTAGGGAAACCTTCACAGTGTAACCTTACTGTCAGTGACCAAGAAAAGTTGTCAGTTTCTGTTTCTCTAGATCAACTACGGAGTGGCTTATTTTATCAAAGAATGGTTCTTAGTAAGAGAAGGTATACAACGTTTTTGTACTCGAAGCACCTGAGTTAGATGTGACCTATAAACGCGTGGCCGTTCGTCTCTCTCTCACACCGAGCACACCTGGACAGCGCCGCACAGGTAGCACTTGACATTCCTCTCAGCTTGCTCTTCGCCCGCCACTTCGCTCGCCCTACGTCGTCGTAACTTCCATCATAGACACAAGAAGTAAGTTTTTATGCTGTTGATACATACAAGACTAGACACTCGCGATTCCATTCCCGTGCCGGTTGACGGTTTTCATGGCGTTCGCTGGTCAAGCCTGGTTTTTGACGTGTGCGTTTGCTTTGCTTTGCAGGCTCCTCTTTGCTAAAGCGGTTGCGGCCGCCCCCCGGCTTGGCGGAGGGACCTCGCCGGCCGCGGCGGAGGCCGCCGCCGCCCCCCGCGCCCGCCCGGCCCCAGGGGCGTTTAGGGGCATGCAGGGGAGAGCACGCCGTCCAAGCCGCCTGTGATAGGCCGTGCGGCCGTTGTCGCCCTTGCTGCTGCCGCCGCCGGTTCATGATCCTCCCTTGCATGGGGAGGTAAACTGCTTTATTTTGCACTCAATGTAGCAACAAATGAACCTCTCGTCAGTCTAATGAGGCTAGCCTTTGCAGCGAGGTGTGCACGCTCGCAAGAGGAAGCCATCAAGGAGTCAATGAAGAGCATGGAGGCGGTGATGCAAGCATGCACAGTAGGGTGGTCCAAATCCGAAAATGTTGAAAAAGTTTTGGGGCCGACTCGCAAAAAGTTTCATTTTGGCATTAACAAAATGTGTGCCAAACCAGAAATCCGTCGGACAATATTTAGGGGTCGCGCAGGGGTCACGAAGTGCCCTTATGAAGAGAGAAAATCAATGTTTTTTGAAAATTCCCAAATAAATATCTAAGGTCAACCTGGCCAAAGTAGGACCCTATAGGGCTAAAATTTCGTTTAAAGTGCAAAAATCAAGCAAACCCTCGTTTTTCATGTTTTTGCTTGATTTTTGCACTTTAAACGCCGATATCTCGAAAACCGTAAGAGATACAGTGTTTTCTTTGAAATTTTAGCCCTTTAGGGTCCTACTTCGGCCAGGTTGACCTAAGATATTTATTTGGGAATTTTCAAAACACATTGATTTTCTCTCTTCATAAGGGCACTTCGTGACCCCTGCGCGACCCCTAAATATTGTCCGACGGATTTCTGGTTTGGCACACATTTTGTTAATGCCAAAATGAAACTTTTTGCGAGTCGGCCCCAAAACTTTTTCAACATTTTCGGATTTGGACCACCCTAATGCACAGCTGCTATGAGTAAATTCTCTGCCAGCCTTGCCGGCCAGGCGAAGGCCTATGATGAGATGTTCACCCAGCTCAGGTTGCTGACCTCGACAACAACGGAGGGTACAGCTGAATCTGCTTCTCAACTGATTGGTTTACGTCTGCCTGTTTCTTCGACAGCCTCTCTTCTTTTCCTGAAAAAGTCCCTTGACAAGGAGCCTGTTATTATAACAAAGTTGGCAGGTCTCATTGCACGTCAGGGTGGCGACAGGATTACGAGGCCAGTTTCGTTTGCCGAATGACGCTGGCGTGATTACCACAATGCTACAATGGGAAAGTGTTGCGAGGCGAATGTGCGTGCTGGTACGACAGAGTCGTTGACATTGGAATCTAACATGGCGCACGGTACCTGTCAGTTTTCTTTAACAGCGGCGTGGAAGTTTGTCTGGGTGTTCAGATTGATGGTGCACCTCGTGTCACCCAACATAAGAAATTAACGCATTTTAGGTTACTATAAATTATTTTGATCATCAATTGAGACGAAACTGGATAATCTTAAAGGTATTTGTTTTGTCTTGTTTTCCTGGTCATTTATCAGTGCGGCATGTATTACTGGCACAAACTTTCATCCACACTTCACAGCCATGATGGGTGGAAGGACTCCTGTCATGACTGGAAGAAATATTTTTGAGAAAGCTGTTATTGATGGAACGTAAGTGAGCCTTTCAAATTTCTATTGGGCTGGTCTTTGTCAGTTTGTGCTTTAGTTCATGAAATGTCAATTTTTGTTGTTGTTGCAGGTCATGGCACAGGAAAGAACGGTGAACCAATACAGTGTTGGTAGGGGTTTGGTCCTACATGTACCACTGTTCTGAGGTAGCTGACTGGATCGGCACTCTATTGAAAGGAGTTTTTGGAGAGAGAGCCATGTATGTACATGCGGTGCAAGCCACAGTATGAAGACTGTGTGGCTTTCTCCTGTTTAGCTGTTGTGAAATGAAATTTGGCATGAAATTTGTTTCTTCCTCCAACAGTCCTATATAATGACTTTAAGAGGCTGGAAGATACATTTCAAGAAGCACACGAGCGCAAACCTAATGATGTGCTGTCTCTGAAAAGGATGGAGGTAATTGTGACGGCGATAGCTACCATGCTGAAGCAGTTTGCAGCAGGACTCTCTGACCCGGCAGAGCATGCTCAAAGCGGGACCGAGTCAAACAGGATAGGAGTCCACCTGCTGCAAGAAACGTTATAATATATTGCATCCTCGGTGACCCCTAAAAGAAGAAGGGTCATTCCACGCCAAACCACCGCACGGCCCGAATTCGAGTGTCTCAGATTTTGAATTTTTTAAAACAAAACAAAAGCGATCATATTACGGTAATCTGAATCCCAGAGAGGAAAACTCAAGTTTAGATAAGGGGGTAGATTAAGATAGTTGTAATGGTGGCGGTATCAGCGGTAATATAATAAAAGGAGAAAAATGAGATTAAGACAAACCATATTTTATCTGTCAACAGGGAATTTAGAAAATAGAAGCCAAGTGCCCAAGCCACGGGGTCCCACGGATCTCCATGCCCATTCTAAAAGCACTTCGATACATGCAGGAACTAGCATTAAGGTCGGAGTCCCATGAAATATGGACAACCGACCCGGTCGCCAGCTCAATGAAAAATTTATACAATGCGTACATTGACCTCGTGTCTTGTGGGCACTCGTGCTTAGCAAGAAAGGCTGTCGAGCCTATTATGCAGTATTTAGATAACGACGTTCAATTCAAAGTAAAATTGGAAGATAGGAAGGAAATCTTAGAATATATTTATGCTTTAGGAAACGATCATTTAAACTATAACGGAAAATGTGACGGATTCGCCCCGCAAGGAGCTTAATAAATAAGGATTTTTTTTTTGTAAATAACGATATACTTTGTTAGTAAACAAAGTTTTAAAGTTGGGGGGGGGGGGGGGGGGGGTCTAATATACATTATAATATCAATTTTCCTTCCTATCCTCTAGTGACGCTGTTGATACCGCCTTAGAACGTAAGAAGTATGTACATTCGAAAAAAAAAATCAATAATAGTGTTAATTAGACATACATTTTCACAGCCCGTAAGTTTAAGCTTAAACATAGTCGTAAGAAGTAGGTTAGAAAAACAAATAATAATAATAATATTCATAGATATAGAATAGTATTAAGAGCCTGATACGAGTTACCCTGGAGGACAAAACAAGGAAGCCACTGCTATTAGGGGTACGTACTTTGTTAATGTAGAGTTGTTTTTGTTATTGTGTAGGTGGATGTTCAAATCAGATGTTTTTCTGGTTTTGTTTCAGCTCCCACCAGCCTATTTGAGGCAGCCTTCGGCGGATGAGGAAGCAGCTGAGCAAAGAGTAGGTTTTACCAGTGATTCTTTTAATTAACTTCTTGCGTGCACAGTTAGTGATATTGTGAAATTTCAATTCTAGTGTGACTTGTTTGGAGACCGTAAGGTGTGGGTTTCCAAGCTGGAGTTTGCCAGCATCGAGGTTTTGCGCCAACCATGTGCGACATGGGAGGACGGCATGAAGGCCCATCTCAGCTTCCTTTATGGAACCAAGCTGCCTTTCATGTCAGCGCTTGGAAAGCGCAACACTGTTGGAATAAGCCATACAGTGACAGGACCTGCCCTATTGAACTGGAGCCTATCAACTCGATAATTCTAATTTTTACCATTTCCGTTGTTTTTATTTTTCAGGTTCAGCATCCAGATCACGGTCCGAGTCGAGGCCGGTATCGAGGCCGGTGTCTCCGGAAGCGTCCAGGTCTCGGTCAGCATCCCCTCTGTATCAACCGCCTGTAACTACGTCCTCTGTCCCTCAAGATCCCCATGACCCTCATCCCCCGCATGACCACCATAGTTTTCACCCATCTCCGGTTAGTCGCTATTCCCGTCCCTATCCCTCCAATGATCACTACTCCCATGCTCCCTATCCTTATAATAATTATCGCCCTCATGGCCCACAGTGGCAGCAACCTTATCCTTCCCCTGGCCCTGACCCTTATTCCTATAGCCGCTCCCCATATTCCACACCGCCTTTCCGTCATCCATTATCAAACCCGTCTAGTGCCGAACCGTTTCCCCAATAAGTTTAGATTGTTGTGCGTTTCTTTGAATTGTTATTGTTATTATTCATTTTATAAATTGTCATTGTGTGACTGAGCATTTTAATGATGAATTCCGTTGCAAGTTTGAGCTCAGCACTGGAACGGTGTTTGTGAGGTGCTTTCCCATTTGTACATGAAAACGAAACCCAGGAACACTGCGAAGGCAACACCTGCATGTGGATCTGTACATGAGGTCCTGTGACATTTACTAAAAGTAGTTTCTATTTGTTTACAGGATTTTGCTGATAACAAACAGGATCTCATTAGTAAGGAGTGTGAAAAGTACGGGGCATTGTGGATTTGGATAAGAACGACATTTGAGTTGGTTTTATTATGGCAGATCGAGACGTACTCTGCCAATGCTTGTGCAACATTACAGCATAGTTCACCAGCATGCACACCGCAGAAGAACGCAGTATGCTCAGAGACCCTGGGGACACCCTTGAGCAGGGGTTTAGAGGACACAGAAAAGGAGGGCACCGGTGATGGCATGTACTCTGACGAGCCTGCTGAAATATTTGAAAAACTGTGTGAATACCACACCTGTCCAATGAATACTGTTGGTGAGTAGTCCTCTCTCTTTTCGTTTCTATGGTCAGGCTTTTCTTCTGTATATTCATGCTGCAGAGGCGGCTATGAGAAGAATCAACTTAGCGAGGTTTATCTTCAAGGATGCTTACCTTACTTTTGAGGAAGCCTACCAAGCCATGCATCAGATAGCTCGTGCTCCAGCAGATGAAGCTAGCCACAAGGTCAGTTTGACAGATTGTTCCTCCTGGCCCGGCAAAAACAGCGGCGGGAGGCCAAGAAGGCCGCAGCCTCAGCATCGTCATCGAGCACCCCCGCCACCGAGTCCCCCCCCCCCCCCCCCCGCGTCCGCCCCCGGCTCTACCTCCACGGGCTCGTCCGGCCCGAGCTCTGCTGCGGAGCAGATGCTGCGAGCAGCATCGTCCGTGGTGGACGATGGAGGCCCGCAGCCCGCAAGCGTACAGTAAGTAACAACTGTCCTATTCGTTTTTGAGAATGAATTTCATCAGGCGTGAATTCGGGACCGCCCGTGCCTTACAATAGCCAAATAGAATCCACACACTATGTGTCATCAAAATGTGGGTGTGGCAGTGCAGGAGCCTTCCTAACTGTGCGACCTTTTCTAACAATATTATTATCTGTTGCAGGCTGGTGCAACTGATTCAAGCCCGGCAGCATCACCTAGTGCCCGTAAAAACGTGTTTGATTAATGAGGATCTCTTTCAAATACTGCGGGGCTGGGTCGCACTCTGCCGCCGCAGTCGGGTTAAGTTCTTGCGCCCGTCGGGGTGCGATGATGTGCACGAAGACAAGATGGTTTAGCTGTACGGACGCTTGATTGAAGGACAATGAAACCATTTCGTACACTGGGTGTCCATCCCGGCCTCGTACAGCATCAAGGAGGAGTGCGAGCGGGGCACCTACAGTTTCAATCCCATGCATGTGCTTCATTTTTATTTTAGGTCACTGTAGAGTCTGGGCTACGGATCTTGCCAGAGCTCCACGCAAGCATGTTCAGGCGTGCCATGCGTGTCATCATGCGTGTGAACGCCACGGGGGGCAAGGAGAGGTTTCCGGAGCAGTTCCTGGCTGCTGCTTACAGTAAGTTGTGTATGCAATAACCTTAACTCAGTGTTGTGTGAGTGTAACTGTGAGAGAAAAATTTTAAGGCCTTTCTCATGCTTGGACATCATCATGATTGATTAATGTTTATGGTCTCTTTTCTGTTTCCAGTTGAAGCAAGAAGATGGTGGGAAGAGCAGGAGCCTCGCCCAACGACGGCCAAGGTGGACGCCATGATCCGGGACATGCCCCGGTGCCTTTCGGAGAGGTCGGGGACCTTAAACCGGACCCCGGCCTCCAGGCAGGTGCACCTGGACCAGAAGGCGGAGAAGAAGGCGGAGAGGGCTAGGGCGGCAGCTGACGCCTTCTCCGAGTACCCCCCGTGCCTCAGTGCACGCCTACTTGAAAGTATGTGTTTTATTTGCAAATCTACATAAAATGCATGTGTCTTTCTATGTGAGCTCCCTGTCTTCCCTTCCTCCGGGAAGACGTCAGGGTGCTCGCCCAGGAGGCCAACGTTTCTGTCAAGACCGTCAAACGCTTGTGCAAGTCCACCGAGTCCCTGTCGCAGTTTGAAGCAACGGACCACGGGAAGTTGAGGAACATGCGGTCGTCCAAGTTCCCTGAACTAGACTCGGCTGTGTGCGAGTGGGTGGTTTAAAAGCGTCTCCCAAACCACCAGCTCAACAGCGTCCACATCACGGAGAAGGCGCAGCATTCGCACGCTGGGCGGCACTCGGCGGCGGCGGCGTGTCGTCTGCTGGCGATGTCCGGTGACTGCAGACGACACACCCGCCTCTGTCGCCCACTCTCGCCCCTCATTGGTCAATGGAGAAGCTTGTTTGGACGCTCGCGCGCGGAAGCTCGCGGAGGTTGTTGTGCAATTGTGGAAAAATGCGGCGGTTTAGATGTGCCCTGTGCAGGTACTGCTGCCTCTGGGCTCTCCTGGCCACGCCGTCCGCCTGGCCATACACAAAGTGCATGTCCGCCAGCTCCGCTCTCGTGAACCTCCCCATCGTGCTGACCGGAAGGTCGGGATTGTTTGTGTTCCAAGCGAGCTTCTCATCAGCCACCTCGGTGCAGCAGAAGCCAGAACGAACGCATTAACCAATGAGGGGCGAGAGTGGGCGACAGAGGCGGGTGTGTCGTCTGCAGTCACCGGACATAGCCAGCAGACGACACGCCGCCGCCGCCGAGTGCCGCCCAGCGTGCGAATGCTGCAGCGCCGTGGTGCAGGCAGCCCGCAACACAGCAGCGCGCGCTCGGTTGCCTGCCGGGCAGGCGCGAAAGCTCACTACGAAATCGCAATTTCCCGCGTTGACAGACGTTTGCGCCCATTAGTCCATTGGTGAAAAATGATCCCCTTCGCATGTGCAATCCACCCGGTAATTGTTTACTATATCCACCTTATCTTTTTGTCCCAAACGAGAATAAACACCCTGTAGAAGGGTACTGTCGAATTTTAGTCCGTTGGCATATCGGCTTCAAATTTGGTATTTTGGCGCCTTCTTTAGTTCTGAACACAATATGCTATGAAATCCAACAATCCTAGCACTTCTAAATCCCACTAGGTAAAACAATATTTAAGGTTAGACTGTACACCGGTCAGCTGTAGCAGACAACTAATTCATCCTCCGACCATCCAGAAACTGGTGGTATTCCCTTAAGATTCACCCTCCTATATAACATGAGATAAATTTGGAGAGACCAATCTATCATACACAAATAACATAAATGGGTCTCTCCAAATTTCTCATGATATACACCAGGGTGACGATTCGATGGTCACTTGTTGTCTGCTAGAGCTGTCCGGAGTACACATACCAACCTCTAATATCGTGGTATTTAGTAAAATTTAGAAATGCTAGGATCGCTGGATTACGTAGCCTATGGGAGCATTCAATAATTACGTAAGGGAAATTTTCTGAATCTTGGACCCCCCCCCCTCCCCCTATGTAACCTAGCCCTATGGAACGAATGCACGAACGTAAGATTTCTCGCCCCCCCCTTAATGTTCTTACGTAATTAATGAACGCCCCCTATCGTGTTCGGAACTAACGAAAACGCCAAAAATACCAAATTTGAAGCCAATAAGCCCACGGACAACAACTCGGCAATACCCTACGATTACCATCGCCGCCATGATGCGATCGTGAGGAATGGATAGGTCACCGCCGAATCAAGCTTTGAAATCGTTTATACCGTTCGACCATTAGAAAATAATGTAAAAGCATCCGCAGAAGACAACGTCTCCGGCGGTTGCAGGTCTGCCGTCGCCAGACCAGCATTTGCATTGTATCCAAATGTCTGACAGGAAAACGTATTCATAACTTAATTCGTCGGTGACCCATCAACTGCAATCAGTTACACGGTAAAGTCTATGCCAATCAACGATCCCTCTTCAGGAATCGCAAGCGAAAGAAAAATACATATTTTGAGACATCTGCGCTTCCCACTGCTTTCGTTACTCTAAGGCAAATTTGTTAAACTGGCTAACGCAATCAGCAACAAAGGTTTTGTAATTTAACGTCGGAATTCCTCACACTCGAGCTCGGGGTCTTGAACGGGGTGAAATGCCGCAATTTGATAACCGATTTAGGTGCGCTGACAGAGTACGTCATAACCTAGCTGGTTCAAACCGTCACAATTCGGGCGGCCGAGCCAGGCTACTCTCACCTTCTGCCTAACCAAACCAACAAGCGTTGGGCAGCTAGACAAAACATGAGCGCAGTCCAGCTAGCCCGCCCAGAACGGGAGGGAAATGACGTAGATCAGAAAAACTCGACTGCAGAACGCTTCCGAAAAGCCCAGAGTAAACACAAAGAGCGCCGGCGCTTCGGTAACCGACACTTCACGTCTCGAACACTCCCATACACGCACTGCGACAACACCACCAACGGAAAGCACTACCGGCTGCACCAAGCCGTGTCGGACGGTTTGTCCACAGGCGCGCACACAACGTAAGATGCGAGAAATCCAGCGACTCAGCGAACGAGCACCAGCAGAGACGGACAGGTAAATTCCGCAGCAGAAGCACTATCGATTCACTGATGCGCGTCGCTGGACCCCTAACACCCGACGTTGTCCGATCGACGGCAGACAAACCGAGACACAACCACATGCAGCCGATGGGCAGACCAATGCAGCCCACGGCGCAGCTCTACACGAGAGCACACGCTTCACACTCCGGGAACACAACACTCACCCCACGCCACACCAACTTTACCATGCGGTTATGACGATCGACGCGTTTCCCAACCGAGGCGGCGGCGGCAGCGGCACAACTGGAACTGCTGCTGGCTGATCCGCGTGGCCAGGCCATGGCCAGTACTGCGGGTCGGGGGTCGGCCTGGGTTGCCCCGGGCGGGTTCGGGTCGTCCCAGTCGGGCGCGCTCGGGCCGGCCGAGTCGTGCCCACTCCACTCGGAGACGTCGACAGCATCCCCTCCTCTCCCGCTCCTCACTGCTGCCTGCCGGTAGCCAGGGTCAAGGTAAAACCCGCTGGCCTGGCGAGGGGCCGCCCCTGGTCCGTGCCGACCGGGTGTGGGGGATACCGGCTGCTACACAGGCGGCCGCTGCGGTTCAAGGGTTCGGTGGATTCTCCGACCCGTCACTGAAAAACACGGACACTTACAGTACAATCGCAGAGTCCCGATTTTAAACTAAACAATGCGCCCATGAGACATGAACGATATGGCGTCGTGCATGTGAAAACTGTGTGGGAAGGGGGTGGGATATCAGCCACCCTAAACTGATAGAAGGCGATTTGACAGGGGGGTATGATTATTTATACACACATTGAGGAAAGGTTTCAAAGGCAATTATTTCAATCAATTGCACCTTAGAAACGACGGGAAAGAAAACTACATGCATCATCGATGTGCATCATCGACTTGTAATCATGAATGTCTAATTTTTCTCAACTCAACCAGGTCCCACCCAAACCATGAAGTCTCCGCTTCCTTTAAATGTACATGCAATTTCAGGATTCTAGGTGCCGTTGGAAGAAGGGTTACTTTTGTTATATTAAAGTCATTTTGACATTTGAAAAATGACGTTTCAAATACTAAAAATTTAAATTTCACATATGAACCTTTTTATCGAGAGACAAATAGCAAATAAAACATAAACAGGCAAAATACAACCATTTATAAGCTTATTTTGGGAAAGACTGTTGCATTGGGCAGGGTATAGGGAGTAACAGAAGTTCGGTTGGGCAGTGTGGATTCATGCAGGCAGAGTGCCCCGCTCCCAGATCAAGCGCATTGTTTTAAAGGGAATGCATAGGAATAACAATACGAGGTGAACTTGGTGGAGGAACAAGCAGTGGCTTGAGCTTTAGAACAGACTGACCGTATTCTGGGCATTGTCGTCAGGTACCAATTAGATGCATCCAAGATAACACTATTCATGGTAGAGAACTGGTCATGTTACGGGCTTCGTTTACAATTTAATTGCTTGCTACAACGAAACCTATAACTCAACTAGTGTCGCATTAACAAAAGCCACAGAGAATGTATTACATTTTTATGATCTGGTATGCGTCAAAGATATTACAGCGAAAAAAAAAAAAAGGTTTTCAGAACATTCATCTTGAAACTTATTCTCACATTAGTATTTTAACGATCCTGAAGGGTAGACAATGGATGCAAGTTCCATGAAAATAAACGATTGGTAACCTATTAATAGCCGTTTACAGATGGGTTTGAAAATAGTTTCAGCATAACCGATGGCAAAATTATTAATACGTGATCTCTAATAATCTTTTCTTCATATGACACTTTTTGAGTCCCAGTTTTTTCTTTTTCCTAAATTTATTTAAAAAATGCATGTATTTTTGTGTTGAAGAATACATTGAACCAAAACGTTACTGTCAAACTTCAGAATTTTAGTATTTAAACTCTTGGTATCAAAATAACTATACCATCACTACTCACCATGAGACCTGAAGTTCTGGAGGAAAAATTTACACGCAAACCTCATAACACATAAATTATAAAGGTTGAGATCGTCACGGTTTTGAGCCTGGTTGGGTTGTTCCCGAACTTCTGCCATATTTGCAGCTTGAAAGTAAGGACAAAATGAATTGAACTCGCAGAAAGCACAAAAAGATAACTCAGCATGCTAAGTTACACAAACGAATTGCATAAGAATTGCAAAAGAATTGCTTCTGAGTGTGCTGACTGACAAATCCATAAATCCTTACCATACTTGAAGCAATGCACAGGCTTTCTTTCTTTACCCCCCTGTCTCCAAAAACTTCAATTTCTTAGAAATTTGAATATTACGGCAAGTATATGCCTGGAGTTTCCTTCCAAATTTCAAGGCGCCCAAGGGAGTATGGTGGAATTTAAAGTCTTATCAGCTAAAAGTTAATATTTGTGGGAAGGCGAGTTTGGTGAAGGGTTTTGTACCGTCACTGCTTCCTTAAAAGGCAGCTAGGCTTAGCGCTTCTTTGGCCCCACGACAAATATCCGAGGCGGGACGATGCCAAATATCCAGGCACAAACTTGAAAATGCAGGACACGGCGAGAGTCAGAAAAAAAGTGGTGCATCACATACCTACCTACTAACCGTCTTCGGATCCCGATAGGGCAGGAGGTCCGGGTGGCTGCTGTCGGGTCGACCGCCGACAGGCCCTCGCTGGTGAGCGGCGGGGCGGCACCGGCAGCACGGTGCTGGTGCAGGGGCTGCCGCGGGCCCTTTCTTCGTCCAGAGCACGGTGGAGAGAGATACGGTGGCGGCACGACCGTGGGCTTTCCTACCTGCGGGCGACCCCAAACGTGGTGCCCGCTGAGGTTTCCCCGTCCGGCCACCGGCGCGCTGCCGTCGAGTCGGGGCGAGCGGGAACACTCGTCCAGACTAGCTGCGGTCGGGGCGGCCGACCCCTCACGCAGGCCGCCCCGACCCAGCTTAGATCCGCCGAGTGTCGAGCCCTCAGCCTCCCGCCGCGCGGCAATTTTGAACGATGGCACGGTTTGAGTGAACCTGGCCGTAGTCCGCAGCGGCACCGAAGCGGCTGGGTACGGCGGTTTTCTTGATCCCCGGCCGGTACCTCCACATTGATATGGTCGTGCCGTCCGGCATGACCGTGAAGTCATGCGTGAAAATGTCGGCGGGCTCAAAGTGTTTGGCGCACACCGTGGACTGCTGCAGGGTCATCGGAAGCATGGCCACTCGGGGCACAGCCGCCTACCGTGTAGCCCGTCCGGCAGCACTGGACCGTGGGCCCGGGGAGGGATTACCTCATCAGCTGTCAGCGGCAGCGGCCCCGAGAACGGCCCCCCCGGGGCCCGGAAGGGACGGGCCCAAGAACCAAATCGATATCTCAACTTTGAGAAATCAAGACTCCCAAAATTCTGTGCGAATGAAAGAAAAGACAAAATTTCAAATTTGACAGATTTCTTCAGTCACATGGTAGTTTTTTCTTTGCAGCAATACAAAGAGCAGTCATCAGAGAACGTTCCTGCAAAGTTTCAAGTTTGTCCAAAATCGAGAAGTTGGTCAGAATGACAATTTCGCTATTTTGGATCGCGTCGGGCTGCCTCGCGCGGCTCCGCCCGGCTCGGCCTGGTTCCGCCCAGCCCGGCCCAAAGTTAAGATATCGATTTGGTTCTTCGGCCCGTTCTGTTCAAAATTGAGATCCGAACACGGATTAAGTGTCTGATTGGTAATATTCTGATCAAGCTAAGTTCAAATCCAGTGCCTCGGACGGGCTGGGCTAGCTGGGCTAGCTGGGGCCGCTGCCGCTGAGAGCTAATGAGGTAATACCTCCCCGGCCGGTCCCTACCTCAGAGGGCCGCCGGCCCTCTCGCCGACCCGCAGGGGCGATTCGCAAATAGGGTATTCCGCTGAGCCCCAGAACGGAAGGAGGAAGAAGGCAAGAAGAACAAATAGATGGGTGAGGGGGGAGGTGGGACTGTGTTCGTTTCTGTCCAACACGTCCCCCCTCGCCCATCCTTTTCTCTTGCCTTCTTCTTACTTCCGTTCTGGGGTTCAGCGGAATATACCCTATTGGGATTCGCAATTTGGGATCATTGACGAGGTTTGGAGAGGCTTACTGGCTGCTTCTCAAAACACGCCCTTCCCTCCCACAGATAAAACCGCCACCAAAGCACGATCGTAATTCGCTTCGTCCTACGCAACAAAATAGGATAGATAGAACAAAATGCGGAGCGCGATGGAGCGAGAACGGTGGGTGGTGGTAAGCCACAGCACGGTCCCATCGAAGTACGCGTCAATGTAGGCACTTGGACTAAGACGTTTGAACAACAAGAAAAATTCTGCTGTCGGCCTCCAAATTTATTTTTTCCAAGACAGACCAACTTATAAAACGTGAACACATATGTTTTTCGAGAGTGGACGCCCCCTTTGCGGTAGGTAAGCAGGTTTCCCCAACAGTTGCATGCAACGGGGATAAAATAATATCCACGCAGAAGCGAGTGTGCTTGATCCCCTATAGCTTCCCAAAGAAGGGAGCATTAAGCTATATTCAGTTAACGAAACCGACTTTCCACCGACTTCCCACCGACTTTCCACCGACTTCCCACCGACTTTCCACCGACTTCGGGCCGACATTCGTGGGAAGGGCAGGGGAGGGGGTAAATACAGATTACCAACTCAAAAAGTGAAAACCGTTATTTTAAAAATGACTGAGATGGTAAGGTTGAGTTTTCACACTTCAAAAAAACAACAAAAAAAAAAACATTATAAACACGAAACTGCTCAGCAAGGGCCGTAAGAACAGAGGAAATCGAAATTTAGTGGACGCATCTGATGATTTGTTATGTTGGGATCATTGCCCATACAAATAAACACAAGCAGACGACGCGTGCCAACCGGTGTGATTTATGATTAATAATTAAGAAATGGAAGCTCAAGCTTTAAGTGTCGCTTTGAACGTGGGCGCCATGGCTGCGCAAGTTGCTGAAGAAGATGAAGCTGATGACGATGAAATGACCTTGATGGCTATTCGAATAGCGACCGAGGAAGTAGCTGAAGTGATGGCCATTGAAGACGGAGAGGGGTTAGGTACATTCTTGTTTTCATTATTTTCTGTCCTTTTTTTTCAACTTTTAATCCACTACGTTTGCTTGCTTTCAGATGCTTTAGGAGGAGAATCGTGGACGTATGTCAATGTTGATATAGACGAATACCACAACATGCCTGACCAAGTTTTCAGACTACATTTTAGAATGGGGAAAAGGGTGTTCCAGGTGCCTTTTTAAAAGTTTTCTCTAGTGCAATGCTTTTCTATCTTCTGGTTCCTATTGTAAGATTTGTATTCTTATGTCTCTAGGTTCTTTGTCAGACATTGTACGAGTACCTGGTAGATATAGGAAGACTGAGAAGAAATAGGCGTCCATTCCGAGACATTGTGTTGATGGTAGTGTGGCTACTGGCAACGCCTGACTCTTTCAGGAGTGTGGCACTAAGATTTGGAGTAACGCCTGGAACTTTGTATTACTTTTATACATACGTTATTGAAGCTCTCAGGGAGTTAGCTCCACGATTTATTCATTGGCCAGATGAAGAAGAGAGAGAAAATATTAGAACTATATTTCAGGAAGCCACTGGATTCCCAGGAGTTGTAGGCTGTATAGACGGAACACATGTGTACATAACAGCCCCAGTAAATGATGCTGCACATTACATAAATAGGCATCACACTTATAGTATTAACGTGCAAGCTGTTGTAGATTGCGACCTTCTCGTCCAGGATATCCATGTGGGAGAAGTTGGTAGTATGAATGATAAACGTATTTTCAGAAGAAGCCCTTTGAGTGAAAGTTTGTTGCGAGGTGAAGGACTAACCCCACCTGATGAGCACTTGGTGGGTGATGGTGGTTACGTTCTGACAAATTTTGTGAGTAATAATGCATATAATGTAACTGATCTTGACATGTATCTATTCATTTCATGAACTTGTACTTTTCTATTGCAGATGATGATACCATTTCAGGATAATGGGCACCTGACAGAGCAACAACTTAGCTTTAATAAGAAGTTGTCTCAATGTAGAGTTCGCGTGGAGAACGCATTTGCAAGGGCGAAAGGAAAGTGGAGGCGATTGAAATTTCTCCATGCCAGAAATTAAAATATTGTGGTTGACCATATAACAGCTAGTTTTGTGATACACAACTTCATCATTCTTAATGGAGAACCTATATTGCAAGTAAGTTGCTGTGAAACTGGAATACAAATTTCTCTTTTTCATTGCCACGAACCATATCATTATCTGTCCCTATAGGATGGTGAATTGGCTATGCCCATCAACAACCACCAAATTCTTCGCAATCGAGAAAATGATGAAGATGAAGACCATGGTGGCCCTGCTGAAGAGGAATTGTTTGATATTGCTAAAGCACTGGGCCTAGAAAAGCGCCTCTTTATAATGCACAGCCTGCAGGAAATAGAAAACAACATGGAGTAAATTTCTCGCACATCTGTCATTTAGTCATTTATGTGTGATTTAAATTAATTTTTGTGATGATATTTCAAGCTTCATGACTGATAATTGATATTTCATTAGTAAATTTGAAGCATTGGGCTCTGTCCATAATTTTGGGTTCAAATGTATGTGATAGGTTGTCTATGGAATTTAAGTTAATTATTGTGATAATATTTTAAGATTCAAAACTGATACTGGATATTTCATTGGTAATTCTTGGTAATTATCATGATTGTATCATACCAGCTTTCCAATCACTTCTTTGCTTCTTTTTAAACACTAGGTTTCATGGTCATTCAAAAGCAGTGTGCATGCCACTGTCACATATAACAATGGGATCTGTTGGCTGTTGCTGAATAAAGTTACTGAAAGTTCTAATTGAAATAAGGATTTATTTGAGATTGGTGAAAATCAACAAATCAATAACCAATAAAAAAAAAACCATCCAAGTTGGTGGCTGAACACATTGAAACAATAATAGAACATTAATACAGTGAGTTCCTTCAACAATTAAGGAAATAAAGCATGAATAAAGCAGAGACTTAACAGGAAATATCAATTCTTAGAACACAAGTAAAATAAAATGAAATAAAAATAATGTAACATGACTTAGGGTGTTCTTTTAACAGCACTTCCAGCAAGCAATCATTAATCATATTAAGAATATTCAGTCAAAATTTCACAAGATAGGAACAAATTACTGTAGAACGTTACAGTGCACAAATGATGACACCTCCTTTACTTATTAGATAATTTCAAATAGGCAGAAATGTCTTTCATGGCCTCAGCCATACTTTGTAGAGCTGCAGTCCTTGGGATGCTCTTCTCCTCTTGAGACAGGCGCAAGAGACGCACTTCATTGACCATGTCTGTTTTAGCCTGTACCGATGTCTGCTGCACTTCCTGTACCCAATTTTTATACAGCTTCCTTTTGACAACAGTCTTATTTGCTTCTTTGGCTCCCTTTACCTTGTTGTTAGTGGCACAATCATCAGCAGCTTCTTCAGCAGAGACGTCAGTGACAGTGGCAGCGACTCTGGTTCTTGTTCCTCTTATCTCTGCAGCAGACCTCTCTAATCCAGCGATGCTATAAGAAGTACTTGCTCCAGTTGAGAAAGCATAAGGAGCGTTCAAATTAGCACTTCCATTTTCCATGGCCAATATGTCATCGTACCACTCAAATTGAGTCGGCTCCTCTCCAGTTTTTTTTAGTCTGTCAAATTCCCTACGAAATTCTTCATACAATTTATCCCTCTTTGAGTGACACTGTTTGAAGGAAACGGCATGCTCAAAATTTTGCATGATGTCTGCAATTTCTTTGTACAGAGCGTTGTGTCTAATGCAGGATTTAGTCGACTTGAATAGATGTCTCCTTTCCTTGTACAGTGTCAGTAACAGCTTAATTGCAGCATTAGTCCACAATTTGTTTTCTAAAAAAAGAATTAGTATATTAGAAATACATTTAGCGCACTAACAGCAATGTAGAAAAGGAACACGTACCATCTTCCTCACAAACATGAAAGGAGTCATCGGGTTCTGAGTAATCTTTAGGTAAGTCATGGATTTCTAGAAATGCTTCGTAATAGGGCCATTTTGTATGCCCCATGACACCATTTGCTTTGAGCATGCTCTTCTTGAAGAACAAATTCATCGTGACAAATTTGTCTCTGCACACCTGCCATTCACAATCAGAATATCCAGATGCTTCCAGAGAAGCACTGATTTCTTTCCATACAATATTTGCAGGGTTTTCAGATTGAACATGTTCTTTCCTTGCAATGCATTGTTGCAGGAATGCATGGGTCTGCTTCCCTTCCCACAACACCGCAGCATTCTTAGTCCTATTCTTCCTCTTTGGAGTAGACTTTGGTGTTTGAATTCCATCTGGAAAATGAAGAGTTGAGAGATGAGGAGTTGTACTTCACCCAATATAACAACATTGAATGCCAACAAAAACATACACACTCACCTCGACCATTGGCACCCTTTTTTTTGGCAGGAGTCAGCCTCACTTCAGGGGTTGAATTGGTGTTTAAGTTGTTAACAAAAAATGTCTCTGATGGCAGTGTACCTGAAATAGTACAAAATGCAATAGTACAAAATGCAATATGTTATCATAGACCCCAGCAAAAGGCATAAACAGCAAAAACCAAAAAGTTACTGACTGCTTTGAAGCTGGGAGGTGTTCAAATTATCAGCACCAGCACATTCAGTATCTTCCGAAGGAATAATTGGGTCCTGCTGATCAGCTAGAATCAAGAAGACATTGAATAAGTGCTAGAGGTAAACAAAATTCACTGAGGTATTGCAGGTAATTTATGAAAAGGAAAATGCAAATCACTAAGGTAAAAAAAGACACAAAGAAAAATCACAGTAGCCATCACTTACACTGGGCATGCTGAGTAGGTGGGTCACCACATTCCAACACATCGAAATTTAGGTCACTACATTCCAAAACATCAAAATTGGCCATGGCTGGAAACAAAGAGAACAGTCAGCGGCACAGAGCAGCAAGTAAGGATCTCTTACTTAATTGCCATTGGACTTACACGTATCATGAGCAGTTTCAACAGAGGTCACGTACTTGGGTTGATGAACAACATACGTTGCTCCAAATTGCCCAGAAGTCTCAGCTGAAAATAGGAGAGGATTTTTAATTGATAATGTTGAACAATAATTTCATAACATTAGAGAAAACTGGAGGACTGTCAGCAAGAGCAGCAATCTCTTAAATAGGTAATTTGCATGGGTGGAACTGAAAAATACAACCAGAAATGTAAAAATCTCCCAGTGTAAGGAAGAATATATTGTACATTAAATAAGTTGAAAATCCACAAAATTATACCTTCATGATTGATTGGGGAATACCAAATGAATTCCATAATTTGAAAGTATGCCCAATCGTAACGTTTATCTTTCCTTGCTTCTTCAAACTGACTCTTCAATGCTCTCATCTTCTCCCTGCACTGGTTTCCTGATATCTCAACCTCAAAGAGCGGTCTCAACTTTACTGCTACATTATTATAGACTTCAAGGGGCACTTTCTTACGGCGCAATGACACTCTCATGCCTGAACATATCTGAAGCAGTTTCTCTACTTGTACCATAGACCACCGTAAAGTTTTCTTAGTAACAGTTTTGGGCACTGCACCAGCACCTATATTTAAAGAATGTCATTATAAATAAAATGATTGGGAACGCATACATCATACTGTTTCACATTTTCTACTGACGGTTGAGGAGGTTAACTCCAACTTACCTCGCATAATGTTGGCCGGCGTAGGAACGTTGCCTTGATCTTTTAAGGATTGTATGAGCCTTGCGGTCTTTAAGTGATCTAAAAAAAACATAATGTCACACGGAGTCAACGACAGGTTCACTATGAGGGCGCTCAAGTTCACATCACAGGTAATTGTAACTCACCGTTGAACAGTTCGAGGGCCCTTGTTCGAGTCACTTTGACAGCGAAGTAGGCATCGGTGGCTTCGTCATAAATAGAATAGTCTATGAGGTCTGCCATTTCAGAGCGAACACGAGGCGACCATGTAACTCATCAACCCAGAAGCCACAGACGGAGAGACAAATCCAGCCCAAAGCGCGCGACGCGAGAGAGGCAGTGATCGTCAGTCATTTGTCTACCCCACAGCAGCTTTCCGGTTCGACACGACGGCAACATAACAAATCATCAGATGCGTCCACTAAATTTCGATTTCCTCTGTTCTTACGGCCCTTGCTGAGCAGTTTCGTGTTTATAAAGTTTGTTTTTCTGTTTTTTTGAAGTGAGAAAACTCAACCTCGCCATCTCAGTCATTTTTAAAATAACGGTTTTCACTTTTTGAGTTGGTAATCTGTATTTACCCCCTCCCCTGCCCTTCCCACGAATGTCGGCCCGAAGTCGGTGGAAAGTCGGTGGGAAGTCGGTGGAAAGTCGGTTTCGTTAACTGAATATAGCTTTACACCAGCGAAACAACCCTTCCCCGCGAGTCAGTCCGACGTCGGTCCGACGCCACTGACACGACGCCACTGACACTTTCTGAAAGCGCCAGTGGCAGTACCCCGGGCAATAATGCAAAATTCAAGTGAGGCTTCAGCAGGCTCAGGAATCAGTGCTATTGATATTCATAACCTTGTACGCGGTCATCGGCTCCAGCGCAGACCACAACATCTCTGCTGTCCGAGACCTTCCCTGTTCTGACCAGTGCTGTTACATCAGTGATAGAAGGCCGTTTTGGTTTCAGAATAGGGTATTTGGAAGAAGCTGGAACCGGAAGTGGAGAAGACGCTTAAGATGAAGAAGAAGAAAAACAGTAGGAACCGCAGCAGACAGTATCTCTGCCACGGCGTCAGCCATGAACCAACTCAAAATTTCTGTAGGCTTAGCACTAGGTGACGATATGTCACGACCACAAGGAAGGGTCAATTCCCAGGTGTTTTAAGTCTGATATGCGACTTTCAGTTGTGTCTATGTCATGGGTTACAAAGGCAGACAGAAATTTTGACCCTTTGTTTTCATTTGCAATCACCAATTACGGGCTAGTTAGCATAGTTGCAAGTACCAGATGTGTGGTATCAATTACCAGACAGAGTCCAACTACACTGTTTGGTGCATTTTAACAAACATCTGGTAGGTTCCTATATTACTACACTGTGTGGTAAAGTTAACTACAATTTTCGTAAATTTAACCAGGGATTCTTTTCAGTGAAGACATAATTTAGCTTTAATAGCTTTAATACTCGAGTAATTCTAATTGAAAATCCTAAATTCCAGATAAATCCCCATACGCCTGATTGAATCCCTGGTTTTTCCTTTTCTTGACTACATCAATTTGTTTAAAAGTGCTGAGACGTTACAGCGGATACAGAATGATTGTGCTAGACTTGCCACGTCACTATCACGTCTCCCAGCACCTTGTCAGTCACAACTGTCTAAATATTATCCAAAGGTAACACCTTCATGCTATGTACCTCTTGAAAAAGTCATATTAACTATTGCAAACTAAATCGCCTGTTGTAGAAGGCGTGACGATAAACCTTTTCGTGTACCACTGCATCGCACTGATAAAGAACGTGGTGTCCATACGTAAAAAAAAAATGCACCAGAAGTGTAATGATGGACTAATGTGTTTTACATTTCCAGCCTTTTTTCATGATTTCTGCTTTACTGTACTGGAAACAGAAATAGGGTACTGTGGTCTAAACCTGACACATGGACCGTGTTTGATACCTGGTTTCTTTGTAAAGAGCAGTACATCATGAGGTGGTAGTTCATACCTTCCTCTCACCGCATGTTTTTTTCCCACTTGTTTCATAGTGGTTGTTGTGGATGATGTACTGCGCGGGTCCTGAAATTTACAGACACTTCTGAGTGTCGAGTAAATACCTATGCCCACCTCCACGCGGTAGGACCTGGGATGAGAACTTTATGTTGTTAGCTGTTGCCAAAACTTGGGTTGATGACGGCAATTTGAACTCTCATGCGAACGGGCAAGGTCATGGTCATTTACCTTGTGAATCATTATGTTTTTCTTTCATCCCTTTATGTTCTAGCACATCATTTTGTAGTAAACTGGTGGTTTAGTTTTGGTTTGCTTCTGGTGGACGTAGAAATGTAATATGCCTGTAGGAGGAGAGTCCATATCATGAAGGGAAGTGGGTTTCTATGTGATCTTATCATAATGTACAGTAATGTTTAAAAAAATTTACTTATCTCTGAATTGTGCTTTAAAATGTTTTGTTGAGTTCTTTTAAATGTATTAATTGCTTTAATGTGTCATTGATTTTATCAGATGTCAAGAAGTATCGACGCCATGGAGGAATCTAGTAATCCAATGAATCCCAATAGTCCCAATAGTGTGAACCCTGCACCGCAGGAGCACCGAGGCCCCGAGGCCGCAGCTGCATGATCACCCACTGCCCACCATCTTCACAGTCACGGGGGGTTCCAACACGTTCCATGTGTATACGGGTAAGCTCCAACTCTATTTCTACTTCAGTTGTGGATGTTACTGTATTACTGTAAAAGCTACAAGGATGGATGTTGTTTTGCAGACAAAGTCATCAAAGCGGGGGGGGGGGGGACGGAAAATGGCGGGGCCGAGTCGGTCGCGGCAGGGCTGCGTATGCTCGCCAAGTATGTACAGAAATGAGATGTGTACCATTTACGTTCTGATATTTTTCTACAGTCCATTTTTCTCTCATGTTCTCAGGAAAATCCAAGACCCCAGGAGCAGGAGGGCAGCAGCAGCAAGCATCAAGAAAAGGAAAAGCAGGTCCACAAAGGAATGCATAGGGATTTGTTTCTCAATTTCTTCCGGTACATGTGAGGTTTTCTCTGGGAGACTGGATATCCGCACGACTCGTGGGCTGCCGGACAACTCGCCCCTGCTATTTCGCCCCCGGTCATATACGGTCCCAGGACAACTGGGTCCCATTCTTGGTACATACTGGCCCCCAATAATAAGCCAACTGGGTCCCGCCCCCGTTTCTGCCGCCTCGCTCCCGGGGTAGGGACTGAATCAATATTGCCGATTTCTTATTAACTGAGATCGTTACGTTTCGGTTTCTTTCTATAGGTAGGGGAGGTGGACGTGGAAATCGCGCGTTCGGAGGGCGGCCACCCTCCACCTCGGAGGAAATCCACCTTAGAGGCCCATAATAGGCCGATAATTTAAAAGAAATTCAACAATAAATAGAAATCTACTTTCCCACACTAGGATTGACAGTCAATGGGAATTCGTTTTCAATTGATCTCCATTGGAGGCCAAAATTCCCATTGGTTTAGAGGATCACCCAATTGATGTATGGAACCCTGGGACCATTGGGAGACAAACCAATGGGAATACAATTCCCAATTGGAGGTAGCTCCCAATGGGAAATGCATTTTCCATTGGGAAAAATGTTATCGCTTGGAGATTCGAACCTTCGACCTTCCACTAAGAATTCCGAACCATTACTGACTGCGCCACCAAGCTTCCCATGAGAGGGATAGGTCCGTACGGATACTTATTGGAATGGGATTCCAACGGGGGAATACATTCCCATTGGTTATATTCCAATTGGGGCGCGGATCCCATTGGACGGCTACCAATTGGGAAGAGATTCTCATTGGTCACATGCCCATTGGAATGGGGTCCTAATGGTTCAGAGTCCTTTATCCAATTGGACAATCGACCGATAGGAAGCACTCCGTCAACCCAATGGAATGCCTGGAAGATATGCTATTCCTATTGGATCATTGTCATTGGAACCAATGAGCGCCATTAGAATCCTAGTGTGGGTTCTAACTATTTGCACCCAGATCAATTCGCAGATCATACTGACAGTTTTTGGCTTAATTGGCTATTAGCTATTCGTTGCGTGTGATTCTTTGAAGGCATTTTCATAGCAATGCACTAATTCTCTAAAATCCGTTTCCGCCGTCTCTCGCTTTGTTCGGGCATGTTGGCTCCACTAGCTCAAACAGTCGAAAGTCGTTCCCGGTTCGGCGCACCGTTCCCGCCGAAACTTCACCTGTAACACTATCCCATAGAATTCAGTCTGTTTGTTCTTCGACTAAATTTCAGTAAAAAGAAGTTTGTTTTTCTTTGTTGAATCGATGAAGAAGCAGAAAATATTTCCGTGTGCTGTGGAGGTAATTATTTTTGTATAAACATGGGTTGTCATAATTAATGCTTGTCGGGTACGTCGGCTTGATACTCTTAACCTCTGACATATTGCATACATTTGCAGGTATTGATTGTGTCTCTGCTACCGTGGCGGCTCAATTAAGAGTTGGACAAATTTTCGACTCTTTCTGAATTTGAAAATGCGCTCAAAGGGTACATGAATGCCACACATCAGCTTTTTGTGTGTAAAAACTTAAGAACTGTGACTGTGACCAATGCTGGGCTGACACAAAAACAAATGTGTACCATGAAAATTTAAAGTATACAATGCTGTGCTTTCGTGCAAACGTGGCGGGCCCAATAGGATCGGCACGGGTGATGGGTCACGCATTATACAGGGGTGTGTCATTCTTTCTATCTCTATGTGATGGTTTGATCTTTCTGTGTGTCGACCTCATCCTCTTTTTCTGTACAGAACGTGGAAGAAGGATTGCCCTGCCTTCATCAAAATAAAAGCCAATTCTAGGACAACACTGCATCTGGCTGAATTGTGCACTGACCATAATCATACTGTATCTCATGAAGACTACATCTTGTTCCCTGAGATTAGAAATCAGATCCCGGATCCTGAGGTGGAAAGAGATGTGGTCACTCTCTCGATTGCCAAGGTGAAACCGTCAAAGATAAGGATCCTGCTCAGAGATTTGAACTCGGGCCAATTGGATCCTCGAGACTTGGCTAACCGACGGTGTGTGTTGTTAAAATGTTGGCTGAAGTTGTTGACCCTACTTTCATATTCTAACGAACCTTTGATATTTCAGTGCAAAGATGAAACGTGCACCAATTAGCATACTAATAAATTTATTATAAAATAAATTTTTGTTGCAACGGAACACAAATATTTGTTGTTTTTTTTTCGTGCTGGACGAGACACTACTTCCGGCGAATGCAGTACACGAGGTCCAAGAACACAATCAGCGTCCTGGTCATGACGACGAACGCGATGCCCCGGACGTCTGCCCACACGAAGAGCTCCAGTACGAACGCGGCCCCGGCCGCCGTCAGACCTGCGGCGAACAGCACAAACACGGGCCGTACCTCGTCCCATCCCAGCGCCCGTCGCTTGTTCTGGTCGTCGACGCCGTCATCTGTTCGTGATACACAGTGGTTGTGATCAACGCGCACAGAAAAACAAGCTGGCCCGTCCCTCCCTCAAACCTCGGTGCCAGTTCCGCTGCGCTCCACCTCGGTTCGACAGGGGGACTTGGCCAGCTTGGCCTGCCGGCGGCATTTGCGGGGGCCTTCGCCTTCCCCCCCGCCTCAAGTCTCCCTAGAAGTGCCCGATAGCAGACGTATTTGTTACGATTAAAATCGTTAACCTGAGCCCGTCCCTATGCGCGCCGCGATGGTAATGGTGAGCGCGCGGCGGCCAACCCTAACCTCAAAATACAAAACCGAACATATTTTCATTACAAATGCGATAGAAATCGAAAATTCTTGCCACCATACGTGATTCTACGTTAAAAAAGGAGTTTGTCCTCCAAATCTACAGTTTTTCTGTGAACGATAAGTCGGCGTACACGCGTCCGAACTAAGGAACATCGGCATAAGACTATAAGCCCAGCTCCTGCCGTTTCTAAAGAAACATGTCGGGACGGGCTAGAAAAGATCGATCGTTGCTATCGACCTGCTTCAGGGAGGACGAGTTTGTTGTGGCGATCCAGCAGATTTGGCACCTAGAATCAACTCTTCTGTTATCATGGTCAACAGCCGATTGTAGGTGACAACCTGCTTGATCGCTACGACCAAACTCGGCTTTTCTGAGGCGGGCCCTCGAAGTTCGATAGCAATGACCGAGCTTTTTGTTTTCCCGTGCGAAGGAGGGCGGTCTGCCAACACAGGCGCTCACTGCACAGTACGCGGGTACACTGCAAAGATCTAAATTTCCTCGCTCAATTCGAATGTAATTTGAAACGAGTGGGTAGTAGAATATTTGCGTTTTGTGCAGCATATTGATCAACCAGTTATCTCCTATGCTGTAACCCGAAAATCCGCCCCTGACTGCACGGTAAAAACATCACCTAGGAATCCTCGGGGATTTTGTTAAAACCGAGACAACTTGACCCAAACCTCGGAAGTCCCCAGGAGTTGGGTGCAGATTCCTAGGGACTCCCTTGGAACTAGTCGCCTCGGTCTACGTTCCTAGGTAGTCCCTAGGAAATCGACGTGATTCCTAGGGAATCCCTAGGAATCCATTTCCAGGGGTCGCGCAATCGCGTATTCCGGAGAAGAGAAACGGAAATAACGGAAATAAGAAGTTACGAAGAATCACAAAAGGGGATCCAGTATGAGGGGAACCGCAGCAGAGAGTATCTCCGGCCGCGGCGTCGGCCACGAGCCAACGTAAAAACTTTGTAGGCTTAGCTCTCGCTGACGATATGTCACGACCATATGGTATGGTCACACAGCAACCGCGCGTCCTCCAAAACTACTTCCGGGGGCCGCGCGTTAGGCGTGCTGCGCAACTGAGTAGAACTCAGTGTTTGGAACGACATGTCGGTATCGCTGTTATTTGAGTACATTCTACAGGACTTTGTGTTTGAACCCCTCCCTTCCCCTATCGGTCACGTAGTATGGCCCGGGTGGAAGGATCTGTAGACGAACGAAACTGGTACGACCCCTTCGGGCGCGTTCGGTTTTCTGGAAGTCACTAGGTGGGCCGACGGACGGTCCGCAGTTTTGCAGTGCTCGGAAACGGTTACTTGCAAGATTTTTTGAAAACTGTTCGTTTGAAGTATACCGCAGCCGCTGTCCTTCGTGCTCGGGTCTTGACGGCGCGCTGCCATCCAGAGATCGAGGACCCCCGCCGCGCGCAGCCGGCCCAACACAGTGAGGAGCAGCCGCTCCAACGGTGAGCCCTTGCTGGTGACGAAGACAGTGCCAAGGCTCGTCGTCTCCGGCAGCCTGCGTACCGTACAGGCATTGGGCAACGGGGTAAACCTTCGTGTCACGCAATCTCTTCAAGTTTACGCAATTACCTGAGGTAAGTTGAGCTCAAGTATTGAAAAATAAGGGGGTTTTGAACTAAGTGAATTTTTGTGAAACACATGACAAGAAATTAACAAGTTCGGCCATTTTCTAAGATTCCTTGCAGGAAACCCCGCTTTCGAAACGCAACCTTGAACGATGATACAAAAATGGCCCTGTAAGGCGTGGCCGATTTAGGATGCACTGTGACACATGGCATCCTTTTAAATTGTCAGCGTTAATGTTCTGCCTTTGAGTTAGAAACCTACTGGATCATCTCCTAAGAATAAGGCAAAATTAGCGAAATTGTAAACTTTGCCCCCATTCTCTTAGAGCATGTGTGTATTTCCCGGTAGCACAAGTATTATAGTTAAAAATAAAACAAGCACTGCAACTGTGTACGTCTGGTTTGGACATGCTAAGGAAAGGCGATGGCGATTTTCGCGGCCAGCATCGCTTCAGGCGATCCCTACTGTGTGCTGCCAGCCCCTGATTCTGGACAAACTGCGGACGGCGGATCCGCTGGGATGTTGGTTTAGACGAGAATAACTGTCCGTAACTCATCCAAATCCTCATCAGGGCTAGAACGCTCAAGCGTTCTCCATGCCCGTCTAGTTCAACTGACGGCAGAGAAATCTTCCGCTGTTAATTAATCAAAGAAACTTCCGTTTCGGACGATTGCAGTTTAAATTGCGGAAGTCAACTCATATCAGGCCTGGCGCAGCACCTGAAGACGTGCAGCCTGGCCGGCTGCTGCATGTAAGGCTGCAGGAATGGCATCGCGTCCTCCCGCAGCACTAGCGCCGTGTTCCGCCAGTCCGCCACGGGCCGCAGCCGGTCCGCCACGCTGCCGTCGCCGATCACCCTGAGGCGGCTGTGCGCGCTGCTGGGGATCAGGCCCAGCATGGTGGTGTGCTCCGCGCCCAAGTACGTCACCGTCAGCTCGCTCTGCACCAGCTTCTCCAGGCTGTCGATTTCGCTGTACGGGCTGCCCACGTTCAGGTTGCTGAGCAGCTGGCCCTGCGCGGCAGTAGCAGAGTGAAATGAGGGGACCTTTCCTTTCCGATAATTCGCTTCAAGGGTGCTGTTGCGGTTGTTCAGGCCATTGGCTTGCTGTATTGCGATTAGTACGATCAGAAGAAAATGGACAGTCTGCGCTTGACTACAAGGAATATATTCTGTGTCTCGACCCTGAACAAACAACGTACAGAGTGATACGGAACTACTGATGGTCCCACAAGAAAGGACGCACGCATGCGAGATTGTGGGGGGGGAGTCCAAACCTGAAACTGGTATTTGGCACCAAGACAAGAGTGATTTACACCACAACTATAAAATAAAAGCTAAAATATTTTTGACCTTGTAATGCACTCCTAGATTAAGAAAACAAAAATACTTTCAGTAAGAATCTGGAACTAAGTAAGTTAGAAGTTATTGCAAGTTAATTAATTTCTGTAACTTTTCAGGGAAAGTTCGGAAAGTCCCGAGCAATACGTGGTGGAAATAGCTATTTCAATTTGTCGGATAATTTATTCCTGTCGGGTTCACAAGTACAGAAATCAAACTTAAATTTACACCTACATCGAAGTCTACACCATTAGATTTATTTGCGTAACAATACTGAGGTCTTGCTTAGGAAACTATGGATCTCTACCTTTTTTTTGCCGAACTATCCAAATGGTTCTTTGTACTTCAAATCAGAAGTTTTTGAATGATGTATTAAAGTGCTTCAGCATTCTTTCGCAGTGCATTTAAACCCCTACCTGATACGCGGCCGTGAGGACGATCGTCGTCATGAACCAGCTGATGAGCACTGCGTGCAGGCGTCGGACCGGCCCCGGAGACAGGTACTGACCCAGCAGGGGTGCCAGCGCCAGCAGCCCCGTGTGCGCCAGCCGCTGTCTGCGTCCGACCTGCAGCCCCGGCCCCGGCGACCCGGCGCGGTCTATGGGGAGCAGCGCGAACAGGGCGGCCCACTGCGCCAGCAGCACGCCCGCCGTGCCCATCCACACGTCGGCGCTGAACTCGCTGGTGACGGGGTACAGCAGGCCGCGGCGGGGCCCCGCCCGAGCCGGCACGGCCACCACCAGCGCCGACATCTCCCAGGGGAACGTGGTCAGCGCCTGGTGCATGAACATGAACGTGGGCAGCGGCCGCGAGTTGATGAAGGCCCCCAGGCGGCAGTCGGCGGCGCGCATGAAGGAGGTCTGGCCGCGCTCCGGGCACTCGACGACCGCTTCGAACGGCAGAGCGCGCGACAGAATGGCGATGAGGCGCGCGTTGGCGTCCTGGAGCCAGACGGTGATCTTCTTGATGCACGGCGACGTGTTCTCGCGGAAGTGGATCAAAGCCAGCGGCTCGTCCGGCGGTAGCGGCTGCCACGTGGAGCACGGCGCCCGGAACAGCCTGCCGGCCGCCACCGCGCCGCTCTCCCAGCGAGCCCCGGCCATGGGCCACATGTCCAACTCGTCAACCTGGGCAGCGTTTGGTGTTGCCAGAACAGGTGTAATGTAAAGGTTGTGCCTACTTTCACCTACCTGCTAGGCAACTCGCAACTCCTCGACACTGCTGTCAATAATTTGCCCAGTGGGTAGGCAGGCGTAGGTAGGTTGAGCATACACTCGGGAGATCGTCATGGTAGGATGACTAGTTCACGACCGCTCAACGAGAGTATTCAGATTTCCAATTCCATATTCGGGTACAGCTGACTTAATGGCTCCAGATGAATTCTGTCGACTTCTCGCTGTTAAGTTTTCATGACTTGTGTTTGACTTTTAAACGACTTCTATTGTTTATCTTGTAACTTAAGGACAGAATTGATCACATACGACAAATTCAGTGAGTACAATGACTTTTCAGAGTTTTTGGCCGTTTGTGAGATGTACCGCATCCCTGATGATCCCTGTGCTATGCAGGGGTCTTCATTACGCCAAAAGCGTCACTCCTTTCCCGGCTCTCGAATACACAGTAAGTGTCATAAGTGTCATATCAAGGTGCGGAAAAAATATTCTGAATGAGGAAGGGGGGGGGGAGGGGGCTTTGCGCACCGCGACTAGCACCGCGCATCCCGGTGGGATCTGTATGGCCAGAATTGGCTAAATGTCCGGTTAAATCGATCAAGCGTGACTCTGGGACATCCTGTAATTAAACTACAATACACACCGACGCGCCCGTCAGACCACACCGGAAGTTGTCGAGCGCGTAGACGCGGGACACGCTGTCAGTAAACGTTGTGGCGATGCACGCCTCGCGAACGCAGAGCCCCGAAAGCTGGTTGGCGGCGGCCGCGAACTCCTGCATAGGCATGGACACAAGTTCCGATAGAGTATTCCGTAGAAGAGCTGAAACGGAAATACGGAGTTACAATACTGTAAATGAAGCAATGATGATAAGCACTATTGAAACTTCTTTTGATACCACCGATTTCACTAATGTTTAATTTTGGATTCATATCATTTAAATTGTAGATCACGAAACTGACTTAGTATATATCCCAGCTCAAACCGTTCCCCGAGATTTTTTGGAATGTTAACGAAATTCTAAAACACTATCTCAGCCATTTTTGAAGATAATGAAAACAGATTTAGAGAGACCGCAAAAGTTTTATTCCAACACATACCTAATTCAGAAAATAATGTTTTTTTTTAAAACTTTTGCCTTGCAGCTTAACGAGGTGTCACGTTGTGTTTAAGGCGCTGTAGCTCGGAATCAGATGAATATAACTACTGATGCTGCTGATATAATATCCCACCATTTGGTATAGGGCCACGCAGCACGAACCTACTCCGCCCGGAGTTCTCATTTCCGTTTTTCTCTGGAAAGGGGCCGGAATCTGGCCAGTGATGGCCCTTTTTACTTTCTCCTGCTTCAGCACTTCAAAAATTGTTTCGAAGTTATTGATTGTGTTTGAAGCTTACTCCGCCACTGAATGAATCGATGTGTGTAGAACACAACACACAGACGAAAAATATGACATCTATCTGATATGCACCGTCCGTGAGGTATATGATTCACTTGAAATACTCAGCTTTTCGAATCTGCTGATCGACTTAAGAAAAATCTCAAAAATGCCGTATTTTGTGAAATTGAAATTTCAGCCCCTAGCCTTGGTCAAAAATATCACCTACTACTGAGATCCCTCCAAAATGTTTTTTCCATAATCCGTGGGTCTTGCGGAGGAAGATTTTGACTCACTTCGTATTTCGCAAAAGTTTAAAAAAGAAATCTGTTTGGTTTCTTTTTTTACCATGCTGAATCGATTAAAACCATTCTCGACCAAATTGATGACACTGTTCGGCCTGCGCGGTGGATTGGCGTGAAATGCCGCATCTAGGGGTGGCTACTACTGGTCCAGAGTGTCCCTAAGACGGCCATCCCATCACTGCTTGTCTCATCCTACTCTGTTGCAATGCGTTTCCCGCGAAACAATTGCTCATCCATCCCTGGGTTACTAGAAAAGCACGCAGGACCTGCTAGTTAAATATTTGTGAAATCCCAAACAACATTCATTGGTACTAGTAAAATGATGTGTTCCTTGTTTCCCCGCGTTACTTCCCATACCGGTGCTAGTCTCTTCTTGCGAGTCTTTTCGACTTCCGGGGTCCACTTCTCTCCACAATACCAAGGTACAGAAGTAAAGAAGTAAAGAAAAAGGATCACACAAGCGCCAACGAAATATTGCGGTATGAGGCGTCCCTGCATCCCGGCAGGTCGCGTCACGCAGCTCCGGCGCTCCGTACGCCGCCTGTCACCGTGCCTTTCGCCTCGTCTCCTAAAATTGTTTTCGGGGCAAACTTTAGTCTTTTTAAATCGTTTACACGACTTTTTCACCGGGTAAGGACTATCCTTGTATGACAATTACCCTGTAGTCGTATGACGCAGTCCAGAACAGCATGCGCGTGAGCTCGGGCACCGCCGTCAGCCGCAGCGACGAGGCGACCAGCTGCTCGGGGGTGTCGGCGACCAGCATGACCAGGGCGGTGGGCGCTGCCACGCCGAGCAGTACCGGCCCGTAGGTCCAGTCCGAGTCCGCAGACACCATCGTCACGGAGGCGATCGGGGGCAGGAGGCGCAGGAACGGGTGCAACCAGCGGCAGTCGCCGAACACGAACAAGCGGGCGGGGTGCACGCCCTGGGGGCTGGAGCTGGTCGTGAGGTAGGGCGTAACCTGCAGGCGAGATAGGTTGTCTTAGAGGTGGGAAGAGGCTGATCGATATACACGTGAAGGATGAAGTCGACAAAACCGGGCGCACTTCATTACGAGCTGGTAAACAGGCACTGTTAAATCCTTGTGAAGCACGGTGTTTCAGATTGCGAAGAATTTCATAGCGCCGAAAAAAGTAATTTTCTTTGCAAGTCAAAATAATTTTGTTTGCAAGGTTGCATTAATTCATAATGCCTCACCTTAAAATCTCTTGTGGGAAATTTAGAAAGTTGTGCTATGGAATATGGGATTCTATGATGGGAAAATTTGGTCTTGGAAACATTTTTCGGTTTGGAAAACAAACAAACTTCAGAGAGGTAATCTAGGTCAACCTGCATATCCCAGCGGCAAAATTTGCAGGTTAGTAATATTTTCCATCGGGAATTCTCATTGGTTTCAAGCTGGAATCAATGAGCTGCACCTTTACTCTATACACAGAACTTCCAGCTGAACTCCTTCACTCCTGATTCAAACTATTTCGTAGGGTTCAAACCCGAGCCTGCTCGAAATCTGCGGTTAGATTTTCACTCAAGCTGGCCAAGTTCCCCCTTCGAACCGAGGGACGGGCCAGCTTTCTTACATTGGTAGAGTATGGGGTAAAATGTTCGGAGGCGTTTTTGTTTTACAGTAGGTACTGGCGAAATTTCTTTTCCAAATAATCTCGGGGCCGTGCGACTACTTTAAGAGGTGGCGGAACAGTCTACAAGTTAAGGGGTGTGCAGTATAAAACATTCTAAAAACATTGATGGTCCTTTACTAAATTACGTTAATGCACGTAGGGCGAAAGGGGTGAAAGTATCGTCCGTTTGGCCCTATCTCGTACCGTTTTTGAGTTACTGACACAATACGCAATTGTTTAAATTTTACTGCACTTTTGCCATTGAAACTACGAGACCGTTTAGCTACCTCTAAACCTCGTCCCAGGAAGCCCGTGATTTGTTTTCAATAAATACCTACCGCAAACCAAAATGTCTTAACATTTTGACACTCTTACATCCACGGCCTATCCAGCGCATCACTCGGGGTCATCATACCGCCAACAAGGTCTCAACTCAGAACTCAAGGTTTCTAGCTTTGGCTAACGATTTTATAAGTTCACTAGAGGCATTTTAAAACTCAGGATCTGAAAAGATTTTGTTATGGTATTGTATTTGGCAACTTTTAAAATAAATTTTCTGGGATTTCCTATTAAGTACTCCTGAAAATACATCATCATGCATTTTAGATGTTTTGGGACATGTTTAAACCTCAGGGTTTGTGTTACTTTGTGCCTGTTACTTTGGCAACATCGGCCTCAGTTAAAATAGCGCAAATTCGTGGTTCTGGTTGCCGCACTTGTGCTGCCTACCTGAAGGTCGAGGCCCTGAGGTTTTAAAATGGCCTGAGTGAACTCATAAAATCGTTAGCTAGTGCCTAAGAATTTTCGTCAGATGTCTCGTTCTTGAAAAAACATGGCATTTCATTCTGGACCACCCTCCATGATAATCAGGCGGTGGGACCTTGGGTACAAATTCCAAGTCCGCTTCATTAAACACTTACAGCGAGGCCCCCGCTGCCCCAGCGAATCTTTCGCTTTCAGTGACTTCCATGATTAGTGGAGTGCTCGAATTTCGCCGGGAACACTAAGAGTCAGCTGCGTTAGCGAAAGCCTAGTAAACTGGTCGTTCTGCTCGTTAGCAAATCACCCAAAAATCTTCGCTATGGATCCGCCAGTCCTCTCGAGTCCCCCACCACAGCACGCTGATATCGGCACCCTTGATGCTCCTACCAGCGGTAGCATACGCGCTGCCTCGTCAGGAGGGCTGAGGGCAGCGCTGTCCGCAGGGACCCGCGACGACGACGCGAGGATGGCGTCGTTGGCTCCGTCGGTGGCGGACGCAAACAGCAACAACGCGAGCAGAATCAGGGAGGTCATAACGTCAGGCCGGACGGCGGTTTGGTGGTTCGCCTGGACGTAGGCGGCACTGAGAGAACAGGTTGGATTCCCTTTACTTCCTGAATTTTCGAAATTAGAAACGGTCCACGTCAGATAAACAAGTTACTATTCACAAAGTTTCTGAAATGAATGGCAAATTACTTCGTGCACATATTTCGTCATGGATTTTACGCCACTTTTACCCCCCCCCCCCCCCCGGTCTTCGAGTGTCATTTTCCAGTGCCCCGCAGGTGCTGACAAAGTCTTTTGCGATATTTTTAAGTTTGTGCTCTTGGGGCATAGGAAACTATTACCAAGCAGTACACACATAGCTGAGGTATTTGAACATTTTAATTTGAAGGTTAATTTTAAACCTTGACATGAATTCGACTTGAAATAATTGAGTGTTCACAATAATTGCACTTTTTAGCTCTGTCAAGCTGTTCAAAAATATGACATTTTTAAACATTATTAAATAAAAACTTTCCAAAATGTGCAAACGTTTGAGAAACCAGCCAGGGGAACCTCTGTGGTCCTGGCCCACGGGCTCATGAGCCATGAAGGTCGCTGATGAGCTCTGGGCTGTTTTAACTGGAGTCAGGAATGTCGCACGGGATGTCCGCCGCGTCCACCTCTCCACTCCACGACTGGCTCTGGCATTTCTTCGAAACCGCACAGAGCTTCGCGCTTCGCGGCTGCGGGAGACAACCCCCTACCCTTGCCTTAGCCAGGGGTGTTGTGGGACTGTGCTTCTCCGTGGGTTTGCAGCCCCTTCGTCGTCGCGAAGTACAGCCCGCAGGTTACACAGGTCCTCGCTGAAACAAGCAATTATTTTATTAAATGATCTTCAAACTTCAACTAAATTTAAACAGAAAATGCCATATATATTCCTTCGAGGTTCTCGCACAGCTGGGCAGTAGAAATCATACGGTACGGGAAGACCGTTCGCCGCGAAGGGTTGCAGCCCCAACCCCTGTTGCATGCACAAACATTGATATTTATCCAGCTCGTTTGCACGTAACTGAGGTAACTAGGCCAGAAAACTTTCGAACATCAAAAAGATAACACAATTGAAAACTACTCAATTTAGAATAAGAATTTCGTCGTCGTCGGCTACCGAGAAGCGGTCATGATCCCCAAAATTTCTTCACTTCTCAAGAAGAGGTCGAGGCCCAACAGGTAAATATCCCCTTCCTCCACCACCTCCAGGGGCGAGGGGAGGTCAAGGAAGAGCCCGCCCTCGATCTCGACGGCACCGGCCTGCTCCTGGTCCTCAGCGGCTTCCAACGCGACCAAGCAGCCGACGGTGCCCTGGTCCGTGACGATGGGGGCAGCTTCCTGCCCTCCTACCACCGGGAAAGCATCCTCCCGCGTGTGGGTGCAAATATTTACGACCTGCGGGGGGACAGCGGCGGTGCGCAAGGCGTCCAGCTGGCCCCTTGTCCGCCTGCAGCTGCCGGCAAACATCGTGGCCGTGGCCTCGTTTATTGCAATACTCGCAGCGCCTCCTCCGCTTTGTTTTCGGGGCCGTCCGGGGCCGCGCCTCGCGGGACTCCTCCCGGGCCCGGCGGCTCGCAGAGGCTGGGGGACGGTCACCCTGTTTGGCCTCGGCCTTGGAGCGGGTCCTGGCGCTGCCGGAAGCCGGACGGGGGGCGGCGGCGGCCTAGCCAGCAGAGCTGGTGCCGGGCCGCGCACCGCTAGGACCTGCCCAGGAGCCAGAATGCTGACCGCCCTCGAGCACCCTCCTTGAGGTGGAGCCCAGGTCGTCGGCAGCTCTCTATTTGAGCTTGGGGCCCAGGGCGCGCGCTACGATTCCTGTCGATGCGGGGGCCAGTGGCCGGGCCTCCCGATGACGACGGCCCTAGGGGGTCATTCAATAATTACGTAATCCGACAAGGGGGGAGGGGGGGTCCGAGGGCCAAAATTACGGTCGAATTACGGGGGGGGGGGGGGGAGGGGGGGATTAATCCTTGGATTACGTAATCTAAAATGCAACTAATGCGAGCGCAAACATTCAACGGAAAACCACATGCTTTAACGAAAACCGAACACTAAGCCGTCGAACACGTTTACCTTCAAAAAATCAATCATCTTCCGTTCGTAAACATAATTCATTTAACTTCAAGGCAAAATCAATAATAAGGCACTTCATAAATGGGGCAGAAACTGACCTTTTAGCGATTTTTTGTGGTTTGATCCAATATTACGTAATCTCAGGGGGGGGGGGGGGGGCCGCGGTTCGAAATTACGCATGAATTACATGGGGGGGGAGGGGGGTCTTCTAGCCTGAATTCTGGATTACGTAATTATTGAACGACCCCCAGGTGCAGACGAGGCACGCGACGGCGTACCGGACTGGCCGGGGGACACTGTCTCATGGCCACGCGCAAGAACAATTCTTTGAGGGTTCCAGTGTCGGCGATACGGACGTCCCGGGGGCGAGGGCCCTCGCCGCCTCGCGACGCCGTGCCTCCAACGCGCTCCAGAGCGCTCTGGTCCGGGAGACGAGCGCCCTCATCGTCCCAACCTGGGCTTGTGGTGGTGGGGCCAGGACCTGAGCCTCCACCGCTGCCACCACTGTTGTGATCTGGGTAGTATCGGGGCTGGGAGGTGTACAAGAGATAGGCAGTGTAGAGTTTTGAGAGCAAGCTTTATTTCGTCTAAGTCCGGACAGCTGACTCCTAGAGCGCGGTCTCTTTCGAAGTGCTGTCGCCGCTTGCTGTGCTGCTCCTTGCCTCCACGCTGGTGGTGGGGGTAAGCCTGCTTCGTTCGGCGTGTGGCCGCCAGCCGGCAGCACTCTGCAGTCGGCCTGCGCGGTCTGCTCAGCGCGGCGCAGGCGGCTGCGCGCGCGCACGAGAGATTGAGCGGCAAACGGGCAAACTAAGTTACGGGCGGATCACTACAATGTCAACTCCTTTTAGGCCCGCCCCGACACGTTTCTTTAGAAACGGCAGGAGCTAGGCTTATAGTCTTTTGCCGGATGTTCGTTCGTTAGGACGTGTGTACGCCGACTTATCGTTCACAGAAAAGCTTCAAATTTGGAAGATAAACTCCCTTTTTACTGCAGAATTACGAACGGTGGCAACAATTTTCGATTTGTCCCGCATTTTTGAGTACTGAAAATATGTTTTTTTTGTTTTTTTTTTAGGTTAGGGTTGGCCGCCGCGCGCATTACCATCGCGGATCGCGGTGCGCACAGGGACGGGCTCAGGTTAACGATTTCAATCGTTACAAATACGTAACAAATGCGTCAGGCACTTCTAGTGAGACCTTGAGGCCCCCGCAAACGCCGCCGGCAGGCCAAGCTGGCCAAGTCCCCCTGTCGAACCGAGGTGCCCAGCGGCGCTCTCGATTTGATCACATTCATACCACGGCATGATGTCTCGGCACAATCGCCGAAGTTTTCAAACCCTTTCACGCCGGCTCTCGCGGCTAACGTTTGTCTTCCGTCAAGGACACTGCCCTGCCCGCCCAGCCGTGTCTGATCTGATGCAAGTCATTGCCGGTCCGAGGCGGCGGCGATTGTCAGAGTGCGTCAGTGGTAGGAAGCTGTCTTATTTGCACATATGTAGGACAGCGATGTCGCGGAGAAAAGCGTCCCAGACATTGTTTTCACGTTATGACACATTCTGACAGCAAAATACGAGGCAACATAACGGATGGCTTCTCGGTAAACGCCAGGTCCAGAAAAGTCCAGGACCATCACGGCATTGTTCTAAGACCGTCCTGGCTCCTCTTTTAGAGCCCAAAGCGCTACCGCGGCGCAGTTCTATATAGGCATAATCAACCCTTTTGAGCTTAGAAGCACCATGGAGACGCTGGGGGAAGGGGGAGGGGGGGGGGGGGGAGAGCCATCGATCGACACCTCAAACACAGTTTAGCATACAGCACCTGCGATAACCCCAACATTGCCTTATGTCTCTGCCGGCGCAGACGCAACAAAACCAAATGTAGACTGCTTGCAGACACGGAATGCTTCTTGGCGCAGGACACTAAGTGCTTTTGCCTGTCTTTCCATATGACAGGTTTAAACGAACCCTTCGACAGCGCTTGCACCTTTTCATCACTAGGCAGAGGCAGGGCACTAAACGACGCAGGAGCAAGAATATCAGTTGGCGAGTACCAACCAACTTAACAACAGCAGCACGACAAACGAGACGATACTGCATGCCGTGCCGTCTGGAGATTCCCCGTCCTCATAACAAGCGCCGCTGCCGCCGCGCCACGGTCACCGCTGCCGCTGCTGCCACCACTACTACCACGATCACTGACAGCCTGGCTGTGGCCTATGTGTTGCTCGCCACCATTCTTTTCTCTCATCTCTCCCTCCTCCCTCTCTTTTCTCTGTCCCTTTTCTTCCATTTCTCCTTCTCTCTTCCTTCCTCTTTCCCCTCCCTCCTACCTCCCTTTTTCCCTGCCTTCAACCTCCCTATTTTTGGAAATGTAGGTGTAGCACGTGGTACACCCAGACCCCCGTGTGAGCGCCGCTGGAGGTGCCGGTGGAGCGCAGCGGAACTGGCACCGAGGATTGACGGAAGGACGGGCCACCTTGTTTAACGTACGATCACGTGCCGTGGCAACAATTTTCGACTTGTATCGCCGTTTTGAGTAATGAAAATATATCTGTTTTTGTTTTGTGAGGTTAGGGTTGCCCGCCGTGCGGACCATTACCATCGCTGCACGCACTTACACGGGACGGGCTCTGGTTAACAATTCAATCGTAACAAATACATCTGCCATGGGGCACTTCTAGGGAGACTTGAGACGGACAGCCGAAGGCCCCTGCCAATGCCAGGCCAGCTTGTTTAAATCACACCTGTCAGCAGTATATTCCTGTTCTAGGAAGTCCCGAATCCTCTTCTTTTGCATTAAGATGACATTGTCCTTTTCAGCGCACTAAGTAGATCACTCACTTGTTCGTTTAAGGATGTTGTTTCTAGCATCAACTTTGCAATTTGCCTCTTCATGTCATCATATTGATAACTAACAAACTGTTGTCACTTAAGACTCTGGGTTACCTTCTCTTTGATCTCCATTTCAAGTTTCAGTCCCAAAATATTTCGTGCTGACACACTGTTTGATGCACTCTCCATATTTGTCAGCAGCGGATAGTGAATTCTTGCCGGTGGCTTTGCATCTGCTGCACCTCCAGTTTTCCTTGCTGCTAGCTGACAGATTTGTAGGAACTCTCCGTGAGTTCTAAAGTGAAGTATTGCAGCCTTCACAACACAGACTGCAGCCGTAAGCAGCGCCTTGTTGCATGCACCACAATGGTCATCCTTGTTGTTTTCGTTATTCACACTATCACTTTGGCTGTAAACGCAATAGATTCGAGTGCAACCAGATAGACGTCTAGAAAGGAACTACGTTCAGTCATAGATAGAGTAGATATAAAATTGTTTATAGACGCCAAGAATGTATCTAGTAGACACTATGTAGACTATCTATGACTGTCTATAGACTTTTATAGATGTGAAAGATGTGAGGTGGGCAGTCTACCAAAGTCTATAGACGTCCATTTTCTATGTGGGATGTCATTTGAAGGTACCTACGTATAATTAAAAACTTCGATGGGCTGCACTCAAAGTTATGCGTAGCTACGTAGAATCTTGTCCATGAGAGAATTTTGTGCATAATTACTCACGAGACTACCTAGCTAGGGATAATATTGTGTGCGCACGGTTTACGCACAAACGAATCGTGCACAACGTTACCCTCAAAAAGTCAGTAAGAATTTGGTGTGTAGTCATCACATCGTTGCCGACAGTCAGTTGAGAACAGCGGTACCCATCGGTTACACGTACACGAGTGATCCAGCAGTACGAGACTTCAGTTGTATTCTGACACCCATACACTCTAAAAAATAAAAAATAAATCGACTCAGGGATGCCGCCTTGATCAATATTTTGCGTCTATTAAACAAATAATTAGTTGAATCGACGGAGCTTGATCAAGGCGACATTCCTAAGTCGATTCAATTTTATTTTCCTAAGAGTATACCCTGATAGCTTTGTTGTTTTCTGATGCCCACGCGTGTTTATAGACTTGGACGCTGACCTCCGACGGATTGCGGTTTAGAAGACACTAGTGAGAATAGAAGATTGTAATGTGGAGGTAGCGGGCAGCAACACCTACCGTGGGCGTCTGGTCCCAGGCTGGACAAGAACAGCCGGCACCACCAAGCAGATTTTCGTCGACGCAGAGAGAAATTGAGAACCGATGAGTACGAAAGTTCAAGTGAAAGCCCGAAACAAGGCAAGGGTCCGCGTAGCCCGCTCCGACTGAGATTATTGTGACAAGTGATTCGGGGGTGATGGTGTTTGCTTCGCGCCAGGATGGGGCCCAGGTTTGTGTCCTCACTTCCTGTGCGCGAAGGATAAAAGCACCAACTGCCCTTCGGGCTGTTCACTCTTTGCTCGTTTGCGGAGTCGCGGGCGTGACCATCGAACCAGGTGGTGTGTCGCTGAAGTTCTTCCCCTATTTCTGAAGGACATTCTTGCATTGATTCATCCTGTCGGCTGCATGTCAGTCGTTCGATCGAGATGTCCGTTCCATTGAATACGAGTGCCGATCGCATTATCCCAAAAAATTAAATAACTTACATTACGGTCACGATAGAGTGGTGAGCAGCGCCCCCCTTTGCCGCGGACCTTTGTGAATTTTCGTATCCGGCTACCTAACCGGCCAAGGGTTAGAAAGATCGGTGACGGTTAACCGGTTAAATCGGTTGACCGATCGACCAATTTTCACCGGGCAATCGCTGTAACGTCAATCGATTAATCGGTGAAACGTTTCGGTTAACTGCTTTTTTATTACACGCAAAATTTTGCTTCTACTTCAACGAGAGAAAGAAGGAATGGCCGCGTTCGCTGTGCCGTCGCCGTGCGCTGCGCCGCTCCTAGCTCTGAGACTGAGACAAGCGTCCAGCCGCGACTCGACTCGACAGCTGCTGCTTGCCGCTTGCCTCGCCTCTCGCTCAACTGTGATTTGTATGACAATACATGCTATTTTTTTCACCTCGTTTTCTTTGTCAAAATGATCAAAACTCATCGCAAATCTGAATATTAAGCGTTTTTGATGATTTTCTAGACTTTTCACTAAAATCGGCGATTAACCACCTCAAGACTTCCACCGGCGAAATGCCGATCCAGTAGCTATTTGTGAATAGTGTCTGTAATTTTACATCTTTTTTCTTATATTTCTAATTTTGTAGTATCAAGAATGAGCATTTGGCAACTCTGGCTTCACAAATTGTTGCATGTTTTCCAGGAGGGAAAGTAGTATTAAAAATATTAACTTCATCTAATATAAACGCTTTGATTTACAGGAAACCTACTATGTTCCAGCAGTGAAGGGTGCCGTTGCAAAAAGCAAGCTACCAGTAAAGCTGCGCAGCCTGAGAAAATACCTCAGTAAGAATAAGCCCTTCCATCCCACTCCGGCAACAACTTCTGCAGCTATCCCAGAGCAACAAATTCTTGCTGCTCCTCCTGGTGAGTAACTTCCCTCAGGAGTTACTGGTTCAGGTTTCAAGTGTTATTTTTCTTACTCGTTTTCAATTATTTTCTTCTGCAGATTCTGATGTAGACATTGACGCTCTCACCAATTTCTTGGCGTTTACACGCAAACCCTGGCCCACTGTTCTGGACTACGGGCAGAAACATGATATTACTAAACAATAATTCTTATCCTTTGGTGAAGGATTACTTTCATGTCTGGCCAGTCTTAAGTACACCCAAGGGATTCACACTTGTAAGTTACAGAGAAAGTTTGCTCTGAAAGCATACCTTCTTCTTTCGGAGAAACTAATTGTTTGAAGTGTTACAGCTTGAATCGGACTTCAACCAGCTCTATCCAGGAAGAGAGCTTTCAATATTTTCAAAGTGGCCATCATTCCAGGAGCGCATTTTGATCTTGGCAAAGGAAGATGTGAAGGACAATTTTTCTAAAGAACTCTTAAAGTTGGTCGAAAAGACCAATCTATCACCAGGTGCGTTCAACAGCACAATTGGTTTCATATGGAACCGCTAGTCGAATGAGTATGTGATACATTGGTGGCAGGCTCTGTGGTTATTTAGTTTTTCATTTGAACTTCATTTTTTTGTGAGAGGTAAAGATGCCGTATTCTACTCTTCAGTTTCAAAAATTTTGCTGTTGGGGATGACGCCACACGCTTGCTCCATCCATGCTTATGAGAAATACAGACCAGTCTGTCAAAGCCAGCAAGAATGTCAAGAGTGTTGACTCAGAGAAAGACAAGGAGCTGGACACGTGGGAAGCAATGACATGGGAGGGAATGAGTGTTGAGGAAGCGATGGAGTTGACCGAGGCATGTACAAGGTTAATATCACATGACACGACGATTTTCATAACGAAAACGCAAGTTACACAATTCGATGACAGTTATCATCAATCATTGTGTGACGTCACGAGCCGCCCAACCGACCTCGTTTTGAGACCTGGAGGATATCCCTGGTCGGACAAGGAACATGGGCTTGTGGTCCTAGGAACACGAATCGGATGTTCCTCTGGTGCGAGGAATAAGGCGGTCTGTGTGTTTGGGCCGAGTCTAGAGAGACTCAGAGGGAGAGAGGCGTCAACTCGGCGACTCCAGCCGAGCGCTGTGATTGGATGGCGCCGGCGGAGCCTCCCAGAATGCACTTGCTGATCGCTGATTGGTCGGGGCGCCGGCCCTCGGGGGTTTGTGGGTAATTTGTGATGGGGGTATCCCGGCACCGTCACGTTCCCTGCCTACGAAGTGGGTAATAAGTGTACATAAACAAACAGACGCTCACGTCGGCTGCTCGAAAGCACATAGTTGAGACAGAATTTTTTTATCACTGGTTGTTTGCCACTCAAGTTCGTAGTTACGTTAACATTCAGGTTCGCGGTCTCGTTTTATTTACATCAGATCCGTCTTGAACCATTCCGGAAAGATTTCTTGTGCACTTTGTTTGTGGAGGAAACTTTCAGTATGCCGCAGAAGTGTGCCGTTCCAAATTGCTCGTTTTCGTACAAGGATGGCTTGACTTTAGTGCGATTTCCACGGGATGAGAAGTTAAAAGAGAAGTGGATCGCCGTTATTGGACGGCATGAGTGGACACCGCGGCCTAGTGACAGAATCTGTGAGGTAAATATAGTGACCTAACCTATGCTAGCAGAAAGCAAGCGGCTCCTTGCATTTATTTCACATGGTTATTTTTATTAACATTCTTTCTCTTGCTGTGTTTACAGAACCACTTCAAGGCAACAGACTGGGCAGATAGGACCAGTTCCAAGAAATTGTTGAAGGCGTGTGCTATTCCTAGTTTAGTGTGCTCAGAATCACGTTGTTTACAAGATGCTGATGTTTCAACTCCATTTGAAGGCTGTGTTATTGTTTCTCCATCATCCTACATGTATCACTCACCCTGCTGCACCATGTCTATCTCTGAGGATCTTCGTATCGCAAACTCACAATCATCATCAACTCCTGCCAGATCTTCACGTCAAATTTTGGAAAATTGTCAGAAGCTTGTGAAAGAAAATATTCAACTTAATTCTAGTGTATCGCAGCTGCAGAAAGAAGTAAGTGTTAAAAGAAAGGCTCTTGACAACAGGGATAAGAGCATTCTTACTCTCAACCAAAGTGCTAACAGGAGGGAACAATGGCTGCAGTCAAAATTTAATGAAGATCAGTTAAAAGTTGCTGCATCGGGCAACAGCAGGGGTGTAAAGTGGGGGATCGGGAGTGTTCAAAAAGCTTTGGATGTGAGGTTGGCTGGTGGCTCCTCTGGTTTGGCTGCAGCAAGTGCCTTAGTGTTTCCATTGCCATCAGTTCGAACCATTCAGCGCAGAACAGAATGCATTTAATTTGAACCGGGTCTACTTCATGAATTTCTGGAACCCTTCCAAGAGAAAATTAAAACTGTGTTCACTCTTGAAGACCGTGATTGTGCGTTGCATTTTGACGAGATGGCCACTAAGAGTCAAAGAAGTTTTGATGCTGGCACAGGAAAGTACTTTGGCAATGTCACATTGGATGGCGTTGAAGGGTTAGCTAGTAAACTAGAAGTATGGACGTTTGGTGGCCTTCAGCGTAAATGGAAGATAAATGCAGCCTACCATCTAACTCCCCCTGAGAGCTGTGTCAAGCCAAGAGCCAAAGTTATTTTAGATTTACTCCAGTTTAGTGAGGACAGTGGGCTAAATTGTATTGCTCTGGTGTGTGACATAGGTAATAGAGGTATGCTTGCTGAACTGGGATTTAATACAACTAAAAAAGGGCGGAAATTTTGTCTTCCACATCCGAGTAATCCAACCAAATCAATCTACCTTGTACCTGATGTAGTTCACGTGTTCAAATCTGTGAAAGAAATGCTTGTTAATAATAGGGAGGCTTCTATTAGCCAGGCGATTGCTGAGCGGTACAACCTTCCTTCCACAGAAATACGCTTTGAACATGTGGAATGGATTGTGGACTTTCAAGAGGACATGGATTTGACGTGCCAAGGTTGAAAAAAAAAGATTTCAGTAAAAGTCACTTTAGTAAAATGAATACTGGCTCAGCCTGCCACATTTTTAGTGATAAAAGTTCTGCTGCTCACAAATTTTTAGCTGATGAAGGGGTGTTCGAGGATGGGTGTAGAACTACTGCTTGGTTTGTCAATCTAATGAATAAGTGGTTCTCTGTCTTAACATCTAGGTCTATTGTCAAGGCCCTCAGCCTGAAAAATGTGGATGCGTATAATGAGGCTATTTCAACTTTAAAATTAGTTGTGGAGGTATTCGAGTCTTTGAAAGTGGGTGAATCCTGGAAGCCAGCCCAAACCCACATCCTCATAGCCACTGAAGCGTTATTAGAAATTCGGCATCACCTACCTCATGAAAGAGGGTATGATTTCATATTTATGGGTCGGTTTGCAAATGACATATCAGAGAATATATTTTCTGACATCAGAAAACAACGACCTACTCCCACCCCACTGGAAGCTAAATACCGGTTAAAACAAAATACATTGGAGCCAATGCTCCAGGAAGGTGTTAAAAAGCCAGTACTGCCACGATGATAGGGTAAACCTTCTTTCTTTAGAAGATATTGTAGAGTGTATCAGGAGAAAAGGACCATTGCCTTCTGTTATTTGTGAACCTCTGCCATGGGTTTCTCCAAGTTGTGACGATTTAAGGGGCCACAAATTTCAGGGCCAAATTTTATATCGCATGTGTGGTTACCTTTTACATTCAATGCGGATGAGTGGACAGATAAAATGTGATTTGTGCTACAATCAGCTCCAGCATCAGGGAGATGCCCCTTTCTTCTTGGCCAAATGGACTATTCAGACTGATTACAAAGCAGGGGCACAAGTTCAAGTTTGTTCTGCTCTGTTTGAATTGTTTCATGCTATTAACTTTAACATGAAGAAATGGAATTCTCAAATAGTGAAAGTGGTCAATGCGAAGAACTTAGTGGAGGAGTCTATCAAACCTGGTCTTGATATATATAAAATTCCAACTTGCCCTTCTTGCCCCATGTTAAATGAAAAACTGTGTAGTAGGTTTGTTGTCATGAGGCTGAAACAGTCAGAACAATCCAGTGAAACAGCTACTCCATTGGCAAGTAAGAGTATGGGCTATAGATATCTTGCGTCACAATATAGTATTGCTAGAAGTAATGCGAAGAAACAAGCCAAAACCAATTGAAATGTGAGTCTTAAGTCTGACAGAGAAACTGTAATGTCTACAACTGTATAATGTAGGTTTTTAAATTTTGTAAATAGCCATTTTGTTGCTTTTGTAACTGACAAACTTTATGTGATTTTTATACTCTTATTCACTTTGGGAAATGGAACTTTTTACCATCCCAATAGTGTAGATGAATTTGACAAATAATGTTTGCATTTATTTCACTATTATCTACTTCATAGTAAGATTTTAGTATTTGAATGTTATAGAAGAATTTGACAACAACGAATGTTAAATATTTGTGTGATAAGAGAAACAAATGATGATTTATAGGTGACTGAATAAATAACTTTGATACAAATCCTGTGCTGTGATAAATCTTATGGAACGTTGCAATTTTAATTTATAGATTATGACCTTAAATTACCTTCTACTGTTATGTGGTCTGTTTCATGTTGCATGTTCAACAGTAAAGAGAGATAGGAAATAAAATAGCAAAACTTGATTTCTTTTGAGATTTATTTTTTGGACCAAAACTGATAGTACATTCATTCACTCTGACAAGTGTTACGAGTAAATACAAACATGGTAAAACAAGTTGTTATTCATAAGAGAAAATATAAAACAGGGGCACAACTTAAGAAATAAACGTCTCAGTCTAGTTATACTAGATGAGATAGGTCTATAATATTGAAAAGGGGGACAACACAATAACACCCACTTTTGAAAAATAAAGATGTAATTATCTGATCATAGCATCAACACCAATACTCCTCCCAGTCTAGTTATACCAGATGAGATGGGTCAATATGATAGAAAAGAAATACAACACAACAGCACCCACTTTCAATAAATATAGATGCAATTATCAGATTATCGCATCCTCAAGTGCAGCAAATTGCAACTCAGACAATTCCAAATCCCGCCAAAGTAAGAGCTGATCAAGAGCAGCACGTTCTACCTGTAAATATTCTTGAGTCATTCTTAACTTACTTTGATCTGCTTTTAATCTATCTTAAATGCGCTCCAGCATCATGTGTTCGATCCCTTCACACATTGATACTTGGCGATCCATGGGCTTGTTGGAAAACTTCATAGAACTGAGACCGTTGGTTTGAGATGTTTCAATGACTTTCACTGATGATTTCAAATTGACAGTGTTTACTTTCACAAACTTTTTAGGGTACAGCGCCTTAGTTCTCTTGATATATTTTTTCCCACTTGTCAAATCACTTGGAGATTTAGAAACACACTTGGGTACAACAGATGATTTTAATAGTTTCTTGTGAGATTAATCAAGCCAGTCAGTAGCTTCAAAATGAACCTGAAAAAACAAAAGGAGGCAACAATTACTAAATTGACATAAAAAATGACATACTTGACTTACCAAATACAACAAGCCAAACAAATGTTGAGGTTATGTTTACAAGCATTTAGGCCACAATATTTACCTCGCAGATTCTGTCGCTAGGCCTCGGTGTCCAGTCCTTTCTGCCAGTGGCTAAAATCCATTTCTCTTTTAACTTAAGATTCTTCGGGAAGCGCACTAAAGATAAACCGTTTCTATAAGAGTTTGGACAACTCGGAAAGGAGCACTTCTGCGGCATACTGGAACCTTTCTCTGCGTACAAGTTGCACACGAAATCGTCAATGAATCGTCTTCATCAGGTTGATTGGGTGGGTCGAAATTGTTGCAGGGCTAGTGTTCATTATCTTCAACAGAGTGGGCAGTGGAAGAACTGGCGTCAGATGTCTGGAAAATAAACAATCAATTAAGAAATTAAATAAGTAAAAGAAAATTCTAGTTCTACTTCCAATCTTTAAAGACTTGCCTCATCAAATGCTGAACCAGCTTGTGGGATGAGTGATAAGTTTAAGTTGGAGTCTCCAACACCGTGAATGCTGTGGTCACTTTCATCTGCTTGATTTCTATCGTTGACACTATTGCTTCCATCAATAGCTACATTTGCAGCCACTTGTCCATTATTGTCATTCACCTTGGAGACAAGAGATCCAAATTACAAATAAGACTTAACACTGCAGCAGGACACTTAACCTCACAATGACACAAATATCACTTCTGTATAGGCGCCAAACATACCTGCCCACCCTGAGGATGAATATTTCCATTAATTACGGCCGTATTTGCAATGTCAGCGTTTCCAGCTTCATGTTCGTTCCTTTCATTGTTTCTTTGAGCTATGGCCCTGGCTTGTCTTCTGCCTGCGGTAGATCTTGGGGGTATAGGTTTTTCGTCAAGAAGCCATGTTCTGTAAGGACCACGATTTCGCCTCGGGTAAGGAAGCAATCTATCATCAGCCATTTCCCGTTTTCTTCCTGTGTGAACAGCGAATAACAATTAGAAAAAATATTACCGTGCCTAGAAAATTAAACACAGACATGAAGGGTTAGCCGTCCGCTTTTCACACACTCTTAAATCACTCGGCACTACGTGACGGCGCAAAACACAACAATAAACGGCAGCAAAAAGTGTAATTTATACACTGTACCTTGATATATGCTAAGCTTAACTTTCTTAAATTCAGGAAAATGCGGAATGAAGCGTTTGTTGCTTACATCTCGAAACGACCCTTTCATTCACTCCCAGCCTCAGCCACGTAGATACGTTCTCTTGCGTCGCAGCCATCTCGATACCCAATAGGGTGTGCCATACTTCATTTTTTTCGAAATTCGGTGTACGCGTTACCTCAATCGAGGCCGTAATTCATGCTGATTCCGAGGAAAAAAGGTAAAAAAATTTGAGGCCGTTTAGGAGGTCCGACTCGCCTCGGTTGGGGGCCTAAATGCCCCTCTACGGGGCGAAAAATTAAGGTGGTCAAAAAATTTCGAAAAAAATTCCCCAACCCAAATCGAAGAAATTATGTTCCCCAGAGGACTGAAATTTCAAGGAAAACGTCGTATCTTTTATGGTTTTGAAGATATCGGCATTACAAGTGCAAAAACCGATTTTTGCACTTTCGATGCCGATATCTCTGAAACCGTAAGAGATACGACGTTTTCTTTGAAATTTCAGCCCTCTAGAACTCCGCTTTCGTCGATTTGGGTTAAGAAATGTTTTCGAAAATTTGTTGACAACATTAATTTTTCGCCCCATAGAGGGGCATTTAGGCCCCTAACCGAGGCGAGTCGGACCCCCTAAACAGCCTCCAAATTTTTTAACCTTTTTTCCTCGGAATCAGCATGAAAAATAGCCTCGATTGAGATAACGCGTTCACCGAATTTCGAAAAAAAAGAAGTATGGCACACCCTAAACCCAATGGAAAGGATAAACAGTGGAATACTTATTTGTATTACAAATGATTGCAAGCAATAGAGAAAGAGCATTCCGAAAACTGACCATAAAATTGCTATTTAGTTTACGATCAGTTCCAAACTTTACGTAGTTCGTTCAGACCGCGAAATGTCACCACCTCGCGAACTGTGACCACTGCGTTGCTTGTTACTACAAGAACGTATAACCTAGCCAGACGCCAAGCTTCAGAAGCCAAATCGCGTCGACGTATTCTTTTCACAAACGTGTGCTGATAGTTAACTTGCTCGTTATCTATCTACAGTTTCGTTTATTTCGTTAGATATTTGTGTTTGAAAATGAGTGCTGATATTAGTTGCTTTGATTACAATCAAATTTGGGCCCGTGTGAGGTACTGCTCTGATAACACTACCGCAGATGTGCCGATTTCGTTCTTTAGAGACCGGGGAGAAGTTGAGCCGGAGTTAAGGATAAAAGTGAAACGACCGAGAGAAAAGTATATAGTTTTTTGGAGCCCCAATCACAAAGAGCCACCCCTCTCGTTTATGACCACTCAGGGGCGTAGAAGAAACGGAAAGCAGTGCATCATGATGTGGCAGGTTAGTACCATGCTGAGATTCTATTTGTCAGTTTAGGTAAACAAATGTTTTAATTTTTGTATACATTACTGTTACTTTTAAACAGATTTATTAAGTGTGTACATTTTTTTGTAGTGGGATATGATGACTTACTAGCTTAAGTCGATTGGCCTGAATCCAGGACTCGACCCAAAACAAAGAAGGTGCCCTGCCCACCAACCCCTGTATGTACATGTGGAATATTAATAATGTAGCTTGTTTTATGCTTCATTTCATTTACTATTCTTGCTTTATATTCAGGAAAAGGACACCAAAAAAATGAAGAGGGAGCAAAGGAAGAGTATGGAAAGTGCCCGGCAGGAGAACCACATGAGGGTTTGCAACAGCAGTCAGCAACATATGGAAGTCAGCCCTGAAATCCTGCCGACTGCAGAGGTATGTTAGCATTATATCAACATTGTGTGTTTTTGAAACAGGAGTCTGAACTTTAACTAACATTATGTTTCCATCCTTTTAAGTTCCCCAAGGAAGCTGCCGCAGACTCAGCCTCCATCGAAGAGATCAGAGCAGAGCGTGATGCCCTCGCTGAGAAATGCTCACAGATGCAGGCTGAGCTTGACGCAGTCAACAAAAGAATCGCTGGCCTGGTGGACTACCTTTTGCAAGGAAAGCGTGGTGAACCATTGGAGGTTTGTTGCTATTTCTTGTTCGATGTGCTGTTATTTTTATCTTGTGGTTTGAGCCCGTGACAAGCTGACCCATTTTTCATTTTCTAGTGTGCAGAGAGTGTACCTAAGTCTGCCAGCAAGGTTTGTATTCTGCGTGACGGAATGTGTGCTGTGTTTGTTTCAATTTGAATTAGTATAGAAGTAACTTATTTCTGTTTTGCTATTCTTAGACGCTGGGAGACTTCAGTGGTGGAGAGAGGGGACAGCTGGTATCCTCGACTCCCAAACAACACCGCAGCCAGGTATCAGTCCAGCCGACTCACCAAGTTATCGAAACCCAAGATGGGGTAGGCTCATACTTGTTTTTTCAATTCTGTTTCAATAACATGCCTATTCGCCTTTACCAAGTGACTACTGACTTGCAGGTATCACTAGGACTAGGCAGTCTAGCCACTGATGTGGAATTAGAATTTCTGGATGAACATGGAAATCATTTTGAGGTAAGTTTTTGCCTTTTATTCTAATCAATGTGGACCATGAATAAGGTAATTTTTGATAAGCCTTATCTTTGAAAATTCCCATACAGAGTTTCATGCTGCAAGGTTTGAATGATGAGCAGGGTCCCCTGCAGCAAGGAACTTCACAGAAGCCTGCTTGCCCTCAGACCCAGGAAGTGAGTTACTACTTATTCTTTTAAACTTTATGTCCATCAGACAGAAAGATTGGTTGTGTTTCATGTGACATGAATCATGCCATTTTCTTTCGTTTCTTAGGATGCAAATTCTGCAGACGCAGACCTTTCCGGAATTATTGGGGGAATAAGGCTGCCTAAAGAGATTACAAATGCTGCCCTCCTGAAGGATGTGTAAGTGTTGTATTTGTTTTGCAAACATTCAAATTAAACATGTCCATTAAGAGTAAAATTTTACTTAGTTCATTATTAATCTTCAAAGATATGTGAGGAGACTTACATAATCCACTCCAAATTCTATTATGTGCTGAAAAGATATAGAAATAGATTTCTTGGTCATGAAGGTATTTTTTTTTTAATTATTATTTAAAATATCAAGGAAGTTTGAGTTTCTTTTTAAAAGCTGAAAACATTTTTACTCTTAGTTTGCACAATGAAAAATATTTTTAAGGACAGTGGAAGGAATGGAATGGACAAGCTTTGGAAAAAAAAAAATGTGTACCTACACCTATCAGTAACATTGGGTGTGTTTAAAGAATCTCCTTTTTTTAAAAAAAAAAAATTCTCCCACAGGTTGTCACAATCAGCTATCAGCAATTCATGGAGATAGCCAAGGGGGCGAAGATGTGCAAAGACACCGCAGGGAGCTGGTGCGTCAACTGCTGCTGGCCGGCGGCACCCAGGACGCCTTAGACAAGACCATCGACGTGACGGCATGCTTGGGCGCCTGAGAGGACGTCACGCCGGTGCAGGGTGAAGAATCCACCCCGTGACCATTCCACCGGGGGTGGAACCATCCCGTGATCAAACCACTCCCCTGGCCTGTCTCCACGGGGGAGTGGTTTCATCACGTGACGGTTCCACCCCCCTCGAGGTTGGGGGGAGTACATTCTTCACGTGATGAAACCACCCCCCTCGAGGTTGGGGGGAGTGCATTCTTCACGTGATGAAACCACCCCCCTAAAATGAGGAGTGCATTCTTCACGTGATGAAACCACCCCCCCTGAAATGGGGAGTGCATTCTTCACGTGATGAATCCACCCCCCCAAAACATGCGATTCTACCACGTTTTGACAGCACTATCGAAACCGCAACTGCCAATAATGCCTCTGATGACTGCCAATTACGAACCTGCATCCTGTGAATAGATCGAACCGGGGGGTGCCTTCTTCCCGTGATGGAACCACTCCCCTGGCATATAGCAGGACGGCAGTGTCGTGTACGCCTAGGTACACTGAGCTTTGAATCTCCCGCGCGCGCTCTCTGCCCGTACTTTTCTTTACTCGCGTTCGAGAGTGACCGGGCTAGCCCCGAGTCTGACCACTTGGAATTTCCGGCGCCCGGCGGAAGGGCCCGGAGAGCGCTGCCGCCGGCAGTCGCGGACAAACACCCAAAGGGAGAGGTAAGCCACGCTCTTCATGCACAATTATTGTAGGCTGGTCAGGGCTTGTAATATATATTATCTATCTCAGTAAATACCAAGTGCTATCTAGACCGCCTCCCTATTCTTTCCTCAACTTTCTCATCATTTCCAAACAACCCGGGTAACACGATTACAAAAACATTGGCGCATCGTCCGGTCTTTTATTTTTCCTTTCCGTGCCGTTTTAACCTCCCCGTGCCGCGACTCCCACGTGTTCGCTGTACCGTGGTTTGTAACTTTTCCCTAAGTGCCTATCTCAAAATCTCAGTATTTGTGCTTTGTTTTTTCTTCCTTTTTCAGCAGTGTTGTTTTTTTTTTCTCGTTCTTTTAAAATCAGTGAATATATAAGTGCAGTGCAATGTTTGTGTGTCCTGTCTCTCCAATCCAGCAGTGTTAAGTGAATTTCAGTGCAGTGCAAATTGTTCAGTGTTTTCTAGTGTGTGCGTTTCTAGTGCAAATTCTAGTGATTTCTTTCTTGTCTTAGTGAGTGATTTTTGGTTGTGTTGTGTGTGCGCGTGGCCACGTGGTCGGCTCCCCTCGTGTACCCCCCCCCCCCCCCACCCCCTTCCCTGTTAACTTTTTCCAGTAATTTCCTTTTGCGCGTTCAATTTTGTTTTTGTTTTTCTTCTAAATTCTCGCGTTCTATTTTTAAAAAATTGCATCAAACGTCGTGTTTTCCGGGCGGGAATGACTGATGATACCTCTATTGCTGCCTCATTTTTAAAATCAGTAACGCTAATTCCGTCAGACTTACAACCGGTGCTAGTTTTTGAAACAAATAAACGCTTTTCTTGTGACGACGCAAGGTCTCTCTCAATCCAAATTTGCGACAGCTTCGCGGATTTTCCAAGCGCGTTGCTGACCGACGCCGCTGATTTAAATTGTAGCGAGCGTATCGAGTCTCATGCTGTGAACTCTGAAGTGCCAATAGCTAATTTAACGGTCCACGCCACTCAAGCCTCTCTCTCATTATTGGTAAATACCCCATATAAAATCTTTATTCCCGCGCTCAAATCTTCTCTTTCTGAGCTTATAGTCAAGTACAGTTACGAACGGGTCATTGCAATCTTAACAAAAGCTTTTCAACTTTTAAGTGCTACATTAATTCCCCCTCCAAAAATGTCCGCTCTCCCAAATTCACTTCAGCCCAGCCTTCCCCCATTTGATGAGCTAGACGTAGGCACGTGGTTAAAAACAGCTAAGGAAATGTATTCCAAATTTAAAGTAGAAGCTAAAGACATTCCTTTTTGCCCAACGTATGGTGAAATACACAGAAAAACCGCTCGTCGGTGTAACGCCACTGGAAGAAAAATATGTTGCTTTTGATATGACTTTCAATTGGGAAAATGGTCAACTCATTGAGACAGCCAAAGTTCTTGGTGGTGAGGAAAAACATGACATGAAAGATGACCTTGAGCTTACGAACCTCGACAAGAAAACTAGTGCCGCAAAAAGACGCAGGCGTAAAAAGTTGATTGGGAACAGCTCTACCCATGTTAATCCGTCTTTTGAAATTGTTGATGGTGTTTTACGTGACAAAGTCGACCGGCGACTACGTGTCGTCGAGACGGTACATAAGCGGCCCGTTCGTGACTATCATGGTGGAAAGTTGCTTGATATCCTCACCGAACTTAGCGGTGGGTACTTGCATATGCACGATCGCAGGGTTTGCTCGGTTAGTTTCTCTGCTACGCGCGATGAAAACGTTGATCGCGTGGTAGACATGATCGCGAGTAGTAGCGGCGACTGTCGCAATTGTGAACATCTTGAAAGTGATTGTGACTGCTTCGTCGACAATGTGCTGAATCAAGTCGAGAAAGCCGCGAAGGAAGACGGCGATGCACGTGTGATTAACTTGGTTACGAAACCAAAATGTAAACCTTCCCCCATTCTGATGAATTGTTGCGGAAAAAAGTTTTCTGAATGTGATGACCCCGTTCCGATTCACCCTAATGCCGTCTTGCCCGATTGTGTCCTACCAGAAAACCTTAGACATGGAATTGTTAGTTCTGAGAAAGAGATAATCAATAGATTATCTCACGGTTTTGAAAAACCAGACGCAACCCCCAGTGTAATTGAGGGTGAGGCTGTTCCACTTGATTTGACGTGTGAGGTTCAGAACACTGACAATTCTCAAAATGCGCGGCCGGCGGAGCAACCATCGTCGACACCAGACCAGTTGACATCACGTACATCTGTCATGATACAACTTGCTTTGGCTCGCCGCAACATAGAAAAAGTGATGACATTGCATAAAGGTGGTGGTGATGAATTGAGCGATGTTTTTAACTCGTACTTCATTTCACTAGATGATTCTGAGCTACTTGATTACTATGACTTTGCTGCCGTCGCACTACGTGATGCCGGCGATAGTGGGGCACTGGCATACTGCATGACCACAATTGTGATGGTTTTGTGCACTGTACTATCAGAAAGGAAATTGAAATTTGATGAAAAATTGTGGGAGACAAAATCGCAAAATGCCGGAGATGAGCAGCCCGCAAAACACACCGCCGAATTGCACCTTGCTGATGATAATGACGATGTTGAAATCGAGAAAGATGAACCGTGTGATGATAATTCTTCGTCGCATGAGTGCACTCTCACATTGATTCGCGGTGATGTTATGAGTTCCAACTATCCTATCGCACATTGCATATCCGCTGATGCTGCAATGTCCCTCGGTGTTGCAAAGACTATTGCTGATTATATTGATTCGCATTCGCGCAGCGATGAAAGTGGTGAGCGACAGAGGGTGCGTCAACTCGAGCCGGTCGTTGGATCAGTGCTTATGCGCCGCGTTGGGGGTAAAGTGTTTTATCATTTGGTTACAAAACAGCTAAAGTTCGACAAACCCAGCGTGAGTTCGTTGCAATGTTGTCTGAGAAATCTTGATTACGAGCTGAAGAAATCTGGGTATCATCGTGTTGCTATGCCAGCTATTGCCACGGGGCTGGATAAGATGGAAGCTTGTGATGTATTAACCAGTATTGAGAATCACATGAATGATTGTTGCGTGGATATGTACTACCTGTGTGACAAACCGTTTGACTTTGAATCAAAAGTTATATATAAAGAAAACCCTACAAATGGTTTTACTGGGCAGAGTATTGTGCCACAGGTGTACAGATCTTACGTAACTAAAGACGTTATGCTGCCCGGGGGAATGCAACTGGGTTCTCTGCGAACTACCAGCATCAAGGAGAGACATTCGTTTGATGTTACTAAACGTTTTGAATTCCGTGTCGCACACAATATACGAAGAAAATCAGCTGATCTTTTGTGTAGCACTAAGAAGATGATCAACAACGTGGCATCACTAGTGCGTGGACAGGTATCACATGAACACCACGACATTGCCCCGGCTCAGAAACATTATGACTTTGGTGCACACCTGAAACGTTCGGTTATGCGTCGTGTGAACGAAAAGGCTGAAACTGTTGTAGTTGCTAGTGCCGATTACGCTGAAGATATTGTCGCAAAGAAAGAAGAGACAGTTAAAGATGTTGTGCGTACGCCGGTTGGTTCGCAGGTTGCTAGCAACCCCGACGAAGCAAGCGGCGATGTGCGGTTTAAACATCCGCTACTTCGTTTTGCTTCTGAAACAGACTTCATAGACTGTGGCAACAGTTTGGCCGTAGCAATTGGTGGTGAAAGAAAGATTTGCATTTCCGATGTTGAGGGCTATGCCTTCATGCGATGGCAGATCGGTGCCACCACCGCCAACCAAGATCTGGAGTTCATGCTGACGGAGGCTGCCCGAATTGAGAAAGAGACTGTCTTCGTCTACCGTGAAACAACGGTGATTAGCGCTGCCGCTTTCGTCGATGCATGTAGATTGCTTAAAGATTCAAAGACCCAGTCAAATGCAAGATATATAATTATATCTGATGAACACAAACGTTGGCAGACATTAACGGACACGATTTTTGGTGTGCACATGACGGGCAGTAATTGCGACGCCGGCTTGCCCATTGTTGCGGGTGATGCCAAGAAACAGCTAATTGCTGATATGGAGTATAAACCAGCGTATGTTTGCGGTGACAGTAAACTTGATCACGCAAAGAATGCTATTGTTGAACAGCTGGCTTATTGGAAAGCGTCAAAAAACATTTTTAAGGCTACATTATCAGATATATATGAGAAGTATATCCCACGCCGCAATGGTAATCTAACTAGTGCTGTGACCTCTATACTGCGAACTCTTCCTGACAACGTGTGTGTTTGGGACGCGCAGAAAGAAAAGTATGCTTATCGTGGTAAGAAATCTAAGGATGGACATGTTTTTGGTTACGATGGAAGAAATCTGGTGCCACTCGAGAAATATTCGGGTGAAGCGAGATATATCGTTGTTAGTGATAGTACCATTGTTGATAATTCTGCGCAACTGGCCATGGCCGGTGAAGATTTTGACGTCGATGAATATAGATTGCCTGAAGTTGTGCTTGTTAATGGTGTGCCTGGTTGTGGAAAGACACATTATATCTTGAATAATGCCGACATTCTGAAAAATGATTTGGTTTTGTTTTCCACTAGGGATGGCGCGAATGACTTCAGAAAGAGATTGATGAAAATTCATAAAATTTCGGAAGACGAAATGAAGAAAGATAAGCGTTATAAGAACAACATTCGCACTGTGCATTCGTTCCTGATTAACGACAGTGGCAAAGACTCTTTCCGGAATCTATATATCGATGAGGCCTTGATGATGCACGCCGGTGAAGTCCTGTTGGCGGCGTTGAAGTCGAAATGCAGCAAGATCCAACTTTTGGGTGATCGAAACCAGATTCCATACATAAACAGGATGGAGCTGTTGCAGATGCGTTATTATGACGTAACCTGCCTGGTATCAGAAACACAGAATTTAAACCATTCGTACCGAATCACTAATTCCGTCGCTGCATGGTTAAATGACATGAGCAAGAACAAGAAATTTGGGGTCTACTATAAAGGAACAGTTACAACTTCAAATGAAACCAAGAATGAAATCGCTGTTGTGCACGGTGGTTCATCCGCTGTACCCGGCGACTTTGACGTGGTGTTGACATTCACCCAAGGAGAAAAAGCCGATCTGATTAGGAGTGACCCGAACAGGTTCAATGCAAACAACGTCTTCACTATTCATACATTCCAGGGCAACCAGGCAGAACACGTGGTCGTTTTTCGATCAAGTTTGAGTAAATTAGAATTATACAATTCAATAGCACATATACTTGTGGCACTTACGCGCCATACCAAGAAGTTTACTTACGTAACAGCAGTGACCACGGACGCATTGAGTGACTTCGCACGTGACATTAAAAAATACTCTGGATCACTACTCAAGGAATCATTTAGGTTAAAAGGAGGCCATACAGCCTATGAATGGAAAGTGTCACATGACTTGCCACATCGACCAGTCAGGCAAGTCGTGAAGGATATGGTTGCGCACGCATATATCCCCATGATACGTACGTTAAGAGTGTGGCGTGAGAAGCGTGATGACGTGCTGGGCGCGGAGATGGTCGGTCAATCAATGAATGATCGTTACGAGGTCGCCGAGTTACAGTCATTTATTGACCACGTGCAGCCCGGTGTATCTGTCGTTGACCAGCAGTACGATAGTCATAGGGTAAACCAGTGTTCTGACCTGGCGTTCGAGCTTAATGATGTGACAATCAAAGCTAATTTGTTGCGGAATTATCGTGAGTCAAAATACGACAAGCTAAGACCTGTATTAGTATAGAATGTTTCATGTCAGATGAAATTTTAGTACCTGTTTTTAACGGTTCTGACGAACCCATTATTTTGCCTAAAGGTTATGCCGTTGGCACAATTGATTTTGACCGCAGAAATATTTCCAATTCTGAGATTGTCTCTTTGTCTCCTTCTGCCCTTGTCTCCTGTCTCTCTACTCAGCAAATCTCTCTGTCTGACGATCAACATCTCCCACCTGAAGTTCCGTCTCCATCTAACAAACCTAGTTTGCCGACTTTAGACCACAGTGACCTGTCTCCTCTGCAAAAACAACAAGCTTTGTCGATGTTGTCTAAATATACTGATGTGTTTGGTTATGAGTTAACACCAGGCTCGTTCATTCCTAATATTTACGCTCACTATTTACGCTGAGTTAAAAGAACCTGGTAACTATTTCCGTAAAAATTGGCCATGGAGCTTAGAGCAACAGCGGTTAGCTGACATGCAAGTTAATAAATTACTCAAAGAAAACGTCATTATGGAAACATTTACTAATAATTGTCTGCCTGTTTTTGTTATCCTTAAACGTGGTTCTACTATTGAAAATCCTCAAGGAAGACTTCTTATTGATTGCCGTGTTCTGAATAAAAAGCTTCACGAGTATAAATTTAGACAGACAACAATTGATGACTGCTTACGTTACTGCTCCGACAAATCCATTCTCTCTGTATGTGACATAGTAAGCTATTTCCATACCATTCAATTAACGGAACCCTCTACTGATTTATTGGGTTTTCAAGTTGGCCATCGTCGTTTTAAATTCTTGCGTCTCCCCTTTGGTTTAAAAACTTCCCCTCAAATAGCACAAGCTACTATGGCTTCTGTCCTTCAGGGTCTCCCATTGGTTCACTATGTTGATGATATTATTTCTGGTGGTGCTTCATTTCAGGAAGCTCTAAATTTGTTTGAAAGTATTTTACTCCGTTTCCGTCAGAATAACTTGCTCATTCGCCCTGATAAAACTGAATTGTTTCGTAAAACTGTTTGCATCTTGGGAATGCGCGTCACAGCTGGTGTGTCCGTAAGCCCCGATCCTTCCCGTTTTCGCCCTTTGCTTTCTTTAGAATCACCTAAAACTCCTAAACAGCTTAAATCTTGTGTTTGTTTCCTTTCTTATTACCGTCGATTTTTACCTAATTTTGCCCTTAGAACCAGACATTTGCAAGACATGGCTAACGAGAAAATCACATTTAAGTGGACAGACAACGACCGTGACTTAATACGCAATATGTACAATAGATTACTAGAACATGCAACTTTAGGTCTTTTTAACCCTGCTCTCAAAACTAAATTGCATATTGATGGATCTAAGCTCGGTGTTGGTTCCTTTTTGTCTCAGGCTAGGGATAAATACTATTTACCCGTCGCTTATTTTTCCAAAGAACTACTAGTTACCCAGCGCACTTGGAGTGCTTTCCATATAGAGTGCCTTGCATTTTACCTATCAGTCAAATATTTCGAGAAAGAGTTAATGTTGTTAGAACATTTTACAGTCGTCACAGACGCCTCATCATTAAAGTATTTACTTCAAATGGAAAGCCCTAAAGCTCCATTTGACAGATTTATTGCATTCTTGTCTAAATTCTCTTTTGATTTTGAATTAGTTACCTCAGAGCAAAATAAAATTCCAGACTCCTTATCAAGGCTTCCACAGCCTCCTTCCGGCTCATTCCTCAAACTTCCGGACCAACTGACAACCAGATTAGATTCTATTAATTTGTGTTCCTCGCCTCGTCTCGTCTCCTCTGCCCTTCCTGGCGTCTCTTCTGTCTCTTCTCTACCTAAAGGTGATTTATTACAGGTAAAGACGCGTGCAATGACTAAACAACAGCCCGCGCCTAACATTGTCAATGTACCACCTTCTGTCCCTGCCAGTGTTTCTCCTCCTGTTTGTGTCAGTGACTCTGTTTCTGACCCTGCTTTTGTTCGTGCCAATGTTTCTGCCCCTGTGCGTGTCAGTGCACCAATTTCTGCTCCTGTTTCTGTGAATGTACCTGCGAATACTGGCGCGTTGAGTTCAGCCGACCAAGTTCCTCGTACCTCACAGCCTGTGTGTGATTCCACAAATCGTGGTTTCCTTCCTTTCTCTAGAGTGTCTCTTTGTAAACTCCAACGTCTAGACCCCATATTAGGCCCTATGATGAGTTCCACATTCCTTAATACATTTGACAAAAATAAAGTTCGCAATATTCCTAAATTTAAATTATGCTCAGGTCTCCTTATGACAAACACTAAAGTCAAACGTTTTGTAGTTCCTGAAAAACTAGTTCCGTTAGTCCTTAGAGAATTCCACGATCTGTGTATGCATTCTGGTATTAGAATTATGCAAATCTCCATTTCCAAATTTTACTTCTGGCCTAATATGTATCAAGACATAGCTACCTATGTTAAATCTTGTCTTGCTTGCAATGCTTTCAAATCTACTAACAAGAAATATGGTCCTTTACAACCGCGCATAGCCAAAGATATTTTCTCAGATATAATGATTGATTTTTGCCATGTTTTTACTTCTCGGTCCAAATCTAAATTCACTCATTGTTTATTGGTGACAGACCTCTATTCTAATTACTGCAGTCTTTTCCCATGTAAATCTACAGGCTCCGATGAAGCAATTTCCCATTTAAAAACGTTTTTCTCCCGTTTTGGTGTTCCCCGCACTTTGTACTCTGATGTGTGTGCCGCTACAACTAGTGACGCATTCAAAGAGTTTGCCGATCAATTCAAATTTAATGTTCAGCACGCAGCCAGCGGAGCTCATTGGTCCGTTGGTGCTGTCGAGAGTAACGTTAAACGTTTCTCTACTCCTTTGAAGTTCCTGTTAGACAATAAACTCAAACGCAAAATCAATTGGCACTTGTATGTTCCCTATGTAGAATTTCATCTCAACAATACCCCCCAAGTTGCCACGCGACTTGCTCCTAATGAAATTATTTTTGGCAAACGATTTAACACCCCATTCATGAATCAAACAGTTCCTTTTGATAGTATTTCTCTAAAACGTCGTCTTCAAGTTCTGAGTGAGATTAGAAAAACAGCCGAGGAACGGAAAATCGCGTCCAAAGCTGCTCAAAAATCTATTTACGATCAATCTAGACTTTCTGTTTCCTTCCGTCCTAATGAACCAGTTTGGGTATATTTCGAACGTAAAGCTTCAAAATCTAACCCCATTAAATTACAGAAAAGGTATAGACTTGGTACTGTTGTTAAGAAAATTTCTGATGTTTTGTACACTGTCCGTTTGCGTTCCAACACAGGAAAAGTGTGGCGCAGACTATGTCATGTTGCCCACCTCAAGAAATTTGAACGCAGACCGTCCCGCCTCAATTTAAACAAGAATGTAGTCTTCTTTACAGATGCAGTTGAAAGTAATGTTCCGTCTATCCCTGAGTTTTATGTCGCCGAAGTGCGCCCTACCTTTTGTTCTCTTGTGTACCTTTAATTCAAGTGTGATTTGTAAACACTTCCTATTTCCTCCTTTTATCTGTCTTTGCACTCATCATGATTTTTCTCATTCATTTTTTTGGGCTGTTCCTTCCGTTATAGGTTGGTGTGGCAACAGCCGTGGTTTTCTAGCGTGTATTTGTGACGTAATTAGTATAATGTAGTTTTATTTTTAGGTTAGCCCCCCCCCCCCTTGTTTGTAATGAATTTAGTATTAGGTTTACCTTTGTAAGTTTTACTGTCATGAGTACTGAGATTGCCATAATTAACACGCTGGGCCCGGCGTTTGATCATTCATTTTCCCCATATCATTCCTCACGCATCTTGCCCCCTCGTTCTTGTGGCCTAAGATGTTTCTCTCTTTTTCTCCTGATTTGATGTGTTTTTTTTTTTATTATCTTTTGTGACTTTTCTTTTAATCGCGCGTTGATTTTAATGCCAAGTTAACACTTTATCCGCGCTAAAGCAGATTCAAATTGAACTGCATGATTTTCCAAAGGCCTTAATATTGGAAACTTTGTCTCGTTTATCATTTGTGTTTTTGATTCTACGTTTTATCCTATCTCGGGTTCCCTATCCTTGTTCCCGTCTCTCTCTCCCTCCCCTTCCTATTTCCTTCGTCAATAGCACTTTGTATTTGGTATTCTTTTTTTTACTGTTTAATGCGTTTATTCGTCCTGACCTGACCTGTGTGTATAGAAGTGTGGTTTGCCTGTGTCCCTAATTTTGTCTAAATTCCTGTTGTTTCAGGACCTTTACGCCTGCTTTGCTCTGCTTGAAGTTAAACTTTTCGTAATTTTCCCAGCAATTTCACTTTGAATTTTGCTTACTTTACCATTAATTGCAATTACGCTTGCTTAATTTGACCTAAATTCCTTTTTCTCATTCATCTTAATTTCAATTTTTTTTTCATTATGTCTCCTTGGGTGCTGTCTGTGACTATTCTTTTGGCCGTTCTGCCCTATTCGGCTCCAAATCTTGAGCCTGATATTGTTGAAACTAAAGCCCTGAAATTGACCCCTTTGCCTGCCATGATTGCCAGTGGCATGCACGATGTAATATTCACGTTAAATTTACCAAACATGTCCTCAGTCAATTCTTTTCCTCAGCCCACTAATTTTTCCGAATGCCTCACTGCCGGCCTAGCTGACATGCAGTTGTGTTCTGCGTTCTCTGAAGTTGACAAGTTGAGCATTGAAATCCTTAATGAGCTAATGTCGATCTTCCGTAACTTTCAATCCGGTCTCCGCACTAAGCGTGCTCTTATTCCGCTCATTGGCGACATCTTGCGTTGGGTCGGTGGTTCGGCAACAGAGAGGGAGCTCGATACTGTCATTGCAGTAGTAAATTCCGTAGGTTCGCAAGTTCAGTCACTTCAAAATTCAACGTCTAACTTCATTAACATTTCTAATCACAATGCCGTTCAGTTACAGTCCCTCCACCACACCTTAGAGGTCCGGTTAAATAATTTCTCATCCGCTATTAATATCTTATCTCAACAAATCTCTGCCAGCTCTAGTAGCACGGAGTTCTCAGTTAAAAAAGTCATGGCATCTTCTATGCTCATGTCCAAAATCAATTTATTTCAAACTCATTTATTAACGATTCGCGCCATTTTTGATTCATGCAAAGACAACCAGTTGAGTTCCCTCGCTGTCTCCGAGGCCCGCCTTCGTTCCGTTCTTCTTAGTTTCAATTTATTCGATAGTGCCCTTGTATTAGGTTTTGAATTTTTGTCCCCATATTACAAACTAAAAACTGTCCATTGCTTATTACTGTCTAATAATGTCCTGAAAATTTCTATGTCTGTTCCTGTTTACAAGCCACACATGACCTGGAAAGTCTTCAGTATCTCCCCTTCAAAATTCCTTTGTTCTTCATTAACTTGTTCTATTTTTGACCATAAATTATACTTTGCTTCAGATGGCTTTTCCATCGTAGATTTGTCTCACGCTAAGTCCCTTTTGAATTCGCAAGTCTTTGTTCTTCCCCGCTTTGCTTCCCCCACGGATACTCCCGCGTGTTTAGATGCCCTTTTGCATTCGGTAAATGTACATGAAATAAGAAATGTGTGTCCTCTGAAATGCTCTTATACAGCTGAGTCCACTGTTTTACCACTTAACTCTACGTCTTTCGCTATACTGAATCCAGTTAACCAGGTCCAAATTATTTGCGGCATGAAAATTGTACATACCTTAAAACCCGTTACCGACGGCCGTTATGAACTTTCCCTACCGTGTGACTGTACGGCCCAGGATGGTGCAAACATCCTCGTGCATACGTCCCAATTTTGCGACGGCCCCCAAGAGGTCAGTGTGCAGACTGACTGGGCCGGCGCTAACTTCGAGCCTGTGCACATCTTTGTCCCTGTCCATCGCGTTCCCTTCGCTCTGCCAGAGAACGTTACTCTTCCTCCTCTCCGTCTGGTCACTCCCGCACCCCTACCATCGGGATCCATGTGGACAGACCTGCCCACCTATGGGAGTGGCAAGGCAGAAATCATAGCCTGGTTCGTCCTCATTCTCGGTTCCGTTGTGGGTCTTGTCTTTTGGCTGGAAGCGAAGTTCACTTTCTTCTCAGTCTTGGGACGGGGCCTAACGTGTGGGCGTGCTGTGTTGTCAGCGTTGCCTCCATCAGCACCACAACAGCCGCCATCACCAACGCCATCATCAGCGCCTTCTTCTCGACCGCCATCTCCAGCGCCTCGCCGATCAAGAGCTAATAGCACAGAAACACTAAATCTACAACATCAAAACATCTTACGGAAATACAGAGAACTATCCAAAAGTGCATTTTCTTTAAATAAAGATCAGTCACATGTCTAGATTCTTGCGCTGGCGTGACATTCGAATCCGCTAGTGATGCTGTCCTATGTTCCTTTTCTGGTTTTTGTTTTTATGTGTTTCAATGTGCTCCTGCATTTTTCTGCAATTCCATGTACAAGTAACTTTGCCCTAATTTGCCTTACTTCATTTGTCCTTTGAATGCCTGGATTCAACAATAAAGTTCGATTCAATTGTCTGCTTTTTCTCTTCTTTTGCCGTGTTCACAAAAATTGTAATTTTTTTTCTCTTTTTTTGTTTGCCTTTCTAAATAAAAACTTGTAATATTGCACCTTGAGTATCCCGTGGTTGAGCTTTGCTTGTAAATAAATACATTTTCAATTTGTTCTCCTTCAATTAATTTGTCCTTCTTTACAGGTTCATGTTGGCTTTAAATACTGTTTTACTTTGTACAAACATTTACCCATTGATTGATTTGTTCTCGTTTGAAAGAAAAAACTTTTTGTTCCTCTGTGTTTACAATTTTTTGTACCTGTTCCCCCTGACCAGACCATTCACTTTTATTTTTGTAATTAAACATAATACACTGTTGAAAAGCGTGGTTTACCAATTCCTCTAAATTTGTAAATTCAATTAATTTCTTTCTAACCGCCGAATGCATTTCACTTATCAGTCATTGACTTCAATTAACTTCCTTCTTTCATTCAATTTCAATTTTGCTTTCATTCACTTTGATTCTCGGGGACGAGAATTTTTTTCACACGCCGCGGTTGTCGTGTACGCCTAGGTACACTGAGCTTTGAATCTCCCGCGCGCGCTCTCTGCCCGTACTTTTCTTTACTCGCGTTCGAGAGTGACCGGGCTAGCCCCGAGTCTGACCACTTGGAATTTCCGGCGCCCGGCGGAAGGGCCCGGAGAGCGCTGCCGCCGGCAGTCGCGGACAAACACCCAAAGGGAGAGGTAAGCCACGCTCTTCATGCACAATTATTGTAGGCTGGTCAGGGCTTGTAATATATATTATCTATCTCAGTAAATACCAAGTGCTATCTAGACCGCCTCCCTATTCTTTCCTCAACTTTCCTATCATTTCCAAACAACCCGGGTAACACGATTACAAAACAGCAGGGGGTGCCTTCATCACGGGATGGAACCACTCCCCTGGCATAGCAGGACGGCAGGGGGGTGCCTTTATCATGGGATAATTCCACTCCCCTGACATAGCAGGATGGCAGGGGGGTGCCTTCTTACCGTGATGGAACCACTCCCCTGGCATAGCTGGACGGCAGGGGGGTGCCTTCTTACCGTGATGGAACCACTCCCCTGGCATAGCAGGATGGCAGGGGGGTGCCTTCTTACCGTGATGGAACCACTCCCCTGGCATAGCAGGACGGCAGGGGGTGCCTTCATCACGGGATGGAACCACCCCCCTGGCATAGCAGGACGGCAGGGGGGTGCCTTCATCACGGGATGATTCCACTCCCCTGGCATACCAGGACGGCAGGGGGTGCCTTCTTCCCGTGATGGAACCACCCCTACGTCTTTTTACTTTGCCTGCCTATGATCGGCTCTACTGTGGCGTAAACAACATTTTTGTAACATATTTTTGTTTTACCGAGGAAATTTTCTAATTCAGAAATAAATAAATATTCAGTGCCATTGCATTCAGTGCAATAATATATGAGGGTGCCCCCCGGGAACTTCACGTCAACTGCACCCATCTCCCATCCCAGGCCTGGGTGTAGCAATGATATTGGCGATTATGTAGGGAAAGACATCACGGACTTTGAAAAGTGCCAGCTGCTGGAAAATCCGTGGCAGCCACCGGAAAATTATGATTTCCCGTTCTCCAGCCATAGTGGACGAAAACGTCATGTAAACCACAGGCACCTGAAAGATTACGAGCTATGGCTTGTACTTTCTCACTCCAAGCGGGGTCTGTTTTGCAAGTACTGCCCGTGGTTTACTGTTGGACAAGTGGGCGGGAAAAATAAGTTCGTTTCTCTTAAGAAATTAGTCACTGAGCCCCTTTACAATTTCAAGGACCTGACGGGAAAAAACGGCGATTTAGTTTCTCATCAAAATACTCAGTATCACAAGGCAGCTGTTCAGGGGGGGGCATCTGGCGTCAGTAAAGGAAAATAGAGAGCGCTTAGCTCCTATAATAAAAGCTTTATTATTCTGTGGTAGGGGGTACTTCGCCTGATGGTCGATTCTGGTGACACTAACCTAAAGGAGCACTTGGACAATGCCTCAGCTCGGGCTACTTATATCAGCAAAACGTCCCAAAACCAGCTAGTTCATTGTATCGGCCAGGAGATTCTAGACGTTATCATGGTAAAAGTCCGCAAAGCCGTCTTGTACTCAATCATCTTCGATGAAACTACCGATTTGTCCCAGAAATCACAACTGTCGTTAGCCATCCGGTACGTTACTCAAGAAGGTACTGTCCACGAAGACTTTGTTGGGTTTGTAGATGCTTTCGCAGATCTAGATCATGCAAGAGAGGACAATGACTACGAGTCTGACGAAGGGGAATGGGACGAGGCACGCCGGGCCACTCGAGCGGAAGATCCCGAAAAAGAGTTGAAGCTTACGGGAAAAGCCATAGGACAAATCGTCTTGCGCATTCTGCGCAAGTTGAAGCTGCCACTGGAAAAGTTAGTCGGAATTGGCACGGACGGATGCACTGTAATGACATCAGAAGCAAAGGGTGCGGTAAGCGAGATTCAGAAAGAAGCTAAAAATGCGCTCCGTACACCGTGGAGGAAATTTTCTAATTCAGAAATAAATAAATAGTGCCATTGCAGTGCAATAAGTCAAAAGTAGCAAGATATGAGGGTCACTTGCCCCCCGGGAAGGGGTGTGGCGGGGGGGGGGGGGAAGGGGAGGCGAGTAAGTGATAATTGTCTGGGGCGCCTGGTAAGCCTGGGGTCGGCTGGGTGCGGTGGGTGCGCCAGAACACGGTGGTTCTATGTCGAGACGGTGCCTTGGACTGCCTACAACGTCTGTGAGGCGTTACGTTGAAAAGTTAGAGCAAAAGCAAAAGAAAAGTGATAAAAATGAAGAGGATTCCTTAGACATTCCTGTTCTAAGTGGTAAGTGCTTTTCTTACTATACCGCGCTAATCTGGCTATACGCTTGAATACAGTGAATGATCCTACGATTTTATGAACATACTTTATATTCCTTTATTTTTGTTTAGACCAACTAAATAAGGACTCTGATGAAGATTCTGGTGAAAGTGACAGTCATCAAGACAGGCAAGAGCAAGATGCCAAAGACAGGACAGACTATAATAACGATTTCGACGAAGACCATGACCAGGGCCAAATCGAGCGAAGCATCCCTCTGCGAAATGGCCATAATTGCCCACCAATTCTGATCATCAATGCCAACCGTCGGCCAATCCACCTTAGTAATACGTGTGCGATTGATTCCCTTGTCCACATTTTGGCTGACGCTTCCAGAGGGTCTGCCAGGTACAGATCAAAATTAATTTCCCGAAATGATGACATCTTAGAGCTGATCAAAACAATCGCTAAAGAAGGACCATCACAAAAGGCATACGAACAGAGAGCTCAGGTCATTTTCAAACATTATGGACCTACTCGGCAGGGTAGGAACAAAGAAATACGGGTAATCTTGAAATGTGTATTTTTTTTAAATCAGAGGACTGATCCCTAAATGATCTATTTTCAAATTGGCAAGAGTTAGGGAAGAAACAGTTATTACCTGTTGATTTTACGTGCATCATGAGTCGAAAACCACCGTTTGTCAAACATCAGGGGATAGTAGGTTTTTCTTTGACTTTCGTATGTTTTGGTTTATTGTTATTTATGTATGTAGGAAAATGCACCAACGTTTTTGTCTTTAGAGTGTAGTCATTCACTTAGGGTTCAGTCCATTAAATCAGTTTTGCTAATGGTGTTATGAACGTTACAATAAATGTTGGTGTTGTATTGCGTTTAGATAAACTGCAACATGAATATGAATGGCCTGGCAGGGCTATTTTCCGGAGTTCCAAGTGCCATGGAAACCCGAGAATGCTCTGGCAGATCGTGTCCTAAACCCCGATCAGAGGTGGCACGGCCCGTCATCAGTATGCAGGCAACCGTGGATGACCTCGAGGAGATCGAGGAGAAACTGAAAGCGTGGGAGGCAAAAACTGCACAAGGCACATGCCACGTACATGTCACTGACTTTGGAGAAGATGTTGTCTTCTACGACAAAAAACTAAGGTTCTGCCAATTGATTTAGTATCGTGATTTTGGCTTCTGTTTTTCGTTGCATGTTGCACTAACGTCTTCTTTTAAATGTCAGATGTAATGGCAAGACTCTCATCAAGAGACAAATTCATGGAGACCATTTGCTGCTGGAATTAATCGACAGGAACAAAGAAAAACTAACTGAATGCACCCTTGATTTGGGACACGTCCCTAAGGTGTTACGTGTTGGGGGAAAAGTTTTTTATCTACGAGGAGTGGTGGACTATGTTGGTGGACGAACAGCAAGTAAATCGTCGATAGGCCACTATAGGGCTAATGTTCTTCTAGGCAATGAATGGATAAGATACGACGATCTCAGGGAAGTTGTAGCAGATGTGCCACCCAGTGAGGTTCTAAGGGCTCACCTTGTCATTTATACAATTTAAGTTAAATTTCCAATGCATCCGACTTTACTAGTCTTTTTACATTTCCACATTTTTTTATTTAAGGTGTTGTGACCCATGTAGGAGCTGTGTGATGTGTAACCATTTTGATACTTGTATTTTAATTTTATTTTTAAAGTGTGATCTCTGTCTTTTACTGCTGTGTTGGGCTTTTCAATATGTCAATAGGCCACTATAGGGCTAATGTTCTTCTAGGCAATGAATGGATAAGATACGACGTTCTCAGGGAAGTTGTAGCAGATGTGCCACCCAGTGAGGTTCTAAGGGCTCACCTTGTCATTTATACAATTTAAGTTAAATTTCCAATGCATCCGACTTTACTAGTCTTTTTACATTTCCACATTTTTTTATTTAAGGTATTATGACCCATGTAGGAGCTGTGTGATGTGTAACCGTTTTGATACTTGTATTTTAATTTTATTTTTAAAGTGTGATCTCTGTCTTTTACTACTGTGTTGGGCTTTTCAATATGTCAATACTTTTATTTAATGAATCTGCATCATGGCTCGTACAGTGACGTACCTGGCCATGACTTAGTTATCTTGTGTCCTTGATGTGCAATCGAAGTTATACATCGATTATATTTTTATTTTGAACTCTTGTGGAATGTTTAATACATGTAGAATAGGAATAAACAAGTGAAATTTACCTAGCATTACTAAATTCTTCTTTGACCACTTAAAAAGAAAACTCGAAATGGGTGTGTGATACTACATCTGTCACATATTAAGGGCGGAGCGGTTGAATCCTATGATGAAGGGACCCCCTGCCGTCCTGCTATGCTAGGGGGTGCAATCATCCCACACGGCAAAAAGACGTCGAATATACATATATTAGACGTCTTTCGATAGACGGAATTAAGTCTAATAGACGTCTAGCTCGGTCTATCCGTAGACCATCTAACCAATGTCTAATGGCCAGTTTTGCAACGTCTATTAGACGTCTACTGGGTCTAATTCAACTAGTAAGTCTAGATGCAAAAATTAAGTATTTCCGCAGTATTGAACCCTTGACCTTCCTCTTTCGATTTCGGTATCAACGAGCCATCGAAAAAAAACTGGTTTGTTTCGACATAATTTAAAAGAGCGGCATATCAATTAGGCATGTTGAGTTTACTTACGTTACCTATATGTTATTCACAAATCAAAAATTTATTGTGAATAAGACTGGTAGGCAGGCACCTTCGACCACGCAGTTATACGAACTGCCTGAAGGCGGACGTCCTCGGATCAACCTCACAGGAAAAGTGGACGAAGGAAGCTCCGGAGCCTAGGCTAACGCCCGCATGTATCAGCCGCGTGTAGGATTCTGTAATGCTCTTAAACCATGCGAAACTGCTCATTTCGGATGGGGAAAATGGTAGAACCGGTTTCAGGAGTTCACATACTATCCAACGTGATGCTTACATGGCTCAGAATCCCAATAGGACGTCCAAAACATAGGGAAATACGAAAAAGCACAGCAACATCCGACACTGACGCCATCTAGCGGGAAGAAGTTCAGAACCCCTCTACCATCGATATGGATCATATTTTTCGAACGGAACCACTCAAACGGTGTGTTCGTCAATAAATAGCCATTAAATTTTTCATTTTTTCTGAAATTTGAACACTGATTTTTCTAGCTCCAATAGACGTCTTTACGAAGACATAGTATAGACCGTCTATAGATGTCTATCCGTAGACGTCTTTCAGTATAGAGACAGTGGACCGTCTACAGACTGTCTATGCAATATCTAACGATAGATATAGATGTGTTAGATGTTCTGAAGACCATCTATAGATATCTATAGACGTCCATATACCTTCTAGATATTATAAAGATGGTCTATCTGCGTCTATAGACGTCTATTTGCTGTGTGGGATCCCGTGATGTAGGCACCCCCTGCCGTCCTGCTATGCCAGGGGAGTGGTTTCATCACGGGAAGAAGGCACCCCCTGCCGTCCTGCTATGCCAGGGGAGTGGTTTCATCACGGGAAGAAGGCACCCCCTGCCGTCCTGCTATGCCAGGGGAGTGGTTTCATCACGGGAAGAAGGCACCCCCTGCCGTCCTGCTATGCCAGGGGAGTGGTTTCATCACGGGAAGAAGGCACCCCCTGCCATCCTGCTATGCCAGGGGAGTGGTTTCATCACGGGAAGAAGGCACCCCCTGCCGTCCTGCTATGCCAGGGGAGTGGTTTCATCACGGGAAGAAGGCACCCCCCTGCCATCCTGCTATGCCAGGGGAGTGGTTTCATCACGGGAAGAAGGCACCCCCCTGCCGTCCTGCTATGCCAGGGGAGTGGTTCCATCACGGGAAGAAGGCACCCCCCTGCCATCCTGCTATGCCAGGGGAGTGGTTTCATCACGGGAAGAAGGCACCCCCCTGCCGTCCTGCTATGCCAGGGGAGTGGTTTCATCACGGGAAGAAGGCACCCCCCTGCCATCCTGCTATGCCAGGGGAGTGGTTCCATCACGGTAAGAGGGCACCCCCCTGCCGTCCTGCTATGCAAGGGGAGTGGTTTCGTCCCGTAATGAAGGCACCCCCCGGTTCGATCTATTCACAGGATGCAGGTTCGTAATTGGCAGTCATCAGAGGCATTATTGGCAGTTGCGGTTTCGGTAGTGCTGTCAAAACGTGGTAGAATCGCATGTTTTGGGGGGTGGATTCATCACGTGAAGAATGCACTCCCCATTTTAGGGGGTGGTTTCATCACGTGAAGAATGCACTCCCCCAACCTTGAGGGGGTGGTTTCATCACGTGAAGAATGCACTCCCCCCAACCTCGAGGGAGGTGGAACCGTCACGTGATGAAACCACTCCCCGGTGGAGACAGGCCAGGGGAGTGGTTTGATCACGGGATGGTTCCACCCCCCGGTGGAATGGTCACGGGGGTGGTTTCATAACCCTACACCGGCGAACGTGTACCGCTCCAACTACCTGCTGCCAGGCCGACAGCCCTGCCCCCGGAACGAAGCCGACCCAGACCGGACACGCCCCAGGGCAGCCATTCGGGCCGAGCAGAGAAAAGACGAATCCCTCAAAGATCTCATTAACTCTTTGCTCGATGGACCTGAATCGGGAAGAAACCCAGACTATGCGCTGGACTTCGATGGAGTACTATGTAAATTAAGGAAGGCAGGGGACCAGAAGGATAAAATAGTGGTACCGCAAACCATGGAAAATAAGGCGTTATCAGTAATGCATGAAAGCCCCATGGCTGAACATGCAGGGATAAAGCGAACCTATCAAAGGATTCGTAAAGAGTTTTTCTGGAAATCGATGTATACGGACGTTCAAAGGTTCTGCGCTCAATGCGACTCATGTGCTCAGCGGAACCCTGACCACCGTACGAAGAAAGCTCCGTTGCGTAGATTTCCAGAGACTCTGGAGAAAGGGGACACCTATGGAATGGATTTCGTGGGACCACTAAGTTTGTCAGAAAGGGGTAATCGATATCTAGTCGCTTGCATCGATATTGCGACTAGGTACTTAATAGCAGTACCTGTGGCCGATATAACAGCTCAAGTAGCAGCAGAAGTATTTCTAGAACATGTAGTGTGTAAGTTTGGGGCGCCGAAGCGCCTCATCACTGACAGAGGATCTCAGTTCTTGTCAGAGATGAGGGCGGAACTGATGAAGATGTTGGGTATACGCCATTGTATTACTACTGCATATCATCCCGAAGGAAACTCCCTCATTGAGCAAACTCACTTCACTATCATTAAAAGTATCGCGCAATTTATTAACGATTCCGGAGACAACTGGGATCAAGATCTTAAGTTTTCCTTATTTGCCTATAATTCATCACCTCATTCCGCCCTGGGCTGGGAGAGCCCAGCCTTCCTGCAATACGGTGTGGACCCCAGGATGCCATACGCCGGGCTATTGCAGACTCAACGAATAGAGTATTCCGAAAGTCCGCAAGCCCACATCAGAGGGCAAATAGTCCGAGCCCTGAAATTGGCACACGAGGCTAATCGCCGTGCCGTAGAAGCAGGGGCAAAGCAATAGAATAAGAAAACGGCCCCCATTAATATTACCGTAGGGGATAGGGTATTCCTAAGTAATAAATCTAAGAAAAAGGGGGAAAATGAGATTAAGACAAACCATATTTTATCTGTCAACAGGGAATTTAGAAAATGGAAGCCAAGTGCCCAAGCCAGGGGGTCCCACGGATCTCCATGCCCATTCTAAAAGCACTTCGTTACATGCAGGAACTAGCATTAAGGTCGGAGTCCCACGAAATATGGACAACCGACCCGGTCGCCAGCTCAATGAAAAATTTATACAATGCGTACATTGACCTCGTGTCTTGTGGGCACTCGTGCTTAGCAAGAAAGGCTGTAGAGCCTGTTATGCAATATTTGGAGAACGACATACAGTTCGAAATAAAATTAGAAGATAGGAAGGAAATATTAGAATTTATTTACGCTTTAGGAAATGATCATCTAAATTTTAATGGGAAATGTGATGGATTCGCCCCGCAAGGAGCTTAATAAATAAGATTTTTTTTTTGTGTTTTTTTTTTGTATTAATAAATAACGATATACTTTGTTAATAAACAAAGTTTTAAAGGTGGGGGGGGGGGTATAATATTCATTATAATTTTCCTTCCTATCTTCTAGTGACACTGTTAATACCGCCTTAGAACGTAAGAAGTATGTATATTCAAAAAAAAAAAATCAATAATAGTGTTAATCAGAAATACATTTTCATAGCCCGTAAGTTTAAGCTAAATTGTGCATTTGGTAGTGTTTATGATTTCAAGCAGACCTGTTTTGCCCACCGGCACCTGCAACAGCACCAGAGGTCGGCTGGGTTCCTGGGATTGTTTAAGCAGGGACGGTTCTCGTGTTCCAGTTTGAAACACTGCACCTCCTAGCAGGTTACCATTCCGTTCCAGTAACTTCTGGTAACTTCTAGTGTTTTGCCTACCACCTGCCGCAGCACTGAGGGTCAATTTTGGCACTGTAACTTAGGTCAGGGGGTTGTTTCAGCAGGGCTCGGTTTTTATGTTCAAGGTTGAAATTCCACACCTTTAACCAGTTTGCCCTCCCGTTCGTCTCTCGTTCCCGTTCCTATATGTCCATGTTCGAAATACTGCAACCTCTAGCAGTTGGCCCTCCCGTTCCAGTGCCTGTGATAAATGAACCCATTTTATGTTCCAGAAGCGGCCGTGCCACAAATATTCAGTCCAAGAGGACCAGTTCCTGTTCAAAAGCTTTGCAAACCACAGCGGTAAAAAAGCCGCATTGCAGAGTGTCACCAAGGTATTTGCATTAATTCATTATCTTTTGCTGCAGCGTGTGCAAGCAGGTATCTTACAATTTTTAATATTTCAGGATTTTAACAAAAAATTTGAACTTGACCAAACTCCAAACGCCCTTAACCTTCATTTCAAGAAGATCAGAGGTAATGAATCTCGGTTCAAGGCAGCAACAAGTCAGCTGGACGATGAGGAGGTAGAGAAGATCAGAAATTTCTAAAGGTGCTCCCACAATGTTGTCATGACATGATTTCGAGTGATGTCGCCCCCAGATCGTGGGGAGTGACATAGTATGACATGGTACCTTTTTAGCCGTTTTTTCACTTATTATCTTCAAAACTCAAGGAAAATTAGTAAAATTTGATACTCTGAGTTTAGCGGCGTTGCCATTTCGTTGCAAATACTGCCTTGTAACCCCAACTTTCCTGCCAAACAAGCTTGACATGGCTTGTCATGAAACTCCATGCGAACGGTACAACGAAACATATCACGTGTTTTGTGACTGGCTCGCAAATGCCACTGATTCTGTCAGTTCTGAAAATAAAAAATAAACTATATTCCAACAAGGATCTCGGAACATTCTATTATTTTTCCGCGTTTATCTTCAAACATCAGTTGTTGGAATACTTTTCCCACCGCGGTTCCGCCGTTCTCCGCCCGTAACTGCGATGCGATAGGCGCGAAGGTAGGCCGCACTGCCTTCTCGAGCTTGGCGCGTATCTTTGACGCCTGCATTGTTGCGAGTTTGAAACCGGTACAGCAGTGCAACGGTTCTCGCTAGAGAAATCTGTCAAGAGAATCTTGTTTCATTCGTCGCGGTACCAGTTGTACTAGAAGTACCAGTTCAACATTAAATTACATTATCGAAGATTGAAATAATTGTGCCGGTAAGTATTAGTGGTTTCTTCTGTTAAGCGCAGATGCGCTTAATAATTAAGGAGGGCGGGGAGCCGATCATTTCACCTGTCGCGTCGTTTCTGGCTTGTCTCTGGTTCTTTGAAAAATGTTAAAAGCACCAGCTATACAGAGTGGTTGTTTATTTATTTAATCAAAGAAAGTGCTACAACGTTTGTGCTAGAGTCAACCGTTACGATATACTTTGTTAATAAACAAAGTTTTAAAGGTGGGGGGGGGGGTATAATATTCATTATAATTTTCCTTCCTATCTTCTAGTGACACTGTTAATACCGCCTTAGAACGTAAGAAGTATGTATATTCCAAAAAAAAAATCAATAATAGTGTTAATCAGAAATACATTTTCATAGCCCGTAAGTTTAAGCTTAGACATAGTCGTAAGAAGTAGGTTAGAAAAAATTCTATGGCAGAGCTAAGGCCTACTGACGGGAGGCCATACAAAAGGAGGAGGCGGGGGCGTGGCATCAGTCGCTTCTATCTCTTAGAGGACTGCCCGTGCCACTTCCCCGGGATTTGTGTCGGTTGTGGACGTACTATCCGTCGCCTGAACAACCCACTTAGGTGGTGTTGTCCGGGATGCCGCACCCACTCCCCACGGGCTTGGGTTAGCCCTATCTGGGTGACAGGAGCGGAGCGTCAGGAGTATCTGGCGCTCCGACGTCGCCTGGCCTCCGTTACGCCATGTAACAAAGCCTTCGGCGATAGGGTCTGCTCTGAGGGTCGCGTCTGCCGTTTCAGCCATCAGACGGCCAAAAGATCTTGCAACACAGCAATTTTTTGGCGCCTCCCCTAGATCCGTCCGCCTTTGACACTGCTCCAGCCCGTCCTCCCGTAGCTATAGTGCGGCCGTTTCAGGAAGGGCAAGCCCGGGCGGTGCCTGGTCTGGGAGAGCCAAAGGAAGAGGAGGAAATCGCTATAGTAGCTGAATTTCCTCCCGGGCCTCGGGCCGAGGAGGGCCCGTTGGCAAGGGGCGTCCCTGTGAATATGCCTCCGGCGGTACCCTTGGCGGCTCCCGGGCCGCACCTCCCGGCAGCGCCCAATCCTGCCAACGGCGGGGATTCCGATTATGAATCGGAAGGTGAGGTGGTAGTTCTCGATGGGTAAATCGGAACGCTGTCTCACGAGCAGGCCGGAGATCTGAGTGTCTATTTCTCCGACTTGCAGGCCGACCGAGAGAAGTCGATCAGCCAGCACCACAGCCGCCCAGTCGAGTGGTCGCTTCTGACTTCTGAAACCTTTGAAGAAGCAATAGTTAGAAGGGAGGATGATGCGTCGGGAAAGTGAGGACTTCAGTGACGAGGAAAAGGACATCATGAAGGGGCAGGGGAATCCCTCGGGAAGCGTCTTGCCGGATAATAACGAATCAAGAACACTTAGGGGTCTTCTTGACCGGATTAAGTACGGGGACTCGGGGATAGGGGGAGACACGGCCTCGGGCGGGGTTAAGCCCTCCGAGAACCCGTCGGGAGGGGCAGGTGGAGCGCCAGGCCTAACCTTTGGGGACTTCCTACGCAAAGGCGCGAATACATCCACTCCCATAACGATTTCCTCTCAGGTAGGGACCATCCCGAAACTAGCTAAGTCGGCACCCGTTCCGACATCCCTTCCGGAAGTAAAGGGGGGTTCGAAGGGTTCGTGTTTGCCCTGAAATTAGCCGGACCTCACCCGATCTGCCACATTCAAGCTATCGAAACGGAACACGCTGGGATCTACGTATTGGAAGACGTAGGTGCAGGATTGTATTTTCAGAGGGCAGAAGGGGGGGGACACCTGTACGCAGACACTATAAATTACTTTAACTCCAAATTCGTATATTTAGGGTTTCAAGCCCGACGGGACGTCATACATCTCTATCGGCACACCGCCTATCAACGCTGATTGACCGAGAAATGTTGAGGAATCGCCTGTTGCTGGCTTGACTAGCGCCGGAACGAGTTAGCATTCTCATACACGATCAGCCAGGTGTAATGGGAAGAATTTCGGGAAACGTTCTTTTTGTGCTAAAGTGTCGAGCCGTGTCAGTAGAGCCAACAGGGAGCCCCACCTGCTGGCAGGAAGAGCCGGTAACCTTTCAGAACCAGTCGTATTTTGTACAACCCAGCACCCGAGTTTTGGTTCAGCAAGGAGTCCAGGTCGATTGTAATCCGCTTACTCCGCCGGAATTTCTACGAGCCAAGGGGAAACCTCTTGCAGTAACCCGACCCCAACAGGAGAAACATCATCTTCTCGAAGAAACGCCAGTCGATCAGAAAACTTCGAACGAGTGTATCAGAGGTTACTGGAAACCGCCAAAGGGGCGGCAGAGGGACCAATCAAGAAAGGACTAGCTCATACTAGGAACACCAAGGAGTACGATCCAAGAAGACCGGGGTATTTTGATTAAGGGTAGGTTAGTGACCATATTTTTAAGAAGTACGTGTTCGAAATCCGTCCTCACTCGAGTTCGGATAGAGCGGGGACACCATAAGTTGATACAACAGGAGAGTTCCGTGCTGACACTGATGTGAAATATTTGCACCCAGCCAAGTGTTCTCTGGCTCCGGTATACCGAGCGGGTGGATTTCTAGCACGCACTATTAGATATAAGGGACTGTAGAACTAGAAGCCATAAACAGATTTTGAGAAAATTGTTTATGACTTGTAAGGGGGGAGGAAATGTTATGCCAAATTTGATATTTGACATTAACATGTGCCAGATGTGGGAGAGAGGGGGACGGTAATGCCGCGACCGGGGCTTGGGCCGAGGACTCGTTGTAGCTACGCCACCGCCTGCACCCTGGAAAGCGGACCGAGAGCTCGGGGCCGGACGCATTTTTAATTGCCAAGTGTTGATGTAGAGCTGGCGTTCGAGGTGCGGACCGGCAGTCTCCAGTGTTGCCAGAAAAGTAGGCAAAAAGTAGCCCAAACACACGGGTGTCAAGATTGTGCCTACCTACGCCTGCCTACTAGGCAACATGAGGTTACGGCTGTTAGCAATGTGCCTAGTAGGCAAGCGCAGGTAGGCACAATCTTGACACCTGTGTGTTTGGGCTACTTTTTGCCTACTTTTCTGGCAACACTGGCAGTCTCTGTCGCTCTTCAGCGGTATTAGGGCAGGTGGAGGGGCCGCTGCGGATCAGGCAGAGACAGCCCGGCGTTGACACGGATATGAGAGGTGGCCGTGCTATACCTGGGCGAGCAGGGACCGCAGCGGCCAGCGAAACTGGGCTGCCCCGGCGTCAGCAGGGCCGCTGGCGCCTGGGGACGCCGGCAGGGGAACCGAGAGGGACGAGCCGGCGTCCTAAGCGGTAGGGCAGCCTCTTGTCAAGCCAAGAATAACAACAGGCGTGGTGACAAGCAATTCGGCGACACTCGGAGCAGTCGAGAGGAGCCGGCCGGGGACAGCAGGCAAACACCAACAGAATGCCCTGGCGCCCCTGGGGGTGGTCACTAAGCACGCAGTACTGTGTGAATTTGCGTGGGTAGGGATCACCCTGGGAGGAGTCAGGGGGGGAGGACTACGCGGCAATGGAATTCGGAGAGCGACTTCTTGGAAAGGAAGTGACGTAAATCTTGGGGGGGCCGGCCGGGATCGACGGCGGAGGGCGGAAAATGCCAAGCTCACACTGGCGCTTCCGGTCCGGCCCCGGTCAGGATGAGTAGCGCCTCGATACGTCCACCGGGAGCAGCGAGGAGGCACTCTTGTGCGAGCTGAAAATAATACTAGCGGCACCCGAGTGTCGCCTCGCGCATCCCGGGTAAAAGTGACGTGGGGCTGGGGAGAGCGTGGAGCGGGACGGTTCAAGGAGGGTAGGGTACGTCCCTAAACAGGTAGCGTCCTCACTGAACCACGGCACGGCCGGTTCTTGTTCAGGTGCGTGATTCAACCGGAAGCAAAGGATTACACCAGGCTGGACGGTAGGACGACCCGCGGAGGAACACCACCTGTCGATTAACGAAGGCAAATCCTGCCACGTGCCGACCGATCACGCCGCGGCATGAAGCGTGTCCACTGTCCTGCTGCGCAGGGGGGCCGCAGGCTCCGGGAGCGAGCCCGGCCGAGCAAGGCCCTGGGGTCCGTCACGCCGGGGCGGAGGCTGTGCACGCCGCCTCAGCTCGCAGCACCGGCCCCAGCCGTAAACGCTACAAGCTGGTGACCTCCTCCACCGTGAAGAGGGATCCGCTCGTGGCGCACCTTTCACACACGCTACAGGATAAGCACTACACGCTCAAAGAGCCACAACCACTAAACGGAGAGGAAGGCAAGGGCCTCCGCAATAAGCTGGTCTGGGGACTCCTAGCAGCTGATGCGAGCGTCGCTATGCACTCCGATACCGATACTGAACAAGAGGCAAACCGAAGATCTAAGAGGGTGAAGAGGTCTTGAATTTTGACAAGAATATGCATTTGAGTGTGTATTGATTATTATTGCTTACTTCATTGCTGCTCAATTTCTGAACACGGGAACTTTTAATATTCGCAGGTTCAGCTTTTTGAAAGCCAACAATTATTTGTGAGTCCAGAGATGTCGGCAATTATAAAAACAAAAACTGATGGGCATCCATGGCGTCGACATGTAGATGTCATTCTCACGGAAATTTACCGTGACAATTTGAAATGGCTTGCCAGCAGTGGCAAGCGGGGCAGTGTGGGAGTCCATCCCACGATTAAAAGTGGACTGTTAAGTAAGATCATAAACTTCCAAACATTAATATTTTTTCATTGGCACATTCACTAACTTAACTTTCTCTTTTCCTCTCTGTTCCCCATAGAACTTGCTCAGAAACTTGATCCGTCAGTTGTAAAATCAGAGCTTAACAACCATATAAATGACTTGGCTGGGAATAGGAGAGCTTCTGCGAAGCGGTCTTTGAAGAACAAAGCTCAGATAGGTGCTAAGCGAGTCTGCAGTCCTTCACCAGTTCATGCAGCTCGGGGATCTGTATTGAGTTTTGCAGGTTTGTCTCAATTTAGAACATTTCCCTGCCTTTTGACTCTGTTCACGGCTATTTCGCCGTGGCGCAGGGTGCGAGCGGCCCACTTCCCCCACCACGCACCAGACGCTCAACTGCGTGAATGGTTAAATCGGCGCCTCGGGCTGTCTGACAACATGCGAAAAGGCAGAGCGACGAACCGTCGGGGAGAGGGTAGGCAACCCGCACCACGGGAGTGCGTAGCGCGCCTCGCATTGCTTACCTCACAGGCGGCCGCCTCGGCCGCGGCGCTCCGGGGTGAATATAGCCTCCTTCTTTCAAGTTCTAGTTCTAAAGGGGCTTATTTCTTGCACTTAAGAGCAGGATACATTTGAATATATGCATGAGAGTTTAAGCCGATGGGCACTGTGGGCGGTGGAGAGAGATACGGTGGCGGCACGGGCGGGCCTTCCCATGCACCGCGCTGAGGCAGAATTTGGGACGGGATGCGGGTTATCCCTCCGGCCGCCAGGGGCGCCACTGAGCTGGCGGGCCAACTGCGAAGCCGATCCGGACTACCTGCAGCCCGGCCCGCTGACCCTTCTGGCCGGCAGGCGGGTTCAGCTTATGCTCGGTCGGCGCTTGAGTTGGCCCGGCTAGCGACCGCGGGAACTATGAACTCACCGCTAGCCTGGCCGCACGCGCGCGCGACTCGTTGTCATCGAGTGCGGGGAGCAGGCGGGGAGCAGGGCCGGGGCCGGGGGCTGACAAAGACCATCGCGTCACTCGACGTGAACTCGCAAATGCATTACGGATGCACGGGATGCAAACAGAGCCGTTGAAAATATTAAGAGCTAAAATATTTTCTGTAAAAATGATCCAGAGGTCATTTTCACTTTGTGCAAACCCCTTACATGAACACGTTAATGCCACAGGTGCCACAGCCCCCGTACGCACACCTTAGAACACCCACACTCCGCCTCAGTTTCCCCGCAGCTTGCCCTCCGGGCACCACGGCGCTAGCGGCACAAACTCAAAGTTCCCGCCGGTCGGGTCCGGGCTAACTCAAGCGGCGGCGGAGCATAAGCTGAGCCCGCCTGCCGGCCAGAAGGGTCAGCGGGCCGGGCTGCAGGTAGTCCGGATCGGCTGCAGTTGGCCCGCCAGCTCAGTGGCGCTCCTGGCGGCCGGAGGGATAACCCGCATCCCGTCCCAAATCTTGCCTCAGCCCAGGTAGCCCCGTGCCGCCACCGTCTCTCTCTCCACCGTCCACAATCTCTTCCAGTCCAGGAGAGCGATGCGCTTGTGAAACTGCTCCTTAAAAATGTGCTATGGACAACAGTTCATAGACACCACAGCTAAGCATATGCCTCCTAAACTTTTTACAGCTAAGACGTGTAGGTTATGCAGTTCAAAAAAAAAAAAGTTGGTCAAACAGGAGGGTGAAGAGGCGGATTCTAAATTAGTGAGTGAACTGTACAATCTGATTTTCGCTTATTTCTGTGTGCATGTTTCATATTCATATTGTTTGTTCTGGGGGCTGGCGCGAAAGAGATTCAGCACATATTTTCGCAGCCTGAGGTCAAGAAGAAAGAATCATGAATTAACCAGCTCTGATAGTGAGGGCGAGTCTGAAAGCAGGCCACGGATCTTTACTAATGTAACCGATAAAGCAAGGAGGAAAGCATCGTTAAATCATTGCCTTCAATAAGGGGTACAGCCCATGTGCTTGTGCTGCAGTGATTTAAGGAGTCACTTACGTTCAGACGTGCCTGGATTGAAGAGGATCCTGAAGGGTCCCGGACTACCTACATTACAAAGGAGTTCCTGCATTTGTTACATCCACAACTGGTATGTATTTGTTCCCCTAGACTGACTTTGTTATGTTTTCTCAATGCTCTGTAATTAACAATTTGTTGTATTATCAGATTGTGTTGGAATATTGCAAAATGATTAACAAAGAAGAGTCATTTCTGAGGATGAATTTCCTAAAGCTGATGAAAAGTGTGACTGAGCATTTTAATGATGAATTCCGTTGCAAGTTTGAGCTCAGCACTGGGAACGGTGTTAGTGAGGTGCTTTCCCATTTGTATATGAAAACGAAACCCAGGAACACTGCGAAGGCAACACCTGCATGTGGATCTGTACATGAGGTCCTGTGACATTTACACTGTCAACAGGGACTTTAGGAAAATGGAAGCCAAATGCCCAAGCCAGGGGGTCCCACGGATCTCCATGCCCATTTTAAAAGCGCTTCGATATATGCAAGAATTAACATTAAGGTCAAACTCTCATGAAATCTGGACAGACGACCCAGTCGCCAGTTCCATGAAGAACTTGTACAATGCATACATCGACCTTGTGTCCTGTGGGCACTCCTGTTTAGCCAGAAAGGCCGTAGAGCCCGTGATGCAATATTTGTCAACAGGGACTGTCAACAGGGACTTTAGGAAAATGGAAGCCAAATGCCCAAGCCAGGGGGTCCCACGGATCTCCATGCCCATTTTAAAAGCGCTTCGATATATGCAAGAATTAACATTAAGGTCAAACTCTCATGAAATCTGGACAGACGACCCAGTCGCCAGTTCCATGAAGAACTTGTACAATGCATACATCGACCTTGTGTCCTGTGGGCACTCCTGTTTAGCCAGAAAGGCCGTAGAGCCCGTGATGCAATATTTGTCAACAGGGACTGTCAACAGGGACTTTAGGAAAATGGAAGCCAAATGCCCAAGCCAGGGGGTCCCACGGATCTCCATGCCCATTTTAAAAGCGCTTCGATATATGCAAGAATTAACATTAAGGTCAAACTCTCATGAAATCTGGACAGACGACCCAGTCGCCAGTTCCATGAAGAACTTGTACAATGCATACATCGACCTTGTGTCCTGTGGGCACTCCTGTTTAGCCAGAAAGGCCGTAGAGCCCGTGATGCAATATTTGTCAACAGGGACTGTCAACAGGGACTTTAGGAAAATGGAAGCCAAATGCCCAAGCCAGGGGGTCCCACGGATCTCCATGCCCATTTTAAAAGCGCTTCGATATATGCAAGAATTAACATTAAGGTCAAACTCTCATGAAATCTGGACAGACGACCCAGTCGCCAGTTCCATGAAGAACTTGTACAATGCATACATCGACCTTGTGTCCTGTGGGCACTCCTGTTTAGCCAGAAAGGCCGTAGAGCCCGTGATGCAATATTTGAGTTACCATTAAGTCCCAGTGCAGGGTGAAATTTACGTACTGGAGTTAGTGCGCTATTAAGCGAATTTTAGTATAAGCAAGAGCCCGCTACTAATGTTACCTGAACAACTTCTGAAACTGTCAAAAGATATACTTAGTAGAATATGTTTAGATATAAGTTATTAGGGTTAATACGTCAATAAGCGTTAAACCTGACATCTGCCTATTATTGGTATTATCATGCTACTACTGAAAATGAGTTAATAATAAATTTGATTGAAAGTATAAAGAAGTGGTGTTATTCCAATTACACCAAAGTGGTTATTTGCACGCCAGCAAGGAAGTTTTGGAGTTATACGGTTGATGCGCCCCGAAACACCACACCGGAAGGAGGTTCTGAGTTATGTAGTTGGTGCACTTTCGAATATCGCAGTTTTGAGACAGCGTTGTTCACGTACAGTGGCGTTACCTACGACGCGACGCCACAGTTTGAATTGCAAGTTTGGAATTACTCTCCTTTTGAGATTAGGCATGTCATATCTTTTGATATGGTATTGTGGAAACCCTATCGATATTCCGACGGGGACATAAGCTCCCAAACGTAAGCTCCAGGTATTCGATAAGTAGCGGAGCTTGTAAATTAATGTCGTGTTACATTTTTCTTTAAAAAGTAAATTTTAGAGACGGGGTAAGCATGCCACCGACCCAGGCTGGGGTGTACGCCACCGCTAGTAAAATGGAAAGCGATCGCTGGGGTCCCGAGACTTGGGGCCGGCGATGACACCTGTTCATTACCGGCCACGCGCCGCCGTAGCCACCGCGGTCCTTCGCGGCCGCCGCGGGCGATGACGCACCTCCCGCTTATGGAATAGTTTTGCCTTTTTTTCACTCTCGTCCTTAACTAGTGTATTCGACTTGGACATCCTTGTCTTCACTCGCGTCCGGAAGATTCTATCCGGAGTACTTTTCCGGCACCTAAGACTCTACTTGAGTTAAACCGGGCTAACGAAGTTATTTAATCTGTGTGTAACAGATCACGCGGTAATTGTAAAGCCATGCCTGGGCGAGTGCCGGTGTGCGCCGAGGGAGGATACTACTTCTATCTGAATGAAGGCAGGCGGAATTACATCCATCAGGAATGCATGAGCGACGACCTCATACATTTCAATCCAGGAACAATGAATAAGGCTGAAGGTACAGTGATGAAATAACAAAGTGTTACTAAAACGATTAACAACATGTGTACCAGCCAAAAGTTCAGACGGAAGAGCCAGTGTCCGTCCCCCGACCAGTTTCGCCACCCTGAGGTGAGGCAGGTGCAACTGATTCAAGCCCGGCAGCATCACCTAGTGCCCGTAAAAACGTGTTTGATTAATGAGGATGTCTTTCAAATACTGCGGGGCTGGGTCGCACTCTGCCGAGGTCTTTATGGGGCGCCGCAGTCGGGTTAAGTTCTTGCGCCCGTCGGGGTGCGATGATGTGCACGAAGACAAGATGGTTTAGCTGTACGGACGCTTGATTGAAGGGCACCTACAGTTTCAATCCCATGCATGTGCTTCATTTTTATTTTAGGTCACTGTAGAGTCTGGGCTACGGATCTTGCCAGAGCTCCACGCAAGCATGTTCAGGCGTGCCATGCGTGTCATCATGCGTGTGAACGCCACGGGGGGCAAGGAGAGGTTTCCGGAGCAGTTCCTGGCTGCTGCTTACAGTAAGTTGTGTATGCAATAACCTTAATTCAGTGTTGTCGTGAGTGTAACTGTGAGAGAACAATTTTAAGGCCTTCGTCATGCTTGGACATCATCATGATTGATTAATGTTTATGGTCTCTTTTCTGTTTCCAGTTGAAGCAAGAAGATGGTGGGACGAGCAGGAACCTCGCCCAACGACGGCCAAGGTGGACGCCATGATCCGGGACATGCCCCGGTACCTTTCGGAGAGGTCGGGGACCTTAAACCGGACCCCGGCCTCCAGGCAGGTGCACCTGGACCGGAAGGCGGAGAAGGCGGAGAGGGCTAGGGCGGCAGCTGACGCCTTCTCCGAGTACCCCCCGTGCCTCAGTGCACGCCTACTTGAAAGTATGTGTTTTATTTGTAAATCTACATAAAATGCATGTGTCTTTCTATGTGAGCTCCCTGTCTTCCCTGCCTCCGGGAAGACGTCAGGGTGCTCGCCCAGGAGGCCAACGTTTCTGTCAAGACCGTCAAACGCTTGTGCAAGTCCACCGAGTCCCTGTCGCAGTTTGAAGCAACGGACCACGGGAAGTTGAGGAACATGCGGTCGTCCAAGTTCCCTGAACTAGACTCGGCTGTGTGCGAGTGGGTGGTTTAAAAGCGTCTCCCAAACCACCAGCTGAACAGCGTCCACATCACGGAGAAGGCGCAGCATTCGCACGCTGGGCGGCACTCGGCGGCGGCGGCGTGTCGTCTGCTGGCGATGTCCGGTGACTGCAGACGACACACCCGCCTCTGTCGCCCACTCTCACCCCTCATTGGTCAATGCGTTCGTTCTGGCTTCTGCTGCACCGAGGTGGCTGATGAGAAGCGCGCGGAAGCTCGCGGAGGTTGTTGTGCAATTGTGGAAAAATGCGGCGGTTTAGATGTGCCCTGTGCAGGTACTGCTGCCTCTGGGCTCTCCTGGCCACGCCGTCCGCCTGGCCATACACAAAGTGCATGTCCGCCAGCTCCGCTCTCGTGAACCTCTCCATCGTGCTGACCGGAAGGTCGGAATTGTTTGTGTTCCAAGCGAGCTTCTCATCAGCCACCTCGGTGCAGCAGAAGCCAGAACGAACGCATTAACCAATGAGGGGCGAGAGTGGGCGACAGAGGCGGGTGTGTCGTCTGCAGTCACCGGACATAGCCAGCAGACGACACGCCGCCGCCGCTGAGTGCCGCGTGCGAATGCTGCAGCGCCGTGGTGCAGGCAGCCCGCAACACAGCAGCGCGCGCTCGGTTGCCTGCCGGGCAGGCGCGAAAGCTCACTACGAAATCGCAATTTCCCGCGTTGTCAGACGTTTGCGCCCACTAGTCCATTGGTGAAAAATGATCCCCTTCGCATGTCCTATCCACCCGGAAATTGTTTACTATATCCACCTTATCTTTTTGTCCCAAACGAGAATTAACACCCTGTAGAAGGGTACTGTCGAATTTTAGTCCGTTGGCATATCGGCTTCAAATTTGGTATTTTGGCGCCTTCTTTAGTTCTGAACACAATATGCTATGAAATACAGCAATACTAGCACTTCTAAATCCCACTAGGTAACACAATATTTAAGGTTAGACTGTACACCGGTCAGCTATAACGACAACTAATTCATCCTCCGAACATCCAGAAACTGGTGGTATTCCCTTAAGATTCACCCTCCTATATAACATGAGATAAATTTGGAGAGACCAATCTATCATACACAAATAACATAAATGGGTCTCTCCAAATTTCTCATGATATACAGCAGGGTGACGATTCGATAGTCACTTGTTGTCTGCTAGAGCTGTCCGGAGTACACATACCAACCTTGAATATCGTGGTATTTAGTGAAATTTAGAAATGCTGGGATCGCTGGATTACGTAGCCTATGGGAGCATTCAATAATTACGTAAGGGAAATTTTCTGAATCTTGGACCCCCCCCCCCTCCCCCTATGTAACCTAGCCCTATGGAACGAATGCACGGACGTAAGATTTCTCGCCCCCCCCCTTAATGCCCTTACGTAATTAATGAACGCCCCCTATCGTGTTCGGAACTAACGGAAACGCCAAAAATACTAAATTTAAAGCCAATAAGCCCACGGACAAAAACTCGACAACACCCTACGATTACCATCGGCGCCATGTAACCGATTGTCAGGAATGGATAGGTCACCGCCGAATCAAGTTTTGAAATCGTTTATACCGTTCGACCATTAGAAAATAATGTAAAAGCATTCGCAGAAGACAACGTCTCCGGCGGTTGCAGGTCTGCCGTCGCCAGACCTGCTTTTGCATTGTATCCAAATGTCTGACAGGAAAACGTATTCATAACTTAATTCGGGGGTGACCTATCAACTGCAATCAGTTACACGGTATAGTCTATGCCAATCAACGATCCCTCTTCAGGAATCGCAAGCGAAAGAAAAATACATATTTTGAGACATCTGCGCTTCCCACTGCTTTCGTTACTCTAAGGCAAATTTGTTAAACTGGCTAACGCAATCAGCAACAAAGGGTTTGTGATTTAACGTCGGAATTCCTCACACTCGAGCTCGGGGTCTTGAACGGGGTGAAATGCCGCAATTTGATAACCGATTTAGGTGCGCTGACAGTACGTCATAACCTAGCTGGTTCACACCGTCCCAATTCGGGCGGCCGAGCCAGGCTACTCTCACCTTCTGCCTAACCAAACCAACACAAGCGTTGGGCAACCAGACAAAACATGAGCGCAGTCCAGCTAGCCCGCTCAGAACGGGAGGGAAATGACGTAGATCAGAAAAACTCGACTGCAGAACGCTTCCGAAAAGCCCAGAGTAAACACAAAGAGCGCCGGCGCTTCGGTAACCCACACTTCACGTCTCGAACACTCCCACACACGCACTGCGACAACACCACAACGGAATGCCCTACCGGCTGCACCAAGCCGTGTCGGACGGTTCGTCCACAGGCGCGCACACAACGTAAGATGCGAGAAATCCAGCGACTCAGCGAACGAGCACCAGCAGAGACAGCTAAATTCCGCAGCAGAAGCACTATCGATTCACTGATGCGCGTCGCTGGACCCCTAACACCCGACGTCGTCCGATCGACGGCAGACAAACCGAGACACAACCACATGCAGCCGATGGGCAGACCAATGCAGCCCACGGCGCAGCTCTACAACAGGGCACGAGAGCACACGCTTCACACTCCGGGAACACAACACTCACCCCACGCCACACCAACTTTACCATGCGGTTATGACGATCGACGCGTTTCCCAACCGAGGCGGCGGCGGCAGCGGCACAACTGGAACTGCTGCTGGCTGATCCGTGTGGCCAGGCCATGGCCAGTACTGCGGGTCGGGGGTCGGCCTGGGTTGCCCCGGTCGGGTTCGGGTCGTCCCAGTCGGGCGCGCTCGGGCCGGCCGAGTCGTGCCCACTCCACTCGGAGACGTCGACAGCATCCCCTCCTCTCCCGCTCCTCTCTGCTGCCTGCCGGTAGCCAGGGTCAAGGTAAAACCCGCTGGCCTGGCGAGGGGCCGCCCCTGGTCCGTGCCGACCGGGTGTGGGGGATACCGGCTGCTACACAGGCGGCCGCTGCGGTTCAAAGGTTCGGTGGACTCTCCGACCCGTCACTGAAAAACACGGACACTTACAGTACAATCGCAGAGTCCCGATTTTAAACTAAACAATGCGCCCATGAGACATGAACGATATGGCGTCGTGCATGTGAAAACTGTGTGGGAAGGGGGTGGGATATCAGCCACCCTAAACTGATAGAAGGCGATTTGACAGGGGGGTATGATTATTTATACACACATTGAGGAAAGGTTTCAATCAATTTCACCTTAGAAACGACGGGAAAGAAAACTACATGCATCATCGATGTGCATCATCGACTTGTAATCATGAATGTCTAATTTTTCTCAACTCAACCAGGTCCCACCCAAACCATGAAGTCTCCGCTTCCTTTTAAATGTACATGCAATTTCAGGATTCTAGGTGCCGTTGGAAGAAGGGTTACTTTTGTTATATTTAAGTCATTTTGACATTTGAAAAATGACGTTTCAAATACTAAAAATTTAAATTTTACATATGAACCTTTTTATCGAGAGACAAATAGTAAATAAAACATAAACAGGCAAAATACAACCATTTATAAGCTTATTTTGGGAAAGACTGTTGCATTGGGCAGGGTATAGGGAGTAACAGAAGTTCAGTTGGGCAGTGTGGATTCATGCAGGCAGAGTGCCCCGCTCCCAGATCAAGCGCATTGTTTTAAAGGGAATGCATAGGAATAACAATACGAGGTGAACTTGGTGGAGGAACAAGCAGTGGCTTGAGCTTTAGAACAGACTGACCGTATTCTGGGCATTGTCGTCAGGTACCAATTAGATGCATCCAAGATAACACTATTCATGGTAGAGAACTGGTCATGTTACGGGCTTCGTTTACAATTTAATTGCTTGCTACAACGAAACCTATAACTCAACTAGTGTCGCATTAACAAAAGCCACAGAGAATGTATTACATTTTTATGATCTGGTATGCGTCAAAGATATTACAGCGAAAAAAAAAAAAAAGGTTTTCAGAAAATTCATCTTACTTGAAACTTATTCTCACATTAGTATTTTAACGCTCCTGAAGGGTAGACAATGGATGCAAGTTCCATGAAAATAAACGATCGGTAACCTATTAATAGCCGTTTACAGATGGGTTTGAAAATAATTTCAGCATAACCGATGGCAAAATTATTAATACGTGATCTCTAATAATCTTTTCTTCATATGACACTTTTTGAGTCCCAGTTTTTTCTTTTTCCTAAATTTATTTAAAAAATGCATGTATTTTTGTGTTGAAGAATACATTGAACCAAAACGTTACTGTCAAACTTCAGAATTTTAGTATTTAAACTCTTGGTATCAAAATAACTATACCATCACTACTCTCTTATGGCACCATGAGACCTGAAGTTCTGGAGGAAAAATTTACACGCAAACCTTATAACACATAAATTATAAAGGTTGAGATCGTCACGGTTTTGAGCCTGGTTGGGTTGTTCCCGAACTTCTGCCATATTTGCAGCTTGAAAGTAAGGACAAAATGAATTGAACTCGCAGAAAGCACAAAAAGATAACTCAGCATGCTAAGTTGCACAAACGTATTGCGTAAGAATTGCAAAAGAATTGCTTCTGAGAGTGCTGACTGACAAATCCATAAATCCTTACCATACTTGAAGCAATGCACAGGCTTTCTTTCTTTACCCCCCTGTCTCCAAAAACTTCAATTTCTTTGAAATTTGAATATTACAGCAAGTATATGCCTGGAGTTTCCTTCCAAATTTCAAGGCGCCCAAGGGAGTATGGTGGAATTTAAAGTCTTATCAGCTAAAAGGCCTGTTAATATTCGTGGGAAGGCGAGTTTGGTGAAGGGTTTTGTACCGTCACTGCTTCCTTAAAAGGCAGCTAGGCTTAGCGCTTCTTTGGCCCCACGACAAATATCCGAGGCGGGACGATGCCACATATCCAGGCACAAACTTGAAAATGCAGGACACAGCGAGAGTCGGAAAAAATGTGGTGCATCACATACCTACTTGTACCAGCCGTCTTCGGATCCCGATATGGCAGGAGGTCCGGGTGGCTGCTGTCGGGTCGACCGCCGACAGGCCCTCGCTGGTGAGCGGCGGGGCGGCACCGGCAGCACGGTGCTGGTGCAGGGGCTGCCGCGGGCCCTTTCTTCGTCCAGAGTGTCCAACCTGAAAGGGCAGTTCGTGCATGGTAAATACAGAAGTGAATAGGATTTCCCTGAAGTTCCCAAAGCGGAAGTCGAACACATCCAGGCCACATTCTACGGTGGCGTGAGATTATGCTTTGAGTCACAAACAAATGGGACGGTTTTACGGGCACCTCACGGCAGGGAGTCAATGATCCCAAACTGCGAAAAAATTGTGGATGGCCAGTCGCAAATTGGGATCTGACCTGCCGGCGGCCCTTGGAGGTAGGGGTAGGGCCCGGGGAGGGATTACCTCATCAGCTGTCAGCGGCAGCGGCCCCGGGAACGGCCCCCCCGGGGCCCGGAAGGGACGGGCCCAAGAACCAAATCGATATTTTAACTTCGAGAAATCAAGACTCCCAAAATTCTGTGCGAATGAAAGAAAAGACAAAATTTCAAATTTGACCGATTTCTTCAGTCACATGGGAGTTTTTTTTCTTAGCAGCAATACAAAGAGCAGTCATCAGAGAACGTTCCTACAAAGTTTCAAGTTTGTACAAAATCGAGAAGTTGGTCAAAATGACAGCTTCGCAATTTTGGATCGCGTCGCGCTGCCTCGCGCGGCTCCGCCCGGTTCCGCCCAGCCCGGCCCAAAGTTAAGATATCGATTTGGTTCTTGTGCCCGTTCTGTTCAAAATTGAGATCCGAACACGGATTAAGTGTCTGTTTGGTAATATTCTGATCAAGCTAAGTTCAAATCCAGTGCCTCGGACGGGCTGGGGCTAGAGAGACCTTCCAGTCTCTCTAGCTCCCGTTCGTCTCTCGTTCCCGATCCTATATGTCCATGTTCGAAATACTGCAACCTCTAGCAGTTGGCCCTCCCGTTCCAGTGCCTGTGATAAATGAACCCATTTTATGTTCCAGAAGCGGCCGTGCCACAAATATTCAGTCCAAGAGGACCAGTTCCTGTTCAAAAGCTTTGCAAACCACAGCGGTAAAAAAGCCGCATTGCAGAGTGTCACCAAGGTATTTGCATTAATTCATTATCTTTTGCTGCAGCGTGTGCAAGCAGGTATCTTACAATTTTTAATATTTCAGGATTTTAACAAAAAATTTGAACTTGACCAAACTCCAAACGCCCTATGGCTTCATTTCAAGAAGATCAGAGGTAATGAATCTCGGTTCAAGGCAGCAACAAGTCAGCTGGACGATGAGGAGGTAGAGAAGATCAGAAATTTCTAAAGGTGCTCCCACAATGTTGTCATGGCATGACATGACATGTCATGACATGATTTCGAGTGATGTCGCCCCCAGATCGTGGGGAGTGACATAGTATGACATGGTACCTTTTTAGCCGTTTCTTCACTTATTATCTTCAAAACTCAAGAAAAATTAGTAAAATTTGATACTCTGAGTTTAGCGGCGTTGCCATTTCGTTGCAAATACTGCCTTGTAACCCCAACTTTCCTGCCAAACAAGCTTGACATGGCTTGTCATGAAACTCCATGCGAACGGTACAACGAAACATATCACGTGTTTTGTGACTGGCTCGCAAATGCCACTGATTCTGTCAGTTCTGAAAATAAGAAATAAACTATATTCCTCCTGGCCCGGCAAAAACAGCGGCGGGAGGCCAAGAAGGCCGCAGCCTCAGCATCGTCATCGAGCACCCCCGCCACCGAGGCCCCCCCCCCCCCCCCCGCGTCCGCCCCCGGCTCTACCTCCACGGGCTCGTCCGGCCCGAGCTCTGCTGCGGAGCAGATGCGAGCAGCATCGTCCGTGGTGGACGCCGGCAGCCCCTGCAGGAGCACGCTGCGCGCGCCGGGCGCCATGTCCGCCACCGTGGGGAACAGCGGCCGGTCTGCGGGCAGTGACTTGGCTTAGGGGGCGTCCATAAAGGATGTCCGGGTATTTTCAGGCAATTTTCAGTCCCTCCCCCCTCACGTCCACCCATGTCCGGTTTTAGAGAACCCCCACCCCCCTGGACGGCCGGTTTTCAAAAAGTACCATATGTTAATATTTAATTTCCGAAAGAGAGCGTGTTCAGAGTGGCTGTATGCATTTTCAAAGATAATTCAGCATCTGGGAAACTCACTGGGTTGGATATGCTTTGTGATTCCGAAGAAATAGCATTATTGTGGAGGTATTGACGTGGACGTCCAGTTTTGTGCGACCCCCTCCCCCTCACGTCCACCCATGTCCGGTTTGTAGGACCCCCCTCCCCCTAAAAACCCGGACATCCTTTATGGACGACCCCTAAGGGATATGTTCAGTGACAATGAACTAAGGAACTTTGCAACAAAATCAATGCCTGGCATTGCCCTTCGGGATGTAAAACGTAAGTTTTGTTTACCCCATTTTGATGTGGCCACGTTGGCTGACCAAAGTTAAATCGCTTATTGTTTCCTTGCTGTTTCAGGGTGGGTTGAAGCGAATAAGGCTGAAGGGACAGAGATGAAACCACAAAGTGTAACGAAAACAATCAACAACATGTGTACAAGCCAAAAGTACAGAAGAAAGAGCCAGTGTCCGTCCCCCGACCAGTTTGGCCACCCTGAGGTGAGGCAGGTGCAACTGATTCAAGCCCGGCAGCATCACCTAGTGCCCGTAAAAACGTGTTTGATTAATGAGGATCTCTCTTTCAAATACTGCGGGGCTGGGTCGCACTCTGCCGAGGTCTTTATGGGGCGCCGCAGTCGGGTTAAGTTCTTGCGCCCGTCGAGGTGCGATGATGTGCACGAAGACAAGATGGTTTAGCTGTACGGACGCTTGGTTGAAGGACAATGAAACCATATCGTGCACTGGGTGTCCATCCCGGCCTCGTACAGCATCAAGAAGGAGTGCGAGCGGGGCACCTACAGTTTCAATCCCATGCATGTGCTTTATTTTTATTTTAGGTCACTGTAGAATCTGGGCTACGGATCTTGCCAGAGCTCCACGCAAGCATGTTCAGGCGTGCCATGCGTGTCATCATGTGTGTGAACGCCACGGGGGCAAGGAGAGGTTTCCGGAGCAGTTCCTGGCTGCTGCTTACAGTAAGTTGTGTATGCAATAACCTTAATTCAGTGTTGTGTGAGTGTAACTGTGAGAGAACAATTTTAAGGCCTTCGTCATGCTTGGACATCATCATGATTGATTAATGTTTATGGTCTCTTTTCTGTTTCCAGTTGAAGCAAGAAGATGGTGGGACGAGCAGGAACCTCGCCCAACGACGGCCAAGGTGGACGCCATGATCCGGGACATGCCCCGGTGCCTTTCGGAGAGGTCGGGGACCTTAAACCGGACCCCGGCCTCCAGGCAGGTGCACCTGGACCGGAAGGCGGAGAAGAAGGCGGAGAGGGCTAGGGCGGCAGCTGACGCCTTCTCCGAGTACCCCCCGTGCCTCAGTGCACGCCTACTTGAAAGTATGTGTTTTATTTGTAAATCTACATAAAATGCATGTGTCTTTCTATGTGAGCTCCCTGTCTTCCCTGCCTCCGGGAAGACGTCAGGGTGCTCGCCCAGGAGGCCAACGTTTCTGTCAAGACCGTCAAACGCTTGTGCAAGTCCACCGAGTCCCTGTCGCAGTTTGAAGCAACGGACCACGGGAAGTTGAGGAACATGCGGTCGTCCAAGTTCCCTGAACTAGACTCGGCTGTGTGCGAGTGGGTGGTTTAAAAGCGTCTCCCAAACCACCAGCTGAACAGCGTCCACATCACGGAGAAGGCGCAGCATTCGCACGCTGGACGGCACTCGGCGACGGCGTGTCGTCTGCTGGCGATGTCCGGTGACTGCAGACGACACACCCGCCTCTGTCGCCCACTCTCACCCCTCATTGGTCACAACATACTGAAACTTCAGTCACTGGTGTATAACCAACTGTGCTCGCCGAGGTATGAAGACCTCTTCATGTACAGTTGGTATAAGGTTCGTACTGCAAACACAGCGGTTGATTTCATCACAGTTAATCAAGTGGGAAGCAAACTCGTGCTGAGAGATGGAAAACTATGATTGTCACAGCATAATGTCTAGCTATATCTTTGATGTTGAACTGCACGTTAGTTTTCAAGCAGCTGCTATCAACTTTAATTATTTATCGTTTCTATTCCTTTTTTTTTTGCAGAGGGGATTCATGTGGATTAGGCCCGAGCAGTTTCCGCATCCTTATCAGATCTGTTTCGGGTTGCATAAGCGATTTTTGTTTTCAATACGGTGACATGAATTTTCTTACATGTAGTTTGTGTAGAAAACAATTCTGCTTTTCCTGTTTCTTAATAAAAGGTTTATTCTTGGTCTTCCTTCATTGCAGTTCCTTTTCTAATTTTAACGAAAAGTACATTTTTTTTTTGTTTTTTTTTTTTAAAGGTTCTCGTGGACCATCATTTTATGTTGAGGAAGTTTTAGTGATACATAGTTCTTGTTGTATTCTTTCTTTAAAAAGATGTCTTCATTTTTTCATTTTTATTTTAGTGGAGTTCGTTTGTGATGTCTCACAAGGTACAACGGTTTTTGTTTTTTTAATACCGTACCCATACGTGAGGCCCGACAGCCCGACACACGTGAGGATCCAAGTGCCAACCCCAGAATTAAAACCGGCTGTTAGTCGTCCGTCAGTTACACGGGGTAGCGCCGGAGAAGACTGCTGGAGTCAGAGACCGCAGACGCGTGGGCTTCGTCGCGTTGCGGCTGCTACCGGCCGTTAAGACGCAGCCCAACCCGAACCCAACCTGATCGAGAGAAGCCCAACCCAACCCGAGACCGAGCCATAGCCCTGCGCTGCGCGAAGACCGAGAGCACCTTGCTCGGGCAGGCGGCGGAGAGCGACGAGCTCAGCCCAGTCTTCACGCGCCGTGGCTTGCTGAACAAACTGATCGGTCACGCACAGCTACAGATGTCTAGCACAGTGCGCTGAAGCGTTGATTGCCTCTCTAAGCGGTAACTGCTGGGCCGAGGTCTGGGGTTCGAAAGCAAACGCACTTTTTGTCTCTCGTATCTAACACAGGGGCGTTTCCAGACTTGAGTTACGGAGGGGGATGGGGGATATGCCCGAATATGCCGCGAATTGCTTAAATTCACGCGTTTCTTATGCGGGTTGCCTACCGCGGTCGCCAGTTTTCGAGGGGGGGGGGGGGTACCCCCAACTGCACCCGCCCTCCCCCCTTACTCTTTTCTCTTGCTTTCTCATCCCCCTGACCGATCTGCCTTGGATCCCTACTTCTATCCTCGGGCTGACAGGCGGCATAGAATTTTCAACAATATCAAATTCATAATTGGCTGAGCGAAAGCGAAGCCCTTACCCCACTGGCCCAAAAATGTTTTGTCTGTTTGTATGTCTGTGTGCGTGTCTGTCCGCGCGATTTCTCGAGAACGGTTCATCGTAGAGGGCTCAAATTTGGACCACAATCTTCTTTTATCATACCGGAGTCAACCTCACATCAGGGGCACCGTAGCCAAAATAGTTTCTAAGATAATTTTTACAACTGGTCTTAGATTTTACAATATAATTAACAATGCAATTACGATAGTGACGCACGCATCGATTCCTGTTCATATTTCCAAAGGACAGTGCGAGATACGAACTTTTTCATGTGAATGAACCCCTACTTAAATTGCATAAGCAACCCCCACAACATGCCAAAACCGACCTCAGGTGCTGCTGCAGGTGCCGGTTGGCAAAACAGGGCCTTCTTGGGCACAAACTGGAACGGGTGGGAACTTTTAAATCGTGCAGAATTTTAGACTTGAACATGGCGACCGACCCCCTCTAAAACCACCCCAAGACCCCAGTAAAGATGCCGACATCGACCCCAGGTGCTGCTGCAGGTGCTGGTGGTCAAAAAAGGGCCTTCTTGGGCAGGACAAAGTACTCCTGGAGTGGTCAAATTGAGTCTGATCCAAATCTGTGTTTATTTTTGCTCTACCTGCAGCCGTTCTCGAGATAGCAAAAAAATTAAACGGGATTTCGCTGATATTAAAACCAGCCTAGTGAATTTGGCCGTAGATGCCCCACCTAAAATTTCAGTTGGAAATTCCTAATACTCTTCATTTTATGGACTCTTCAATTTGGATAGGGTATGGACTTGATCCGCTATCAGTCGGATCCGCTCCGCTTAATATCGGATCCGGTAGATACAAGCGGATCCGGTGCGGAGCTAACTGGATCCACTATGGGGGAAGTGGATCAGCTCTGCAGTGGATCCGCTCCGAACCGGATCCGATAAGCTCCGTTCCGGATCCGTTAAGGCAAGAGCGGATCCGGTGAGGAGCTTACTGGATCCGCTGTGGTGTAAGTGGATCCGCTGTGAAACTTACCGGATCCGGTAACATGTAAGCGCATCCGGTTCATGCTCACTGGATTTTCAGACCTGGGTGGAACGAGAGGGCAAACCTAAATCGTGCAGAATTTCAAACTTAAATATGGCGACTGCCCCTCTAAAATCACCCTAAGACCCCATTTAAGATGCCAAAATCACCAAGTGCTGCTGCAGGTGCTGGGGGCCAAAACAGGGCCTTCGTGAGTAGGAGCAGGAGCAAAAGGAAAAACTGCTAAAAAAGCAGTATTTTGAACTTAAAGATGGTAACCGACCACGCTTTAAATACACTCAGGACCTCAATCACAATGCTGAAGAAGACCCCAGGTGCTGCTGGTGGTGCCAGTAGTCAAAGCAGGGCCTCCTTGGACCGAAACTGGTTAGGCTAGGTTAGGAGTAGGGTAAGTTAGAGTAGGCTAGGTCAGAGTAGGCTAGGTCAGAGTAGGCTAGGGTAGGTTAGAGTAGGCTAGGGTTGGTTACGTAAGAGAAGGGTTGGTTGAGTTAGAGTTCAGCACGATTGAGTACGATAGAGAAGTCCACAATACGGTGGGAGTAGGTCGGAGTAGTTGCGTCCAGCGGTTAGGTTGGAAGCGTAGCGACCCTCGCGCCTCAAGACCGGCGCCCGAAGGGATCGGCGCCCGCAGGGTGCCGTACTGACTGATTAGCCCCGCAGGGTCCCATACGCCCGGTGACAGCCGCCGGCAGGCCAAGGTAGGTTTACGCCAGGCGTGGAGGGGCGGAACAGTGGTTCGCGATGAGCGAAGCCTGTTACGCCACGACGCGGTCTGGCGTACGCCTACCTTGTAAATTTATTATGACATGATATCTAATGATATCAAATAGAGATTACACAAATACATATCTGCGAGACTCGAATCTAAAACAGAGCGGCGTTATAAAAAGCTCTTCTGCCCTTCATTTACGCGTGCAGCAAACAGAAGCTCATATGACATACCACGGTCCATTGTGGTTGCAGTGACCTTAACATTATAAGCTGTGAATTCCACCTCGGGTCAGTCTCTTATTTTACAGTATTCGGCAAAATTCTGTGCAGGTCTGCTTGTCTGATATTCCTCACCAAGGTACTGCAGTCAGCAACTAAAATTATGGGAACCATCATCTGCAGCTCAATCTGAGCTGCTAGTTTGAGGTTCTTGATTAGGGTTTCTAGTCACGAAATGATCAAAGAAATTTTCGGAAAATTTCATGAAATTTTCGGAAATTTTTACAAAGGTTGGAAAAGTTGGAAAAAATTGAAAAAGTTGGAAAAATATGATTTCTTTACCCAGAACTCACACAAAACCTTTAAAACCACACTAACCAGGTGGCTTAAACATGTATAGTGCCGTTTCCCTGGTAGATTTGCATGTACTATATGTGTCATTTAAAACAGTAGAGGGAATATTAAACCTCAAATTTCACTACATGTGTGAAGGAAATGGGTAGTTTTTTATTCAGCTTGGCTTAATAACGGGCCGTCCATAAAGTACGTCCGGGCGGAAAGGAGGGGCGGAAGGGCGGGGGGAGGTCGTCGAAAGCGGACTTTGAAGGACATGTGCGCAATGTTTTTATTTTTAACTTTACAACTCGCAGTTATATCGTAATTTGTTAAAATGTGAAGATTATAGCATTTTGGTCCTATCTGTCGATTTTTTCTTCAAAAGCGGACGCAAGCGGACGAAGGGGAGAGGGGGGGGGCGGATATAGGGCGAAAATGAGCGTACGCACTTTATGGACGGCCCCTAGGGCACGGGCGCGAACTCTAAATTCGAATTTCCGCGAACGTGAAACCATATGTCACGCGATAAGAGCGCTGTGTCGTAGTATTCCACAGATATCAAAGATTTGGGAAGTCGAATATGTTAAGAAGTGGATTTTGATTTTGGGACAACATGTTGTCACAGGGGTGCAGGGGCATTATTTGTGAGTAATTTCTGCATTTTTTCCAATTTTTCCCGAAAATTTCACAACTTTTTCCGAAAATTTCCATTCAAATTTTCAAAAATTATATTTTCCGGAAAATTAGAAATCCTATTCTTGATCATGGAGGAGTCAATGGGTTTAACTTAAACATGTTCAAGGAAACCTTTGCATTCTGAGACAGTAACATCGGAGGACTTCTCCCTCGAGCCGTCTAGATCAAATGACCACAAAAACTCCACTAAATCTTCGATGTCCCTTAATTTTACTTCAACGGCTGGAGCTGCCTCACCGGGCTGAACCTCTACCTGTAACATTAAAATGGTGAAAAAAATCAGCAGAAAAACAAATGTGTTATCGGAATTACTTGTGTACAGTTCTGTCGATCAAATTATGAAGATCTGATCTTCAAGGTTCTGAGGCATAGGAACCTAAATCAAGATGCCTTAGCAAACCTTTTTGCACTTTTGAGGCAGTGTGGGGGATCAAGCTCTGTTTTACCTGTTCTGCTTTTATCGGGGCCCTCAAGTCTATCCTTACCACAAGGTTTTCGTCATCGGCCAATGGAAAGAATTGTTCAGATGATGATTCTATTATGTTTGCCGACCTACGTACACTGCTGCCCTGCTCAACCGACACTCGAACACCTTGTGTTAAGGAGGCTGCTGTGCGTGGCGATCTCCCACTTCGGCTCGAGAAAGCAGACGTAAACGATCCACTGCAGCGAAGTGGAACTGCAGGATTGTGGGACACTGACAATTCAATTATTAAGGGCATGAAATGTTAGGTGGCCTTGTTAGAACGTCCCACAAGACAATTGACTTTTTTTCTGGTGACAGTTCTGAATTTTATCCTACTCCATCTCTCATGTCCATATTTATTAAAATTATCAATTTTTTTGAAGAAAAATATTTTCAACTGATGTACAAAATTCCTGTTTGGATGCTTTCAAGCCCATGTTTTCAGCTATCAACTGGAGCCTTGTTTTGTGTTCCCTGCATTGCCTGCATAATGATGTCAAAAAAGCCTTGTTGGAAACTGCATTAGTCCATCTCATCAAAATTAAAAAGCAGAATCAAAAAATCAGGGACGGACTAATTCGAAGAAACAGACAGGCAATTGATGCTAAAGTGGCGTCAGGTCTGCAGACCGCCGAGGAGAACTTAGAGTTGCGTCCTGCAGACGACCAAATTCTGCAATGTTTTTATATAATATCCGATCCGGGTTAATATGTGTACCTAGATTACTTTGGTTTACCAGGGTTACTAATTTTATTGTGTTCAAGAGAGTTACTAAGGGGCCCGATACCTATCCGACTGGTTTCCGACCAAGAAAATCTTCTCGAAAGTAGTCCGAATGGAATCTGACGGTAGGTACCGGCCGACTATGTCCCGATATCATTCCAAGAGCATGCTCTCCGATGTGTTTCCGAACGACTCGTTCCGTTCATTTTTCGATGTCTAGGACATCACCCCCGTTCCGATAACTTCCCGAATGCCTGCTCAAATGGTACCGACTGTATTCCGACTGTTCTCCGAAGCCCTTTTGGAGCCCGACAAGATTCCGACTTTCGGAAAACAGCGAACGGCCCACCAGGGGTCCCTGACACTCCTCATGAGGACTTTCGCGTCCCCGAATGAAACAATCCCAGTACCATAAGGATGACTGCAACAGACCAGTCAAATTCACTACATAGCATACATACAAAAAATTTAAATTTTTCTATGCATAGAGGGCACTCGTTGGAACTGGTTACAACCCAGGCCATGCTTCCATGGACATTCGGGCCACGTGACCAGAGTTAAAAGTGTCCCCCTTCCAGTTCTCCTTTGCTGACCAGAGTGGACCAGAGTTGCAAAACCATAATGATATGGGTAGCTTGCAATGGCGGAAGGACAGAAAACAGAAAGGGGAGGTATACATAAGACATAAACCACACCAGAATGAACAATGACTTTTGTGCTTCATCGACTTAAACACAAGGTATGTAATGCAGTCCCAAACAACCTGTTGCGTTGAGTGCATACATTTTGTTGCATCTATCCAATATCTGGGGGAAAAATAAGTTAGAAATGTGGAGCACATATACATCAATTATGAATTATTAAACACCAGAGAACTAACATAACGTTGTAAGCGTTACCCACCTGTTATATTATCGAGTCCAAATCATCCTTTGTTGACTGAAGGTATGCGTATGTGGAATAATTGGTGAACACAAGGTTTATGCTAAGACAACACCTTTATTATAAAATTGTCTAGTGGATGGAACAGAGTCTTGGTATGGTCTCTGCCGCAGTGCCTGGAGTTAGAGTTCGGGCTTAGCCAAAGAGATAGAGAAGTAGAGTCCTGAGTAGCAGAGGCAGCAGGGGAACCTGGAAATAGTGGGTGCTCGTTGACTGACTGGGGCTGGCTGACTGACAATGAGCTCTACGTAGTGATTTCTTAAATGACTTAGGATAGGGCCTAAGTGCGGAGTGGGGGGGGGGGGTGCAGGGTGCGCCGGCACACCCCACGTGATACAGGATTGGTTCCTGGATGTAAGCAAAGCTGAGTCTTCCTAACTGGAGACCAGCGGATACAAACAGAGGGGAAACCGAACGGCGGCATAAATAGTAAAGATTAAACAAGTCGTAACGAGGGGGGTCCTGTCAAGGGTCCGTTGATGTGTGACGAGTGGCGAACCCACAGGGCACAATAATAAATTGCAATGCAACATTGATGGCAGGGATGACTACTGAGCGGGATACATTCGCGACTGGCCGATCCACTCTTCCACAGCATTCATGTCTCCTCCGTCCGCAACATGTGCATATGCATCAAGCCAAAAGAAAAGAAACAAGGCTTCTGTTAAGTGTAGGTCCACGTGATGTTGCAGTTGTTAATTTTCAATGGACAAGCCTGATTGAAAAAAAATGGAGAGGGATGTGCCATGGGAATATTCCACTACAGCATTGCTCCTTTCGGTACCTTGAATACATGCTACATACGAAAATATGGTATGCGGTCAAGTAGAAAAGGGATTGGCAATCAAGGTCAGTTACTCACACAGATTAAACTCCTCATCTGTATCCGGATTGTATGTGAGGCAGGATGCGCACCAGCACTGGAGGCATCCCCAACAATATGTTATCTGAGGATAGTGAAGATAACTTAGTGTCCCATTGCCCATGACCTCCATGAGCTGACGCTTGAGTGTACTGTGTCTGTTTCTTCGGTACATATCTATATCGTTGGTCAGAATCCGCGAACACACTACGTGCGACGGGTTCAGACCCTCAGCAATGTGGAGGCTGTCCACCATCGCATAACCACAACAGCAGATTGTCAACATTGCATTCTAGTGACACGCCCTTCTCGAAAGCACAGTTCAGTGCAGTTTCATCTGCAAGGAAACAGGCATGAACTTTTAATTTCACGAATCTCTAGAAAAAGCGTGTCGCGGAACGTGTTCGAGCCGAACAACATTACTCGCTAATAGGGTATTTCGGAGAACCTCAAACCAGAAGTGGAGATGACGCGCAAGAAGAACAGCGAAAAGAGTATGAGGTTAACCGCAGCAGAGAGTATCTCCGTCACGGCGTCGGCCACGAGCTAACTCACAATTTCTGGAGGCTTAGCTCTCGCTGGCGATATGTCACGACCACTTGGTAGGGTCACACAGCGCATACCTCCTCCGCGCAACTTGAATATTTGAATCTTCGGGCCGCGCGGGGTTGTGCTGCGCTGTGTGACCCTGCTAAAGAGTCCTGACATATCGTCAGCGAGAACTAAGCCTCCAGAAATTTGGAGTTGGCTCGTGGCCGACGCCGTGGTGGAGATACTCTTTGCTGCGGTTACCCTCATACTGTTTCCACTTTTCTTCTTATTGCGCGTCTTCTCCACTTCCGGTTTGAGCTCCTCTGAAATACCCTAGTCCTACATTTCTTACGAACTCTGGCGATCACTTGTATTACAACCGCATGGGATAAACGCTTTTGGTCCGATACGGACAGTATTAACGAACTGTGCGTCGTCGAAAACTCCAACTGACTTAATCCAAATTCAGAAAACCTAATACAACGTTGCGGTACCTGAGCGAGACGGAGCCACGAGTAGCTGATGTTGATTTGGAATTGTGGTCCATTCGAAATCCTGATCATCACCAGCATAAATATTATAATTGGCAATACATGGATCATCGTCACCTACACTTTCAATAACAGTAACACTGACGCCTACGGAGCTGAACGAACCTTGCTAAGTCGGTTTAGCTCTGTCACTTTTCCTTATTTTTTCTCTATGATTTTGTTTTACCTCCTTGCCCTTATCTGTATCGGCCTTTCTCTTTTCTCTGAGGCGACACTTCCCATCAACGCCAGGGATACTGCCACTCCTTTCTATCATCTGATTCCTATAAAATTTCAAATCTTCCATTACAGTCTTCCTATCACATACTGTTTTGCTTTCTGGAGCAGCCTTTCTTATAGTAATATTTTCTGCATCTTTTGTGGCGACACAAGTAAATTCAAGGCTGCTGCAAAATACCTCTTTCTCTTCTTTATAAGGAGCCCTAGATTAATGTTTCTGTGAACTTCTTGTGTTTCTTGCACATGTCTACAATCTTTAAAATAATTTTGTCATCTTCTCATTGCGGGAATCTTCGTCCGGTCCCAGAAACGATGTATTTCCGGCAAGACCCTGCTAGCACCATGAGTTCTTCACAATTTCTTAATTTTTAAGTAGAAGTAAAACGAGGCTAAAACCTGCCTCTTTGAGGGAAGTTAAGCACCTAGAAAAGTAGGTTCTAGCCTTCCCACGTCCTCTATCACCACATAGTTGCTTCGTCTCAACATTACAAGCAATTAAAAATAAACATATGGAATGAGTGCAACAGAACATGCAGATGGCAATTTTTTCAAGCACTTCACCAGCAGGAATAAGAAAATAACGCAGCGAACTCACCAAATCTCGACAGAAGGACTTCTACCACAACTATCACACTTCACAGTCACTTGTGATCTAAAGACACAAAACACAACCATAAATATCCTTCGTCGTCAGTTGTCGAGCGATGCCAACGCGCGCTTCGTTGCTGCTGCTGCTCCGTCGCTGCCACGCCGCCCGCGCTCTGGCGGTCCAGCGAGGCGCCTGACCCGTCGCGCCGAAATCCCCATCTCTACATCACTTTATTTTGTGTCTCGAGAGCGGTTTGAGATACAGCAAATCGGACGAAATTTGCGCCCTCAATATCATGTGTTCACTTTAGGAACAAAAAATCGCCGCAAGATTTTAAACAATGAAAGTAGTCTGCACATAGGTTAGGCCCCCTGGGGCACCCCTGTATATTGTCGCACGTGAATGAAATTTGTTTCGTGAATCTATGCACCAAAAGGGTTCGGCAGACAGTTGAGGAGCATTAAAATTCCAACTTTCGCAAAACAAGCGGCACCCCAATGGGGCAGGCAGGCAGGTACGCCTCCCCGCCATACGGCGGGCAGGCAGATGAGGGGGCTACCTTCTCTGTGTCCGGGGTGCACGGCTTGCAGTGCTTCAGCAGCACACACGCCGTTTGGGGCTGTTCAAATACCATTTGGACACATTTTGGGGAAAAAACGCAGGTTTTTTTAAAATAGTTTTTCTGAAATGGCACGTCAGTGCGTTGGGGGTGCGAGTCGATCCTAGGTCCTGACAAGAAAAATTGGAAATGATCAATACCAGCTTTACAGCACTGCATAGTAAGGCTTCTCCGCACGCAGAATGTGTTATTTGTGCCCTTCAAATCGTGGGGAAGTCATTCAAAACGAAATTACGAAAGAAAATGTTTTCTTTTTCTCAAGAAAACAATAGGACTGAAGTGACCAGATTCGACCGGCATTAACAAAAAGAGTCAATATCTACGGTTTTTATTCGCGACGGTAAAATAAACATAAGTAAGCGAATATTTTACTCAATATCCTCTTTAGCATTGCGTTTCTAGTGTTCAACAAGAAAAAAAATACACGTGGACACTCGCGGCACACCCCCCCCCCCTTCCCCCCACGTGGACAGTTGTGGACATCCCGTGACCCCCCCCCCTCCCCCTCTAAGTGTCCACGTGGTATCTGAACAGCCCCTTTTCCAGCAGCGCGGGTGTGTGTGTGTGTGGCGTCCGTGTTAACGCACCGGTCGCATCCCGCCACGCCGGGGCGGCTGTCACATCCTTGGCCGGGACAGGCCGACGGTGCGCCGTGCGCCTTCCCTCCTGGCCCTGCTTTTCGCTGCCAGTTAGGATGGTTCCAGTGTGTGCAGTGTGGCACCCCAGGCATCAATTTTGAACAAAAATTGGACAGAGGAGCACCAAACGGACTAAACAAAGGTCAAAAGCGCCTAAACGAACACTAACTAACGCTGAACAACGGCCGCGTCAACAAAGTTTGCAGGGATGGGCTGGGGCTCCTCCAACTCAGGGTCGAGGCCCATTAGGACGCCAGCGTCCTCTTCCTTGTCCATCCCAGATTCAGCGCTAGAGTCACTAAAGTCGTCACTGGAGATGTCGATCACCTCAACTAAATCAGGATTTTTTTTTATGAACATGGACAACGATCCGTCCATCCACGTCCTTGATAAATCTCTCAGCTATAGGGTATTCCGCTGAACCCCAGAACGGAAGTAGGAAGAAGGCAAGAAGTACTAAAAGATGGGTGAGGGGGAGGAGGGATGTGTATGCTTCCGTCCAACACGTCCCCCCTCGCCCATCCTTTTGCACTTCTTGCCATCTTCTTACTACCGTTCTTGGGTTCAGCGGAATACCCTATTCTGGAGTTGTTTACCTTGTTGATGCGCACACAGCACAGGACACAGGACTGACTTCAAAGGACGCTGGACGCTAACTGACGCCGAGGGGGACGAGACGCGCAGGTGCAACGGTTACGGGGGAACGGTTTGTGCATGCTCATAACACACCCGGTGGTTCGTTGGCCAATCACATCGCAGAAGTCACTTGGATAGCAACCAAAACCGTTGTAGTTCAAATCTTCTTCGGATACAATTAAAACGTTCTAACCGGGTCTCAAGTGGTTGACAAAATCTCGGACGCAGGGTTAGGATTTTAGAAAGTTGTCTTCGTTCATTAAATAAAACGTGGTAGATAGGTCAAAAATACGTGAGTCAAGTCGAGTCCAGTCTTGTAGTTTTGGCGGCATTTCACAGTTCGTGTACCCAAAGTAAACAAATGAAGATCGCGCACGGAAAACGAACGTAGACGATTCAAAATTTGAAAAGAGAAATTCAAGCAAGGGTTTGCTTGAATAAAATGAAAAGAATACAATAATGAATCGTCGCAATTCGAGATTCGGCAAAATCTTTTCAAATAAATTAGGAATCTCAAAAATTGAGACAAAAAGGGACTCAAAATGACGTCTCAAGTTTGGAAACCAAAAATATTAATCTTAGGACTCCGACCGGAGAATTAGAGATTTCAGCTCAAGAAATCTCGAGACCAAAAGAATTCAACAAAGAAGCCGTAAACGATACAATAATGTTCTCTTATCCACTTCCTCGAGGGGATTTCTAAGTCTCACATGGAAGTAGCCTTACAGCCTTACAACTGAACTACTGTCTTTATGGAGAAAGATTAGAGTGGGTTGTTGCATTTGTGGCCAGAATGCAAACCTTGTGAAAGATATCTCAACTCGGCACGACTTTAGTGTAATAGAGTATTACAACGAATCCTGGGCCGGAAGAAAGAGGAACAAGAGTAAGAACAAAAATGGCTTCTGCGCATGCGCGACGGGCGCCGCCGTCCATCGGTATGAGAAATCGGGTAGGCGGTTGAGGGGCCTTCGCCCGCTTGATTATGCACTGAAGCCATTTTTGTTCTTACTCGTGTTCCCCTTTCTTCCGGCCCATGATTCGTTGGAATACCCTATTGGAAGGGATCAAACCTTTTAGTTTATTTGCTTTAAGCCATGAAAGTCATTTGGGCTTAGAACTGGCCACTCGAAAAAAGCAGAAGTGGAGTTGTGTCAAATGATGGAAGTGGTCTTACAGGATTTTATTCGGTGAGCTTCTGAGAATGGTTTTTGTACCCAGTGGGTTTTTCCCATACTCCTTGTCCAAATATGGAAAATCTATTGTTTCGGTATGGGTCAGCCCTGCTCTGGTGACAATGCTTAGCGATTCTGGAGCCCCGGCCGCACCCAGAATCACTCGCTAAACAATTCTAAGCAATGCTCGGACCGACTGCTGCCCGCGCCCCTCTAAACCATGCTAAGCCATACCTGAAGACCCCAGAGCCCAGACGGCTAGGAGGACGGGGAGGGGGAGGGGGGGGGGTCCTTGCCCTTAGTGCAGCCTGTGCAGCCGCTGCGAGGCCCTGCCAGCAGCCAGCGTGCCCAGGCAGGCAGGCTGGGCTGGCAGTCAGGCATCGTCGTCGCAGTATCGCGGTGCCATCGTTGTCTTACCTACACGGTTTCTTACGTTTACTTTCAACGCCAGCGTTGTGCAACATTTGAAGACTTCTGGAAGGTACCAAATGCTTCGCCGGATTACACTCAGTGGAGGTAAGTGAAGGCAACAAAGTTTTAACATGCTAAACTGAAGCTGCAGAACTGCAGCAAGTGAGGTTAAAGCGCTAAAACACGTGCGTTGCTAGTTCCTGACCTTAATATCGATGGCAGCAGAAAATACCTTCGCATTTTCTGCGCTGTTACGCTGATTAATTTGATACGTTAAGTGCCAAGATCGGATATTATTTCAAATATTTACTTTGAAAAAAGTTGGGATTTTGTTGGTGACGCTGACGTAGGGAACGAATGCTGGCCGCATCGTGCACCAGTCTCCGGCCGGCCGGCCGGCCTAGGCAGGCCGGTGGACGCCGCAGGTAGATGCGAGGAGCGCGTGGGAGCAGGGGCCGGGGGTGGCGGGTAAATCCACGAGCAGGGGGGGGGGGCTGTCTGTAAACGGGCCCGTGCGTGTTTCCTTATTCCTGTCTGTTTACGTTCCAGGGTTTGCGTCATACGCTGTCTTGCTAGCTCCTATCAGCCCCAGCATTCAGTACACTTTGGCTCATCACGGCTTGACCAGCATTTACACCGAGGGTACGTTGTTTTGCCTTGCTTGATCTCAAATGTCCAATTGAAGTCTGTAACGCGTTACTATAGTCAGAAATAGGTTAAAGTGAACGATTGTGGATGGAATTCTATTGTAACATCTTAAAAATTTGCAAAGGACTTAAAGAGACTAAGGGAGCTTAAAAAGAGGGCAGTGGTGTTACATAGAGGAGCCTTATTAAAAGAGTCAAAACAAACTGATCAGTCTATGGGCAACATAACCCTTTCCCGTGTTGATACCCGATTGTCATTTATTTGTCCGCTGATGACTTCTCTCGAGTACCTCCCACACAAGTACCCTCACCACTTCTTATTCTTCCTGACTTCCTCTCTTCGTCCTATAAATGCAGGTGCCTCTTTCCAAGCGGCGCCACTTCGTGTAGCGACTCCTTACGGTCAATACATTGGCTTCAAACATACACTCCGACTCTTATATCGCCATCTCTACGTAACAGTGCTTTTCCTCCGTGTGTATTCAATCTAAAGCTAGTCTTTTAATTACATGCCTGCTTCAATATGCAACTAGAAAATAAATACGTATTTGATGCCCAGTTGGGGTTCGTTTCTTATATGCTTATCCTTCACTATCATCACATGACAAAACGTTTCAGATGTTGAGATTTATTAATTTTTAATGAGAAGGGTGAAGCAAAATAAGTAAGATTTTAAATGTTTCCAAGTTAAGTTTATTGGACACTAAGCTTCGACATTGTTTGTCCACTACTGGAAAGATCAAAAGTTATCCATATCCAACACCAAACGTCTACCAATAGCCTTGAGAATGTCCCAAAACTTACTTTTGACCCGATTCATTGCTCACACTCTGCTCTTTGATGCCGGCTACATTCAAACGCAACTGAACTGTGGAGCACTGTAGCCAACTTACTCAAAAACAACTCCCTCCACACTTAAAGGCGCAACTCCAGCAGAGAGCTGGAAGCTTCAAATTTGTCTCTAAACTAGCCTTTAAAATGACAAAGTCGTAGTTGAGTATGCAGTGCAGAGTACAAAACTTTAGCCCAGAAACTAAGATGTGCTAACCATTTCGCCCCGCTTGGTTGGTAGCATCGATGGACCTGGACCCCCGATGCTGCTGATTTATGTGATCGAACCGTGGGCTTGTCCGTTGGAAACCGATACCGATCGATCAAGACTTCCTGCTCCTTCCTTTTGTCTACCATGCCATCAAAGTCAACCGCAACCAGGGGAACTTCTCTCAATTTTTGCAAGTCTTCGGTGGCCAGCCCCCTAGCCCCCTGTACTTCTTCCGCTGCCTGGCTGTCTTCTTACGGTCCACTACCAAGGAGGTGTCCTCGGCAGTGACTTGGCCGTGGTCCTGGAGGACGGCGGTCGCGAATGCCGCAGCGGCACCACTTGGCAGGTTGAACCGCTCCGCCATCTTGCAGGTGTTCCGGGAGGAGAAGCTCGACGAGGGACGCGACGAAGATGCCGACGACGGCGCCCGGGGCGAGAGCGGAGTCCACTCGTCATCGGGCATGGGGGGCAAGGCCACGTCGCCGTCGTCGTCAGAGTCCGCCGCCCTGGCACACAGCGACTCAATCTTCTCCTTCAGCGAGCGGGCGAAGCTGTCTGCTTCCGTTTTCACAGCCGCGGTGTCCGCTTCCACTATCTTCTTCTCTTCTCTTGCAGCAGATTTCTGCAGCGCCGTGGTGGCCTTGACGTCCACGCCGCCGATCACCATCCGCCGCGCCGTCGTCTGGGCGACCAAGAAAGGGGTGGATCTTTTCTGCCAGGCTCTTGCACACACTCCGGAAGACGCGGCAGACATCTGCAGAGGGCGAAGTCGAAGAGCTGCTGAGCCTCAACCCGGAAGCGGCGGAAGTCTTCCTGGGTTTTGACCGCCATCCTCTTGACGCACTTCATGAGCTTCATGAATTCCAGGTAGTAGCGCATGATGCTCTCTGCCATTCCCCGGTTGGAAATAGCAAGCACTGAGGCAGCACGCTACACTTCCTCCACCCTGTCCGCATCCACCTGCGCGATCACTTGGGCCGGCGGATCAAACCCGCCGCTCTCTTCTTTCTTCTGCATCTCTACAAACTTCCAAAACCTAAACACATCTTCGTACGAAGGCAAGTTCCTCCCAGTCAGTTGTTCTGGAGGACCGAAGACAGGATTCTCCTCCGCCGAACGAGTTACTTTCCGCCGACCTGCCGGCTCAGGTCACTACCTAGATAGCTGCCCAACATGACCCAACCCCAACCGACTCAAAAACAGTACTGACTTACCGTGATATATGACCAGAATAGCCGAAAAAGCGGCGGTGTGTTGCGTGTTGCCTACTCTCTATATAAATGGCTCTTGCGGAGCCGCTAGATGTTGTCCGGTGTTTTTGGGCGTCTGGTAGGACGGGGCAACTTTCCTGATGTGTCGAACTTTCAATTTATAATTTAGCCATTCCATGACCGCCCTTAATATGCAGTGGGCTTAGTTATTACGACGTCTTCTAGTCCTTGAAGTTTGGTTGGTCTCAACCTAAGTTTGAATTTACAAGGGTTGAATAATAAAAGATTGAGAGAAGGCATTCTAAGAGAGAAAAACTAATTTAAGTTTTATAACCAAAAATTGACATGGTGGGGCATGAACCCATACCATAATGGCAAGAGAATACGAACAAATGAATTTTTCATACAAAGTTACCCTAAATACTCAGTGCATAATAAGTGGACTATCAATTGCTTGCCCGTCTTCCCCTTGTACTCCTTGATTACAATACTGAAGATGTAACCTATATTCATACAGAATATTTGTATTTTAATTGCGGAATACCCATCCTCATAAGCCTTGTGCATCCTAGCACCTATGGGACATGACATGTTCGTATTAGGTTGCATGCGGCACTCGGCACACGCGTGCACGCATAAGTTGTGGTAGCCTACCCAGCAGGCGCCTGCCGCTAAGACTGGCCGGGCAGAAATTGTGTTTCCGCTTGCGGCAATATCGTGGACGTGGCCGTACTAAATGGATGATTCTACATTTCTTCACCATCACGTTCGAAATTTCGAACAATCTAAGGAACTCGATTCGAACGTTCGAAAAAAAAACCGATTTTCGAACTGAACTGAACTTGTCGTGTTCGGTTCGTGCGTTATTTCGAACGTTCGCATACCCCCATGTATTAGGTCAGCGGTTGTCTCTCAAGGCATGGCGACTCCTTGGGCGGATTAGCCGTCCTTGTCGCCGACGGTCTGGGTACATGCGCCTCCATTTGAGGCCCTATCTTAAAAACAGGCCTTAACTAGAGCCTTGCTGGGTTGATTCTCCCCCTTTTTTGTTTGTTTCCTCGGTACTCGCCCTTCGGGCAGAAGTTGTTGGCCACTTGGGCCGGTAGAAGGCGGCATGATACGTGTTATCCGGTTTTCGATAGGGTATTCTGTTTACCGACGCGCTGGCGGGTCAACGCCCCACCTACCTCAGGTGGCATGGACTGTGCACTGCCTTCGATGGTTCGGTTCGTCTCGCGTTGCCGAGCCGAGTCCAGCCGGGCCGGAGCCGGGTCGGAGCCGAGCCTGTTCGGTTTCCCCGACAGCCGCGCTGTCGGTGCGCTCGAGCAGGGTGGCAGGTGTGTTGCTTACTCTCCGGGCGCTGACACACTTTGCGTGTCAGCTGCCTCCTGACCCTACCTAGTGGTCACGACATAATCGTCAGCGATAGCTGAGGCTCCAAATTTTTGACGCTGCTTCGTGGATGACGGCGCGGCGAGAAGTCTTTTATGCTGCGTGATTTCTTATACGGCTCGTCGAACTTGAATGGAAGGAAAATGGAATGCATGGCATTTAATTCACAATTTTATCATATTATTTACAAAAGAGCAATGAAGATCTACTGAATATTACCATTAAATTTACGTTTAAATTACTTAACTAAAAGCCAAAGCTTAAAACTCTTTGTTAAACAGTTCAACAGGGAGAATCTTCAATTCTTTAATGCCGATAAGGGAATCGAATCATCTTTGTACATTTTACCCTCACTATCAAGTCAAATTTCCTTTTTCTTTTTCCATGACTTCCCTGACTTGCAGACACCCTGTCATACTGAGCGAGAAATCTCACTCTTCGTTGTACAGTGATCTTGTCTCCTGCTCTGTTGCGTGAGACCGCGCAACGCTGCCACCGTCTACCTTCTCTTTTTCTTACATAAGGAGAAGACAGTGGCCACCATTACATTAATCAAATGTACTGCAAAAATTCAAAACAGCCTGCACATTACATTAGTCAAAATCATCGTCACTAAGTCTTACCCTTCATTCAAATAAGACTCTGTTGTAATAGTCAGTCGTGTCACCTCTCCCCGAACCCCTCTCCATTCCGCCCGCTGCCAGCCCGGGAACGTTTCGCAAGGGAGCTGACTGCGATAAGGCGAGTTATGATTCGAACACCATCAGGAGTTCGTGAGTACTTGGTGGTCAGAACAGTGAATATCCCAGTCCCTGTGTGTACTTTTCTACCAACCTCCCTTGAGCTACACTCAGCCGGAGCTCGCGTATCTGCGGGTAGAGCAGTACGTAGCTCTACGAATACACACCGCAGAAAACGAGTATCTGACACGGCAGGCCGATACGCGGACAATGTAACAATTTCATTACTTGCACATATCGCCTTTCAGCAATTTCTAGCTCTTGCACTCCTCACGATTCACACAGAGCGGCTACATTCAGATCCGCACCTGGCTTTTCAGCCGAGGCTGCGAACACAGCATTGGGCGGCTGGGTAGTACTACCCCTGGGGCAGGCAGGGCGGCCAGCCCGGGCCAGCCACGCCCCCGACGAGGGCTTCGACACCTGATGGAAGTATATCTGTAGACGCATCTACACCCGCAGTTTGTTGTTAAAGTACTTTTTGAAATGAATTCTGTGTGCTCTAGCTCGTAACTGTGCTTCTGGGACTACAGTCTCGACGTGTCATGACCTATACTGTCTCTATTTTAGGTTGGCAGTCGTGTTCCTGCGGTGGCAGTTGCATAGGGGAAGGAGGAGGGGGAGTGCGCTCCGACCCGGCTTCGGCCTAGCCCCGGTCAGGGTCGCCGTCTCCGGAAGGCACCGCCTTCACGCTTCAATGAGGTCTACTCGGGACCTTCAAATTTTTAATGCGTTCACATTCGAGCTTAATTTGCGATCAAATAAAGGTCAATTTTGCATTCTGCAGAAAATTTCGTGCTCGCCTATATATAATTCTATCTGAAAATGTTGAATTATTCTCTCGTTCTCTCCCGCCGGCGCCGGGGGCGCGCTGTGACGCGTGTGCCGGCTGGCCGAAATTGCCGCATTGTATTTCAAACGCTCTGGACCGGGAACCACAGGAGCTAATGCAAATCTAAGGTAGTCTTTGGACAGCTAAGAAAAGAGCGTTTAAGATAGAGATATCTTCGCCATACCTTCTTTCGTCGAAATTGTTCAAAACTCGCATTTTTTGTGTAAGAAACATATACCTACCACATATGTATGCCTAGGCCGTAATTTTTAAGATATTAGCACGAAATTTTCAGGGGCAATGTTTCACGTGGCCCCGAACGTAATGCCGCTTCAAACGTGTTGATATTTTTCCCGTTCAAAATTTTGTACTTGGCCCCCAAGTCTCCACTACCCCGAGGTCACTGTCCCCCGCCTGCCTGGTCCCTCTGCGCGCATTCGCTTCGAGGGGTCCCTCCATCCCCAGCCCTGGGACCAGCGCGGCTACAGGTAGTGTTGCTGCGGTTGCTGCAGTGCCAGAAGCCCGACTGCCAAGCTAAAGTAGACACAGTATAGGAACCCTTTTCGGTTAAAATCGAATTTTTTGAATATTTTGCATGGCCGTATAACAGTGTAGATATGGAATTCCGCCAAAAAACAACAATTTCTTCATTCTTAGGAAGGTACTTTCGAAATCCACAATATGAGCCGGATCCCAGTTTTACACCACGTGGCACTCCCTTGTCAGGACGGGTGGTCACCCGAGGGGTTTTCACTTGCGTAATACCCTGTACACCTGATCTATGTATTACCGTAATGTTATACCAAAAAATAACAAAATACGCTCCGAAACGGTAAAATATAGGGTGCAATACATATTTAATACCAGTGTATACCGGCGTAATACCGCGAAATGCACGTATTATGTAAAACTCTGTACACGAAAATCCCGAGTAAAAACTCCCTCGTGGTCACCCTACGTGGCTTGTGGCTATAGTCGGAGCATGACAACTTCACACCCCTGATCGTGATGTGCGAACGGGTTTTGGGAATGTCGCTCTGGCTGGCCTTAGGAGATAACACCGTGCCGCGGGGTTATAAAGCGTGCCCGTCCTCAGCCGCTGGTCAGTCCCTGCCGTCTGCGATGTGGTGCGTGGTGTGCCTCATCCTTGTGGCGTTGGCGTCGGCGAAGGCCTCCGCCGAGTTTCAAGACCCACTGCGGGTGCTGGACAGGCTGTATAACATGGAAGGTCTGCCACGCTTGGAGACAGAACTTGACAATACAGGTGAGAGACGGAAACGATGCATATGAACGCCATATCCATACGTACGCGGACGCCTACGGTCACTAGCGCACAACTTGCTGCTGGGAAATAAAAGTGCTGTTTTCCACGAAGAAAAATTGGGAAAAACATTCCGTAAGAAACTATGTGATTTGCAGTCGTAATTTCTTAGTTCCTACCATCCGCAAAGAGAATCATTGAAAATTCCGGCTAAAACACTTCATATTCCATTTGATTTGGGATAATCGCCATCAAGATACTGCGATGGAAACCACCGTGGGTTAAGAAAACACAGTTCGGAAACTGCCGCAGACCTTCGACCTTCCGCTTCGCATTTGTCCTAGCGGGTCTGCTGACGTTGTGTTGCTCTTCCCAGTGGACATGCAGATGAAAGTGGTCGGGGAATCAACAGATGGGAAACTGACCCTCCCTCCGATAGGCAGCACACCACACCACTTTGGCACGGTGAGTTCACTGCTCAAGGACACAGCGAAACATTGTCCTTCAAGATCCTCCCGTTATCTTTCGCGGGAAGCCGTAACGCTACGCTTTGCGGCCACTGGCCCACCACTGGCGCGCGATCTCCACATGCAAGAAGCACACGGCTTTTCACTCAGATTTCGAGGGCCACATAGCCGCATTTTCAGTAGGGTAGCGCGGAGAGGGTCTGAGCCGGAAGTGACGTGAGAATCGAGTAGAGCGGAAACGGAAGCAGGCGATCTGGGAATTCGCGCGCGAGGTCTAGCTACCGACCGCCGCCATGCTGGGTCTTGGTTCGTGACATATCATCGGTGTCTAGAAATATTTCTCAATATGCCGCGAAGGCAGTGAATATTCGCGCAAGTTGTGCAGATAGCCAATATGATAGCTAGCGCCACAACTTGTGCGAATAAGAACGGAACGGCTATTCACAGTAGGGGCGGTCGTCGTTCCCACTTTTGCGCGAAACTTAACAAACGCGTTAGAAAATCCTCGAGGGTCCGACCGAGCCCGACTGCCCCTTGCGGCAGTAACAATTAATGTTGCAGATTTAAAAAAAAAAAAAAATTTCCAAGGTCAATTTGGCTAAAATAGGACCCACACGACCAGAATTGTAAGGAAAACGCTGTACCTTTTACGTTTTTCGAGATAATGGCGTTTTAAGTGCGAAAATCAATCAAAATCAGCTTGTCGCGTATTTTACACTAAAAATCGCCGATATCTCGAAAACCGTAAAAGTTGTGCCAATACAACCAAAACTGTTCCAGAATATATAAACAGGGTGCTTCTACGAAGGATTCGGCCGCAAGTACGAACAAAATATTTCAAACCCCAGCCTCTACCGCCGTGTTCAGGGTTCCTACAAGTCTGTGTCACCGTGTGCTTGTGTCGGTCGCCAGTAGGGAGAATAAGAGCGTCCCTAGTCACCAGGTTGAACGGGGTAAGGGGCAGCCCGAGTCCAACAGTCGCTGCAGTGGCAGCATGACCCATAACTGGGGTCTGCACGTGAAGCCCAGGTCCCTAGGGAGGGCTGTATACTGCACTCCTCGACAACGCACTCGACGGCGCAAGCCGGGTCGTTCGACTCTTGGCCCGGCGTGAGCGGGAGTGCCCAGGAAGAGGCCGACTGGGTCCCGAGACGGCGGCGGTACCGGGGCGGCGGCACCGGCAGTGGAGCAGCCTCGTGCTGCAGGGCCTTCTCGTAGCGCTCGTGACAGCGCTGACCGCCGAGGGGGTATTCTCTCGCGTAGAACCCTGTAGTACAGGGTGCCCTGGAATACCAAGTAATACCGCGCAAGCAGCATGATACCGCGTACGTAAATCCCGTCCATTCTGTGAGATACTGCGATCCATGCGATGTAATACCGCGTGATACAGCGTATTACCAGTGTGATACCAGTAATACGCGTAAAACGTAACGGTCTGTACACCGAAGTCCTGACCGCTTCGGTGTAGGCGTCTGCGGGGCCCGCTGCCCTGCCTCCCCGGCGTACACACGCGACACCGAGCGGGCTCGTCCCGCGGTTACTCCGGCCGTGAACAAAGGGCGGCAGAAATAGTCTCGGGCCTCGTGTGATGTACCGAAGGGGTCAGCAAAAAAAGGAAAGGGATGAAAAAAAGGGGCTCATCGGAGCTTAATCAGAAAATGAGATGTTATTGTGTGAAAAGAAGTTAGAGATACATACGTACGTATCACCTTAATATTTTGCTCCTATGTTGGGAAAATTTGAGATGCTTGTGTGACGATATTAAAGGTAAAATAAATGCAATGCATTTTCAGGAATGGTAGGAGAAGAAACATCCAAGAGACTGATACAAATGATAATGATATGATTGATATAACCGGAAATAACGTACGTACGCGCAAAGATGATTTAAAAGAATAATTGAGAGCTCAATGATAATCATGAAACCGGTTCATGACGTCATGCAAGTATTTAGACTACGTGCACACCTTAATGTTAATTAAGTTAATACCTAACGCAATGATAGTTGAGCAAATATAGTTGCTAATTAACTGTAATAGCATATTCGATGACGTCAATCTCCATTTGCAGAGAGCGAAGACGCTACAGGCTGTAGTCGAGGCACTATTGCTGCCAATGTACGTGTGGAAAAAGATTTCAGTGCGATCACTTGATGGTGCGATCGTTCAAGTGGCCCCTTCTCGCAGAGGATTCAGACTAACGCATGCTGAAACGAACGCCCCTTGTCCGGGATCCTTGCGACGTCCCCCTTGTCCGGGATCACTCCGTAGGATAGCGCTACCGTCGCTGAGGATTTTAAAAATACAAATGCTAACTTTTAAAATTTATTTCTGGTGACCGAACGTACAGCGCTAAACTCCCTAACGCATTAGTTTCACATGGATTCGTTTTTTGAAACATGTTTCTAGACCAACTAGAACGGGCTTTGAACGGCCGCGGCAGGCCTGGAGATGGTCTCGGCCGGGCCAAGGAGCAACGATGAGGCAGATCCGGGCCGGGCTGCGTTCACCCAGCCGCCAGGTCTCAGTGGCCCGGGTCGGCCGACGGGGTCCGGCGGGGCGGCACATTATATTGCTTTCTTTGTCTGTGTTGGCTTTGTGTACACAGTCGTCATGCCCCCAACCTTCCCCAGCCCATCGCTAGTCGTAGTTCCTACACACTCCACCAGCGCCACCGTACTGCAGGTTTTCTGAAGCCCGGGAGATTCAAAAGACGCAATGGGTCCAAAAACAGACCAACCGCGCAACAAAAATAGCACCGAAACTACCAGACGGACAGAAAAAAACGTAGAATCAAATGTATATTAAGGCATGATGGTGGTCTTGGTGTAGATCATACTGTGGCACGATCGATCGCTTTTAGGCAGGGGATCATATCATCACGTGATGAAGTGACACATGACTGCCATTGAGGATCATTTTGGCGTGCGATTATGTGGTCCGGGATCACTTCAAAAGCCTCGCCTGTTCTCCAGCCCGAACCGACAACCGCTTAAATTCCGTTTTTGGCAAATTTGAGAGCCCGGGAGTTCAGTCCCGACAAGCAAGACCAATGTGGTAACAATAACTCAACTTCATTCTAGATAAATAAAGGGCCCTCTCACTTTACTCCCATTCCTTATCCCTACTCCATCTAAACCTTAGGCGGAACCAAAGCGTGAGCCCTTAAAGAGTTTCCTGTATCCTCCTTAAGGCCGCCGTCGTCAAGTCCTACGGGTACCCGGTGGAGGAGTACAAGGTCAACACGACGGATGGCTACGTCATCACCTTGTTCCGGATCCCACCGTCTCAGGAATGCCTCCAATCTACAACAAACATTCGATCAGTATTCCTGATGCATGGTTTGCTGTCATCCTCTACGGACTGGTGCGCCCCGCCGTCGGACAGGTCGATCCGTAAGTAGCTCTTACAACGCTGCCCTCCCCCAGTTTCTACAGACAATGTGGACACCGCACCATCTACAGGGTGATTCCCGTGAGACAGCGCAAACGTTCATATGGCAGGGCATCTGCGGAGGATAATGTTTGAGCCTTCGCGAAGCGAAATGATCCGAGAGGGCAACCACTCATTTAAACCATGTACACAGATTTCAGGATTTCGTCGGATTACACCACGTGGTTTTCGTTACTTTAAGAATTTTATTGCTTTTCTCGCTATTTCAGCCTATGTAGGTGCTATTTTTCGGCATGAAGTCCAAGTCCAACTTTAAATTCGCATTTTTTTTTCAATTTGTTTTAAAAATTTCAAGACTTTTGTACACATGATCACGCGAGTGATTCGCCCCTCGAGGTGATCTCTGCATCGACTATTCCGCTTTTTGGGGCCTCTGCTGCGAAGCAAGAAGCCCTTTGCAGCGGCCCTGTAGCTTTTTGAGCCCGAGCGGAACGAGGTGCTCTCTGCACCGACTATTACGCTTTTTAGCCCGTTCTGACACGTTTCTTTAGAAACGGCAGGAGCCGGGCTTATTGTGTGATGCCGACTGTTCGTTCGGGCGGACGTGGGTACGCCGACTTATTGTTCACAGGAAAACTTCAAATTTTAAGGATGAACTCCTTTTTTAACGTAGAATCACGTACGGTGGCAACAATTTTCGATTTGTATCGCACCTCTTTGAGAAATGAAAATATGTCTGTGCTTGTTTTTTGAGGTTAGGGCTGGTCGCCGCGCGCACACCATTACTATCGCGGCGCGCACATGGACGGGCTCAGGTTAACGATTTTAATCATAACAAATACATCTGCTATCAGGCACTTCTAGGGAGACTTGAGGCGGGCGGACGAAGGCCCCCGCAAGCGCCGCCGGCAGGCTAAGCTGGCTAAGTCCCGCAGTCGAACCGAGGTGCCGGTGGAGCTCAGCGGAACTGGCACCGAGGTTTGACGAAGGGATGGGCCAGCTTGTTTATTCTTCTCACATCAAGTGTCGTTGTTCCCGCATTCTGCAATCCGCTAGATGGCGCCACAGACACGGGCGGCACTTAGGGACCGTACCCATATTACGTGACCGATTTTAGACCGCTTATGTACCCCCCCCCCAAATAAGGTCACGTAATATGGGTACGACCCCTTATGGGCGGCACTGGTGCGGTTCTGGCATCTTTCGAAATTTATTATCAGTTAAAAAATATTCAATACTGTTGTTCCCACATAATATACTTACAACTTCCTTATCATAGGATGTAATTCAACTCGTGGTAACTGACTGCAAATTAACACAATGTACAACATCTCAATATTGCTGCTTCCTGTTTCAAAATGACACATTGGCATCGAACGCAGGGAGCGGAGAACCTGAAAAAAAATTGTATTAATGTACTTAAAAATAGAATTCCAGTTACTTTAACAGTAGTTAACTTAACCAGTCTCCTCCCGTACAGAGTTGGCCATGTGACCACATCAAATCCGGCTAGTTGTAGAATGGTCGCTAGTTCAACGAGGAGGCCTGCTGTCGCCAACTCGGCTGCATTTTCGCATCGCTCTGCGCTTTGGGTGGCACTTCGCACCACCTATCGTCCAGGCGCCACAGAAAAGTGACTCTAAATCCTTTAGGACACGTTTGTGACCGTAAGTGACCTATCTAGTTTGTCCCAAATTACGAGACGCATCCTGTATTTTACAGCTTTCATACCAGAAGTAATTGAACATTTTAGTTTGTGAATGATCCCTAATTTAATGAGGCTCAGAAAACCGTTTCCTTAATTAAAAGACGCCGTCCTTCGTGGGGAGACAATGAAATAGTTTCTTTACTTTTAAGGAATTTTCTTTCATACAATAGAAAATTTACCTAACATCAAAAGCGCCTCCCTCGATTCTAGGGAAAAATTACCTTGACCTAAAGTTTCTTTGAATCAAGAAACCGTTTTTCTGGGTGTATTGTTGCCAACCTGGCTGCACATTCGCTTTTGTTAGCGCCCAAGAGAGACTCAGGTGCCCCGTACCGCGGACCACGGCAGTGTCTTGCGATGATCGGCCACCCGAACAATATGAGATTGGCCGCGCTGTCTCATGAACCGATTCACAGAGATGGGAGATGGGTCGCCGGTTCGAGTGTTTAACCTCGCCGTTTTTGTTCCCCCTTTTTTAAACAATAGTTTTCAAGCTGTATGAGAAAGAATTTGCTATGAACACGTATCGTTCGGTTAACAAGGGCAACTCAGTGCCGTAAGCGCTGGAATTTTTTGATTTGGCACCTAGGTATTCAAAAGTCTTGCATCGAAAGCTTACTCTGTCTGTACGCCTGCCAGTCAGCCAGCCGGACTGCATTGCAAAACCAAGGTGGCAACCACGTCACTTTGGTCCACACTAGGAAGCGTGGACCACTAGTGGTCTACACAGAGCGTGGACCATGGGGGTTTAGGAAACGTGGACCGCCAATAGTATCAGATAGGGAGAGTAAGGCGCGGTGGGGTTGGACCAAGAGGGGTTAATTCCTTTGTGGACCAAGAGGTCCACGCTTTTCGTGGACAAAGTGATCCACGCTAGTGTGGACCAAAATGGTCCACGCTACCTTGTGTGGACTTGGTCCACACTTGGCTTTGCAGTGTGAGAACCATGTACCGCCGGCGGCCTATCCCCGCATACGCTTGCCCTTTCGCTCCAAGAATATTACATCGTTCATGTTTTACTGTAACCTGAGAACCGGCAGTACTCAATCGCCCCTGCGCATCCCATAACATCAGCAAACTAAAACATTTTTATTATTTGAAAAGGAGTCAAAATACGAAAATGTTCGCCGCCGTACACGATTATATGCTAAAGAAATTCAATTTGACTGTTGATAACGATTTGAAAACGACAAGCAGGCGAGGACACGTCCGACCGTGCATCAAGCTTAGAACTATTATTATAAGCCCGGCTTCTGTGCCGTTTCGGAAGAAACGTGTCGGCATGGGCTTCAAAGCAGAACTTGCGTCTCCATATACAACCACTGTCTCACAAAAACAAAATTGCGCAGAGATGTAGCATCAAACGTTAGCCGTGTCGGTTCTCAGAGCTAAGGAATGGCATGTTTTAAAGCGACCAAAATAGACAAAACTAAACCGAAAGAACCACAGTCGAAGAGTTTTCTTCGCAAGAAAAACTCGTGGTCTTCATCCGCGTTATTTTACTACTGGTAGTTGTAGAGATTTTCACGTTACAAGTCTTAACGGTCCTTCCGTAGTTTTTTCTCCCATACCATTGCGGAACTGCGTAACCAAGGGGCGGTTCACTCCGAGAATATGTGAACAGGGTACTATAGCTTTGTACAGGGTACTACAGGGGTGAATCGCCCCTCGTGCGTAACAGAAGCCTCTGAACGCAGCGTACTTGCTCTCGGATTGCTGTTACGACGTGTGGCTGGGCAACGCCAGAGGAACAACGGAATCCCAAGATCCTGGCAAGTTCAGTCCTGAGGACGGAGCTTACTGGGACTTCAGTTGGCACGAGATAGGCGTGTACGATGTGCCCGCCTTCATAGACTTCATTCTTGACTTCACCGGACAGCCAAACTTGCACTACATTGGACACTCACAGGTATGCTTGCGTTTTGCCAACTCACTGTGTGCGTACGGTTAAACGTTGACCTTTCTATAATGAAACACGCCCACGCACCAAGCTCAGTAACATGTCACAAACGAAGTCTCGGAGTTGCCTGCAACCGGATGCAGAGCTTCGTCATAAAATGATCAGAGTTAAACTATCGGCAAATTTTGCATGTCACTGAGAAATCAAGGAAACCATGTTGTACAGGTGTCTCTGGACAGGCGTTTAAGCCCAGAGGCCTGAGGAGATGATGTCTGGGATAAGGAACGATGAGGCCAGGGTAGCCTGACAGAAGCTTGGCACCTGAGTCTCCCATGGCACCCTTTGCAGCTGAGTGCAATTCTGCACTCCATGCGTCTTGGTGTGGAGCGCGGGCGCGAACCTGTTACGGGTCACACAATTTAACGACTCTGCATACTGAATGACGCTGCCCCGAGCTGCATGCCATGTTTAGAGTTGACATGTCACTGCCAATGGGGAAAAAGGTTATATGAATATTTATTTGGGAGCATTTGTATTGTACGTTCAGCGTGGGTAATAAAGTCATTGATTGAGAAAAGCTCGTCTGGAGTGCCTCGGAGGACCGCCCCTTATAACCATAAGCTCATTAATTAGACGGATCTAGTACATCATGCCTAGACATAAAAATCACTAGACAACAGCCTGGGGATATGGCGGAGGCAAGGGGTACCCCTGGGGCGGAAGCCACAGCCAGCCTTCCCTTATGGTCATATTTTTTTTCAGCACGCCAGCAAACCGAGCTTACGCCGATGCTGAAAACGGGGCCAGCGGTGGCCCTTTCTCTTCAATTGCCCCGCGGGAGTAGCCGCCCGCCCAGACTCTCCCGGCGCCGGGGCCATTTGTCTATTTTAACCAGCGAAAGGGTGTGGGCGGGGGTGAACTACTCAATGCAACCGGAACGATGCCAGATTCGTGACCAGCATAGTTGACTTAGTCGGAAACGACACCCGGATTACGGCTTTCGGACGATTTTTAGTTTGGTGTTCAAGGTGTTCAAAGGTTAAACAGGCTGTACAGGCCGGTACAGGCTGTACCGGACGGCAGCAGTGAAACATTCGTCCACCCCGACCCCAGATAAGGTTTTAGAGACACCAAATCAGTCGGAAAACACGCCCAGATCACCTGTCTGGCTCAATTCTGAAATTGCACGTTCGAAGTGTTCAAGGTTTTAACGGGGTTTGAACAGACTGCGGGTCTAGGACGAGCAAGACAGATGGTCAAATGGACGCTGCGGTTTGTATTTGTGTTCAACAGGGCCCAGTTAGCCGGAAAGGGCTGATCACACTAAAACCTTTGAAATCCGGTCAAAATATGTTCAAAATGTTCAAATTTTGAACATTGAACAGTCACCAGCACACTGATATTCATCAGCGCCGTATGTGGGGGTATAAAGAAAGGTTCTAAAACCTATCGGGAAGTATAACAGCGACATGGAACCACCTAACGGGGCGAATACCTTAGTTAAAATATAGGTGTTTAAAAGTGTTCAATATCTCGACTCGTTCCGAAGATTTTAAAAAAGTCGTCCAGCCATTTTTCTCTATTTGGTTTCAGAAACATCTCCACAAAATTTCATGCTTCTATCATTATATGCAGTTTTTTTATGATATCTCGACCAAACCGCGGGGACTATCTCCTTCTGTCGAGCCTTCGTGTGTTCAAAATTCCATATTATGAGAAATTGTTTTGTAAATTTACGAACAAATTCAGTTTCTGCCCTACGAAGTTTCGACATTAAATGTTCATGAAATGGAGGGAACATTTCTTAATTTCACGTCACTTTGTCATATTCTCACATTCCAAAAGAGTGTAGTAGTTCAGGTTGTAAAATTACAATAACTTTTCACAGTGAGACGTCGACTCCGGTCCTGTGTCTATCCTGATCGTACGGGAAGACTCGATTCGCGGACGGAGGTTAAATATCAGCCCCTGCCCCTATTACCCACACTAAGCCCATGATTCGGTCCATTCCGAAGGACGATTCACGACACATCTAAATGAAAGAACAGATTTGTACATTTGCAGTTAGCGTGTGGTACTCCTGTTGAGACATACGTAAAAAAAATAATTCCACTTCGTCATTATGGTCTTTACGAAGGAATTGGTTCTTTTAGGGTTCACTGGTCTACTTCGTACTGGCCAGTGAAGTTCCCGGCAGCATGAGGAAGATCAGGACAGCCCATCTTTTGGCACCCAGTGTGTATATGAAGTTCATCAGGTCCACGCTTTTGCGACTTGGGTCCACTGGAACAACCGAACTGTGGGTAAGTCGTAAGTCGCACCAGTACCTGCCCAAATCAACTTGTGTGAGGAGCCTGATTTCAATAACGTTTCTTATCAAACTGAGTTGATTTAGGGTCGAACGTACAGGGTGTCCCATATATCACGCCTGATCGATTCTGGCTTCCATTCAGCCAGTTTTAATCGTACAGACACGGTTAAAAAAACCTTTTTTTAGAAGGACGCCAAAAAGGGAAAAGATTCCCCTCAGAAAAGGCTTATTCCTATTTACAGAGAATAGGTTGCCACGGAGCTCCGAGAGGCGTGAGACGTCGTGGTCCAGACAGAGCAAAAGGGTCCAGGAGGGGTGGAAGGGGGTAGGACCTCCTGGTCCAGACGGATTAGGGGGGGGGGCGAATGGGGAGGTGGGACGTCCTGGTCCAAAGTGAGCCGGAAGGCACGTAAGGGGGTGGGACGTCCTGGTCCAAAGTTGGCCAGTAGGTGCACAAGGGGGTGGGACGTCCTGGTCCAAAGTTGGCCAGTAGGTGCCAGAGGGGGTGGGACGTAGTGGGCGCAGGAGGGAGGTGGGACGTCCTCGTCCAAAGTAAGCCAGTAGGTGCATGAGGGGGGTAGGACGTCCTGGTCCAAAGTTGTCCAGTGGGTCCATAAGGGGAGTGGGACGTCCTGGTCCACAGTTGTCCAGTGGGCACAGGAGGGGTTGGGACGTCCTAGTCCAAAGTTAGCCAGTAGGTGCAGGGAGAGGTTGGGACATCCTGGTCCAAAATTGGCCAGTAGGTGCATGAGGGGGAGGGGGTAGGACGTCCTGGTCCAAAGTTGGCCAGTAGGTGCATGAGGGGGTGGGACGTCCTGGTCCAAAGTTGGACAGTAGGTGCAAGGAGGGGGTGGGACGTCTTGGTCCACAGTTGGCCAGTAGGTGCATGAGGGGGGTGGGACGTCCTGGTCCAAAGTTGGACAGTAGGTGCAAGGAGGGGTTGCGACGTCCTAGTTCAAAGTTGGCCAGTAGGTGCAGGAGGGGGTGGGACGTCTTGGTCCAAAGTTGGCGAGTATGTGCAGGAGGGGGTGGGACGTCTTGGTCTGAACTGGGTTGTTCGGTGCGGAGGGGGGGGGGGTGGAGGGGGTAGGGGAGGGGGGTTACGTCCTTGTCGAAAGTGACTGGCTGGTGGGTGCGGAGGGGAGGATGTCCAAGATGAACGAGAAGGGTGGAATTGGGACCTCCCTATCCAGAGTTGGCCAGTAGGTAGAGGAGGGGGGGGGGGGCGTGCGGACGTCCTGGTTTGCATCTGTGAACGGAGACGGCGAGGCGACCAACGTAGCCTCGCGCCGCCTGCACCCAGGGCGGCAGTTTCAAGCTGACTTGTAATATCGGACACAGAAAAACAAAATTGTCGCCACTGTACGTAAATTCAGATTTAAACTAATAATTTTGAGTTAATCTGTCACCGATAAGTACGACCGGCTGCACGTTGGACTACCCACCGCGCCCCGTCGAGCAACGGAAGGGTCCCGTAATGTTCGTTCAGCCCAGCGCCCACGGCGCCTAGTGAGTAGGCTCTTTTTGGACCAGGACGTCCCACCCCCTTACGTACCTTCCGGCTCACTTTGGACCAGGACGTCCCACCTCCCTCCTGCACCTACTGGCCAGCTTTGGACCAGGACGTCCCACTCCCCCCCCCCCCCCCCCCTGCACCTATTGGCCAACTTTAGACCAGGAAGTCCAACGCCCTCACTGAGAGAAATGATTCGGCGTATGTTTGGTTATCAGGCCTGAAGTGGAACAAATCAAACACTTCTGACGTAAGGACGAAAACTTAAAACATAGGGACGAAAACTTCGAACGTCGTCACTAAAGCGTTAGTGACGCCGTTTGAAGTTTTCGTCCCTACGTCAGAAGTGTTTGATTTGTTCCCACTTCAGGCCTGATAACGAGACATTTGGTCCGTACGCCGAATCATTTCTCTCAGTGCTGGTGCACCTACTGGCTTAACTTTGGACCAGGACGTCCCACCCCGTCCTGCACCTACTGGCCAACCTTGGACCACGACGTCCCACCTCCCTCCTGCGCCCACTGGACAACTTTGGACCAGGACGTCCCACCTCCCTCTTGCGCCCACTGGACAACTTTGGACCAGGACGTCTCACCCCCTTCCGCATCTTCCCATCCAGTCTGGACCAGGACGTCCCGCCCCTCGTCCGCCCCTTCCCGCCTCGTCTGGACCAGGACGTCCTACCCCCTACTGTGTGGTCTCGTCCTTTATCTGTCGGAGAAGGTTGAGGGAGGCCCTATCCTTTTTTTTTGTCGTCCTTTTTTCCTGGAGTTTTCTGTCCTTCAAAAAGAAGTTTTTTTTTTTTTTTTTTTCTTTACTGTGAGACACCAGCGGGGTACCAGTCGATGCGCGTATGTTCCCCCATTCAGAATTTCTTTTCCGCATCTCGCTACGACGCCTAGTATGGAATCTAGGCTAGGAAAACAAAGGACGTTTTTTTGCCTTATGGAGATCGCTGCTGTGAGCCCAGGGCGCCAGGGATGAGGTAAATTTCGAGTTCGGACGGAGATACGAAATTTTCCCCGGAAACTGACCCAGGCTAAAATGAGTCGATAGGTCCAGTCCAGTGTCAATATTCCCAAGGTGCTGCTGCAGGTGTCGGTAGAGGGGTCCAAAAAAAACCAAATCTAGAAATCGAGGTCCCGCAGGGCGTCTGAATGGGGCATAAATGCTGTTAACACCAGTCAAAATCAATATGTCTAAAATTTTACTTTAAAAACATTTTCATGGTCAAACAGGCCAAAGTAGAACCCTAAAGGGCTAAAATTTCGAGATAACCGCTGTATCTCTTACGGTTTTCGAGATATCGTCGTTTGAAGAGAGAAAATAATGTGAAATCTAATCTTGTCTAATTTTCTCTCTTCAAACGACGATATCTCGAAAACCGTAAGAGATACAGCGGTTATCTCGAAATTTTAGCCCTTTAGGGTTCTACTTTGGCCTGTTTGACCATGAAAATGTTTTTAAAGTAAAATTTTAGACATATTGATTTTGACTGGTGTTAACAGCATTTATGCCCCATTCAGACGCCCTGCGGGACCTTTTCCGGTGGTCCGATCGGGTTCATATTTATACCAAAATTCATGTTTTTTAACGCAGCACCCGATGAGAACTAAACTGAATGCGATTTCTAGATTTGGTTTTTTTTACCCCTCTAAGGTGTCGGTGGGCAAAACAAGTCCTTCTTGGGCTGGAAGTGGATCTTGCTCGACAACTCGCCAACGCAGCGTCCTAAAATCATGCGGTTTTCGCCAACGGACTGTGAATCGGACTCGCGATATCACCGCAGTGTACAAACAGCCGTCCTCGAGAACCGATGCACCGTTCTCGAGCGCCAACTTCGAAACGGTTCGTCCTGGGAAGGTGCTGTTTTCGAGGATGGGCCTCATTGGAAAATTCTGCAAATTCCGAGTGGAGAGTGGATCTAAGTTGAGGGGTATAGCGTGACAAAAGTCAGGGAAAATCGATTTTTTGGGGTCTGGAAATCAGGGAAAAGTCAGGGAAATCGAAAATAGGAAACCGGATGAGCCCTGTCCTTGGTTTTCCTAGCCTAAAATGCATACTAGGCGTCGTAGCGAGATGCGTAAAAGAAATTCTGAATGGGGGGACATTTGCGCATCGACTGGTACCCCGCTGGTGTCTGTACGACTAAAACTTTAAGGGTGTCCAATCGATCTTTTTTTTATTTCATTAATCGATAGTTCAGAACACGCTGATTCTAACGATATGTGTCTAAGCCCTCTGGGCCTTCTAGTTTTTGCTCTAGACGCGTTCAAACCTTCGGATTTTGCACTTTTTCATCCAGCAAATCTCAAGAATTTGAATAGGTAGAAGGATGAAACTTTCCAGTACCATAGTACTTTACTTGGACTGTGTTGTGAATAGTTTTTTATGTCACTGCGAATTCCAGGAAGGCTCCTGGAATCAACTGAAAGTGGCCCGATGTTAGACCTTTTTTTCGCATGGAAGAAGATTGCCTACCAAATTGAAATTATATTCACAACATAGCCTCATCTTTCCTCTACAAGCTGAGATTGATGCCATCTCTCTAGGTCAGCTGCAATTTGAGATTTGCTGGATGAAGTGAGGGCCTTTTTCGAGTTCCAGGCATGAGTAGACAAGGACAGGCTACACCTTCTCTCTCGCACGTGGCGGGGTGAGGCGGTGCGAGGTGCGGGGAAGACGTCCCTCCCCCTCCTCCCACCGCTGCAACACTGCGCGACGTCTGCCGGAGCACCGGAGACCAATAAACATTACAATAGGACGGATTTGGCGCGGTCCGTCCTTTTAAACCCGGCGGAAATCAACTTTTGACGTTCAAATTTTTCACATTTGTAACTCACACCAACCTTTTCGCCGCCTCCCGGCAGTGCGATTCCGTTTTTGAATGGAGATCGTACGAGGTTTTAGAGCCGACTTGGGGTTGCCAAAAATCCGGAAAAAGAGCGAAACTGAGCCAATCTCTGGTCCGGGAAGCAGGAGCTGGCTGGTGACACCGACATCGACGAGGTTGCAGCGGTGTTGCCACCTTGGCCGGCGGGGAGGAGGAGGTCAGCCTACCCACCCCTCCCACCCCCACTTTTGACTAATAAGCGTGACCATTCCGCGAGTAGGAGAGCGATTGGAGACCCTTAAGTAACCGCAGTTCGCCCCGCATGGCCCACTGACAACCGCCGCCGGCAGGCCTAGGTAGGTGTGCGATGTGTGTCCGGCGCGGAACCAAGGGTCATCAACGTCCTATGTTCTTTGAACAAATTTTACGGTCTTCACCTTATATTCATTGGACGTTTGCTGGAATTTTGTATATATATATATATGTATATATATAGTGCTTTGCAGTGAGCAAATCCTGTTACGCCACGACGCGGTCTAGCGTACGCCTACCTAGTGTAGGAGTATAGGAACGCTTATCAGTGTATAGGGAAAATTTCGGATACCTGACGTTTCGCTTCCTTGTTCAAATATGCTCATATATTTAAGCTACATGAGGTTTTTGTCAAGATGGCCGCCCAACTGCTCAACGACCGCGCACTGCTGGAAGTGCTGCCCCACAGCGCACAACTCGTTTTGTTCGGCGACACTTTCTGTTCGCCAAGGACGCCAACAACACAGGAAGCCTGCTTTCTTCTTTTGGATCTGATTGGAGGATCCAACCCGAAGCAGCGCGACACGGTATGGCTTCCGGACTCTTCGGTTTCCAAATAATACAAATTCTACATCTGAAAGTGCGATTATGCTCGATCACGGCACCAAATCTGCAGCCCTCCGTTCCGGGAAAGTGGGTCGGATAAACATAGGAGTACATCCGTTCTTTTTGCTCCTACTTGATGCCTGAGTTCGCCGAACTGGACTAACTCTGAGGAAACCGGGGCGTAGGAATGACAAACGGGATGGAGTACCACGAGTGAATAGTTTATTCACGACGCCCGAAAGCCCATTCAAATGTCTTCTCCCTCTCTCTCTAGGCGAAGCTGAATGATTACATGGCCAACTTTCCTGCGGGATCCTCGCTGAAGCAGAGCGCTCACTTCAGTCAACTTATACACGCGGCGTCGGAGGTCTTCCGGAAGTTTGACTACGGTCCAGCCAAAAACATTGAACGTTACGGCGCCTCGGTGCCACCAGAGTACGACGTCAGCCTTGCCGGTGCTTCCAACCTCACGTTGGTGTACGGGCTAAACGACTTTTTGGCTGTCAAATCGGTGAGCACGTTTTGGCAAATGTCTCTCTATAGGCTTTCTGAGACTACTTGCCTCAAAGTAATTCATAAGGTCCTTTCACAACACTACTAATGCGAATGGATTGAGTTGTGTTCAATTTTCACAAACTTCGAAAGACAACTTTCAAGCCCATGGTCTGGTACATTTCCATGTACGATTCTGTACGTACAGTACTTAACGACATCCAGAATCTTTACATAGTTGTGTGAAAATAATTTAGCATTATTAGCGTGCAGGTTCTTGAATTTCTTAGTAAAGTGGTCCTGTTTAAATGCAGTTGCAATGCTGCCGTTAAAGCTTTCTGCATACGTTGCTCATGCAACCGTCTTCCTGTGTTTTTTTTATCGAATAGAATGTTGACAAACTCCACCAGAAGATACCCAACAGCACGGTCGTCGTCGTCCCTGACCCTCTATGGAACCATTTTGACTTCATCCTTGGCCTAAGCGTCAAAGAGAACGTGAATGACGATTGTATTATGAGAATTAAAGATTTCGACGCTCGCAATCCGTGATAAAAGGACGTCAATGAGTTATGGATGTAGATTAAGTTTCAACTCACAGGCGTGTTGCAGTAGAGAATATTGCAGCGTGAGTACGGTATTTCGGAGAAGGTCCGAACCGGAAATGAACAAGAAGTCAAGAAGAACATTAGCGGAAGAACAACGCGGGTATCATGAGGGTTACCGTAGTGCAGAGTATCTCCGCGACTGGTGTAAATCTTATCTGAGTTTCAGATGAGATTATGATCAGAAATCAGAATTCCAGATTACTGATCTGGGGTAGCGAGATTCCTGATCCTTTTTCGGCTATGATCTGGATGTCAGATTTCTGATCTTCAGATCAGATCTCTCTGCTGTGGATCAGATCACAAAGGAGCAGATCACATACTCTATCCAGATCACCAGACAACCCTCATTTCTCACAAACCTGGTGACCTAAACACCGAAAGAAAATTGTTCTAGGGGGCTCGAAACTGAGTCCGAGCCGAATTTGAAGTCAAATTTGAGCTTTCTCTCAACGCGTCTGAAAAATTGGTTAGATATAGTCGGAACTCGAAAATATTCAAAACTGCCCTCTAATCTTACGCGAACAAACCCCACACCAAATTTCAATTGAATATCTCAAAATTTGTGCAGATTATGGCCTTCTGAATTCGTGGTCAATAAATGATCAGGACTCTCTGATCTGAAATTCGATGTCCACATCAGCAATCTGAACGGCAGATCAGAAAATCTGATAATCTGGAAGGCTCATCAGAAAACCAGATCTGCTCTGTAAATCTGAATCTGTGTATCAGAAATCAGATGTGTGATCTCAGATTCAGATAACTTCATCACAAATCTGAAAATCAGATGAGTTCATTAGAAATCAGGCCTAAAATGAGAAGCTTAAACAATCTGAAATCTGCCTTTGTTGATCTCAAACTCAGATACGATTTACACCAGTGGCCACGGCGTCAGCCACGAGCCAACGTCAAAAATTTGGAGGCTTAGCTCTCGCTGATGATATATCACGACCCTTTGGTAGGGTCAGACAGCGCCAGAACTACCCCGCGCGGCCTGAGGATGCACGTCCCCGGGCCGCGCGGTTGAAGTCTGCGCTGCGCTGTCTGAACCTACCAACAAATGACAAATATTTTAATTCATCAGGTTGATCACCAGGATCCATGTCATTCTCATCAGAAAAAAGTCTGCAATTTGATTTATGTATGCATTATTCTTGTAATGTCCATAATCTTTCCTTACAATATTTACAATAAAACCATTTTTGTTTTCTCATTTCTTCTTCAAATAGCATACCAATCAGTGCATCGCTGATTCCAGTTGCAACAGCAAAATGTCCACCTGTAAAAAAACAGACCATTCATCACAATGTCCTTTATTTGCTTCATTCCCTACAAGATCCACATCAGTCCATTACTATTTCCACCATGTAGTCCAGGTAAAAATGCTTCAACTAAATCATCACGAATTGGATCACGATCACAATTTGTTGGAATGGCACTATTTTTTTTTTATCTGCTGTGAGATTTGTTCTCAAAAGGGTGTGCTTTCAAATAGTTTTCACAAACAAAAAATTTACTGTACAAAGAAGCAGCACTGTGCTTTCACAAATCAATATGGCCACACTTTTTTTAGTTAAAATTTTGTCCTATACAGCAAATCAGAACATAATTACAACCTTTATTCATTAATGACAAATACAAATTTAATTCATTGCAATGAACTGTACCTTAATAATGCACTTACATTCCCAACATTACTTCCACGTAATTTGGGAAAGGTCTACAAATGAGCAGATTTAACTCGATTTTTACACTTCCAAACGACGGCAATTTGAATGCCATTAGCCATATATGCCATGACCCATCAGCAATAAAAATCAAAATAAACAACATTCGTCGCAATCCTCGTCTAGCCGCGAAGACGGCTAGAAAGTAAGCCGTTGAGGGGGCGGGAACTGAACGGGACTGCGACGAATTTTGTTTGTTTTGATTGTCATGGCTGATGGCTTATGGATTACGTTTGCAACGAAACGAGTCTGAATGCACCTTTAAGTTCCTCTCAAAGATTTATCTGTAATCCATTCTTAATCTTGTTTTTCAGCGATCTCGCTCAAAGAGATTGTGGCGATTCAGGTTTTCGGGATATTCAGAATTTGGGGACATCCAACAGTAGAACCCCTAGACGGTATGATAAAATTAAAACAAATTGGGACTAAAGTAAGAGGATTGGACCAAAGCAAGTTAGATCAAATAGATGCATTTTTTAAAGAATCCTTCATAAAGAGATATTTGAACATGGAGGGACATTGGCCAGACCTAGATGTCTCTGAGCTCTCAAAGACAAACATAATACGAATAGCTTATGAGACTCAAGGACCATACCCAAGCAAGTCTCCAAAATATAAGAGGAGTCATCTAATATTAGTGAAATTCAAAACATTATTTGCGGTGGATCCCAAGTTTGAGTTACCTGAGTAGTTAGATAACAAGGCAGGGGCTTTACCCTTCAGCGAATTAATTGCTGAGGTGCTAACAAATAAGAGTATCGGCTCAGCTGTAGATCGATCTGTGCTAGTGAGATGGATGCAGATGGTAGACCATGATCCTCAGGAGTTCTTAGATCGAATAGATCTCCATGGCTTTAATCCAGATGAAAGCAACACTGGATCCAAAGAGAAAGAAAAAGAAGGCAAGTTGGATCCTTGCATGTTTTCACTGTTGTGCATAGGCAAACGGATGTACATTGTGTTAACTGAAGCCTTATTATCTCAGCATGTTTTAAAGTATTTTCCTGAAATAACTATGAACGATGACGGCATAACTCTAGATCATCGGCGGATTAAAACCGCCGGAATCACGTCAAACTGCATACTAGCATGGATTTTACAAAATGGAATACTAATATGAGGCGAGAAGAGACTCTCCCCCTATTTAAATGCTTTGATGACATGTTTGGTTTCTCAAATCTATTCCAGCGAACACATAGCATGTTCTACGATGGAACCATCATGCTCATGGATGGATCTTACCTACCGAAAATTACGGCTGACAGACAACTTGAATTAGATATTGGGGTGATTCACCACCATTTAGGAGGAATGGAGGGTTTGCGACAGAGAGGTTGGACGGTCTGGACTGTTGTTCTACTGCTCCTGTGTGCAGAAGGATTACGAGTTAATATCACTTTAATGGGTCAGGGTGATAACCAGGTCATTTGTGAGACGTATCCCATTGGAAAAGAACTAGCGGGGTGTATGGGGATTCATTATGAGTTATTAAGAAGGATAGACTCATTTTTGTCCTCCATAGGTCCGCCCTTAAAAGCGGAGGAGACGTACACTTCTCGTGACTCACTTTTTTATGTATGGGAGGTTAGCATATACAGAGGAGCCGCTTGCCCTATGGATGGGAAGAAAATCAACAAGCTCTCTGTAGCTAAAAATGAGGAGTACCCGACTTGAGAATCTACTATATCATCAGCATCAGCAACTCTATCTTCAGCTTTAGAGGCGAGCAACTGTTTTGAATCTCTGTTTTCTTATGTACCTAAGAGAATTGATTGCAATCTACCAGCATCATACACGCTCAACTTATCTACGGAGAAACTCCTTATTGAAGCTGCTCAAGTCTTCCCAAACTTTTTATGTTAGTCAAGGAACCGGACGATTTCATAAGAATATATCTAAACATATTCTTAAGAATTTCTTTAACAAAGGTTTCCTTTCAGATTCGGCCTTCATTAGATTATGTCTTCTTCCTAGAATTTTAAGCGGCTATCCAATTATGAATTTAATACAATGTCTGATTCGGAAATTCCCTGATGAGCTACCAGAAGCGGTCTCCTTCTTGAAGGCAATATGGATCTCAACTGACTCTCCTCTGTTAAAAGAGATAGTGGTCACTCTTTTAAGTCCATCTCTCACAACTGTTCCAAATTACCAGCTAATTTTTGAGCATCCAACCTCTCTTAGTGTTCTTCATCCGACAAGTCCCGCCGACTGTAGAAGAAATTCTTCTGTTCAATTTCTATCAACTTATCAAGGGGTGACTCGGTATATGTTCGAAACCACACACTGTTCCTTTATGTTGGAGATACGTTTGATTTGATCTGAAGAAGTACCACTTAATATTTTTCACCAACTGTGCTCTTTAATCAAAATCACTCAGGTAATACAAGATCACTGGTTATTCAACTCACTGTACAAGTGAAGTACGCTGATAGTTGAAGACGGAGAATATTAGATGTTCTAGGACGTTGTGTGGATGGCTCAATCTAGTGGTAAGGAGTGGTCGCTAGGGGCGGTCATGGAATGGTCCAGTTACAAATTGCAAGTTCGACATATCAGGAAAGTTGGCCCGTCCTACCAGACGCACAAAAATATTTTTTTCAGAATTTTTGAACAACTTCTAGCGGCTCCGCAAGAGCCATTTATATTGAGAGTAGGCAACCCGCAACACACCACCGCTTTTTCGGCTATTCTGGCCATAAATCACGTTAAGTCGGTACTATTTTGAGTCGGTTGGGGTCGAGTCATGTTGAGTAAGTGTCTAGGGAGTGACCCAAGCCGTCAGGTCACGTCACGACACCCAATGCCGCCAACGTAAACAAAAAAACCTAAAAAATTGCGAAAAAGTGTACTTTTTTGGCGTTGTTTGCACTGTACCGCAGTTCCAGCATCAAATAAGGTAAGGAGAGCTACTCGGCATCCAGCCCAAGCCATTTCAGCCGCAGGCGACAAAATTAGTCCCTTATCCACCCTTATCACAGCTTACTACACAGCATGTGTGAGAAATCTAGAAATAGGAAATGTTACAGCACTTCGCCAACCCAGCAAGTCCTGCAAGTGTTGACCCACCGGATGAACCAGAACTCACCACACGAAGATGGCTGCAATGCGAGCCCCCCCCCCCCCCCCCCCCCGCATTTTTAGGCAAAGTAGCCTATTATAGCATAGCTTATGACATATGTAAGTTTCTGATGAAAACGAGTGTTGTTTTCTGTTACATTTTGTTTAAAATTCACAGAGGAGTACCAAGTAATTCTTAAATAATCTTTCTGAAGTGCCATTTAAATCTGTATGGATAATTCTGGGAAATTAAGAATTTAAATTTACGAAGACTCGGGTTGGGGTTGTCACCACCTTTGTTCTCTCTCATTATCACGGTAAAGAATAGAATAGTGATAGCGATAGATTTTAACTCCAACACAGCGCCTATTGCTATTTGACTGTCGTGTCAACGTTATTTGCATCTCTTTCTTTCTCGTAAAAAAGGATAGAGACTTAATGATAATGGTTGGACTATTCAGACGTGTCATGTGGGATCTCTTTTCCTCCAAAGGGACGAAACGGAAGTACTGCTTTATAAATACGTAGCCCCTCTTAGTCCTCTCATCTCGTGACAGAGAAAACAATCACATTTTGGGACTTCTTTTTGGAACAACGTATAGATGGCAACACCCAATGCATTGCCGCATTGGGCATTGTCCGATACGACCAAAATTGAGATGAGAAATTGAAAGCAATTGATACTTTGTTCCTAGCAGTATTTCACGGAGTATAGTAGTGTCAGATGTGTAACCGCAAGAAAACGAAAGGAAAATTAACCTCATGGGAATTTAAAATTTAAACACGAATGTTACTTCGGGTTGATGTGCTTCTCTACGGCTTGGATATGGCACGGGAGGTCGGGAACCACGATGGCAGGTGGGCTTCTCTCTCCGCAATCCTCCAACATGACCTTAAGGTCGGCTGTTGAGATGGTGTCCAGCAACGGCGGCGGCGTGATGCTGACGGGGTCCCAGTCAATGATGTCGGTGTAGTCAGCGGCGTCAAAGTTGAGCGTGGGCACCTGGAACGGCTGAATCTCGTCGTCGTCCTGGTGCAGCTGCCTCGCATCCACGACCAGCCGGATGCCAAGCCTTCGGACTGCGGGCCGCTCGTCGGTCACCATGGCCAGGGCCAGGAGCACGTTCTCGGGGTGGGCGAAGTTCGCATTATTCTGGACGTACTCGTGCACCACCTCGCGGTACTTCTTGGAAGGGTCCAAAGACGCTCAATTGTCTTTGATTGTCTCGAAGACGTGTTTGGTCACCGTATTCTTTTTGATGCGGAACCACATGAGGATGACGTACACCTTCTGAATGACGGTCGTGATGTGCTTTAGCACCGCCGAACTGGAGGCCATGCTAGCAGATTCCGGGGAGGGGCGCCCTGATCAACACTTGCAGGACTTGCTGGGTTGGAGAAGTGCTGTAACATTTCCTACTTCTAGATTTCTCATACATGCTGTGTAGTAAGCTGTGATAAGGGTGGATAAGGGACTAATTTTGTCGCCTGCGGCTGAAATGGCTTGGGCTGGATGCCGAGTAGCTCTCCTTACCTTATTTGATGCTGCAACTGCGGTACAGTGCAAACAACGCCAAAAAAGTACACTTTTTCACTATTTTTTAGGTTTTTTTTGTTTACGTTGGCAGCATTGGGTGTCGTCACGTGACCTAACGGCTTGGGTCACTCCCTAGACACTTACACAACATGACCCGACCCCAACCGACTCAAAATAGTACCGACTTAACGTGATTTATGGCCAGAATAGCCGAAAAAGCGGTGGTGTGTTGCGGGTTGCCTACTCTCAATATAAATGGCTCTTGCGGAGCCGCTAGAAGTTGTTCAAAAATTCTGAAAAAAATATTTTTGTGCGTCTGGTAGGACGGGCCAACTTTCCTGATATGTCGAACTTGCAATTTGTAACTTGACCATTCCATGACCGCCCCTAGTGGTCGCGATGAGTGGTCGCGATGAGTGGTCGCTAAGAGTGGTCGCTAAGAGTGGTCGCTAAGAGTGGTCGCTAAGAGTGGTCGCAAAGAGTGGTACTAACGTACTGAAGGCTCGCGGGCCCTTTTAAAGCCCGGCGCCGCGCTCCTCAGGAGCGCGTCACCTGACTACAACATAAAGGTCACCGACCCTTTGGACGCTGAGCTGGATGCTGTTGCTGCCCCCGCCCCCACCGCGCTGTTCCGCTGCCCCAGGAAAACGGCGTTGACCTCGACGACCCTCTGGAGCGCCTCCTGCGGGAGAGTGACAGGGTGGCCGCCGCCTTAGACCGCAGCAGCAAGGCTGACATCAGCGTGATCTTGGCGGCCTACAGAAAGTGGTCATGGGTGGACAGCAAGGCGGACGTCCTCACGTTTTGGGAGACCAAGTGGATTTTCGACCCAGAACTGTACCAGCTGTTCACCACCGTCCTAGGCATCCCTATGACGCAAGTGAGCGTGGAGAGAACCTTCTCCCACCTCAGGCAATTCTGAGCATTTTGAGGTTTAACTTAGGGTCTCAGCTCATTGCTGACATTATTTTGTTGCAATGTAATGACATTTTAATGAGGGTTTAATTTATCTTGTTTTTTTACTTTTTCGTGGAAATTCGAATGTTGAAGTGCATTTTCTTGGTGGTCAGTTGACGTTTGTGTTTCAAACTAGTGTTTAGTGCGTTTGATACTGATACCGAGACTAGGAAACCGATGGGGCCTTCCCGGTTGTCCTGTGGCATGGGCCGCCACGAAGCAGGCAAGGGCAGCAGGGCAACTGGGAAGGGCAGCAGGTCCCACTGGCCTCTTTTTTTGTTGACCCGCAGGAAATTGCGCACGGGAGATGCAGGCTGGCCCGTGGCCCCAACCCAGGGGGCCTATGCGCATGGGAGTAGTAGGCAGGCCCGACCATGTGAAAAACTACAACTATGGAAACTGTCACCATTGCAACTCTGTGAAGCTGACAAGAATGCATGTTTTGGTGCCAAAGGAGCGAAAATTTAATTTACTTCTGAAGGAGTTCAGGCTTCGCCGAGCGTCATGAAAATGCACTACAGATTCCGCACCGACGACCTGGTGGTTCAAGAGAGCAGAGCGGTGTTTTCCGTCCTAGCGCAGCTTGCGGCCATCGATGTCTGTGTGCCAGACCGATACGGCATCCTTCCTGCGGACCCGAAGGGTAACTCTCAATTACCCACTCTGAATTACTCAATGTGAAATATGCACTTCAATGGCCGTCTTACTAACACTAATTAATTTGCAGGAACGTTTCCGACTTAGTGCAAGCTGAGTGCGTCGCTCAAGACCATTTGGGAGTTTTCCGAGGTGTCCTGGGATAATTTATCGTCTGAGACTTACAAGAAGATCGCTGCTCTTTGGCGAGAGGAAAAGCACGACCAGCTACTTCGTGATCTCACGCAGCGCGTCCCTGTCGTGGACCCGTCGCAGAGAAAGGCATACGTGCGCGCAGCAGTCGCCGAACTCCCTCCAGTATGGAGTAAAGACAATGTTGAGAACGCCGTTCTAAACGAGTTAGACTCCAAAGCTCTGTAGTAAATCAATAAAACAGTTGATCGTGCATGCCTCTAATTTTGCCCAGCCCCTCCACTCGAGCGCACTTACATCAGCCTTCCCATCGTGCAGCCCGGCAGTCAGTGTTGATATTGAAGAAGCTGCCCGTGTGGACGCGACACATGATGACGCGGCGTATGAAGAAGCTGCCCGTGTGGACGCGACACATGATGACGCGGCGTATGAAGAAGCTGCCCGTGTGGACGCGACACATGATGACGCGGCGTATGAAGAAGCTGCCCGTGTGGACGCGACACATGATGACGCGGCGTATGAAGAAGCTGCCCGTGTGGACGCGACACATGATGACGCGGCGTATGAAGAAGTGGCGCATCCCTGGCGAAACAGCGAGCAAGTATTCCGCGTTGAGAGTGTGTAAAAAGTGTGTTTATAGTGTGTGAGCACACACTTCGAACACACTTTTAACGCAGTTCCACGCGAACACAGTGTGTACGGAGTGTGAACGCAAATGATAGTGTTAAGGGTCTCCAATCGCTCTCCTACTCGCGGAATGGTCACGCTTATTAGTCAAAAGTGGGGGTGGGAGGAGTGCTAGCGGTACACGCCGAAAACCCAATCATAACCTGCACTTTGTCATACAAGCAAGCCACTTGGCACACGTGTTCTTTGAACATAACTCTTGGATTTGAGTCGAAGCTATCTATGAAAATCGCGTGCAGACACCCCTTTTTGGGGGGTGAAAACCCCTCAATTTCGAGAAAATTCGAAAAGTTAAAACTGTCGTATCGAGGCAATCTGGGTGTAGATTTCGAGCAAGTCGGATAATGCGAACTCAATGGTGATGTCCGGAAGTCCGTGCAGTGACCGGAAGTCACGAATTTTCAAGATGGCGTCCAAAAACTGGCGTTTTTTGGGGTCTTTTCGGCGATTTTTCTTATTTTCCTAGCGGGAACTCCTCACCATGGTTTCAGGGCGTGTTAAACTAGTTAATGGTGACATGGCGGCAGTCCGGCCTCCGGAAGCTGGTAAAACGGCGCCAGATCTGCGAAATGGCGGACCGGAAATGAAAACCCAACCCACAAGTTGTGCCGCGTATCGTCATGATGGGCGTCGTTTCAAGCTTTTCTGCCCCCGCTGAGCTCATTTCTGACAGCGAAATGTGAATTCGAACTTCCGTTTTCGATATTGCTACTGAAATATGTCGTCTTGGTGGTTATGTGGAATTTTCACGGGATCAATGAAGTTTTTTTGGGATACAATTTCAAGAGTCTTCAATGCTTATGTTACGTTAAAAAGGTCGTTTCCTTGTACACCTGGCGTCATATTTAGCGCCGCACTTTTTTCAGAGCCTGTCATTTCTTTCCAAGTTGACCTAGTGCGTTCAAATTTTGAGGAGGCATGTCTCAAGGGTCCTTCTCGAAGTCCCCAAAACCGCAACTTTGTTGATTAATTCTAAGGGGTTGAACCACCCCCTTAAATGGGACATTGTCGAAAATCGCCGTGAAAAGGCTCATTAAAACCCATTTGTAGGGCGAAAGTTGGGAAAATTAGTCAGTGTGGCATTATGTGTGCCAGCAGGCGCGCAGGTGGCCAAGGAGTAGAAGAAGTTGCCTACTCAGGGGTCAAGTAGGGGCGCCAGAAGAATGCCGATTTCAAGCCGGACGACCGCAGAGGGTCGAGTGTATGCCGGAAGGTCGTTCATTGCTGGTCCATCGTAATCTCGTTGTCAGTGCGCAGGTCGGTACCGAGAAAAGAAATTAATAAAGGCACACAAGGGGAAAAATGATTTTATGGGAACAATTTTGTCTTTGGTATTTCTATTCCATAGAGGCAAGGGCGTGAAAGCGCGAAAACCAAAGCACATTTCTCCATGGAAGCCCTTGGCGATTCAGGTTTTTGGGATATTCAGAATTTGGGGACATCCAACAGTAGAGCCCCTAGACGGTATGATAAAATTAAAACAAATTGGGACTAAAGTAAGACGATTGGACCAAAGCAAGTTAGATCAAATAGATGCATTTTTTAAAGAATCCTTCATAAAGAGATATTTGAACATGGAGGGACATTGGCAAGACCTAGATGGCTCTGAGCTCTCAAAGACAAACATAATACGAATAGCTTATGAGACTCAAGGACCATACCCAAGCAAGTCTCCAAAATATAAGAGGAGTCATCTAATATTAGTGAAATTCAAAACATTATTTGCGGTGGATCCCAAGTTTGAGTTACCTGAGTAGTTAGATAACAAGGCAGGGGCTTTAACCTTCAGCGAATTAATTGCTGAGGTGCTAACAAATAAGAGTATCGGCTCAGCTGTAGATCGATCTGTGCTAGTGAGATGGATGCAGATGGTAGACCATGATCCTCAGGAGTTCTTAGATCGAATAGATCTCCATGGCTTTAATCCAGATGAAAGCAACACTGGATCCAAAGAGAAAGAAAAAGAAGGCAAGTTGGATCCTCGCATGTTTTCACTGTTGTGCATAGGCAAACGGATGTACATTGTGTTAACTGAAGCCTTATTATCTCAGCATGTTTTAAAGTATTTTCCTGAAATAACTATGAACGATGACGGCATAACTCTAGATCATCGGCGGATTAAAACCGCCGGAATCACGTCAAACTGCATACTAGCATGGATTTTACAAAATGGAATACTAATATGAGGCGAGAAGAGACTCTCCCCCTATTTAAATGCTTTGATGACATGTTTGGTTTCTCAAATCTATTCCAGCGAACACATAGCATGTTCTACGATGGAACCATCATGCTCATGGATGGATCTTACCTACCGAAAATTACGGCTGACAGACAACTTGAATTAGATATTGGGGTGATTCACCACCATTTAGGAGGAATGGAGGGTTTGCGACAGAGAGGTTGGACGGTCTGGACTGTTGTTCTACTGCTCCTGTGTGCAGAAGGATTACGAGTTAATATCACTTTAATGGGTCAGGGTGATAACCAGGTCATTTGTGAGACGTATCCCATTGGAAAAGAACTAGCGGGGTGTATGGGGATTCATTATGAGTTATTAAGAAGGATAGACTCATTTTTGTCCTCCATAGGTCCGCCCTTAAAAGCGGAGGAGACGTACACTTCTCGTGACTTTTTTATGTATGGGAAGGTTAGCATATACAGAGGAGCCGCTTGCCCTATGGATGGGAAGAAAATCAACAAGCTTTCTGTAGCTAATAATGAGGAGTACCCGACTTGAGAATCTACTATATCATCAGCATCAGCAACTCTATCTTCAGCTTTAAAGGCGAGCAACTATTTTGAATCTCTGTTTTCTTATGTACCTAAGAGAATTGATTGCAATTTACCAGCATCATACACGCTCAACCTATCTACGGAGAAACTCCTTATTGAAGCTGCTCAAGTCTTCCCAAACTTTTTATGTTAGTCAAGGAACCGGACGATTTCATAAGAATATATCTAAACATATTCTTAAGAATTTCTTAAACAAAGGTTTCCTTTCAGATTCGGCCTTCATTAGATTATGTCTTCTTCCTAGAATTTTAGGCGGCTATCCAATTATGAATTTAATACAATGTCTGATTCGGAAATTCCCTGATGAGCTACCAGAAGCGGTCTCCTTCTTGAAGGCAATATGGATCTCAACTGACTCTCCTCTGTTAAAAGAGATAGTGGTCACTCTTTGAAGTCCATCTCTCACAACTGTTCCAAATTACCAGCTTAGTTTTGAGCATCCAACCTCTCTTAGTGTTCTTCATCCGACAAGTCCCGCCGACTGTAGAAGAAATTCTTCTGTTCAATTTCTATCAACTTATCAGGGGGTGACTCGGTATATGTTCGAAACCACACACTGTTCCTTTATGTTGTAGATACGTTTGATTTGATCTGAAGAAGTACCACTTAATATTTTTCACCAACTGTGCTCTTTACTAAAAATCACTCACAGGTAATACAAGATCACTGGTTATTCAACTCACTGTACAAGTGAAGTACGCTGATAGTTGAAGACGGAGAATATTAGATGTTCTAGGACGTTGTTTGGATGGCTCAATCTAGTGGTAAGGAGTGGTCGCGATGAGTGGTCACAATGAGTGGTCGCGATGAGTGGTCGCAAAGAGTGGTCGCTAAGAGTGGTCGCAAAGAGTGGTACTAACGTACTGAAGGCTCGCGGGCCACCTGACTACAACATAAAGGTCGCCGACCCTTTGGACGCTGAGCTGGATGCTGGTGCTGCCCCCGCCCCCACCGCGCTGTTCCGCTGCCCCAGGAAAACGGCGTTGACCTCGACGACCCTCTGGAGCGCCTCCTGCGGGAGAGTGACAGGGTGGCCGCCGCCTTAGACCGCAGCAGCAAGGCTGACATCAGCGTGATCTTGGCGGCCTACAGAAAGTGGTCATGGGTGGACAGCAAGGCGGACGTCCTCACGTTTTGGGAGACCAAGTGGATTTTCGACCCAGAACTGTACCAGCTGTCCACCACCGTCCTAGGCGTCCCTATGACGCAAGTGAGCGTGGAGAGAACCTTCTCCCACCTCAGGCAGATTCTGAGCATTTTGAGGTTTAACTTAGGGTCTCAGCTCATTGCTGACATTATTTTGTTGAAATGTAATGACATTTTAATGAGGGTTTAATTTATCTTGTTTTTTACTTTTTCGTGGAAATTCGAATGTTGAAGTGCATTTTCTTGGTGGTCAGTTGACGTTTGTGTTTCAAACTAATGTTTAGTGCGTTTGATACTGATACCGAGACTAGGAAACCGATGGGGCCTTCCCGGTTGTCCTGTGGCATGGGCAGCAGGGCAACTGGGAAGGGCAGCAGGTCCCACTGGCCCCTTTTTTTGCTGACCCGCAGGAAATTGCGCACGGGAGATGCAGGCTGGCCCGTGGCCCCAACCCAGGGGGCCTATGCGCATGGGAGTAGTAGGCAGGCCCGACCATGTGAAAAACTACAACTATGGAAACTGTCACCATTGCAACTCTGTGAAGCTGACAAGAATGCATGTTTTGGTGCCAAAGGAGCGAAAATTTAATTTACTTCTGAAGGAGTTCAGGCTTCGCCGAGCTCGTTTGAGCTGAGTGACTTCAGCACTTCTGCGCTGTGGTGTTAACCCGAGTGTTGGGATTTCCAACAAAAGCAGGGTGCCACTTGAGAATCTGGTTGGTACTGCTTCCTTTATGTCTTGTGTGTTGTGTTTGACTTCACAGACATACTAGAACCTAAGCATTGTGCCGGTGCGGCCGGGCGACCGACACCGATCTAAGCGGCAGCCAAAGTGTGAGGTGGAAGGGGTAGTGGACACAGGTGTCGGGGGTGAGCGTCAGTTCAGGCCTAGAAGGTAGGTAACTCATGCGACAGCGGCCAGCAGGTAAAATCGGAATGCGGGCCAAGAAGACGCGTAGGTGGTCCTCTTCATTCCGATCACCGCCTAGAGTGTAGGCAACCCATGCGCCAGCCAGCAAGACCGAGTTGATGATGGAGCCGGGGAAGAGAGGCAAAGGTTAGGTATGTGAATGCTTGCGCGTTCACCGCCTAGAGCGCGGGGGCGGATGGACGGCAACGTGCCGGAGAACCCCGGCCCGCCCGGGGGAGGTGTGAGGGTCTTGCCTTCGCGTCGCGACCGCGCGCGAACGGCGAATCAAACTAGGGGCCTTTCAAATACCATGTGGTACAAAACAGGCTACAATTTGACCCCCCCCCCTCCCCCTGCGTGGTACGGCTAACCTAACCTTCCCATCAATTTAAAATAGGAGCGTGACTTGACAGACCCCCCCCCCCCTCCCGAAATCGGTCACGTGGTATTTGAAAGACCCCCTAACCACAGTGCCAGTGGACCGCGGTCGGACTGGTTCTGCGAACGCAACCGTAACCCCTCCAATCCCTCCATGGCATGCCCCCATGCCATGCTCCCTTTTGTAATTGTTTCGATACAAATCTGTGTAGTCGAAACTAAATTAATTTTAATTCACGCAATCAAAATGAAACCCTGTGCGGGTCATTTCGTTTTAGATATTTAAATCTCGAACATTTTTTCTTAACTTTCGTTTTGATACGGCCAATCCAAAAACTTTCGTTTCGATGTGGGTTCAGTTCGCCGAAACAGTCCACTTAAAGTGTGGGTTTAGTTTCGTTTCGATAAAATTTCACTCCCTGACAACGCATAAAGAGGCTCGGTAAACGCCAAAACTACAACAGAGCCATGTTTAAATCGACCACCTCCGTCTCTATTTCAACCCACCCCTTTCCCATGAAACCAGGAGGTGACACTTTCGGACGCAGTTTTTATCTGTCACTGTGCAATGACGACACGCAGTCTCACACCTCAGTTGCTTGTGGACAGTCAGATGCAATGGACCTGGAACGGGACACTCTAGGGCTCGAAGACGCCGACGCTAGAGACGTCATTCATGTAAGCTCCAAAATATCATGGTTTGCTGCAGGCAGAAAGAAGTATGCCCAGGGAAGACCAGAAAGGGGCAACATGGGCGATAGGAGGTTCCGTTTCGACGCGTTCGAGCCCGGTAGGGAACGATGGGCGAATTACGAGGCCAGACTCCGGTTTTCGCTATGCGCCCAGGGCTTCCAGGAGGGTGACAGACGCAAAGAAGCGTTTATCCTAATCTGCTCGGGACAGATTTATGAGGCAATTGCGAGCGCGATCGACCCCGCGCAGGTCGGACATGTCGACGTAACGTTTGACCGAATCATGCACGCGTTGCGGGACCACTATGCATCAACAGATCCATCGCCGGCAATGGCAGAGCAAGATTTCTTGCAACGCGTGTAGCAGCCGAACGAGCCGTTCGCGGTCTGGATTGGGGTCTTGCGCCGGCTGGTCGCGTTCTGTGCGTTCCAAAACACCTTGAACGGCAGGTTTAAGGCCCAGTTGATCCGGGGCACCAAAGATCGGCAGGCGAAAGCCAAGTTGCTCCGGAAGGACAACTACAACCTGGACCAAGTTAACCAGACCCTGTAGGCGTACGAGCGCAGTGCAAGAGACTGTGAGATACCCGCCGTAACGTACCAGACGGTCAACATGGCCGAGACCATGGACGCCGAAACCCACGATGGGGGCCAGGCCATCCCGGACCCCGCAGAGTACGGGCCGGAATGGGAGGACGATGTCGAGGTCTTCGCACTAAGACAAAACCGGCACTACCGGCAAAAAGGGCAGGCCACGCCCTGTGCAGGCTGCGGAGCCCGACATCAGAGAGCTGGACTCGCTTCGCCCGATCCGATGCGAGATGCATTTGGGCCCTAGGCCCCGGGGGAGGGGGCACGCATGCAGCCACCCTGCTCAACTCCGCCCACCACAGCCAAACGTCCCCGAGTTAATTACCGCAGAAGGCCTCTAGTGTGCGGTCTTCCTGCGTGCCGCCCCCCCCCCCTCCCCCGGGCCTAGGCCTAACCTACCCTGAAGTGGTGTTCTTCGGTGGGGTCCTTTAGTACCTCACCCAACCCCTTAGGTGACTCCCGACGCAGCGCAGAACCCCCATGGTCGTAGCACGCCCCATTCATTACCTAGACCCGAAACCGCACTTAAGCCTCTCTGGGAAGCCCGGCTATCCTCATGGAATAAAACCGAATTGTTTCACACCAACCCATTACCGATCCTCTCTCCAAGTGGAGGAAAGCTTTGTTCTTTACAAAGAAATAATCAACCAGAGCAATGATTTCCTGGTAATTAGACGCAGGCGTGGTCGCAGAACAACTTTCACTGATAGGGTATTCCGCTAAACCCCAGAACGGAAATAGGAAGAAGACAAGAAGTACTAAAAGATGGGTAAGAAGAAAGGTGAAACGTCCCAAAGCAACAAAAGAGCAGAAACAAAAAAAAGGGGGGGGGGATATAGTTGAAGAAATGGAACAAATTATATCTACAAAGTGTGGAATGTCACTTTTAAAAGGGACAAGTTATGGTGGCAAGAAGAAAGCTTCCAAACGAGTAGTATCTACCATAGAACAGAGGAAGAAGAAACAAAATTGTTCTTTTGTGCTTCTTCATGACTGGTCACTTCCGTTTCGGCCCTTCTCCAAAATACCAGTTGTTATGTAATAAATAAAAGGAAGTATTGTGTTCCTAGAAGTTTTGCCTAGGCTGACCTGACACCGCTGCACCTCCACACATGGGCGTCGTAACTTCTACCAGAGAAAAGTGGAAGGAAGAAAAAAACAAAATTGTTCTTTATAATCAACAAGGTCAAACTGTAGAATAGAACAAGGTATATACAGGGTAGGGGGAATTTCCTTTAGCAGAGCGATTCGGGGACAAGGGAAGTTGCGGTTGCAGACAAGTATTATTACAGAACACATGTGTGCCTGCAGGCCCGAAGCCAACGACGAGTAGGCCTGGGTAGG